>CM059425.1:1753897-2246998 GCA_030390025.1 Squalus acanthias
TGTATCAAAGATTTAATGTACAGGAGGTTTAATGTACAGGGGGTTTAATGTACAGGGGGTTTAATGTATAGGAGGTTTAATGTACAGGAGGATTAATGTACAGGGGGTTTAATGTATAGGAGGTTTAATGTACAGGAGGTTTAATGTACAGGAGGTTTAATGTATAGGAGGTTTAATGTACAGGAGGTTTAATGTATCAGAGGTTTAATGTACAGGAGGTTTAATGTACTGGGGGTTTAATGTACAGGGCGTTTAATGTATAGGAGGTTTAATGTATAGGGGGTTTAATGTAGAGGAGGTTTATTGTATCAAAGATTTAATGTACAGGAGGTTTAATGTACAGGGGGTTTAATGTACAGGGGGTTTAATGTATAGGAGGTTTAATGTACAGGAGGATTAATGTACAGGGGGTTTAAAGTACAGGATGATTAATGTACAGGAGGTTTAATGTATAGGAGGTTTAATGTATAGGAGGTTTAATGTACAGGTGGTTTAATGTACAGGAGGTTTAATGTATATGGGTTTAATGTACAGGAGGTTTAATGTACAGGAGGTTTAATGTACAGGAGGTTTAATGTATAGGAGGTTTAATGTACAGGGGGTTTAATGTACAGGGGGTTTAATGTACAGTAGGTTTAATGTATAGGAGGTTTAATGTACAGGAGGTTTAATGTATAGGAGGTTTAATGCACAGGAGGTTTAATGTATAGGAGGTTTAATGTACGGGAGGTTTAATGTATAGGAGGATAAATGTACAGGAGGTTTAATGTACAGGGGTTTAATGTACAGGAGGTGTAATGTACAGGAGGTTTAATGTACAGGAGGTTTAATGTACAGGGGGTTTAATGTACAGGAGGTTTAATCTATAGGAGGTTTAATGTACAGGGGGTTTAATGTACAGGAGGTTTAATGTACAGGAGGTTTAATGTATAGGGGTTTAATGTACAGGAGGTTTAATGTACAGGGGGTTTAATGTGCAGGAGGTTTAATGTATAGGAGGTTTAATGTATATGAGGTTTAATGTATAGGAGGTTTAATGGGGGGGTTAATGTACAGGGGGTTTAATGTATAGGGGGTTTAATGTACAGGAGGTTTAATGTACAGGGGGTTTAATGTATATGAGGTTTAATGTACAGGGGGTTTAATGTACAGGAGGTTTAATGTATATGAGGTTTAATGTATAGGAGGTTTAATGTATAGGGGTTTAATGTATAGGGGGTTTAATGTGCAGGGGGTTTAATGTATAGGAGGTTTAATGTACAGGAGGTTTAATGTACAGGAGGTTTAATGTATAGGAGGTTTAATGTATAGGAGGTTTAATGTACAGGAGGTTTGATGTATAGGAGGTTTAATGTACGGGAGGTTTAATGTGCAGGGCGTTTAATGTACGGGAGGTTTAATGTACAGGAGGTTTAATGCACAGGAGGTTTAATGTATAGGGGGTTTAATGTATAGGAGGTTTAATGTACAGGGGGTTTAATGCACAGGAGGTTTAATGTATAGGATGTTTAATGTATATGAGGTTTAATGTATAGGATGTTTAATAGGGGGGTTAATGTACAGGGGGTTTAATGTATAGGAGGTTTAATGTATAGGGGGTTTAATGAACAGGGGGTTTAATGTATATGAGGTTTAATGTACAGGGGGTATAATGTACAGGGGGTTTAATGTACAGGAGGTTTAATGTATAGGAGGTTTAATGTATAGGGGTTTAATGTATAGGGGGTTTAATGTGCAGGGGGTTTAATGTATAGGAGGTTTAATGTACAGGAGGTTTAATGTACAGGAGGTTTAATGTACAGGAGGTTTAATGCATAGGAGGTTTAATGTATAGGAGGTTTAATGTATAGGAGGTTTAATCTATAGGAGGTTTAATGTACGGGAGGTTTAATGTGCAGGGCGTTTAATGTACGGGAGGTTTAATGTACAGGAGGTTTAATGCACAGGAGGTTGAATGTATAGGGGGTTTAATGTATAGGAGGTTTAATGTACAGGAGGTTTAATGTACAGGAGGTTTAATGTATAGGGGTTTAATGTACAGGATGTTTAATGTACAGGAGGTTTAATGTACAGGAGGTTTAATGTACAGGAGGTTTAATGCATAGGAGGTTTAATGTATAGGAGGTTTAATGTATAGGAGGTTTAATGTACGGGAGGTTTAATGTGCAGGGCGTTTAATGTACGGGAGGTTTAATGTACAGGAGGTTTAATGCACAGGAGGTTTAATGTATAGGGGGTTTAATGTATAGGAGGTTTAATGTATAGGAGGTTTAATGTACAGGAGGTTTAATGTACAGGGGTTTAATGTACAAGGGGTTTAATGTACAGGGGGTTTAATGTACAGGAGGTTTAATGTACAGGAGGTTTAATGTATAGGAGGTTTATTGTATCAGAGGTTTAATGTACAGGAGGTTTAATGTACAGGAGGTTTAATGTACAGGGGGTTTAATGTATAGGAGGTTTAATGTACAGGGGGTTTAATGTACAGGGGGTTTAATGTACAGGGGGTTTAACGTATAGGAGGTTTAATGTACAGGAGGTTTAATGTATAGGAGGTTTAATGTACAGGAGGTTTAATGTACAGGGGTTTAATGTACAGGAGGTTTAATGTATAGGAGGTTTAATGTACGGGGGTTTAATGTACAGGGGTTTAATGTACAGGGGTTTTAATGTATAGGAGGTTTAATGTACGGGAGGTTTAATGTACAGGGGGTTTAATGTATAGGAGGTTTAATGTACGGGGGTTTAATGTACAGGGGCTTTAATGTACAGGGGGTTTAATGTATCGGAGGTTTAATGTATAGGAGGTTTAATATATAGGGGGTTTAATGTACAGGGGGTTTAATGTACAGGAGGTTTGATGTACAGGAGGTTTAATGTACAGGGGGTTTAATCTACAGGAGGTTTAATGTATATGAGGTTTAATGTACAGGGGTTTAATGTACAGGGGGTTTAATGTATAGGAGGTTTAATGTACAGGAGGTTTAATGTATAGGAGGTTTAATGTATAGGAGGTTTAATGTACAGGGGGTTTAATGTACAGGGGGTTTAATGTACAGGAGGGTTAATGTACAGGGGGTTTAATGTACAGGAGGTTTAATGTACAGGTGGTTTAATGTACAGGAGGTTTAATGTATATGGGTTTAATGTACAGGAGGTTTAATGTACAGGAGGTTTAATGTATAGGAGGATAAATGTACAGGAGGTTTAATGTACAGGGGGTTTAATGTATAGGAGGTTTAATGTACAGGGGGTTTAATGTACAGGGGGTTTAATGTATAGGAGGTTTAATGTACAGGAGGTTTAATGTATAGGAGGATAAATGTACAGGAGGTTTAATGTACAGGGGTTTAATGTACAGGAGGTTTAATGTACAGGGGGTTTAATGTATAGGGGGTTTAATGTACAGGAGGTGTAATGTACAGGGGGTTTAATGTACAGGGCGTTTAATGTACAAGGGGTTTAATGTACAGGGGGTTTAATGTACAGGAGGTTTAATGTACAGGAGGTTTAATGTATAGGGGTTTAATGTACAGGAGGTTTAATGTACAGGGGGTTTAATGTATAGGAGGTTTAATAGGGGGGTTAATGTACAGGGGGTTTAATGTATAGGGGGTTTAATGTACAGGAGGTTTAATGTACAGGGGGTTTAATGTATATGAGGTTTAATGTACAGGGGGTTTAATGTACAGGGGGTTTAATGTACAGGAGGTTTAATGTATAGGAGGTTTAATGTATAGGAGGTTTAATGTATAGGGGTTTAATGTATAGGGGGTTTAATGTGCAGGGGGTTTAATGTATAGGAGGTTTAATGTACAGGAGGTTTAATGTACAGGAGGTTTAATGTACAGGAGGTTTAATGTATAGGAGGTTTAATGTACAGGGGGTTTAATGTACAGGGGGTTTAATGTACAGTAGGTTTAATGTATAGGAGGTTTAATGTACAGGAGGTTTAATGTATAGGAGGTTTAATGCACAGGAGGTTTAATGTACGGGAGGTTTAATGTATAGGAGGATAAATGTACAGGAGGTTTAATGTACAGGGGTTTAATGTACAGGAGGTGTAATGTACAGGAGGTTTAATGTACAGGAGGTTTAATGTACAGGAGGTTTAATCTATAGGAGGTTTAATGTACAGGGGGTTTAATGTACAGGAGGTTTAATGTACAGGAGGTTTAATGTATAGGGGTTTAATGTACAGGAGGTTTAATGTACAGGGGGTTTAATGTGCAGGAGGTTTAATGCATAGGAGGTTTAATGTATATGAGGTGTAATGTATAGGAGGTTTAATAGGGGGGTTAATGTACAGGGGGTTTAATGTATAGGGGGTTTAATGTACAGGGGGTTTAATGTACAGGAGGTTTAATGTACAGGAGGTTTAATGTATAGGGGTTTAATGTACAGGAGGTTTAATGTACAGGGGGTTTAATGTGCAGGAGGTTTAATGCATAGGAGGTTTAATGTATATGAGGTTTAATGTATAGGAGGTTTAATAGGGGGGTTAATGTACAGGGGGTTTAATGTATAGGGGGTTTAATGTACAGGAGGTTTAATGTACAGGGGGTTTAATGTATATGAGGTTTAATGTACAGGGGTTTAATGTACAGGGGGTTTAATGTACAGGAGGTTTAATGTATAGGAGGTTTAATGTATAGGAGGTTTAATGTATAGGGGTTTAATGTATAGGGGGTTTAATGTGCAGGGGGTTTAATGTATAGGAGGTTTAATGTACAGGAGGTTTAATGTACAGGAGGTTTAATGTATAGGAGGTTTAATGTATAGGAGGTTTAATGTACAGGAGGTTTAATGTATAGGAGGTTTAATGTACAGGAGGTTTGATGTATAGGAGGTTTAATGTATAGGGGTTTAATGTATAGGGGGTTTAATGTGCAGGGGGTTTAATGTATAGGAGGTTTAATGTACAGGAGGTTTAATGTACAGGAGGTTTAATGTACAGGAGGTTTAATGTATAGGAGGTTTAATGTACAGGGGGTTTAATGTACAGGGGGTTTAATGTACAGTAGGTTTAATGTATAGGAGGTTTAATGTACAGGAGGTTTAATGTATAGGAGGTTTAATGCACAGGAGGTTTAATGTACGGGAGGTTTAATGTATAGGAGGATAAATGTACAGGAGGTTTAATGTACAGGGGTTTAATGTACAGGAGGTGTAATGTACAGGAGGTTTAATGTACAGGAGGTTTAATGTACAGGAGGTTTAATCTATAGGAGGTTTAATGTACAGGGGGTTTAATGTACAGGAGGTTTAATGTACAGGAGGTTTAATGTATAGGGGTTTAATGTACAGGAGGTTTAATGTACAGGGGGTTTAATGTGCAGGAGGTTTAATGCATAGGAGGTTTAATGTATATGAGGTGTAATGTATAGGAGGTTTAATAGGGGGGTTAATGTACAGGGGGTTTAATGTATAGGGGGTTTAATGTACAGGGGGTTTAATGTACAGGAGGTTTAATGTACAGGAGGTTTAATGTATAGGGGTTTAATGTACAGGAGGTTTAATGTACAGGGGGTTTAATGTGCAGGAGGTTTAATGCATAGGAGGTTTAATGTATATGAGGTTTAATGTATAGGAGGTTTAATAGGGGGGTTAATGTACAGGGGGTTTAATGTATAGGGGGTTTAATGTACAGGAGGTTTAATGTACAGGGGGTTTAATGTATATGAGGTTTAATGTACAGGGGTTTAATGTACAGGGGGTTTAATGTACAGGAGGTTTAATGTATAGGAGGTTTAATGTATAGGAGGTTTAATGTATAGGGGTTTAATGTATAGGGGGTTTAATGTGCAGGGGGTTTAATGTATAGGAGGTTTAATGTACAGGAGGTTTAATGTACAGGAGGTTTAATGTATAGGAGGTTTAATGTATAGGAGGTTTAATGTACAGGAGGTTTAATGTATAGGAGGTTTAATGTACAGGAGGTTTGATGTATAGGAGGTTTAATCTATAGGAGGTTTAATGTACGGGAGGTTTAATGTGCAGGGCGTTTAATGTACGGGAGGTTTAATGTACAGGAGGTTTAATGCACAGGAGGTTTAATGTATAGGGGGTTTAATGTATATGAGGTTTAATGTACAGGGGGTTTAATGTGCAGGATGTTTAATGTATATGAGGTTTAATGTATAGGATGTTTAATAGGGGGTTAATGTACAGGGGGTTTAATGTATAGGAGGTTTAATGTATAGGGGGTTTAATGAACAGGGGGTTTAATGTATATGAGGTTTAATGTACAGGGGGTATAATGTACAGGGGGTTTAATGTACAGGAGGTTTAATGTATAGGAGGTTTAATGTATAGGGGTTTAATGTATAGGGGGTTTAATGTGCAGGGGGTTTAATGTATAGGAGGTTTAATGTATAGGAGGTTTAATGTACAGGAGGTTTAATGTACAGGAGGTTTAATGCATAGGAGGTTTAATGTATAGGAGGTTTAATGTATAGGAGGTTTAATCTATGGGAGGTTTAATGTACGGGAGGTTTAATGTGCAGGGCGTTTAATGTACGGGAGGTTTAATGTACAGGAGGTTTAATGCACAGGAGGTTGAATGTATAGGGGGTTTAATGTATAGGAGGTTTAATGTACAGGAGGTTTAATGTACAGGAGGTTTAATGTATAGGGGTTTAATGTACAGGATGTTTAATGTACAGGAGGTTTAATGTACAGGAGGTTTAATGTACAGGAGGTTTAATGCATAGGAGGTTTAATGTATAGGAGGTTTAATGTATAGGATGTTTAATGTACGGGAGGTTTAATGTGCAGGGCGTTTAATGTACGGGAGGTTTAATGTACAGGAGGTTTAATGCACAGGAGGTTTAATGTATAGGGGGTTTAATGTATAGGAGGTTTAATGTATAGGAGGTTTAATGTACAGGAGGTTTAATGTACAGGGGTTTAATGTACAAGGGGTTTAATGTACAGGGGGTTTAATGTACAGGAGGTTTAATGTACAGGAGGTTTAATGTATAGGAGGTTTATTGTATCAGAGGTTTAATGTACAGGAGGTTTAATGTACAGGAGGTTTAATGTACAGGAGGTTTAATGTACAGGGGGTTTAATGTATAGGAGGTTTAATGTACAGGGGGTTTAATGTACAGGGGGTTTAATGTACAGGGGGTTTAACGTATAGGAGGTTTAATGTACAGGAGGTTTAATGTATAGGAGGTTTAATGTACAGGAGGTTTAATGTACAGGGGGTTTAATGTACAGGAGGTTTAATGTATAGGAGGTTTAATGTACGGGGGTTTAATGTACAGGGGGTTTAATGTACAGGGGTTTTAATGTATAGGAGGTTTAATGTACGGGAGGTTTAATGTACAGGGGGTTTAATGTATAGGAGGTTTAATGTACGGGGGTTTAATGTACAGGGGCTTTAATGTACAGGGGGTTTAATGTATCGGAGGTTTAATGTATAGGAGGTTTAATATATAGGGGGTTTAATGTACAGGGGGTTTAATGTACAGGAGGTTTGATGTACAGGAGGTTTAATGTACAGGGGGTTTAATCTACAGGAGGTTTAATGTATATGAGGTTTAATGTACAGGGGGTTTAATGTACAGGGGGTTTAATGTATAGGAGGTTTAATGTACAGGAGGTTTAATGTATAGGAGGTTTAATGTATAGGAGGTTTAATGTACAGGGGGTTTAATGTACAGGAGGGTTAATGTACAGGGGGTTTAATGTACAGGAGGTTTAATGTACAGGTGGTTTAATGTACAGGAGGTTTAATGTATATGGGTTTAATGTACAGGAGGTTTAATGTACAGGAGGTTTAATGTATAGGAGGATAAATGTACAGGAGGTTTAATGTACAGGGGGTTTAATGTATAGGAGGTTTAATGTACAGGGGGTTTAATGTACAGGGGGTTTAATGTATAGGAGGTTTAATGTACAGGAGGTTTAATGTATAGGAGGATAAATGTACAGGAGGTTTAATGTACAGGGGCTTAATGTACAGGAGGTTTAATGTACAGGGGGTTTAATGTATAGGGGGTTTAATGTACAGGAGGTGTAATGTACAGGGGGTTTAATGTACAGGGCGTTTAATGTACAAGGGGTTTAATGTACAGGGGGTTTAATGTACAGGAGGTTTAATGTATAGGGGTTTAATGTACAGGAGGTTTAATGTACAGGGGGTTTAATGTGCAGGAGGTTTAATGCATAGGAGGTTTAATGTATATGAGGTTTAATGTATAGGAGGTTTAATAGGGGGGTTAATGTACAGGGGGTTTAATGTATAGGGGGTTTAATGTACAGGAGGTTTAATGTACAGGGGGTTTAATGTATATGAGGTTTAATGTACAGGGGGTTTAATGTACAGGAGGTTTAATGTATAGGAGGTTTAATGTATAGGGGTTTAATGTATAGGGGGTTTAATGTGCAGGGGGTTTAATGTATAGGAGGTTTAATGTACAGGAGGTTTAATGTACAGGAGGTTTAATGTACAGGAGGTTTAATGTATAGGAGGTTTAATGTACAGGGGGTTTAATGTACAGGGGGTTTAATGTACAGTAGGTTTAATGTACAGGAGGTTTAATGTACAGGAGGTTTAATGTATAGGAGGTTTAATGCACAGGAGGTTTAATGTACGGGAGGTTTAATGTATAGGAGGATAAATGTACGGGAGGTTTAATGTACAGGGGTTTAATGTACAGGAGGTGTAATGTACAGGAGGTTTAATGTACAGGAGGTTTAATGTACAGGGGGTTTAATGTACAGGAGGTTTAATCTATAGGAGGTTTAATGTACAGGGGGTTTAATGTACAGGAGGTTTAATGTACAGGAGGTTTAATGTATAGGGGTTTAATGTACAGGAGGTTTAATGTACAGGGGGTTTAATGTGCAGGAGGTTTAATGCATAGGAGGTTTAATGTATATGAGGTTTAATGTATAGGAGGTTTAATAGGGGGGTTAATGTACAGGGGGTTTAATGTATAGGGGGTTTAATGTACAGGAGGTTTAATGTACAGGGGGTTTAATGTATATGAGGTTTAATGTACAGGGGTTTAATGTACAGGGGGTTTAATGTACAGGAGGTTTAATGTATAGGAGGTTTAATGTATAGGAGGTTTAATGTATAGGGGTTTAATGTATAGGGGGTTTAATGTGCAGGGGGTTTAATGTATAGGAGGTTTAATGTACAGGAGGTTTAATGTACAGGAGCTTTAATGTACAGGAGGTTTAATGTATAGGAGGTTTAATGTATAGGAGGTTTAATGTACAGGAGGTTTAATGTATAGGAGGTTTAATGTACAGGAGGTTTGATGTATAGGAGGTTTAATCTATAGGAGGTTTAATGTACGGGAGGTTTAATGTGCAGGGCGTTTAATGTACGGGAGGTTTAATGTACAGGAGGTTTAATGCACAGGAGGTTTAATGTATAGGGGGTTTAATGTATAGGAGGTTTAATGTACAGGGGGTTTAATGTGCAGGAGGTTTAATGTATAGGAGGTTTAATGTATATGAGGTTTAATGTATAGGAGGTTTAATAGGGGGGTTAATGTACAGGGGGTTTAATGTATAGGAGGTTTAATGTATAGGGGGTTTAATGAACAGGGGGTTTAATGTATATGAGGTTTAATGTACAGGGGGTATAATGTACAGGAGGTTTAATGTATAGGAGGTTTAATGTATAGGGGTTTAATGTATAGGGGGTTTAATGTGCAGGGGGTTTAATGTGCAGGGGGTTTAATGTATAGGAGGTTTAATGTACAGGAGGTTTCATGTACAGGAGGTTTAATGTACAGGAGGTTTAATGCATAGGAGGTTTAATGTATAGGAGGTTTAATGTATAGGAGGTTTAATCTATAGGAGGTTTAATGTACGGGAGGTTTAATGTGCAGGGCGTTTAATGTACGGGAGGTTTAATGTACAGGAGGTTTAATGCACAGGAGGTTGAATGTATAGGGGGTTTAATGTATAGGAGGTTTAATGTACAGGAGGTTTAATGTACAGGAGGTTTAATGTATAGGGGTTTAATGTACAGGATGTTTAATGTACAGGAGGTTTAATGTACAGGAGGTTTAATGTACAGGAGGTTTAATACATAGGAGGTTTAATGTATAGGAGGTTTAATGTATAGGAGGTTTAATCTATAGGAGGTTTAATGTACGGGAGGTTTAATGTGCAGGGCGTTTAATGTACGGGAGGTTTAATGTACAGGAGGTTTAATGCACAGGAGGTTTAATGTATAGGGGGTTTAATGTATAGGAGGTTTAATGTACAGGGGGTTTAATGTGCAGGAGGTTTAATGTATAGGAGGTTTAATGTATATGAGGTTTAATGTATAGGAGGTTTAATAGGGGGGTTAATGTACAGGGGGTTTAATGTATAGGAGGTTTAATGTATAGGGGGTTTAATGAACAGGGGGTTTAATGTATATGAGGTTTAATGTACAGGGGGTATAATGTACAGGAGGTTTAATGTATAGGAGGTTTAATGTATAGGGGTTTAATGTATAGGGGGTTTAATGTGCAGGGGGTTTAATGTGCAGGGGGTTTAATGTATAGGAGGTTTAATGTACAGGAGGTTTCATGTACAGGAGGTTTAATGTACAGGAGGTTTAATGCATAGGAGGTTTAATGTATAGGAGGTTTAATGTATAGGAGGTTTAATCTATAGGAGGTTTAATGTACGGGAGGTTTAATGTGCAGGGCGTTTAATGTACGGGAGGTTTAATGTACAGGAGGTTTAATGCACAGGAGGTTGAATGTATAGGGGGTTTAATGTATAGGAGGTTTAATGTACAGGAGGTTTAATGTACAGGAGGTTTAATGTATAGGGGTTTAATGTACAGGATGTTTAATGTACAGGAGGTTTAATGTACAGGAGGTTTAATGTACAGGAGGTTTAATGTACAGGAGGTTTAATACATAGGAGGTTTAATGTATAGGAGGTTTAATGTATAGGAGGTTTAATCTATAGGAGGTTTAATGTACGGGAGGTTTAATGTGCAGGGCGTTTAATGTACGGGAGGTTTAATGTACAGGAGGTTTAATGCACAGGAGGTTTAATGTATAGGGGGTTTAATGTATAGGAGGTTTAATGTACAGGAGGTTTAATGTATAGGGGTTTAATGTACAGGATGTTTAATGTATAGGAGGTTTAATGTACATGAGGTTTAATGTACAGGGGTTTAATGTACAGGGGGTTTAATGTACAGGGGGTTTAATGTACAGGGGGTTTAATGTACAGGAGGTTTAATGTACAGGAGGTTTAATGTATAGGAGGTTTATTGTATCAGAGGTTTAATGTACAGGAGGTTTAATGTACAGGAGGTTTAATGTACAGGGGGTTTAATGTATAGGAGGTTTAATGTACAGGGGGTTTAATGTACAGGGGGTTTAATGTACAGGGGGTTTAACGTATAGGAGGTTTAATGTACAGGAGGTTTAATGTACAGGGGGTTTAATGTATAGGAGGTTTAATGTACAGGAGGTTTAATGTACAGGGGGTTTAATGTACAGGAGGTTTAATGTATAGGAGGTTTAATGTACGGGGGTTTAATGTACAGGGGGTTTAATGTACAGGGGTTTTAATGTATAGGAGGTTTAATGTACGGGAGGTTTAATGTACAGGGGGTTTAATGTATAGGAGGTTTAATGTACAGGGGGTTTAATGTACAGGGGGTTTAATGTATCGGAGGTTTAATGTATAGGAGGTTTAATATATAGGGGGTTTAATGTACAGGGGGTTTAATGTACAGGAGGTTTGATGTACAGGAGGTTTAATGTACAGGGGGTTTAATCTACAGGAGGTTTAATGTATATGAGGTTTAATGTACAGGGGGTTTAATGTACAGGGGGTTTAATGTATAGGAGGTTTAATGTACAGGAGGTTTAATGTATAGGAGGTTTAATGTATAGGAGGTTTAATGTACATGAGGTTTAATGTACAGGAGGTTTAATGTACATGGGGTTTAATGTATAGGGGGTTTAATGTACAGGAGGTTTAATGTATAGGGGGTTTAATGTACAGGAGGTTTAATGTACAGGAGGTTTAATGTATAGGAGGTTTAATGTACAGGAGGTTTAATGTACAGGAGGTTTAATGTACAGGGGGTTTACTGTACAGGAGGTTTAATGTACAGGGGGTTTAATGTACAGGGGGTTTAATGTACAGGAGGTTTAATGTATAGGAGGTTTAATGTATAGGAGGTTTAATGTATAGGAGGTTTAATGTACAGGGTGTTTAATGTACAGGGGGTTTAATGTACAGGAGGGTTAATGTACAGGGGGTTTAATGTACAGGAGGTTTAATGTACAGGTGGTTTAATGTATATGGGTTTAATGTACAGGAGGTTTAATGTACAGGAGGTTTAATGTATAGGAGGATAAATGTACAGGAGGTTTAATGTACAGGGGGTTTAATGTATAGGAGGTTTAATGTACAGGGGGTTTAATGTACAGGGGGTTTAATGTATAGGAGGTTTAATGCACAGGAGGTTTAATGAATAGGAGGTTTAATGTACGGGAGGTTTAATGTATAGGAGGATAAATGTACAGGAGGTTTAATGTACAGGGGTTTAATGTACAGGAGGTTTAATGTACAGGGGGTTCAATGTACGGGAGGTTTAATGTACAGGAGGTTTAATGTATAGGAGGTTTACTGTATCAGAGGTTTAATGTACAAGAGGTTTAATGTACGGGAGGTTTAATGTACAGGAGGTTTAATGTACATGGGGTTTAATGTACAGGGGGTTTAATGTACAGGAGGTGTAATGTACAGGGGGTTTAATGTACAGGGGGTTTAATGTACAGGAGGTTTAATGTATAGGAGGTTTAATGTATATGAGGTTTAATGTATATGAGGTTTAATGTACATGAGGTTTGATGTATAGGAGGTTTAATCTATAGGAGGTTTAATGTACGGGAGGTTTAATGTGCAGGGCGTTTAATGTATAGGGGGTTTAATGTATAGGAGGTTTAATGTACAGGAGGTTTAATGTATAGGGGTTTAATGTACAGGATGTTTAATGTATAGGAGGTTTAATGTACAGGAGGTTTCATGTACAGGGGTTTAATGTACAGGGGGTTTAATGTATAGGGGGTTTAATGTACAGGAGGTTTAATGTATAGGAGGTTTATTGTATCAGAGGTTTAATGTACAGGAGGTTTAATGTACAGGAGGTTTAATGTACAGGAGGTTTAATGTACAGGGGGTTTAATGTATAGGAGGTTTAATGTACAGGGGGTTTAATGTACAGGGGGTTTAATGTACAGGGGGTTTAATGTATAGGAGGTTTAATGTACAGGAGGTTTAATGTACAGGGGGTTTAATGTACAGGGGGTTTAATGTATAGGAGGTTTAATGTACAGGAGGTTTAATGTACAGGGGGTTTAATGTACAGGAGGTTTAATGTATAGGAGGTTTAATGTACGGGGGTTTAATGTACAGGGGGTTTAATGTACAGGAGGTTTGATGTACAGGAGGTTTAATGTACAGGGGGTTTAATCTACAGGAGGTTTAATGTATAGGAGGTTTAATGTATATGAGGTTTAATGTATAGGGGGTTTAATGTACAGGGGGTTTAATGTATAGGAGGTTTAATGTACAGGAGGTTTAATGTATAGGAGGTTTAATGTATAGGAGGTTTAATGTATAGGAGGTTTAATGTACAGGAGGTTTAATGTACATGAGGTTTAATGTATAGGGGGTTTAATGTATAGGGGGTTTAATGTACAGGAGGTTTAATGTATAGGGGGTTTAATGTACAGGAGGTTTAATGTACAGGAGGTTTAATGTACAGGAGGTTTAATGTACAGGAGGTTTAATGTACAGGAGGTTTAATGTACAGGAGGTTTAATGTACAGGGGGTTTACTGTACAGGAGGTTTAATGTATAGGAGGTTTAATGTACAGGAGGTTTAATGTATAGGAGGTTTAATGTACAGGGGGTTTAATGTACAGGGGGTTTAATGTATAGGAGGTTTAATGTACAGGAGGTTTAATGTATAGGAGGTTTAATGCACAGGAGGTTTAATGTATAGGAGGTTTAATGTATAGGAGGTTTAATGTACGGGAGGTTTAATGTATAGGAGGATAAATGTACAGGAGGTTTAATGTACAGGGGTTTAATGTACAGGGGGTTTAATGTGCGGGAGGTTTAATGTACAGGAGGTTTAATGTATAGGAGGTTTACTGTATCAGAGGTTTAATGTACAAGAGGTTTAATGTACGGGAGGTTTAATGTACAGGAGGTTTAATGTACATGGGGTTTAATGTACAGGGGGTTTAATGTACAGGAGGTGTAATGTACAGGGGGTTTAATGTACAGGGGGTTTAATGTACAGGAGGTTTAATGTACAGGAGGTTTAATGTACAGGAGGTTTATTGTATCAGAGGTTTAATGTACAGGAGGTTTAATGTACAGGAGGTTTAATGTACAGGGGGTTTAATGTACAGGGGGTTTAATGTATAGGAGGTTTAATGTACAGGGGGTTTAATGTACAGGGGGTTTAATGTACAGGGGGTTTAATGTATAGGAGGTTTAATGTACAGGAGGTTTAAAGTACAGGGGGTTTAATGTATAGGAGGTTTAATGTACAGGAGGTTTAATGTACAGGGGGTTTAATGTACAGGAGGTTTAATGTATAGGAGGTTTAATGTACGGGGGTTTAATGTACAGGGGGTTTAATATACAGGGGTTTTAATGTATAGGAGGTTTAATGTACGGGAGGTTTAATGTACAGAGGGTTTAATGTATAGGAGGTTTAATGTACGGGGGTTTAATGTACAGGAGGTTTAATGTATAGGAGGTTTAATGTACGGGGGTTTAATGTACAGGGGGTTTAATGTATAGGGGGTTTAATGTATAGGGGGTTTAATGTACAGGAGGTTTAATGTATAGGGGGTTTAATGTACAGGAGGTTTAATGTACAGGAGGTTTAATGTACAGGAGGTTTAATGTACAGGAGGTTTAATGTACAGGGGGTTTACTGTACAGGAGGTTTAATGTATAGGAGGTTTAATGTACAGGGGGTTTAATGTACAGGGGGTTTAATGTACAGGAGGTTTAATGTATAGGAGGTTTAATGTATAGGAGGTTTAATGTATAGGAGGTTTAATGTACAGGGGGTTTAATGTACAGGGGGTTTAATGTACAGGAGGGTTAATGTACAGGGGGTTTAATGTACAGGAGGTTTAATGTACAGGTGGTTTAATGTACAGGAGGTTTAATGTATATGGGTTTAATGTACAGGAGGTTTAATGTACAGGAGGTTTAATGTACAGGAGGTTTAATGTATAGGAGGTTTAATGTACAGGGGGTTTAATGTATAGGAGGTTTAATGTACAGGAGGTTTAATGTATAGGAGGTTTAATGCACAGGAGGTTTAATGTATAGGAGGTTTAATGTACGGGAGGTTTAATGTATAGGAGGATAAATGTACAGGAGGTTTAATGTACAGGGGTTTAATGTACAGGGGGTTTAATGTACGGGAGGTTTAATGTACAGGAGGTTTAATGTATAGGAGGTTTACTGTATCAGAGGTTTAATGTACAAGAGGTTTAATGTACGGGAGGTTTAATGTACAGGAGGTTTAATGTACATGGGGTTTAATGTACAGGGGGTTTAATGTACAGGAGGTGTAATGTACAGGGGGTTTAATGTACAGGGGGTTTAATGTACAGGAGGTTTAATGTACAGGAGGTTTAATGTATAGGAGGTTTATTGTATCAGAGGTTTAATGTACAGGAGGTTTAATGTACAGGAGGTTTAATGTACAGGAGGTTTAATGTACAGGGGGTTTAATGTATAGGAGTTTTAATGTACAGGGGGTTTAATGTACAGGGGGTTTAATGTATAGGAGGTTTAATGTACAGGAGGTTTAAAGTACAGGGGGTTTAATGTATAGGAGGTTTAATGTACAGGAGGTTTAATGTACAGGGGGTTTAATGTACAGGAGGTTTAATGTACGGGGGTTTAATGTACAGGGGGTTTAATGTACAGGAGGTTTAATGTATAGGAGGTTTAATGTACAGGGGGTTTAATGTACAGGGGTTTTAATGTATAGGAGGTTTAATGTACGGGAGGTTTAATGTACAGGGGGTTTAATGTATAGGAGGTTTAATGTACGGGGGTTTAATGTACAGGGGGTTTAATGTACAGGGGGTTTAATGTATAGGAGGTTTAATGTATAGGAGGTTTAATATATAGGGGGTTTAATGTACAGGGGGTTTAATGTACAGGAGGTTTGATGTACAGGAGGTTTAATGTACAGGGGTTTAATCTACAGGAGGTTTAATGTATAGGAGGTTTAATGTATATGAGGTTTAATGTATAGGGGGTTTAATGTACAGGGGGTTTAATGTACAGGAGGTTTAATGTACAGGAGGTTTGATGTATAGGGGGTTTAATGTATAGGAGGTTTAATGTACAGGAGGTTTAATGTATAGGGGGTTTAATGTATAGGGGGTTTAATGTACAGGAGGTTTAATGTATAGGAGGTTTAATGTATATGAGGTTTAATGTACAGGAGGTTTGATGTATAGGGGGTTTAATCTATAGGAGGTTTAATGTACGGGAGGTTTAATGTGCAGGGCGTTTAATGTACGGGAGGTTTAATGTATAGGGGGTTTAATGTATAGGAGGTTTAATGTACAGGAGGTTTAATGTATAGGGGTTTAATGTACAGGATATTTAATGTATAGGAGGTTTAATGTACAGGAGGTTTAATGTACAGGGGTTTAATGTACAGGGGGTTTAATGTACAGGGGGTTTAATGTACAGGAGGTTTAATGTACAGGAGGTTTAATGTATAGGAGGTTTATTGTATCAGAGGTTTAATGTACAGGAGGTTTAATGTACAGGAGGTTTAATGTACAGGGGGTTTAATGTATAGGAGGTTTAATGTACAGGGGGTTTAATGTACAGGGGGTTTAATGTACAGGGGGTTTAATGTATAGGAGGTTTAATGTACAGGAGGTTTAATGTACAGGGGGTTTAATGTATAGGAGGTTTAATGTACAGGAGGTTTAATGTACAGGGGGTTTAATGTACAGGAGGTTTAATGTATAGGAGGTTTAATGTACGGGGGTTTAATGTACAGGGGGTTTAATGTACAGGGGTTTTAATGTATAGGAGGTTTAATGTACGGGAGGTTTAATGTACAGGGGGTTTAATGTATAGGAGGTTTAATGTACGGGGGTTTAATGTACAGGGGGTTTAATGTACAGGGGGTTTAATGTATAGGAGGTTTAATGCATAGGAGGTTTAATATATAGGGGGTTTAATGTACAGGGGGTTTAATGTACAGGAGGTTTGATGTACAGGAGGTTTAATGTACAGGGGGTTTAATCTACAGGAGGTTTAATGTATAGGAGGTTTAATGTATATGAGGTTTAATGTATAGGGGGTTTAATGTATAGGAGGTTTAATGTACAGGAGGTTTAATGTACAGGAGGTTTAATGTATAGGATGTTTAATGTACAGGAGGTTTAATGTACAGGAGGTTTAATGTACAGGGGGTTTAATGTATAGGGGTTTAATGTACAGGAGGTTTAATGTATAGGGGGTTTCATGTACAGGAGGTTTAATGTACAGGAGGTTTAATGTACAGGAGGTTTAATGTATAGGAGGTTTAATGTACAGGAGGTTTAATGTACAGGAGGTTTAATGTATAGGAGGTTTAATGTACAGGGGGTTTAATGTACAGGGGGTTTAATGTACAGGGGGTTTAATGTACAGGAGGTTTAATGTATAGGAGGTTTAATGTATAGGAGGTTTAATGTATAGGAGGTTTAATGTACAGGGGGTTTAATGTACAGGAGGGTTAATGTACAGGGGGTTTAATGTACAGGAGGTTTAATGTACAGGTGGTTTAATGTACAGGAGGTTTAATGTATATGGGTTTAATGTACAGGAGGTTTAATGTACAGGAGGTTTAATGTACAGGAGGTTTAATGTATAGGAGGTTTAATGTACAGGGGGTTTAATGTACAGGGGGTTTAATGTATAGGAGGTTTAATGTACAGGAGGTTTAATGTATATGAGGTTTAATGCACAGGAGGTTTAATGTATAGGAGGTTTAATGTACGGGAGGTTTAATGTATAGGAGGATAAATGTACAGGAGGTTTAATGTACAGGGGTTTAATGTACAGGAGGTTTAATGTACGGGAGGTTTAATGTACAGGAGGTTTAATGTATAGGAGGTTTACTGTATCAGAGGTTTAATGTACAAGAGGTTTAATGTACGGGAGGTTTAATGTACAGGAGGTTTAATGTACATGGGGTTTAATGTACAGGGGGTTTAATGTACAGGAGGTGTAATGTACAGGGGGTTTAATGTACAGGGGGTTTAATGTACAGGAGGTTTAATGTACAGGAGGTTTAATGTATAGGAGGTTTATTGTATCAGAAGTTTAATGTACAGGAGGTTTAATGTACAGGAGGTTTAATGTACAGGGGGTTTAATGTACAGGGGGTTTAATGTACAGGGGGTTTAATGTACAGGGGGTTTAATGTACAGGGGGTTTAATGTATAGGAGGTTTAATGTACAGGAGGTTTAAAGTACAGGGGGTTTAATGTATAGGAGGTTTAATGTACAGGAGGTTTAATGTACAGGGGGTTTAATGTACAGGAGGTTTAATGTATAGGAGGTTTAATGTACGGGGGTTTAATGTACAGGGGGTTTAATGTACAGGGGTTTTAATGTATAGGAGGTTTAATGTACGGGAGGTTTAATGTACGGGAGGTTTAATGTACAGGGGGTTTAATGTACGGGGGTTTAATGTACAGGGGGTTTAATGTACAGGGGGTTTAATGTATAGGAGGTTTAATGTATAGGAGGTTTAATATATAGGGGGTTTAATGTACAGGGGGTTTAATGTACAGGCGGTTTGATGTACAGGAGGTTTAATGTACAGGGGGTTTAATCTACAGGAGGTTTAATGTATAGGAGGTTTAATGTATATGAGGTTTAATGTATAGGGGGTTTAATGTACAGGGGGTTGATGTACAGGAGGTTTAATGTACAGGAGGTTTAATGTATAGGGGGTTTAATGTATAGGGGTTTAATGTACAGGAGGTTTAATGTATATGAGGTTTAATGTACAGGAGGTTTGATGTATAGGAGGTTTAATCTATAGGAGGTTTAATGTACGGGAGGTTTAATGTGCAGGGCGTTTAATGTACGGGAGGTTTAATGTACAGGAGGTTTAATGTACAGGAGGTTTAATGTACAGGGGGTTTACTGTACAGGAGGTTTAATGTATAGGAGGTTTAATGTACAGGGGGTTTAATGTACAGGGGGTTTAATGTACAGGGGGTTTAATGTACAGGAGTTTTAATGTATAGGAGGTTTAACGTACAGGAGGTTTAATGTATAGGAGGTTTAATGTACAGGGGGTTTAATGTACAGGGGGTTTAATGTACAGGAGGGTTAATGTACAGGGGGTTTAATATACAGGAGGTTTAATGTACAGGAGGTTTAATGTTTAGGGGTTTAATGTACAGGTGGTTTAATGTACAGGAGGTTTAATGTATATGGGTTTAATGTACAGGAGGTTTAATGTACAGGAGGTTTAATGTATAGGAGGTTTAATGTACAGGAGGTTTAATGTATAGGAGGTTTAATGTACAGGGGGTTTAATGTACAGGGGGTTTAATGTATAGGAGGTTTAATGTACAGGAGGTTTAATGTATAGGAGGTTTAATGCACAGGAGGTTTAATGTATAGGAGGTTTAATGTATAGGAGGTTTAATGTACGGGAGGTTTAATGTATAGGAGGATAAATGTACAGGAGGTTTAATGTACAGGGGTTTAATGTACAGGGGGTTTAATGTGCGGGAGGTTTAATGTACAGGAGGTTTAATGTATAGGAGGTTTACTGTATCAGAGGTTTAATGTACAAGAGGTTTAATGTACGGGAGGTTTAATGTACAGGAGGTTTAATGTACATGGGGTTTAATGTACAGGGGGTTTAATGTACAGGAGGTGTAATGTACAGGGGGTTTAATGTACAGGGGGTTTAATGTACAGGAGGTTTAATGTACAGGAGGTTTAATGTACAGGAGGTTTATTGTATCAGAGGTTTAATGTACAGGAGGTTTAATGTACAGGAGGTTTAATGTACAGGGGGTTTAATGTACAGGGGGTTTAATGTATAGGAGGTTTAATGTACAGGGGGTTTAATGTACAGGGGGTTTAATGTACAGGGGGTTTAATGTATAGGAGGTTTAATGTACAGGAGGTTTAAAGTACAGGGGGTTTAATGTATAGGAGGTTTAATGTACAGGAGGTTTAATGTACAGGAGGTTTAATGTATAGGAGGTTTAATGTACGGGGGTTTAATGTACAGGGGGTTTAATGTACAGGGGTTTTAATGTATAGGAGGTTTAATGTACGGGAGGTTTAATGTACAGAGGGTTTAATGTATAGGAGGTTTAATGTACGGGGGTTTAATGTACAGGAGGTTTAATGTATAGGAGGTTTAATGTACGGGGGTTTAATGTACAGGGGGTTTAATGTATAGGGGGTTTAATGTATAGGGGGTTTAATGTACAGGAGGTTTAATGTATAGGGGGTTTAATGTATAGGGGGTTTAATGTACAGGAGGTTTAATGTATAGGGGGTTTAATGTACAGGGGGTTTAATGTACAGGAGGTTTAATGTATAGGAGGTTTGATGTATAGGAGGTTTAATGTATAGGAGGTTTAATGTACAGGGGGTTTAATGTACAGGGGGTTTAATGTACAGGAGGGTTAATGTACAGGGGGTTTAATGTACAGGAGGTTTAATGTACAGGTGGTTTAATGTACAGGAGGTTTAATGTATATGGGTTTAATGTACAGGAGGTTTAATGTACAGGAGGTTTAATGTACAGGAGGTTTAATGTATAGGAGGTTTAATGTACAGGGGGTTTAATGTATAGGAGGTTTAATGTACAGGAGGTTTAATGTATAGGAGGTTTAATGCACATGAGGTTTAATGTATAGGAGGTTTAATGTACGGGAGGTTTAATGTATAGGAGGATAAATGTACAGGAGGTTTAATGTACAGGGGTTTAATGTACAGGGGGTTTAATGTACGGGAGGTTTAATGTACAGGAGGTTTAATGTATAGGAGGTTTACTGTATCAGAGGTTTAATGTACAAGAGGTTTAATGTACGGGAGGTTTAATGTACAGGAGGTTTAATGTACATGGGGTTTAATGTACAGGGGGTTTAATGTACAGGAGGTGTAATGTACAGGGGGTTTAATGTACAGGGGGTTTAATGTACAGGAGGTTTAATGTACAGGAGGTTTAATGTATAGGAGGTTTATTGTATCAGAGGTTTAATGTACAGGAGGTTTAATGTACAGGAGGTTTAATGTACAGGAGGTTTAATGTACAGGAGGTTTAATGTACAGGGGGTTTAATGTATAGGAGTTTTAATGTACAGGGGGTTTAATGTACAGGGGGTTTAATGTATAGGAGGTTTAATGTACAGGAGGTTTAAAGTACAGGGGGTTTAATGTATAGGAGGTTTAATGTACAGGAGGTTTAATGTACAGGGGGTTTAATGCACAGGAGGTTTAATGTACGGGGGTTTAATGTACAGGGGGTTTAATGTACAGGAGGTTTAATGTATAGGAGGTTTAATGTACAGGGGGTTTAATGTACAGGGGTTTTAATGTATAGGAGGTTTAATGTACGGGAGGTTTAATGTACAGGGGGTTTAATGTATAGGAGGTTTAATGTACGGGGGTTTAATGTACAGGGGGTTTAATGTACAGGGGGTTTAATGTATAGGAGGTTGAATGTATAGGAGGTTTAATATATAGGGGGTTTAATGTACAGGGGGTTTAATGTACAGGAGGTTTGATGTACAGGAGGTTTAATGTACAGGGGTTTAATCTACAGGAGGTTTAATGTATAGGAGGTTTAATGTATATGAGGTTTAATGTATAGGGGGTTTAATGTACAGGGGGTTTAATGTACAGGAGGTTTAATGTATAGGAGGTTTAATGTACAGGAGGTTTAATGTACAGGAGGTTTAATGTATAGGGGGTTTAATGTATAGGGGGTTTAATGTACAGGAGGTTTAATGTATAGGAGGTTTAATGTATATGAGGTTTAATGTACAGGAGGTTTGATGTATAGGGGGTTTAATCTATAGGAGGTTTAATGTACGGGAGGTTTAATGTGCAGGGCGTTTAATGTACGGGAGGTTTAATGTATAGGGGGTTTAATGTATAGGAGGTTTAATGTACAGGAGGTTTCATGTATAGGGGTTTAATGTACAGGATATTTAATGTATAGGAGGTTTAATGTACAGGAGGTTTAATGTACAGGGGTTTAATGTACAGGGGGTTTAATGTACAGGGGGTTTAATGTACAGGAGGTTTAATGTACAGGAGGTTTATTGTATCAGAGGTTTAATGTACAGGAGGTTTAATGTACAGGAGGTTTAATGTACAGGGGGTTTAATGTATAGGAGGTTTAATGTACAGGGGGTTTAATGTACAGGGGGTTTAATGTACAGGGGGTTTAATGTATAGGAGGTTTAATGTACAGGAGGTTTAATGTACAGGGGGTTTAATGTATAGGAGGTTTAATGTACAGGAGGTTTAATGTACAGGGGGTTTAATGTACAGGAGGTTTAATGTATAGGAGGTTTAATGTACAGGGGTTTAATGTACAGGGGGTTTAATGTACAGGGGTTTTAATGTATAGGAGGTTTAATGTACGGGAGGTTTAATGTACAGGGGGTTTAATGTATAGGAGGTTTAATGTACGGGGGTTTAATGTACAGGGGGTTTAATGTACAGGGGGTTTAATGTATAGGAGGTTTAATGTATAGGAGGTTTAATATATAGGGGGTTTAATGTACAGGGGGTTTAATGTACAGGAGGTTTGATGTACAGGAGGTTTAATGTACAGGGGGTTTAATCTACAGGAGGTTTAATGTATAGGAGGTTTAATGTATATGAGGTTTAATGTATAGGGGGTTTAATGTATAGGAGGTTTAATGTACAGGAGGTTTAATGTACAGGAGGTTTAATGTATAGGATGTTTAATGTACAGGAGGTTTAATGTACAGGAGGTTTAATGTACAGGGGGTTTAATGTATAGGGGTTTAATGTACAGGAGGTTTAATGTATAGGGGGTTTAATGTACAGGAGGTTTAATGTACAGGAGGTTTAATGTACAGGAGGTTTAATGTATAGGAGGTTTAATGTATAGGAGGTTTAATGTACAGGAGGTTTAATGTACAGGAGGTTTAATGTACAGGAGGTTTAATGTATAGGAGGTTTAATGTACAGGGGGTTTAATGTACAGGGGGTTTAATGTACAGGAGGTTTAATGTATAGGAGGTTTAATGTATAGGAGGTTTAATGTACAGGGGGTTTAATGTACAGGAGGGTTAATGTACAGGGGGTTTAATGTACAGGAGGTTTAATGTACAGGTGGTTTAATGTACAGGAGGTTTAATGTATATGGGTTTAATGTACAGGAGGTTTAATGTACAGGAGGTTTAATGTACAGGAGGTTTAATGTATAGGAGGTTTAATGTACAGGGGGTTTAATGTACAGGGGGTTTAATGTATAGGAGGTTTAATGTACAGGAGGTTTAATGTATATGAGGTTTAATGCACAGGAGGTTTAATGTATAGGAGGTTTAATGTACGGGAGGTTTAATGTATAGGAGGATAAATGTACAGGAGGTTTAATGTACAGGGGTTTAATGTACAGGAGGTTTAATGTACGGGAGGTTTAATGTACAGGAGGTTTAATGTATAGGAGGTTTACTGTATCAGAGGTTTAATGTACAAGAGGTTTAATGTACGGGAGGTTTAATGTACAGGAGGTTTAATGTACATGGGGTTTAATGTACAGGGGGTTTAATGTACAGGAGGTGTAATGTACAGGGGGTTTAATGTACAGGGGGTTTAATGTACAGGAGGTTTAATGTACAGGAGGTTTAATGTATAGGAGGTTTATTGTATCAGAAGTTTAATGTACAGGAGGTTTAATGTACAGGAGGTTTAATGTACAGGGGGTTTAATGTACAGGGGGTTTAATGTACAGGGGTTTAATGTACAGGGGGTTTAATGTACAGGGGGTTTAATGTATAGGAGGTTTAATGTACAGGAGGTTTAAAGTACAGGGGGTTTAATGTATAGGAGGTTTAATGTACAGGAGGTTTAATGTACAGGGGGTTTAATGTACAGGAGGTTTAATGTATAGGAGGTTTAATGTACGGGGGTTTAATGTACAGGGGGTTTAATGTACAGGGGTTTTAATGTATAGGAGGTTTAATGTACGGGAGGTTTAATGTACGGGAGGTTTAATGTACAGGGGGTTTAATGTACGGGGGTTTAATGTACAGGGGGTTTAATGTACAGGGGGTTTAATGTATAGGAGGTTTAATATATAGGGGGTTTAATGTACAGGGGGTTTAATGTACAGGCGGTTTGATGTACAGGAGGTTTAATGTACAGGGGGTTTAATCTACAGGAGGTTTAATGTATAGGAGGTTTAATGTATATGAGGTTTAATGTATAGGGGGTTTAATGTACAGGGGGTTTAATGTACAGGAGGTTTAATGTACAGGAGGTTTAATGTATAGGGGGTTTAATGTATAGGGGTTTAATGTACAGGAGGTTTAATGTATATGAGGTTTAATGTACAGGAGGTTTGATGTATAGGAGGTTTAATCTATAGGAGGTTTAATGTACGGGAGGTTTAATGTGCAGGGCGTTTAATGTACGGGAGGTTTAATGTACAGGAGGTTTAATGTACAGGAGGTTTAATGTACAGGGGGTTTACTGTACAGGAGGTTTAATGTATAGGAGGTTTAATGTACAGGGGGTTTAATGTACAGGGGGTTTAATGTACAGGGGGTTTAATGTACAGGAGTTTTAATGTATAGGAGGTTTAACGTACAGGAGGTTTAATGTATAGGAGGTTTAATGTACAGGGGGTTTAATGTACAGGGGGTTTAATGTACAGGAGGGTTAATGTACAGGGGGTTTAATATACAGGAGGTTTAATGTACAGGAGGTTTAATGTTTAGGGGTTTAATGTACAGGTGGTTTAATGTACAGGAGGTTTAATGTATATGGGTTTAATGTACAGGAGGTTTAATGTACAGGAGGTTTAATGTATAGGAGGTTTAATGTACAGGAGGTTTAACGTATAGGAGGTTTAATGTACAGGGGGTTTAATGTACAGGGGGTTTAATGTACAGTAGGTTTAATGTACAGGAGGTTTAATGTATAGGTGGTTTAATGTATAGGAGGTTTAATGTACAGGGGGTTTAATGTACAGGGGGTTTAATGTACAGGAGGGTTAATGTACAGGGGGTTTAATGTACAGGAGGTTTAATGTTTAGGGGTTTAATGTACAGGTGGTTTAATGTACAGGAGGTTTAATGTATATGGGTTTAATGTACAGGAGGTTTAATGTACAAGAGGTTTAATGTACAGGAGGTTTAACGTACAGGAGGTTTAATGTACAGGGGGTTTAATGTACAGGGGGTTTAATGTACAGTAGGTTTAATGTACAGGAGGTTTAATGTATAGGAGGTTTAATGTATAGGAGGTTTAATGCACAGGAGGTTTAATGTATAGGAGGTTTAATGTATGGGAGGTTTAATGTATAGGAGGATAAATGTACAGGAGGTTTAATGTACAGGGGTTTAATGTACAGGGGGTTTAATGTACAGGAGTTTTAATGTATAGGAGGTTTAACGTACAGGAGCTTTAATGTATAGGAGGTTTAATGTATAGGAGGTTTAATGTACAGGGGGTTTAATGTACAGGGGGTTTAATGTACAGGGGGTTTAATATACAGGAGGTTTAATGTACAGGAGGTTTAATGTTTAGGGGTTTAATGTACAGGTGGTTTAATGTACAGGAGGTTTAATGTATATGGGTTTAATGTACAGGAGGTTTAATGTACAGGGGTTTAATGTACAGGGGGTTTAATGTGCGGGAGGTTTAATGTACAGGAGGTTTAATGTATAGGAGGTTTACTGTATCAGAGGTTTAATGTACAAGAGGTTTAATGTACGGGAGGTTTAATGTACAGGAGGTTTAATGTACATGGGGTTTAATGTACAGGGGGTTTAATGTACAGGAGGTGTAATGTACAGGGGGTTTAATGTACAGGGGGTTTAATGTACAGGAGGTTTAATGTACAGGAGGTTTAATGTACAGGAGGTTTATTGTATCAGAGGTTTAATGTACAGGAGGTTTAATGTACAGGAGGTTTAATGTACAGGGGGTTTAATGTACAGGGGGTTTAATGTATAGGAGGTTTAATGTACAGGGGGTTTAATGTACAGGGGGTTTAATGTACAGGGGGTTTAATGTATAGGAGGTTTAATGTACAGGAGGTTTAAAGTACAGGGGGTTTAATGTATAGGAGGTTTAATGTACAGGAGGTTTAATGTACAGGAGGTTTAATGTATAGGAGGTTTAATGTACGGGGGTTTAATGTACAGGGGGTTTAATGTACAGGGGTTTTAATGTATAGGAGGTTTAATGTACGGGAGGTTTAATGTACAGAGGGTTTAATGTATAGGAGGTTTAATGTACGGGGGTTTAATGTACAGGAGGTTTAATGTATAGGAGGTTTAATGTACGGGGGTTTAATGTACAGGGGGTTTAATGTATAGGGGGTTTAATGTATAGGGGGTTTAATGTACAGGAGGTTTAATGTATAGGGGGTTTAATGTATAGGGGGTTTAATGTACAGGAGGTTTAATGTATAGGGGGTTTAATGTACAGGGGGTTTAATGTACAGGAGGTTTAATGTATAGGAGGTTTGATGTATAGGAGGTTTAATGTATAGGAGGTTTAATGTACAGGGGGTTTAATGTACAGGGGGTTTAATGTACAGGAGGGTTAATGTACAGGGGGTTTAATGTACAGGAGGTTTAATGTACAGGTGGTTTAATGTACAGGAGGTTTAATGTATATGGGTTTAATGTACAGGAGGTTTAATGTACAGGAGGTTTAATGTACAGGAGGTTTAATGTATAGGAGGTTTAATGTACAGGGGGTTTAATGTATAGGAGGTTTAATGTACAGGAGGTTTAATGTATAGGAGGTTTAATGCACATGAGGTTTAATGTATAGGAGGTTTAATGTACGGGAGGTTTAATGTATAGGAGGATAAATGTACAGGAGGTTTAATGTACAGGGGTTTAATGTACAGGGGGTTTAATGTACGGGAGGTTTAATGTACAGGAGGTTTAATGTATAGGAGGTTTACTGTATCAGAGGTTTAATGTACAAGAGGTTTAATGTACGGGAGGTTTAATGTACAGGAGGTTTAATGTACATGGGGTTTAATGTACAGGGGGTTTAATGTACAGGAGGTGTAATGTACAGGGGGTTTAATGTACAGGGGGTTTAATGTACAGGAGGTTTAATGTACAGGAGGTTTAATGTATAGGAGGTTTATTGTATCAGAGGTTTAATGTACAGGAGGTTTAATGTACAGGAGGTTTAATGTACAGGAGGTTTAATGTACAGGGGGTTTAATGTATAGGAGTTTTAATGTACAGGGGGTTTAATGTACAGGGGGTTTAATGTATAGGAGGTTTAATGTACAGGAGGTTTAAAGTACAGGGGGTTTAATGTATAGGAGGTTTAATGTACAGGAGGTTTAATGTACAGGGGGTTTAATGCACAGGAGGTTTAATGTACGGGGGTTTAATGTACAGGGGGTTTAATGTACAGGAGGTTTAATGTATAGGAGGTTTAATGTACAGGGGGTTTAATGTACAGGGGTTTTAATGTATAGGAGGTTTAATGTACGGGAGGTTTAATGTACAGGGGGTTTAATGTATAGGAGGTTTAATGTACGGGGGTTTAATGTACAGGGGGTTTAATGTACAGGGGGTTTAATGTATAGGAGGTTGAATGTATAGGAGGTTTAATATATAGGGGGTTTAATGTACAGGGGGTTTAATGTACAGGAGGTTTGATGTACAGGAGGTTTAATGTACAGGGGTTTAATCTACAGGAGGTTTAATGTATAGGAGGTTTAATGTATATGAGGTTTAATGTATAGGGGGTTTAATGTACAGGGGGTTTAATGTACAGGAGGTTTAATGTATAGGAGGTTTAATGTACAGGAGGTTTAATGTACAGGAGGTTTAATGTATAGGGGGTTTAATGTATAGGGGGTTTAATGTACAGGAGGTTTAATGTATAGGAGGTTTAATGTATATGAGGTTTAATGTACAGGAGGTTTGATGTATAGGGGGTTTAATCTATAGGAGGTTTAATGTACGGGAGGTTTAATGTGCAGGGCGTTTAATGTACGGGAGGTTTAATGTATAGGGGGTTTAATGTATAGGAGGTTTAATGTACAGGAGGTTTCATGTATAGGGGTTTAATGTACAGGATATTTAATGTATAGGAGGTTTAATGTACAGGAGGTTTAATGTACAGGGGTTTAATGTACAGGGGGTTTAATGTACAGGGGGTTTAATGTACAGGAGGTTTAATGTACAGGAGGTTTATTGTATCAGAGGTTTAATGTACAGGAGGTTTAATGTACAGGAGGTTTAATGTACAGGGGGTTTAATGTATAGGAGGTTTAATGTACAGGGGGTTTAATGTACAGGGGGTTTAATGTACAGGGGGTTTAATGTATAGGAGGTTTAATGTACAGGAGGTTTAATGTACAGGGGGTTTAATGTATAGGAGGTTTAATGTACAGGAGGTTTAATGTACAGGGGGTTTAATGTACAGGAGGTTTAATGTATAGGAGGTTTAATGTACAGGGGTTTAATGTACAGGGGGTTTAATGTACAGGGGTTTTAATGTATAGGAGGTTTAATGTACGGGAGGTTTAATGTACAGGGGGTTTAATGTATAGGAGGTTTAATGTACGGGGGTTTAATGTACAGGGGGTTTAATGTACAGGGGGTTTAATGTATAGGAGGTTTAATGTATAGGAGGTTTAATATATAGGGGGTTTAATGTACAGGGGGTTTAATGTACAGGAGGTTTGATGTACAGGAGGTTTAATGTACAGGGGGTTTAATCTACAGGAGGTTTAATGTATAGGAGGTTTAATGTATATGAGGTTTAATGTATAGGGGGTTTAATGTATAGGAGGTTTAATGTACAGGAGGTTTAATGTACAGGAGGTTTAATGTATAGGATGTTTAATGTACAGGAGGTTTAATGTACAGGAGGTTTAATGTACAGGGGGTTTAATGTATAGGGGTTTAATGTACAGGAGGTTTAATGTATAGGGGGTTTAATGTACAGGAGGTTTAATGTACAGGAGGTTTAATGTACAGGAGGTTTAATGTATAGGAGGTTTAATGTATAGGAGGTTTAATGTACAGGAGGTTTAATGTACAGGAGGTTTAATGTACAGGAGGTTTAATGTATAGGAGGTTTAATGTACAGGGGGTTTAATGTACAGGGGGTTTAATGTACAGGAGGTTTAATGTATAGGAGGTTTAATGTATAGGAGGTTTAATGTATAGGAGGTTTAATGTACAGGGGGTTTAATGTACAGGAGGGTTAATGTACAGGGGGTTTAATGTACAGGAGGTTTAATGTACAGGTGGTTTAATGTACAGGAGGTTTAATGTATATGGGTTTAATGTACAGGAGGTTTAATGTACAGGAGGTTTAATGTACAGGAGGTTTAATGTACAGGAGGTTTAATGTATAGGAGGTTTAATGTACAGGGGGTTTAATGTACAGGGGGTTTAATGTATAGGAGGTTTAATGTACAGGAGGTTTAATGTATATGAGGTTTAATGCACAGGAGGTTTAATGTATAGGAGGTTTAATGTACGGGAGGTTTAATGTATAGGAGGATAAATGTACAGGAGGTTTAATGTACAGGGGTTTAATGTACAGGAGGTTTAATGTACGGGAGGTTTAATGTACAGGAGGTTTAATGTATAGGAGGTTTACTGTATCAGAGGTTTAATGTACAAGAGGTTTAATGTACGGGAGGTTTAATGTACAGGAGGTTTAATGTACATGGGGTTTAATGTACAGGGGGTTTAATGTACAGGAGGTGTAATGTACAGGGGGTTTAATGTACAGGGGGTTTAATGTACAGGAGGTTTAATGTACAGGAGGTTTAATGTATAGGAGGTTTATTGTATCAGAAGTTTAATGTACAGGAGGTTTAATGTACAGGAGGTTTAATGTACAGGGGGTTTAATGTACAGGGGGTTTAATGTACAGGGGTTTAATGTACAGGGGGTTTAATGTACAGGGGGTTTAATGTATAGGAGGTTTAATGTACAGGAGGTTTAAAGTACAGGGGGTTTAATGTATAGGAGGTTTAATGTACAGGAGGTTTAATGTACAGGGGGTTTAATGTACAGGAGGTTTAATGTATAGGAGGTTTAATGTACGGGGGTTTAATGTACAGGGGGTTTAATGTACAGGGGTTTTAATGTATAGGAGGTTTAATGTACGGGAGGTTTAATGTACGGGAGGTTTAATGTACAGGGGGTTTAATGTACGGGGGTTTAATGTACAGGGGGTTTAATGTACAGGGGGTTTAATGTATAGGAGGTTTAATATATAGGGGGTTTAATGTACAGGGGGTTTAATGTACAGGCGGTTTGATGTACAGGAGGTTTAATGTACAGGGGGTTTAATCTACAGGAGGTTTAATGTATAGGAGGTTTAATGTATATGAGGTTTAATGTATAGGGGGTTTAATGTACAGGGGGTTTAATGTACAGGAGGTTTAATGTACAGGAGGTTTAATGTATAGGGGGTTTAATGTATAGGGGTTTAATGTACAGGAGGTTTAATGTATATGAGGTTTAATGTACAGGAGGTTTGATGTATAGGAGGTTTAATCTATAGGAGGTTTAATGTACGGGAGGTTTAATGTGCAGGGCGTTTAATGTACGGGAGGTTTAATGTACAGGAGGTTTAATGTACAGGAGGTTTAATGTACAGGGGGTTTACTGTACAGGAGGTTTAATGTATAGGAGGTTTAATGTACAGGGGGTTTAATGTACAGGGGGTTTAATGTACAGGGGGTTTAATGTATAGGAGGTTTAACGTACAGGAGGTTTAATGTATAGGAGGTTTAATGTACAGGGGGTTTAATGTACAGGGGGTTTAATGTACAGGAGGGTTAATGTACAGGGGGTTTAATATACAGGAGGTTTAATGTACAGGAGGTTTAATGTTTAGGGGTTTAATGTACAGGTGGTTTAATGTACAGGAGGTTTAATGTATATGGGTTTAATGTACAGGAGGTTTAATGTACAGGAGGTTTAATGTATAGGAGGTTTAATGTACAGGAGGTTTAACGTATAGGAGGTTTAATGTACAGGGGGTTTAATGTACAGGGGGTTTAATGTACAGTAGGTTTAATGTACAGGAGGTTTAATGTATAGGTGGTTTAATGTATAGGAGGTTTAATGTACAGGGGGTTTAATGTACAGGGGGTTTAATGTACAGGAGGGTTAATGTACAGGGGGTTTAATGTACAGGAGGTTTAATGTTTAGGGGTTTAATGTACAGGTGGTTTAATGTACAGGAGGTTTAATGTATATGGGTTTAATGTACAGGAGGTTTAATGTACAGGAGGTTTAATGTACAGGAGGTTTAACGTACAGGAGGTTTAATGTACAGGGGGTTTAATGTACAGGGGGTTTAATGTACAGTAGGTTTAATGTACAGGAGGTTTAATGTATAGGAGGTTTAATGTATAGGAGGTTTAATGCACAGGAGGTTTAATGTATAGGAGGTTTAATGTATGGGAGGTTTAATGTATAGGAGGATAAATGTACAGGAGGTTTAATGTACAGGGGTTTAATGTACAGGGGGTTTAATGTACAGGAGTTTTAATGTATAGGAGGTTTAACGTACAGGAGCTTTAATGTATAGGAGGTTTAATGTATAGGAGGTTTAATGTACAGGGGGTTTAATGTACAGGGGGTTTAATGTACAGGGGGTTTAATATACAGGAGGTTTAATGTACAGGAGGTTTAATGTTTAGGGGTTTAATGTACAGGTGGTTTAATGTACAGGAGGTTTAATGTATATGGGTTTAATGTACAGGAGGTTTAATGTACAGGAGGTTTAATGTACAGGAGGTTTAATGTACAGGAGGTTTATTGTATCAGAGGTTTAATGTACAAGAGGTTTAATGTACAGGAGGTTTAATGTACAGGGGGTTTAATGTACAGGGGGTTTAATGTACAGGAGGTGTGATGTACAGGAGGTTTAATGTACAGGGGGTTTAATGTACGGGAGGTTTAATGTACAGGAGGTTTATTGTATCAGAGGTTTAATGTACAGGAGGTTTAATGTACAGGAGGTTTAATGTCCAGGGGGTTTAATGTACAGGAGGTGTAATGTACAGGAGGTTTAATGTACAGGGGGTTTAATGTACAGGGGGTTTAATGTACAGGAGGTTTATTGTATCAGAGGTTTAATGTACAGGAGGTTTAATGTACAGGAGGTTTAATGTACAGGGGGTTTAATGTACAGGGGGTTTAATGTACAGGGGGTTTAATGTACAGGGGGTTTAATGTACATGGGGTTTAATGTACAGGGGGTTTAATGTATAGGAGGTTTAATGTACAGGAGGTTTAATGTACAGGGGGTTTAATGTATAGGAGGTTTAATGTACAGGAGGTTTAATGTACAGGGGGTTTAATGTACAGGAGGTTTAATGTACAGGAGGTTTAATGTACAGGGGGTTTAATGTACAGGGGGTTTAATGTACAGGGGGTTTAATGTACAGGAGGTTTAATGTATAGGAGGTTTAATGTACGGGGGTTTAATGTACAGGGGGTTTAATGTATAGGAGGTTTAATGTACAGGGGGTTTAATGTACAGGGGGTTTAATGTATAGGAGGTTTAATGTACGGGGGTTTAATGTACAGGGGGTTTAATGTACAGGGGGTTTAATGTATAGGAGGTTTAATGTACGGGAGGTTTAATGTACAGGAGGATTAATGTACAGGAGGTTTAATGTACAGGGGGTTCAATGTACAGGAGGTTTAATGTACGGGAGGTTTAATGTACAGGAGGTTTAATGTACGGGAGGTTTAATGTATAGGAGGGCTGCTCACTCTCCGCCCCTGGCATGGTGAGTGTTTACCCAGTAGAACTGGAATCTAATTTCTATTGAGTGCCTGAACTTCTCCACATTTTTGTGGTTTGTGCAGTGTGGCAGGGCCCGAGTGTGGGAAAAAGGGAAACGTCAGCACAAAAACCGAGCAAAACAAAGCGAAGGAGGAGGTAGGGATTCCTGGGGAATGAAAGGCAGACTGTGGCGGTAGATAAAGGTGTGTCCCTGTCACACACTCTGCAGGAAGGAGGTGTGGGTGGGATGCCCGGGTTGGGGGAGAGGATTTTCAGGAACTACATTCAGAACCACTGAATCTCCTGTGTAAGACTGGCTCCCAATTCTCTGCTTGGTGCCCCGAGCAAGCTGTGTTAAAGCATGAGTGCAATTGCCCTTTGAGTAAATGAGAAAGTATGAACCCCTAAACTGCCAGCAGGTTGAGGCAAACTCCACTGCCCCTGGACTGAATGGTGTCCAGTATACACAACGCAACACTGAAACAAACACCAATATTACAGTCATAAACCGGCTCAAGAAACAGATACCTAGCCAGATCGCTCCAAGAACACCATTGATGCAGAGAGCTGTTAACATTCCCTGTTCTCCATCTCTTCCTTATTCTCTCTCCATCTAATATTTTAATGATTTCATTTTTTGACCAGGAGATTCTGCCAACTTTCCGCTGTGATTCAGTTTACTCCGGGGTCGTGAACCAAGCAATTTCGGGGCCTTTCATTTCACTCTTTTGTTGAGGTAAGGATCCCTACTGTGTGTAGCAACATTGCAAAGTCCTCCATCCTCTGTCAGTGAAATGATAACCATTTCTCTATTACTATATAAAAGTCTTGGGTATAGCGTGCAGCTCCTGCCGTGGTCTGTCACTGTTCACCCTCTGGGAACCCCCAGCTTGGTCTCTGGGCGAACGGCTCCGCGACACTCTGTTCCACACTTGGCTTTTTATGACAATCTGACAGCTTCGTGGTCACTATTACTGGTGCAGTTCCCACCACGTATTGCGGGCGCGTTGGTGTCATGGCGATTTGCCCACTATACGCGGTGTAAAGAGAAGCGGCGGGATAGGTGGGCGGTACAAGGAATCCGGAAGAGTAGTGAAGCATTCCACATTTAGGGAGGATATAGAATAGACAGTGAAGGTGGCGGTGACTGTGTACCACAACATTTTATTTCACTATAACTGGCTTTCCGATACCTAAAAGAGCCCCTTTCTTGCTGGATTCTATTTTAAACATTATTCATACAGTTCCCTTATCGCCAAGCATGAAACAATCAATCACTTTCACACAGTTACACAGTCCAGTTTCTAACAATAAAACCAGGACTGTGTCAAGGCTGCGCTGCGCTGAGGGGAATGACACAATGTCAGTGTCAACGCTCGGAACCTGGCAGGCTGACACTTTCACAACTTACTGACCACGTTCAGATACTTACTTGTGGTTTGTCATCAAAACCAATTCGGGCAGCAGAAACGTCTGTGACGTAGGCAGAACCGAATTCAAACCTGATTGTAAAACAGAGCCTGGAATTTGTGACGGGAAATAGGGAATAACCGGGATTGTAAAGAAATCACACTTTAAAGAGCTGCTCAAATTGCCCGGAATAACCGGCATAACACGGTTTGTAACTGACGCCTTTGGTAATGGGGAACGGTCAGTGCCATTTGCTCGATATAGGCGGCAGTACGGGACAAACAGGACGCTGTAAACTTCCGCTCATCCAAAACTCTTCCACCCTTGTCCTAACTCGCACCAAGTCCCATTCACCCATCACCCCCTGTGCTCGCTGACCTACATTGGCTCCCGGTCTGGCAACACCTCGATTTCAAAATTCTCATGCTTGTTTTCAAATCCCTCCATGGCCTCGCCCCTCCCTATCTCTGTAACCTCCTCCAGCCCCACAACCCTCCGAGATCTCTGTAACCTCCTCCAGCCCCACAACCCTCCGAGATCTCTGTAACCTCCTCCAGCCCCACAACCCCCCGAGATCTCTGTAACCTCCTCCAGCCCCACAACCCCCCGAGATCTCTGTAACCTCCTCCAGCCCCACAACCCTCCGAGATCTCTGCGCTCCTACAATTTTGGCATCTTGAGCATCCCCGATTTTAATCGCTCCACCATTGGCAGCCGTGCCTTCAGCTGCCTGGGCCCTAAGCTCTGGAATTCCCTCCCTAAACCGCTCGCTCTAATTATCGGTCCCAACACCTCCCAGGCCTATATTCAGTGCTGATTTGAGCTGTCAGCCACCTTGTACAGGTTGGCCTGTCTGGTTGCACTGATCAAAGCTCTGCACAGCCTCCCTCCCTCAGAGGGACAGGAGAGGAGCAGCACACCTATGCCTGCCCAGTAATCCTGGTGCCCAATTGAGGTCTGAGTAAACCTCCAGCCTCCGTCAGAGAAACTTAAGCCACCGCACCCATCCGACCAGGCAGTTCTCAACGTGAGCCCAATGTAAACATAGCGTCTGGAGTCAGGCATTTCATACAACTCACTGTTGAGGGGGAGGGGCTGCTTGGCGAGCCACAGGGAAAGAGAGAGGTGCAAACTGCCAAGAAAAGTGAAGGGCTGTTGGAACCTGCTCCTGCAAAGGTTTTGCCTTTCTGCTCTTGCGACGGCTCGGTGGGTGGGTGCACGACCCCGGGATGTGACGAGACAGAAAGGACCCGGCTTCCAGGTTCCGAGGTAGCTGATGGCAGTCAGGGCAGCGGCAGGGGAGTCGAGCAATTGGCCTGAGCTCTCTCGCACCAGGGAATCGGTCAGGGTTCCCACTTCTATCAATGCCCAGCGCCCAATGTGCGCTGGTAGAGTGAGGATAGAACCAGGCTCTGAATAGATCTGTGAGTCTATTCTCTATAATATATACTGTGTGCATTATTTTCTATATATACACTGTATGTATACCATTCTCTACAACATATACTGCATGCACTATTTCCTAACATATACTGTGTGTACTATTCTCGATATACCACGTACAACACAGCCTTATAACTCGAAGGTGAGAGTGCGACCACTGAGCCAAGGCTGACACCTACTGTGTGTGCAGGATATCACATACTGCGCCTACTATTCTCTATTTCACAGACACGGGCCCCTCAGTTCTACGGGGCCACTAATGCCGGTGTTGTACCCATGGGCCAGGCTGTGTGCCTGCGACGCTGTCCAGTGCTGCCCAACCCTCTAAACTGCTGGCTCATCACACTGAAACATCCACTGGAGATTCAGTGCAACTAACCTGCAACATGGGAGTAGTGTGCGAGACGGGCTTTGAAATCAGGGGATGCTGAAGGTTGCAGTAGAAGGTAAATGGGGCATGCTTGGCAGTGAGTTGACTGTCAGGTAGCCCTAATGGGTGGCTCAGGCAAGATTTTGTGGCACTTTTAAAGCATGGATTTGTGAAAGATAGGTCATGCCTGACGAACCTGATTGAATTTTTTGAAGAGGTGACTAAAGTAGTGGACAGGGGAATGTCTATGGATGTTATTTATATGGACTTCCAGAAGGCATCTGATAAAGTCCCACATAAGAGAAACTGTTAACTAAGGTAGAAGTCCACGGAATTGAGGGCAAATTATTGACCTGGTTAGGAAATTGGCTGAGCGGCAGGAGACAGAGAGTAGGGATAATGGGCAGGTGCTCAAATTGGCAGGATGTGACTAGTGGTGTCCCGCAGGGATCTGTGTTGGGGCCTCAACTATTCACAGTATTTATTAACGACTTAGATGATGGCATAGAAAGTCACATCCAAATTTGTCGATGACACAAAGATAGGTGGAATTGTAGGCCGTGTAGATGAAAGCATAAAATTACAAAGGGATATCGACAGATTAAGTGAATGGGCAAAACTGTGGCAAATGGATTTCAATGTAGGCAAACGTAAGTTAAGAACATAAGAAATAGAAGCAGGAATAGGCCACTTGGCCCCTCGAGCCTGCTCCGCCATTCAATAAGATCAGGGCTGATCTTGGGCTCAAAGCCACTTCCCTGCCCGCTCCCCATAACCCTTCACTCCCTTATCTTGCAAAAATCTGTCTATCTCCACCTTAAATGTATTTAATGACCCAGCCTCCACAGCTCTCTGGGGCAGAGAATTCCACAGATTTACGACCCTCTGAGAGAAGAAATTCCTCCTCATCTCAGTTCTAAAAGGGTGACCCTTTATTCTGAAACTATGCCCCCTAGTTCTAGATTTCCCCACGAGGGGAAACATCCTCTCTGCAGCTACCTTGTTGAGCCCCCTCAGTATCTTATATGTTTCAATAAGATCACCTCTCATTCTTCTAAATTCCAATGAGTATAGGCCCAACCTGCTCAACCTTTCCTCATCAGTCAACCCCCTCATCTCAGGAATCAACCTAGTGAATCGTCTCTGAACTGCCTCCAATGCAAGTATATCCTTCCTTAAATAAGGAGACCAAAACTGTACGCAGTACTCCAGGTGTGGTCTCACCAGCACCCTGTACAGTTGTAGCAGGACTTCCCTGCTTTTATACTCCAACCCCCTCGAAATAAAGGCCAACATTCCATTTGCCTTTCTGATTACTTGCTGTACCTGCATGCTAACTTTTTGTGTTTCATGCACAAGGACCCACAGGTCCCTCTGAACTGTAGCATTTTGTAATCTCTCTCCATTTAAATAATAATTTGCTTTTTTATTTTTCCTACCAAAGTGTATAGCCTCGCACTTTCCCACATTATACTCCATCTGCCAAATGTTTGCCCACTCACTTAGCCTGTGCATATCCCTTTGCAGATTCTTTGAGTCCTCTGCACAACTTGCTTTCCCACCTATCTTTGTATCATCCGCAAACTTGGCTACATTACACTCGGTCCCTTCATCCAAGTCATTAATGTAGATTGTAAATAGTTGAGGCCCCAGCACCGATCCCTGTGGCACCCCACTAGTTACCGTTTGCCAATCGGAAAATGACCCATTTATCCCGACTCTCTGCTTTCTGTTAGTTAGCCAATTCTCTATTCATGCTAATATATTACCCCCAACTCCGTGAGCTCTTATCTTATGCAGTAACCTTTTGTGTGGCACCTTATCGAATGCCTTCTGGAAATCTAAATACACTACATCTACTGGTTCCCCTTTATCCACCCTGCTCGTTACCTCCTCAAAGAACTCCAGCAAATTTGTTAAACATGATTTCCCTTTCATAAAACCATGCTGACTCTTGACTGCATTATGATTTTCCAAATGCCCTGCTACGGCTTCCTTAATGAAGGACTCCAGCATTTTCCCAACGACAGATGTTAGGCTAACTGCTCTATAGTTTCCTGCTTTCTGTCTCCCTCCTTTCTTAAATAGGGGTGTTACAATTGCGGTTTTCCAATCCACTGAGACCTCTCCAGAGTCCAGGGAATTTTGGTAGATTGCAACCAATGCATCCACTATCTCTGCAGCCACTTCTTTTAAGACCCTGGGATGCAGGCCATCTGGTCCAGGGGACTTGTCGTCTTTTAGTCCCATTATTTTACCAAGTACTATTTCCTTAGTGATAGTGATTGTCTTTAGTTCCCCGCTCCCTGTAGCCCCTTGATTATCCATTATTGGGATGTTGTTAGTGTCTTCTACCGTCATCCACTTTGGACCTAAAAAGGATAGAACAGGGTACTTTCTAAATAAAAAAAGCTAAAAAACAATGGCGGTCCAAAGAGACTTGAGGGTCCAGGTACATCGATCATTAAAATGTCATGAACAGGTACAGAAAATAATCAAAAACGCTAATGGAATGCTGGCCTTTATATCTAGAGGACTAGAATACAAGGGGGTAGAAGTTTTGCTGCAGCTATACAAAACCCTGGTTAGACCACACCTGGAGCACTGTGAGCAGTTCTGGGCACCACACCTTAGGAAGGATATATTGGCCTTGGAGGGAGTGCAGCGTAGGTTTACCAGAATGATACCCGAACTTCAAGGGTTAAGTTACGAGGAGAGATTACACAAATTAGGGTTGTATTCCCCAGAATTTAGAAGGTTAAGGGGTGATCTGATCGAAGTTTTCAAGATATTAAGGAGAACTGATAGGGTAGAGAGAGAGAAACTATTTCCACTGGTTGGGGATTCTAGGACTAGGGGACAGTCTAAAAATTAGAGCCAGACCTTTCAGGAGTGAAATTAGGAAACACTTCTACACACAAAGGGTGGGAGAAGTTTGGAACTCTCTTCCGCAAACGGCAATTGATGCTAGATTAATTGTTAATTGTAAATCTGAGATTGATGGCTTTTTGTTAACCAAAGGTATTAAGGGATATGGGCCAAAGGCGGGTATATGGAGTTAGGTCGCAGATCAGCCATGATCTCATTGAATGGCGGAGCAGGCTCGAGGGGCTCAGTGGCCTCCTCCTGTTCCTGTGTAACAGGCTCGAGAGGCTGAATGGCCTCCTCCTGTTCCTGTGTAACAGGCTCGAGGGGCTGAATGGCCTCCTCCTGTTCCTGTGTAACAGGCTCGAGAGGCTGAACGTCCTCCTCCTGTTCCTGTGTAACAGGTTCGAGAGGCTGAATGGCCTCCTCCTGTTCCTGTGTAACAGGCTCGAAGGGCTGAATGGCCTCCTCCTGTTCCTGTGCAACAGGCTTGAGGGGCTGAATGGCCTCCTCCTGTTCCTGTGCAACAGGCTCGAGAGGCTGAATGGCCTCCTCCTGTTCCTGTGTAACAGGCTCGAGGGGCTGAATGGCCTCCTCCTGTTCCTGTGTAACAGGCTCGAGGGGCTGAATGGCCTCCTCCTGTTCCTGTGTAACAGGCTCGAGGGGCTGAATGGCCTCCTCCTGTTCCTGTGCAACAGGCTCGAGAGGCTGAATGTCCTCCTCCTGTTCCTGTGTAACAGGCTCGAGGGGCTGAATGGCCTCCTCCTGTTCCTGTGTAACAGGCTCGAAGGGCTGAATGGCCTCCTCCTGTTCCTGTGCAACAGGCTTGAGGGGCTGAATGGCCTCCTCCTGTTCCTGTGTAACAGGCTCGAGGAGCTGAATGGCCTCCTCCTGTTCCTGTGTAACAGGCTCGAGGGGCTGAATGGCCTCCTCCTGTTCCTGTGTAACAGGCTCGAGGGGCTGAATGGCCTCCTCCTGCACTTATGTTCCATATTGAAGTGGAGGACTTGGCAGAGGCACCCAAAGAATTGAGCGGGGCAATGCAGCTGCCTGATGCCACCTCAAGTGCTATCCAAAAGCTAACTCCCTCAATCTTTTTATAGGAGGAACTGTGAAAGACAGGTGAGCGCAGGGGGTATCCTGACATTGGGAACTCAGCCCCTACAAGAACATAAGAAATAGGAGCAGGAGTCGGCCATTCAGCCCCTCGAGCCTGCTCCGCCATTCAATAAGATCATGGCTGATCTTCGACCTCAACTCCACCTTCTTGCCTGATCCCCATATCCCTTGATTCCCTTAGTAACCAAAAATCTATCGCTCTCTGTCTTGAATATACTCAACGACTGAGCCTCCACAGCCCTCTGGGGTAGAGAATTCCAAAGATTCACCACCCTCTGAGTGAAGAAATTTCTCCTCATCTCAGTCCTAAATGGCCGACCCCTTATTCTGAGACTGTGACCCCTGGTTCTAGACTCCCCAGACAAGGGAAACATCCTCACTGCGTTAACCCTGTCAAGCCCTGTAAGAATTTTGTATGTTTCAATGAGATCACCTCTCATTCTTCTAAATTCTAGAGAATACAGGCCTAGTCTACTCAATCTCTCCTCATAGGACAATCCCCCCATCCCAGGAACCAGTCTGGTGAACCTTCGTTGCACTCCCTCTATGGCAAGTATATCCTTCCTTAGAGGGAGTGCAACGAAGGAGCAGTAAGCGGTTAACCTGGCAGAACAGTTAGGAGTGGAAGGAAGGCAGTGGGTTGAGAGTGGGTGCTAAGGCTCCTACCTGGGTACCCTCTGGGTGGCTGTCTTTCTGGCCATCCCCTGCTTGTTACTCGATGGTGGTCTCGGGAGGAGTGGGGGGCTGCTGCGAGAGGCTTCCAGCTTCTGCCAGTTCGCTGGCCACTGACCGCAGGAGTTGCTGCCCAGTGAGGTTTGATTCCCTGCTGCAAATAGTCCTGACCATTGGCTGCTGGGGTCCATGGCCTGCAACTGGTTCTCTGCAAGGATAGCCTGTGACAGCAAGAAACATATATACATTAACAATATACACATGTATAGATACACACAGATATATATCTATATATACACACACACACATTGACAATATATACACACATATAGATAGATATCTATACACATTAGCAATATATACATGTGTATAGATATACACTGAAATATATACATTAATATATACACATGTATACAGTTACATACAAACACATATACATTAAAAATATTTTTTTCTAGATACATAGATAGATATACACATTTACAATATATACACGTGTAGGTACACGGAACAACAACAACTTGCATTTGTGTATCGCCTTTAAAGCAGAACAATGTCCCAAGGGGCTTCACAGAAGCGTAATCAGACAAAGGAGATATTAGGGGCGATGACCAAAAGCTTGGAGCCCAGGCAGCTGAAGGCACGGCCGCCAATGGTGGAGCAAAGGGAGTGGTGGATGGACAAGAGACCAGAGTTGGAGGAACGGAGAGTTCCTGGGGGGATGGTTGTAGGGCTGGAGAAGATTAAAGAGATAGGGAGGGGTCATGTCGTGAAGGGGTTTAAACATGAGGATGCTATTTTTAAATTGGAGGCTTAGGAGCAGCCAATGTAGCTCAGCAAGGATGGGGTGTTTGGGACTTGGTATGGGATAGAATAGAGGCAGCAGAGTTTTGGATGAGCTGATGTTTATAGAGGGTGGAAGATGGGAGGCATTGGAATAGTTGAGTCTGGAGGTGACAAATGCATGGATGAGGGTTGCAGGGGCAGAGACAGGCATCTAGGGGTTATTAGAAACTCCTATCTGATGAGTGTTTGATGGGACAGTGTAGAGGGAGCTTTACTCTGTATCTAACCCGTGCTGTACCTGCCCTGGGAGTGTTTGATGGGACAGTGTAGAGTGAGCTTTACTCTGTATCTAACCCGTGCTGTACCAGCCCTGGGAGTGTTTGATGGGACAGTGTAGAGGGAGCTTTACTCTGTATCTAACCCGTGCTGTACCTGCCCTGGGAGTGTTTGATGGGACAGTGTAGAGGGAGCTTTACTCTGTATCTAACCCGTGCTGTACCTGCCCTGGGAGTGTTTGATAGGACAGTGTAGAGGGAGCTTTACTCTGTATCTAACCCTTGCTGTACCTGCCCTGGGAGTGTTTGATGGGACAGTGCAGAGGGAGCTTTACTCAGTATCTAACCCGTGCTGTACCTGCCCTGGGAGTGTTTGATGGGACTGTGTAGAGGGAGCTTTACTCTGTATCTAACCCGTGCTGTACCTGCCCCTGGGAGTGTTTGATGGGACAGTGTAGAGGGAGCTTTACTCTGTATCTAACCCGTGCTGTAACTCACCTGGCTCCCCATAGCCCTGTATCAATCCCAAACTAATCCCACTACTCCGCTCTCTCCCCATAGCCCTGTATCAATCCCAAACTATTCCCACTGCCCCGCACTCACCCCATAGCCCTGTATCAAACCCAAACTAATCCCACTACTCCGCTCTCTCCCCATAGCCCTGTATCAATCCCAAACTATTCCCACTGCCCTGCACTCACCCCATAGCCCTGTATCAATCCCATACTAATCTCACTGTCCCGCTCTCTCCCCATCGCCCTGTATCAATCCCAAACTAATCCCACTGTCCCGCTCTCTCCCCATCGCCCTGTATCAATCCCATACTAATCCCACTGTCCGCTCTCTCCCAATCGCCCTGTATCAATCCCAAACTAATCCCACTGCCACGCTCTCTCCCCATAGCCTTGTATCAATCCCAAACTAATCCCACTGCCCCGCTCTCTCCCCATAGCCTTGTATCAATCCCAAACTAATCCCACTGCCCCGCAGTCTCCCCATAGCCCTGTATCAATCCCCAAACTAATCCCACTGTCCCGCTCTCTCCCCATAGCCCTGTATCAATCCCCAAACGAATCCCACTGTCCCGCTCTCTCCCCATCGCCCTGTATCAATCCCAAACTAATCCCACTGCCCCACTCTCCCCCCCATAGCCCTGTATCAATCCCAAACTAATCCCACTGCCCCACTCTCCCCCCATAGCCCTGTATCAATCCCAAACTAATCCCACTGCCCCACTCTCTCCCCATCGCCCTGTATCAATCCTAAACTAATCCCACTGCCCCGCACTCTCCCCATAGCCCTGTATCAATCCCCAAACTAATCCCACTGCCCCGCTCTCTCCCCATAGCCCTGTATCAATCCCAAACTAATCCCACTGCCCCGCTCTCTCCCCATAGCCCTGTATCAATCCCAAACTAATCCCACTGCCCCACTCTCTCCCCATAGCCCTGTATCAATCCCAAACTAATCCCACTGCCCCGCTCTCTCCCCATAGCCCTGTATTAATCCCAAACTAATCCCACTGCCCCGCTCTCTCCCCATAGCCCTGTATCAATCCCAAACTAAATCCACTGTCCCGCTCTCTCCCCATAGCCCTGTATCAATCCCAAACTAAACCCACTGTCCCGCTCTCTCCCCATAGCCCTGTATCAATCACAAACTAAATCCACTGTCCCGCTCTCTCCCCATAGCCCTGTATCAATCACAAACTAATCCCACTGCCTCGCTCTCTCCCCATCGCCCTGTATCAATCCCAAACTAATCCCACTGCCCCGCTCTCTCCCCATAGCCCTGTATCAATCCCCAAACTAATCCCACTACCCCGCTCTCTCCCCATAGCCCTGTATCAATCCCAAACTAATCCCACTACCCCGCTCTCTCCCCATAGCCCTGTATCAATCCCAAACTAATCCCACTACCCCGCTCTCCCCATAGCCCTGTATCAATCCCCAAACTAATCCCACTGCCCCGCTCTCTCCCCATAGCCCTGTATCAATCACAAACTAATCCCACTACCCCGCTCTCTCCCCATAGCCCTGTATCAATCCCAAACTAATCCCACTGCCCCTCACTCTCCTCACAGCCCTGTATCAATCCCAAACAAATCCCACTGCCCCTCACTCTCCTCATAGCCCTGTATCAATCCCAAACTAATCCCACTGCCCTGCACTCTCCTCATAGCCCTGTATCAATCCCAAACTAATCCCACTGCCCCTCACTCTCCTCATAGCCCTGTATCAATCCCAAACTAATCCCACTGCCCCGCTCTCTCCTCATAGCCCTGCATCAATCCCAAACTAATCCCACTGCCCCTCACTCTCCTCATAGCCCTGTATCAATCCCAAACTAATCCCACTGCCCCGCTCTCTCCTCATAGCCCTGTATCAATCCCAAACTAATCCCACTGCCCCTCACTCTCCTCATAGCCCTGTATCAATCCCAAACTAATCCCACTGCCCCGCTCTCTCCCCATAGCCCTGTATCAATCCCAAACTAATCCCACTGCCCCGCTCTCTCCCCATAGCCCTGTATCAATCCCAAACTAATCCCACTGCCCCGCTCTCTCCCCATAGCCCTGTATCAATCTCAAACTAATCCCACTGCCCCGTTCTCTCCCCATAGCCCTGTATCAATCCCAAACTAATCCCACTGCCCCGTTCTCTCCCCATAGCCCTGTATCAATCCCAAACTAATCCCACTGCCCCGCTCTCTCCCCATAGCCCTGTATCAATCCCAAACTAATCCCACTGCCCCGCTCTCTCCCCATAGCCCTGTATCAATCCCAAACTAATCCCACTGCCCCGTTCTCTCCCCATAGCCCTGTATCAATCCCAAACTAATCCCACTGTCCCGCTCTCTCCCCGTAGCACTGTAGCTTTCACTGCTTCAAATATTAATCCAATTTTCCATTAAAAGATGCAATGGTCTCTGCCTCATCCACTCCCTGTGGTAAACCATTCTATGCTCCAACAACCCTCTGTGTAGAGATTTCTCCTCACCCTCTCAGTGACAATTTAAAATCGATGACCCCTCATCACTGACTCCCCAACCAGAGGAAAGAGTCTTTCCCTCATTGAAGCCCTTCATAATTATAAATATCTTTTTAAAATCTCCTGTCAGCCTTCTGTGCACCAGTGGGAACAGTACTAGGGGGAAAAATTAGGTCGCGCCCCATTTGGGGCGCAAATATCGTCTGGACGCAAATATTAGCGCCTGGCGTTAATTATCGGCACTGACTGGAAACTTCACTTTTACCGCCCCGGGAGGTGAGTGGAGCGCTAAATCAGGCGCTGCACACCTGTCTTAAGGCGCAAAGGCCAAGGAGTGAGGCGCTAACTCAGAGCGCTGGCGAAGCTCATGTAATGTCAGTCAGCAATGGAACACACACACAATGGCACGGGCCAGTTCTTAAAGGGGATGGTTAATCTTGCTTTCCATCCACATCCTGTTCATTGCAGCCTTGAATCTCGGCCTGGAGAGACTTGCACATCAAATGTGCTGGAAAGAACAATGGAGAGTACCAGGCAAAGAGCTCAGAGTGCAGCTCCCACAGTCTCTGCTAAATCGATACAAGGAATGGCAAATCAAAATGAACCTGCAAAGTGCTGCTCAGTACCCAAAACTCCTTCACACAACGTTGAATCTCTCCAGAAGTCTCTCCCTCTCTCTCTCAGAATGCGTAGTTCAAAAATGCCACCAACAATAAAAGACAGGAAGAGGCCCCCTTTAAATAGCGCCCCCCCCAGCCCCACAGCGATTGATAGCGTTCCAGTCTTCTGGTCGTTGGATGCGCCAGGCGGTAAGGCAGGGGGCGCCACTCAATTTCCGCTCCGGGGCGCCACAAGGGCGTTGCACCATGGAATGACGTCACAATCTGCGCGCGCAGGTGGTCGCAGCGGTAAAGTTCAGCGCCGCCGCACAATCTCTAGTTAAGTTCCCGAGCGGCGCAAACATCGCTGCGCCCGGGCGTTAGCGGCTTTGCGCCCCATTAGCGCCCTCTTAAGGCGCTAACGGGAGGCGCAACCAACTGAATTTTTACCCCCTAGTATCTCAAGTCTTTCCTCATAACTGGAGTTCCCCATCCCTGCCATCATCCTGGTGAATCCACACAGTACCTTCTCTTCCCTAAAGGACATTAGTGAACTGGTTGGGTTTTTACGACTGTCCGATGGCTTCATGGTCACTTTTACTGACACCAGATTTTTATTTCCAGATTTTTTACAATGAATTGAAATTTTCAAACTATCATGGTGGGATTTCAACTCAGGTTCTCTGGATTTTTAGTACAGTCCTTTGGATAACTAGTCCAGTAACATTAGCACTACACTACTGTACCCACTTATTTATAAAACCCCAAATTAGGAACATAGGAACTGGAGTAGGTGATTCAGACCCTCGGGCCTTCAATCAGATCATGGCTGGTCTGCAATTACGCTGGCCTTTCTGAAATAGCACTGAACATTGAGCTGGGCTGCTGCACTGGGACAGCACCGTGCACCGCAGTCCTCTGAGGAGGGTCTCCAGGAGGGCTTTCTCGTGAAGCAGCACATCCACTTTGCCAGCCATCAAACAGGAGGCTTGTTGCTGGGAAAGGTCACCTGACTCTGCCCGGTGCCTCCACATTGCGTGCCCTTTCACTCCACTTTCACCTGGGACTGCGCCCTCCCCCCACCTCTGTCACATCCTTGCCAAAGGCTGACAAATATTTAAAATTCATTGTGAACTTTTATAAAGGTTGAGAGAATACTTCCCTGCCCACATGCAGCCACTTAACTTTAAGTGGGTGTATCACGCATTGGCAGCATGTCATTGCTGGCACAGGACCACAGAATTGGAGCTATACACTCAGGAGAACAATACTGCATCTTGGTGACTGGATAACTATAGAGTCCTTCAACTCTTTTAAAGGCAAATTAGATAGTTGATTGATAAAGCAAAATATGGAGGGGTATAGGGAGTGACCAGGAGAGTGGGATTAGACTGGGGGGATATTAAAGGGTACGGGGAGTGAGTGGGAGATTGGGATTAGACTGGGTGGGATATTAAAGGATACGGGGAGTGAGGGGGAGAGTGGGATTAGACTGGGTGGGATATTAAAGGGTACGGGGAGTGAGCAGGAGAGTGGGATTAGACTGGGTGGGATATTAAAGGGTACGGGGAGTGAGCAGGAGAGTGGGATTAGACTGGGTGGGATATTAAAGGATACGGGGAGTGAGGGGGAGAGTGGGATTAGACTGGGTGGGATATTAAAGGGTTCGGGGAATGAGCAGGAGAGTGGTATTATACTGGATGGGATATTAAAGGGTGTGGGGAGTGAGCGGGGGAGTTGGATTAGACTGAGTGGGATATTAGAGGGTACGGGGAGTGAGGGGAGAGTGGGATTAGACTGGGTGGGATATTAAAGGGTACGGGGAGTGAGCGGGAGAGTTGGATTAGACTGAGTGGGATATTAGAGGGTACGGGGAGTGAGCGGGAGAGTTGGATTAGACTGAGTGGGATATTAGAGGGTACGGGGAGTGAGGGGAGAGTGGGATTAGACTGGGTGGGATATTAAAGGGTACGGGGAGTGAGCAGGAGAATGGGATTAGACTGGGTGGGATATTAAAGGGTACGGGGAGTGAACGGGAGAGTGGGATTAGACTGGGAGTGATATTAAAGGGTATGGGGAGTGAGGAGGAGAGTGGGATTAGACTGGGTGGGATATTAAAGGGTATGGGAAGTGAGCAGGAGAGTGGGATTAGACTGGGTGGGATATTAAAGGGTATGGGAAGTGAGCAGGAGAGTGGGATTAGACTGGGTGGGATATTAAAGGCTGCGGGGAGTGAGCAGGAGAGTGGGATTTGACTGGGTGGGATATTAAAGGGTGTGGGGAGTGAACAGGAGAGTGGGATTAGACTGGGTGGGCTATTAAAGGGTTAGGGGAATGAGCAGGAGAGTGGGATTAGACTGGGTGGGATATTAAAGAGTGCGGGGAGTGAGCGGGAAGTTACAGAGAAACATCAATGGGCCGAATGGCCTGTTTCTATGCTGAACGTTCTATGAGAATACACTGCTCTGAGGTTAACTGAGCACATTCTTGGTATGTGAAACTGCCACAACAGATTCTGAGGATGGCTTCAAGCTCCACGCTGCAGGTATAACGTGCGCAGTACTGCTAGCCAATGCTACAGCGACAACAGGGGAAGTCGCCCAAACCAAAGAACCAAGCTCACGGACAAGCGAGTGCGCGCTAAGATAATTATACTCGTATCTCGATATAGTGGCAGGGCGTTCATTTTGGAAAAGAATTTTCTTGGTGCAGGATGTTTAACGTTGTAAGGAAGATTTTGTTTTTAGTGGGGCAGATGTTCGGGACATGCGCTGACCACAGCATCTGGAGCCTGATACAAAGCACATTCTGTTGAGACACGCTGGTAAAGCGCTGAAGTAAAAACAGACCCTGCTACTGTAAAAACAACACAGTGAGGCCGGGGCAGAAGCCAAACCCCCACAGGCATTCCTACTGCTTTTGTTTCAAGATGTCGGAGAGTCAAATCAACAGACACACGCGCAAAAATCCGACAGGGCAGAATTTCTGACGATTTCTTTTTGATTTCCAACCCCCAATTTGTAATGGTAAGTGCAGTTTCGGTTGCGCACTTATCTCATCGCGGGTACCTCCCGCTATCTGTCCTGAGGGAGTGCTGCACTGCCAGAGGTGCCGTCTTTCGGATGAGATGTTAAACTGAGGCCACGTCTGTCCTCTCAGGTGGACGTAAAAGATCCCACAACATTATTTTGAAGAGGAGCAGGGGAGTTCTCCCCGGTGTCCTGGGGCTAATATTTATCCCTCAACCAACATCGTTAAAACAGATTATCTGGTTATTATCACATTGCTGTTTGTGGGAGCTTGCTGTGCGTGAATTGGCTGTCCCGTTTCCTACATTACAACAGTGATTACACTTCAAAAGTACTTAATTGGCTGTGAAGAGCTTTGGGACGCCCTGAGGTTGTGAAAGGCGCTATATAAATGCAAGTTCTTTCTCTCTGTTTCATGCAATGCTGACAGGTCTGCTGCAGAGCACAATGCTCGTCCCGATGCTCCGCAAGAGGTTCGGGGCAGGGGGGACACCGTCTTTGGAGCAGGGGAGGAGTGGGCACCAGTGAGGCCAGTCCAGGGTGAGGGTGAGGGGAGGGAGGTGGCCAGTCGAGGGTGAGGGTGAGGGGAGGGAGGTGGCCAGTCGAGGGTGAGGGGAGGGAGGTGGCCAGTCAGTGAGGGGAGGGAGGTGGCCAGTCAGTGAGGGGAGGGAGGTGACCAGTCAGTGAGGGGAGGGAGGTGACCAGTCAGTGAGGGGAGGGAGGTGACCAGTCAGTGGGGGGAGGGAGGTGACCAGTCAGTGAGGGGAGGGAGGTGGTCAGTCAGTGAGGGGAGGGAGGTGACCAGTCAGTGGGGGGAGGGAGGTGACCAGTCAGTCAGTGGGGGGAGGGAGGTGACCAGTCAGTGGGGGGAGGGAGGTGGCCAGTCAGTCAGTGGGGGGAGGGAGGTGGCCAGTCGAGGGTGAGGGGAGGGAGGTGACCAGTCAGTGAGGGGAGGGAGGTGGCCAGTCAGTCAGTGGGGGGAGGGAGGTGGCCAGTCGAGGGTGAGGGGAGGGAGGTGGCCAGTCAGTGGGGGGAGGGAGGTGGCCAGTCAGTGGGGGGGGGGGGGGGGGAAGGGATGAGGCCGGTCAGTGGGGGGGGGGGGGGAAGGGATGAGGCCAGTCAGTGGGGGGGGAAGGGATGAGGCCGGTCAGTGGGGGGGGGGAAGGGATGAGGCCGGTCAGTGGGGGGGGGAAGGGATGAGGCCGGTCAGTGGGGGGGGGCTGTACTCAGCATATCTGGCTCTTACAATCACCACCCCCTCACTGTGTTAAAATGCTTTTGTTGCTTACCACCACTGTCCTCACACCTATTATGGGCTGCCTGCTGACATGTGGCTGTTGAAGGGCATTTGTCTTTTACGTTTTTGTTTAAGACAAGGCAGCCCAAACCAGCAGCTGCAGAGGGGACATCCCCAGACTCAGACCGGATGCCTGACCGGCACATTGCATTGACCGGCCGCCCAACAGTGCTGACGGCAGGCTTGGTCCACTGTGAGGGCTGGACCTCACTCGCCGCGCTCCTGTGCGGATAGTCAGAAGGCCTTCATAAAGTCTACAGGCGACAAATTGGAGAGGGCCGTCAGCTCGGGCAATGGCGAGCGGTTGCAGACACGGATAGCACCGATTTCACTGCGGCCACTGGATCTCCTTCCTCGCAGATTAGTGGCTGAGCTACAGCATGGCAAGAAGGCAGACAGATTATGCTGCTGTCTCTCAGGATAGCGGAACACGCATCCTTCCCTCCGATGCCTGCACCCATGGCAGAGAGGACGCCGGTCCAGGTCTCCCCCCCCCACCCCCAGGTCTGAGGGTCCAGGTCCAGGCTGTCCGTGCATCAGCACAAGTAGAGCGGGCCCATCTCAGGAGTTACCTGCTGTGCAATGGGCTCCTCCCAACACACAGCACCCAGCCATCACACATACTCCTGCTGCTCACATAGCACCTGGGAGAAGCACTAGATTAGGTACAGTGTTGTTGTGGCTCTGGTACAGGACTAGCAACCCAGTGTGTGTGAGTTCACATCTTGTGATACTGAATTCAATAAATTGGATCATTTGTGGGCTGTCACCTGTCACCACAAGTGACCATGAAGCTGTCGGATTGTCGTAAAAACCCAACTGGTTCACTAATGTCCTTCAGGCCGCCCTTACCCGGTCTGACCTACACAGTATGTGATTGACTCAATACCCTCTGAAGTGGCCTAGAAAACCATTCAGTTACAACACTGACCGTGTCACCCACATTCTGTGAACAAGTAAAAAAAATGAAGAATGTAAGCATTGCACGTTGACATCGAGCGGATGCCCAGTGATGAGAAGTAGGCGTGCCCACACAATATGGGTTGTGGATATGCCGAGAGCAGCACTACAGTTGCTGGCCATGCCTGGCTTTTGGTAAGGTGTGGAAGTGGCTCCGATGAGGTATGACTGGGAGTTGATTTGCACAGAGCGGGTGTGAGGGGGAAAGGGGGGAGATGTAGACACGACTGTTCAGGCAGTGGCCAGGGGAGAGAAGAGAAAAGAAGAGAAGCGCTGCTTAAGGTGAAGCAAACAGGTGACCTAAAAGTAGGGGAACATTTAGGGAGCAAGTTATAATTAGGCTCAGTATAAGAACAGAAAAGGAAGAAGCATTTATAGAATCATACAGCACAAAAGGAGGCCATTTGGCTCATCGTACCAGCTCACTGAAAACACTGTACAACAACTTGCATTTATATAGCGCCTTTAAGATAGTAAAAGGTCCCAGGGTGCTTCACAGGAGCGATTATCAAACAACATTTGGCATCAAGTCAAATAAGGAGATATTAGGACAGATGACCAAAAATTTGGCCAAAGAGGTAGGTTTTAAGGAGCGTGTTAAAGGAGGAGAGGCAGAGAGGTTTAGGGAGGGAATTCCAGAGCTTAAGACCTATAAGGGCAACACGGTGGCATAGTGGTTAGCACTGGTGCCTCACAGCGCCAGGGACCCGGGTTCGAACCTGACCTCGGGTGACTGTCTGTGTGGAGTTTGCACATTCTCCCCGTGTCTGTGTGGGTTTCCTCCGGGTGCTCCGGTTTCCTCCCACAGTCCAAAAATGTGCGGGTTAGGTTGATTTGGCTATGATAAATTGACCCTTAGTGTTAGGGGGGGATTAAATATGTGGGGTTATGGGGATAGGATGGGATATGTTAGGGGGAATTAAATACGTGGGGTTACGGGGGTAGGGTGGGATATGTGTACTGTGGGGATTAAAGCAGGGACAGGGTACTGGATTTGGATGATCAGCCATGATCGTATTGAATGGTGGAGCAGGCTCGACGGGCCGAATGGCCTACTCCTGCTCCTAGATTCTATGTTTTCTATGTTTTTATACATCTATTTATAAAGCCAAGGATTCGGTATTTCTTTTAACAGCTTTCTCAACTTGTCCTACCACCTTCATAGATTTGCGTACATATACCCCCAGGGGTCTCTGTCTTTTTTTATTCGTTGTCGGGGTGTGGGCGTAGCTAGCAAGTCCAGCATTTATTGCCCATCCCTAATTGCCCTCAAGAAAGAGGTGGTGAGCCGCCTTCTTAAACTGCAGCGTCCGTGTGGTGAAGGTGCTCCCACAGTGCTGTTCGGTAGAGTTTCAGGATTTTGACCCAGCGACGATGAAGGATCTGCGATATATTTCCAAGTCAGGATGGTGTGCGACTTGGAGGGGAACTTGGAGCTGGTGGTGTTCCCAAGCGCCTGCTGCCCTTGTCCTTCCAGGTGGAAGAGGTCGCGGGCTTGGGAGGTGTTGTCGAAGAAGCCTTGGCGAGTTGCTGCAGTGCATCTTGGAGATGGTACACACTGCAGCCACGGTGCGCCGGTGGTGGAGGGAGTGAATGTTTAAGGTGGTGGATGGGGTGCCAATCAAGCAGGCTGCTCTGTCCTGGATGGTGACCAGCTTCTTGAGTGTTGTTGGAGCTGCACTCATCCAGGCAAGTGGAGAGTATTCCAACACACTCCTGACTTGTGCCTTGTAGATGGTGGAAAGACTTTGGGGAGTCAGGAGAACCTTTTTCATCCAGAGGGTGGTGGGGGTCTGGAACTCACTGCCTGAAAGAGTGCTTGAGGCAGAAACCCTCATCGCATTGAAAAAGTACTTGGATATAAGAACATAAGAACATAAGAAATAGGAGCAGGAGTAGACCAATCGGCCCCTCGAGCCTGCTCCGCCATTCAATGAGATCATGGCTGATCTGATCCAACCTCAACTCTAAAGAACACAAGAAGTAGGAGCAGGACCAGGCCACTCGGCCCCTGGGCCCGCTCCGCCACCCACAGGGCCTTGACCGATCCGAAGTCAAACTCATGTCCAATTTCCAGCCCGCTCCCCGTAACCCCTGATTCCCTTTACTTCTAGGAAACGGTCTACTTCTGTTTTAAATTTATTTAATGAAGTAGCTTCCACAGCTTCCTGGGGTAGCAAATTCCACAGACCCACTACCCTCTGAGTGAAAAAGTTTCTCCTCATCTCAGTTTTGAAAGAGGAGCCCCTTATTCTAAGATTATGTCCCCTAGTTCTAGTTTCACCCATCCACCGCATCCACCCGATCAAGCCCCTTCACAAACTTATATGTTTCAATAAGATCGCCTCTCATTCTTCTGAACTCCAATGAGTAGAGTCCCAATCTACTCAACCTCTCCTCGTATGTCCACCCCCTCATCCCCGGAATTAACCGAGTGAACCTTCTTTGTACTGCCTCGAGAGCAAGTATGTCTTTTCTTAAGTATGGACACCAAAACTGTATGCAGTACTCCAGGTGCGGTCTCACCAATACCCTATACAACTGCAGCAATACCTCCCTGTTTTTATATTCTATCCCCCTAGCAATAAAAGCCAACATTCCATTGGCTTTCTTGATCACCTGCTGCACCTGCATAGTAACTTTTTGATTTTCTTGCACCAAGACCCCCAGATCCCTTTGTACTGCAGTACTTTCCAGTTTCTCGCCATTAAGATAATGGCCCAGAAATTGATCTCGCTCTGTTCCCGCGGGGGTAAGGAGCAGGCGCGATCTCTCACTCCGCGTTGGCTTTTTCAGATCCAGCTCGCACGAACTTGATGTTCTAGACATCAGCTGGGCAGTGCTTGCGTATCCCACCGGCGTAGTGAATTCGTGCGAGCTGTGGGATCACGTGACTCAGTTAGAGCCAATGGCAGCACACCATCTTCCATTCATAAGTTTCACATACGTGCTGTGAAAGCTATGAATCTTACACCCCCCCAAAATAACAGCTAAACCTCAATTAAATTAAAAAAAAACCATCACATTAATAAAATAAGTATAGTTAAATAAATTAACCATTTTAAATAAAAAATTAAATTTTTGAAAAAATTTAAAATCTTTTAAAAAGTTATAAAAATAAACTTACCTGTCTTTAAAGTCTCTAAAAAAGATATACCTGTTAAAAAAAATTCAAAATAATACTTAATTCACTACTTACCTTGTTAAAAGTGGGTCTTACTCCTCCTTTTTTCATTTCTAAAATCTTCCGTCCTTACCTGCGCGTCCAAAGCACTAAGTGCACAGCGTGCGCGCAGCCTGTAGCGCGCACGCGGTGCACCGAGGAACCGCCCCCTTTTCCAAAAACCAAGTGCCGGTTTTCAGCGCATGCGCAGTGCATGCAGAAAACCGGCAATTGGTGACAGAATACGCGAGAGTACGCAGTGCGTACTCTCGCGTCGCGGGACTAATTTTTGGCCCAATAACTTGCTCTCTGATTTTTCCTGCCAAAGTGCATAACCTCACATTTTCCAATATTGTATTGCATCTGCCAAATCTCTGCCCACTCACCCAGCCTGTCTATATCCCCTTGTAGGTTTTTTATGTCCTCCTCACTCTCTACTTTCCCTCCCATCTTTGTATCATCTGCAAACTTTGATATGTTACACTCGGTCCCCTCCTCCAAATCGTTAATATAGATTGTAAAGAGTTGGGGACCCAGCACCGACCCCTGCGGAACACCACTGGCTACTGGTTGCCAGTCCGAGAATGAACCATTTATCCCAACTCTCTGCTTCCTGTTAGATAACCAATCCTCCACCCATGCCAGAATATTACCCCCAATCCAGTGATTTTTTATCTTGAGTAATAATCTTTTATGTGGCACCTTGTCGAATGCCTTCTGGGAGTCTAAATACACTACATCCACTGGTTCCCCTTTATCCACCCTGTACATTATGTCCTCAAAGAACTCGAGCAAATTTGTCAGACATGACTTCCCCTTGAAATGCTGTAACCTACAGGGCTACAGGCCGAGAGCTGGAAAGTGGGATTAGGCTGGATAGCTCTTTTTCGGCTGGCAAAGACACGATGGGCCAAATGGTCTCCTTCTGTGCCATAAATTTCTAAGATTCTGTGAAGATGGTTGAACCTAGGACACTGCCCTGAGGAACTATTGCAGCGATGTCCTGGGGCTGTGATGATTGGCCTCCAACATGTCACGCTACATGTAACCCCACCTGACGTAGAGTCATCCAGACTCGAGTCGTCGTTGGCTTGTTCACAGATGTGATTTCCAGTAAAAAGTTGATGGTTTTCCATACAGACTGCAGCATTTGACACATTAGACCCCCTGTGACCCCACCTCATTGTCTTAGTTGTATTTTGCTATGTCTTTGATATAATGTCTTCTTGACTGACCTGATTGTCTCTCTGCCGAGGTGTGATAAAAGGCAGTCAGAAAGATTAACTGTAGTCGTCTGACATTGTACGCTGCACAGGCATTGTTCTCTGTTTATATATGCTTTGCCGATTTGTATTCCTTCACTTCACCTGACGAAGGAGCAGCAGCTCCGAAAGCTTGTGATTTCAAATAAAACTTTTGGACTATAACCTGGTGTTGTGCGACTTCTCACTTTTGTCCACCCCAGTCCAACACCGGCATCTCCGCATCATGTCCAACAACCACAACCATCTTCCTTTGTGCCAGGTATGACGCCAGCCAGTGGAGAGTTTCCTCCCCCGATTCCCATTGACTTCAGTTTTACCAGGGCTCCTTGATGCCACACTCGGTAAAATGCTGCCTTGATGTCAAGGTCACGGAGTGCAGATTGGAACAGAGTGTTAAGCTGCGAGTTTGGTGAGTGAGTGAGGGAGTGCGGGGAGGGAGGTGCTCCTTTCTTTTTCCATCTTTGTCAGCTTCCAGGAGAGCAGGACTGCACAAGAGGGGACAGAGAACCAGCAGTGAGTATTTCGACAGAATTTCTACATTCCAGTCATTAAAGTAAAAGTAAAGTCTCTAGTTTAGAGTAAGTAGTGTTTAAAGGGAAGTAAGGTCCATAGTGTATTTAATATTCTTTAATTTAAAGGGAGTAAATTAAGGGTAGGACATGGCAGGGCAGCTCGGCAGTGTGGAGTGCTCCTCCTGTGCTATGTTGGAAGTCAGGGACACTTTAGGTGTCCAGGGCGAACACATGTGCAGGAAGTGTCTCCAGCTGCAGCTACTCGAAATCCGTGTTTTGGAGCTGGAACTGCGACTAGAGTCACTGTGGAGCATCCGCGAAGCTGAGATCTTCGTGGATAGCACGTTTAACAAGGTGGTCACACCGCAGGTAAAGAGTGCACAGGCAGACAGGGAATGGGTGACCACCAGACAGAGTAAAAGAACTAGGAAGATAGTGCAGAAGTCCCCTGGGTCAATCTCCCTCTCCGACAGATTTTCCGTTTTGGATACTGATGGTGGAGATGGTTTCTCAGGGGGATGCAGCAAGAGCCAAGTCTGTGGCACTACGAGTGGCTCAGCTACACAGGAGGGGAGGAAAAAGAGTGGGAGAGCAATAGTGATAGGGTTTCTATCGTAAGGGGAACAGATAGACGTTTCTGTGGCCGCAGACGTGACTCCAGGATGGTATGTTGCCTCCCTGGTGCCAGGGTCAAGGATGTCACTGAATGGCTGCAGGGCATTCTGAAGGGAGAGGGTGAACAGTCAGAGGTCGTGGTTCACATTGGTACCAACGACATGGGTAGAAAGAGGGATGAGGTCCTGCAACAAGAATTTAGGGAGCTAGGTAGCAGATTAAAAAGCAGGACCTCAAAGGTTGTAATCTCTGGATTACTCCCGGTGCCACGTGCTAGTGAGTATAGGAATAGGAGGATAGAGCAGATGAATGCATGGCTAAAGAGTTGGTGCAGGAGGGAGGGCTTTAGTTTCCTGGATCACTGGGTCTGTTTCTGGGGAAGGTGGGACCTGTACAAGTCGGACGGGTTTCACCTGAACCGGAACGGGACCAACATCCTTGCGGGGAGGTTTGCTAGTACTGTTGGGGGGGGTTTAAACTAACTTGGCAGGGGGATGGGATACCGAGTGGAGCTATAGTAGGGGGTGATGCACAGCCAAATATAGAGGAAAAAACAAGTCAGCCTGGAAGGCAGAGCAAATATGTAACGGCACAAGGGAGTATGGCAAGGCTGGATGGCATTTATTTTAATGCAAGGAGTCTTGCGAGTAAGGCGGATGAATTGAAGGTGTTGATGAACACATGGGAGTATGATATTGTTGCTATCACAGAGACATGGTTGAGGGAGGGGCAAGACTGGCAGCTCAATATTCCAGGGTATAGAATCTTCAGGCGAGACAGAGGTGGGTGTAAAAGAGGAGGGGGTGTCGCAATATTAATCAAGGAGTCAATTACTGCTGTAAGGAGGGATGATATCTTAGCAGGTTCCTCTAATGAGGCCATATGGGTAGAACTTAAAAACAAAAAGGGGGCAAGCACTTTGCTGGGAGTGTACTATAGGCCCCCAAACAGTCAGGGGGAGATAGAGGAACAGATATGTAGGCACATCTCAGAGAAGTGTAGAAATAATAGGGTAATAATAGTAGGGGATTTCAACTTCCCCAATATTAACTGGGATAGTCAGAGTGTGAAAGGCTTAGAGGGTGCAAAATTCTTAAAGTGCATCCAGGAGAACTTTTTGAGCCAGCATGTAGAAAGTCCTACAAGAGAGGGGGCGGTACTGGACCTAATTCTAAGGAATGCAGCCGGGCAAGTGGTAGAAGTGTTAGTAGGAGAGCATTTTGGTGACAGTGACCATAATTCGGTGAGATTTAAGGTAGTCATGGAAAAGGACAAAGATGGACCGGAAATAAAGGTTCTAAATTGGGGGAAGGCCGATTTTAGTATGATAAGGCAGGATCTGGCCAAAGTGGACTGGGATCAGCTACTTGTAGGAAAATCCACATCAGAGCAGTGGGAGTCTTTCAGAAAGGAAATAGAGAGAGTACAACGGCAACATGTTCCCGTAAAGGTCAAGGATGGGACCAACAAGCCCAGGGAACCCTGGATGTCAAGGGATATACGAGAATGGATTAGGAAAAAAAGGGAGGCTTTTGGCAGATACAAAGGACTAAAAACAATGGAAGCCCTAAAGGAGTATAGAAAGTGCAGGGGGGTACTTAAAAAAGAAATTAGGAGAGCGAAGAGGGGGCATGAAATAACACTGGCGGGCAAAATAAAGGAAAATCCCAAGGTGTTTTATAAGTATATTAAGGGCAAGAGGATAACCAGGGAAAGAGTAGGGCCCATTAGGGACCAAAGTGGTAATCTGTGTGTAGAGCCAGAAGATGTAGGTGCGGTTTTAAATGCTGTGTGAGGCAAGGGAGGAGATTGCAGGGGCTCTGACACAAATTTTCAGAACCTCTCTGGCCACAGGGGAGGTGCCAGAGGACTGGAGAACAGACAACGTAGTACCATTATTCAAGAAGGGTAGTAGGGATAAACCAGGGAATTACAGGCCAGTGAGCCTAACATCAGTGGTAGGGAAATTATTGGAAAAAATTCTGAGGGACAGAATTAGTCTCCACTTGGAGAGGCAAGGATTAATCAAGGATAGTCAGTATGGCTTTGTCAGGGGGAGATCATGTCTGACCAATTTGATTGAATTTTTCGAGGGGGTGACTAGGTGTGTGGATGAGGGTAGTGCAGTTGATGTGGTCTACATGGATTTCAGTAAGGCTTTTGACAAAGTCCCGCACGGGAGACTGGTCAAGAAGGTAAGAGCCCATGGGATCCAGGGCAACTTGGCACATTGGATCCAAAATTGGCTTCGTGGCAGGAGGCAGAGGGTGATGGTCGAAGGTTGTTTTTGTGACTGGAAGCCTGTGTCCAGTGGTGTACCGCAGGGATCGGTGCCGAGTCCTTTGCTGTTTGTAGTGTACATTAATGATTTAGATATGAATGTAGGAGGTATGATCAGTAAGTTCGCAGATGACACGAAAATTGGTGGGGTGGTAAATAGCGAGGAGGGAAGCCTCAGGCTACAGGACGATATAGACGGGTTGGTCAGATGGGCAGAACAGTGGCAAATGGAATTTAACCCTGAAAAGTGTGAGGTGATGCATTTTGGGAGAACTAACAAGGCAAGGGAATACACAATGAATGGTAGGGCCCTAGGAAGGACAGAGGATCAGCGGGACATTGGTGTGCATGTACATAGATCCCTGAAGGCAGCAGGACAGGTAGATAAGGTGGTTAAAAAGGCATATGGGATACTTGCCTTCATTAGCCGAGGCATAGAATATAAGAGCAGGGGGTTATGATGGAGCTGTACAAAACGCTAGTTAGGCCACAGCTGGAATACTGTGTGCAGTTCTGGTCGCCACACTATAGGAAGGATGTGATTGCATTGGAGAGGGTGCAGAGGAGATTCACCAGGATGTTAGCTGGGCTGGAGCGCTTCAGCTATGAAGAGAGACTGGACAGGCTGGGGTTGTTTTCCTTAGAGCAGAGAAGGCTGAGCGGGGACCTGATTGAGGATTACAAAATTATGAGGGGCATAGATAGGGTAGATAGAAAGGAACTTTTCCCCTTAGTAGAGGGGTCAATAACCAGGGGGCATAGTTTCAAGGTAAGGGGCAGGAGGTTTAGAGGGGATTTGAGAAAAAACTTTTTCACCCAGAGCGTGGTTGGAATCTGAAACTCACTGCCTGAAAGGGTGGTAGAGGCAGGAACCCTCACAACATTCAAGAAGCATTTAGATGAGCACTTGAAACGCCATAGCATACAAGGCTACGGACCAAGTGCTGGAAAATGGGATTAGAATAGACAGGGCTTGATGGGCGGTGTGGAAACGATGGGCCGAAGGGCCTCTTTCTGTGCTGTATAACTCTATGACTCTATGGCAGTCACTCTCACCTCACCTCTGGTATTCAGCTCTTTTGTCCATGTTTGGATCAAGGCTGTAATGAGTTTGGGAGCTGAGTGGTCCTGGCGGAACCCAAACTGAGCACTGGTGAGCAGGCTATTGGTGAGCAAGTGTTGCTTGATAGCACCGTCGACGATATCTTCCATCACTTTGCTGATGATTGAGTGTAGACTGATGGGGTGGTAATTGGCCGGATTGGATTTGCCCTGCTTTTTGTGGACAGGACATACCTGGGCAGTTTTCCACATTGTCAGGTAGATGCCAGTGTTGTAGCTGTACTGGAACAGCTTGGCTAGGGGAGTGGCTAGTTCTGGAGCATATCTTCAGCACGACAGCCGGGATGTTGTTGGGGCCCATAGCCTTTGCCGTATCCAGTGCGCTCAGCCGTTTCTTGAAATCACGTGGAGTGAATCAAATTGGCTGAAGACTGGCTTCTGTGATGGTGTGGACCTCAGGAGGAGGCCGATATGGATCATCCACTTCTGGCTGAAGATGGTTGCAAACGCCTCAGCCTTGTCTTTTGCACTCACGTGCTGGGCTCCACCATCATTGAGGATGGGGATATTCATGGAGCCTCCTCCCACCGTTAGTTGTTTAATGGTCCACCACCATTCACGACTGGATGTGGCAGGACTGCAGAGCTTTGATCTGATCTGTTGATTGTGGGATCGCTTAGCTCTGTCTCTAGCATGCTGCTTCCGCTGTTTAGCATGTATGTAGTCCTGTGTTACAGCTTCCCCAGGTTGGTACCTCATTTTTAGGTACACCTGATGCTGCTCCTGGCATGGTCTTCTACACTCCTCATTAAACCAGGGTTGGTCCTATTGCTTGATGGCAATGATAGAGTGAGGGATATGCCGGGCCATGAGGTTACAGATTGTGGTGGAATACAATTCTGCTGCTGCTGATGGCCCACAGCGCCTCGTGGATGCCTAGTTTTGAGCTGCTAGATCTGTTCTGAATCTATCCTATTTAGCACGGTGGTAGTGCCACACAACATGATGGAGTGTATCCTCAGTGTGAAGATGGGACTTCGTCTCCACAAGGACTGTGCGTGGTCACTCCTACCAATATTATCATGGTCAGATGCATCTGCGACACTTAGATTGGTGAGGACGAGGTCAAGTAGGTTTTTCCCTCGTGTTGGTTCTCTCACCACCTGTCGCAGGCCCAGACTGGCAGTTATGTCCTTCAGGACTCGGCCAGCTCGGTCAGTAGTGGTGCTACCGAGCCACTCTTGGTGATGGACATTGAAGTCCCACCCAGAGTACATTCTGTGCCCTTGCTACTCTCAGTGCTTCTTCCAAGTGGTGTTCAACATGGAGGAGTACTGATTCATCAGCTGATGGAGGGTGACAGGTGGTAATCAGCAGGAGGTTTCCTTGCCCATATTTGACCTGATGCCATGAGACTTCATGGGGTCCGGAGTCAATGTTGAGGACTCCCAGGGCCACTCCCTTCTGACTGTACCATTATGCCACCACTTCTGGTGGGTCTGTCCTGCTGGTGGGACAGGACATACCCAGGGATGGTGATGGCGGAGTCTCAGACGTTGGCTGAAAGGTATGATTCTGTGAGTATGGCTATGTCAGGCTGTTGCTTAGTGGGACAGCTCTCCCAATTTTGGCACACGTCCCCAGATGTTAGTGAGGAGGACTTTGCAGGGTCGACTGGGCTGGGTATGCCTTTGTTGTGTCCTGTTCCTGCACCCCTTTTAAAATGTTGCCATTTAATTTATATCGCCTCTCTTCATTTTACCTTCCAAAACGCATCACTTCACACTTCTCTGCATTAAATTTCATCTGCTTTGTATCTGCCCATTTCACCAGTCTGTCTAAGTCCTTCTGAAGTCTGCTACTATCTTCCTAACTGTTTACTACTATTTGTGTTATCTGCAAACTTTGAAATGATGCCCTGTATACCCAAGTCCAGGTCATTAATATATATCAAAAAGAGCAGTGGTCCTAATACCGACCCCTGGGGAACACCACTGTATACTTCCCTTCAGTCTGAAAAACAACTGCTCACCACTACTCTCTGCTTTCTGTCTCTTAGCCAATTTTGTATCTGTGCTGCCACAGCCTCTTTAATCCCATGGGCTTCAATTTTACTTAGAAGTCTATAACGTGGCACTTTATCAAACGCCTTCTGAAAGTTCATATACACAACATCAACCATACTACCCTCATCAACCCTTTCCGTTATTTAATTGAACAATTTATTCAAGTTTGTCAGACATGATTTGCCTATAATAGATCCGTGTTCGTTATAATTTATTAACCCTTGAGGGAAAAATACTGGCATTTCCTGATGACACCATATGGCAAAGAGTTCAGAACATAGGCAGTGACCGAAATTCTTTTAAAAGGAATTAGATAATTACTTCAAAAAGAGACATGTTGAAGGGTACGGGAAGTGAGCAGAAGAGTAAGATTAGATTGGGTGGGATAATAATTGATTTGGGGAGTGAGCAGGAGAGTGGGATTATAATGGGTGGGATAATAAAGGGGATGGGGAGTGAGAAAGAAAGTAGGATTAGACTGGGTGGGAAATTGAAGGGTATGGGGAGTGAGGGGGAGTGTGGGATTAGACTGGGTGGGATATTAAAGGGTACGGGGAGTGAGGGGGAGAGTGGGATTAGACTGGGTGGGATATTAAAGGGGATGGGGAGTGAGAAAGAAAGTAGGATTAGACTGGGTGGAATATTAAAGGGTAAGGGGAGTGAGGGGGAGAGTGGAATTAGACTGGGTGGGATATTAAAGTGTGTGGGGAGTGAGCAGGAGAGTGGGATTAGACTGGGTGGGATATTAAACGGTACGGGGAGTGAGCAGGAGAGTGGGATTAGACTGGGTGGGAATTAAACGGTACGGGGAGTGAGGGGGAGAGTGGGATTAGACTGGGTGGGATATTAAAGGGTACGGGGAGTGAGGGGGAGAGTGGGATTAGACTGGGTGGGATATTAAAGGGTACGGGGAGTGAACAGGAGAGTGGGATTAGACTGGGTGGGATATTAAAGGGTACGGGGAGTGAACAGGGGAGTGGGATTGGACTGGGTGGGATATTAAAGGGTACGGGGAGTGAGAGGGAGAGTGGGATTAGACTGGGTGGGATATTAAAGGGTATGGGGAGTGAACGGGAGAGTGGGATTGGACTGGGTGGGATATTAAAGGGTACGGGGAGTGAGAGGGAGAGTGGGATTAGACTGGGTGGGATATTAAAGGGTACGGGGAGTGAACAGGAGAGTGGGATTAGACTGGGTGGGATATTAAAGGGTATGGGGAGTGAGGGGGAGAGTGGGATTGGATTGGGTGGGATATTAAAGGGTATGGGGTGTGAGCATTAGACTGGGCAGAATATTTTTTTCATGTAGTGCGGACACCCTGATATAAAGGGAATTTCCGTTTTTTGTGCTCATGCTGGCTATCTTGCTAAAATTATTCACATGTAGAATTCCTCCCATCGGATTATAAAATCCCTCAGTAGCACTGAGAAAGGAATTAATCCCCATCCCAAGGCAGCCCTGGTCAGACCAGATACAATATTCAGAGATATTACAGCTCAGAATGAACTAACCCATTCTACACATATCCTACTTGATGTGCCTTGTCTTGTGCCTCTCTCCCTCCCTCTCTAAAGTGGACACCAAGACCATCTCGGAGCTGACTTCAAACAGTCGCTGACCTTCCACACAGCAAAGCATTGGTACCTGGGTCTGCACCTGACGTCAGAGGCAGATTGAAAAATTGTTTATCTTTCAGCTCCAAGCGAAACATTTTGATACTTACAATCTCTTACAGCAAATTCTCTGCAGTAAACATGAATCTCCCTGCCTCGTGCGGTGCCAGATGGATGGGTGCCATGTGCTGAAAGACAATCAGTGCACACTCCAAGATGAAAGAACAATGGGAGGTCTGGCACTCCATTAGGACATTGCAAACTCCAGTCTGCACTAAACTTCACATTTTCCATTGCAATATTTTCCCTGCTTCCCCGCACCCCTCCACCTCAACAACGCTTTCCAATATGTGCGGCTCCATTCATTGGGGAGGGTGCATTCCTGCTCTGCACCAAAACGGGGGAAGTTGAAAAGACTACAAATGCTGCACCTCTCTGATGTACGAATGGGGAGCCTGGGGCCCAGACTGGAGCAGAGGGGTTTTACTTTAACAAGGCGCGGGTAACTCTGCAGGTAATTGCGAGCGTGTGCAGCTACACACTCACCCACGGAGCTCCTCGTCGCGACGGACTGAGTGGATTAGCTGGGCTGAGACTAGCGAAGAGCAGCTGTCACAGCAAGGCTGGTGGTCATCAATCTCACCACCTGTGACCCGTGGCAGACTTGTGGCTCTGCCTCTCCATTCCTGGCCTGCTCAGCTTGAGAAATCCCCATCGAGCCGAGGCCGAGTGCTGTTCCCTCTCTTGTGTTTTGTCCGCTCGTCAACAGACAGCGAGCAACTGAGAGGAGGCAAGGCTGACTTTACGTGCACCGAGCGAGTAAAAGGGCCCTATTAAAACCGTAGACCCACGTCCCACCACTCCGAGGGGAAGCATGTCCCTCAGCAAGGCACAGATTGAGATTATAGCTTTCAAATAGAAAGTTAGTGAGTAGCACTGGCCAAGACGAACTTCAAAGTGCGTACTATTCAGAACAGGAATGCCTCTGTAGTCATGTAGAGACTGATCCCCAGGGAGCCATGAAAGAATGTATTTTTATTGAATCATATAATTAAATAAAGCATGGCAAGTCAATCATAGACTACTGGTGCTTAGAAATCCAAGCACCATTCCAAGTTAACAAAAACACTGCCTCCATTAGTTCCTTTGTTCAATGCTGTCTGGAGATGTTGTGTTTGGGTCTAAGGTGGGATGGGTGGCGAATCTGTTTCACTTTCAGTCCCCTGCATCAGAGGCTGTCGCTGACTGGGCCAGTTTCACCCAGTCAATCTGTTTCCGCACAGAGTCCAGGACTGGGGAGAGGAGCCGCAAGAGGCAGGAACCCACAGTTCAGCAATCTCTCGCAATGTTAAAATAGAACATGATGGGAATGCACAGAAGTTCGCTCAGCACCTGCCAAAGAGAAGACAGGTTAACATTTGTGGTCAGGTGCGGACTGAGCTGCTGTGTGTTTCCAGCATTTGGATTCTATTTCAGATTTCCCGTAATCTTTTTATCTCTATCTGAATTTTAAAATGACTCGATTTAGAATAACTCCATCCAAACCACACAAAGTCCACCCCTCTTAGAATCATAGAATAGTATTGCACAGAAGGAGGCCATTTGACCCATCAGGTCAACTCCTATTCCAGCTTTCTAACATTGGCTCTTATTTCTAGGCCATGGTGACAGCATGAACTCACCAACAGCTTCTCAGGACATCTAGGACGGGCAATAAATGTGATCTCCCACATCCCACGATCAAATTTTAAAATAGGCCACACTCCCAGATTTAACAAAACCCAAAACGAAATGACTTGGCCAGTAACTTTTCTTCTGAAGGTGCTGACTCTCACTGGGGTACAGGTCCCCTCCTCTCCTGAAGGTGCTGACTCTCACTGGGGTACAGGTCCCCTCCTCTCCTGAAGGTGCTGACTCTCACTGGGGTACGGGTCCCCTCCTCTCCTGAAGGTGCTGACTCTCACTGGGGTACAGGTCCCCTCCTCTCCTGAAGGTGCTGACTCTCACTGGGGTACAGGTCCCCTCCTCTCCTGAAGGTGCTGACTCTCACTGGGGTACGGGTCCCCTCCTCTCCTGTAGGTGCTGACTCTCACTGGGGTACGGGTCCCCTTCCCTCCTGAAGGTGCTGACTCTCACTGGGGTACGGGTTCCGTCCTCTCCTGAAGGTGCTGACTCTCACTGGGGTACGGGTCCCCTTCCCTCCTGAAGGTGCTGACTCTCACTGGGGTACGGGTCCCCTCCTCTCCTGTAGGTGCTGACTCTCACTGGGGTACGGGTCCCCTTCCCTCCTGAAGGTGCTGACTCTCACTGGGGTACGGGTTCCGTCCTCTCCTGAAGGTGCTGACTCTCACTGGGGTACGGGTCCCCTTCCCTCCTGAAGGTGCTGACTCTCACTGGGGTACAGTCCCCTCCTCTCCTGAAGGTGCTGACTCTCACTGGGGTACGGGTCCCCTCCTCTCCTGAAGGTGCTGACTCTCACTGGGGTACGGGTCCCCTCCTCTCCTGAAGGTGCTGACTCTCACTGGGGTACAGTCCCCTCCTCTCCTGAAGGTGCTGACTCTCACTGGGGTACTGGTCCCCTCCTCTCCTGAAGGTGCTGACTCTCACTGGGGTACAGGTCCCCTCCTCTCCTGAAGGTGCTGACTCTCACTGGGGTACAGGTCCCCTCCTCTCCTGAAGGTGCTGATTCTCACTGGGGTACAGGTCCCCTCCTCTCCTGATGGTGCTGATTGTTGCTGCGGTAAGGTTCAGATCAGCTAATTCAGCAAATACTAGGCATCCAAGCTGACTCCATCCTGCCCTGCAAAGCTCACTACCACACCTGGCACTGCAGTGTTGCAAATGAACATGTCAAATGAACATGTCGAAGCAATCAATTTTTTTCTGTTCTTTGTTCTATTACTCACAAAATATGTGGCCCTATCTAAACACTTCAATGTGCGCTGTTCCCTCTCCATTCCGCCACCCCTCTGTTCACTATCACAGTACCTGCATGGTTGAGGTCACTGGAGCACTTTGCTCATCTATTTCTGAGCAGAAAGCTAACTGCCCATTGAATTGAGAGCAGGAATATTAGTATCGGCTTCTGGCTGGGGTCCAGGGCGTGTGAGGTTACGCTGTTGCTGTCCATTAACTGTGAACATGTACACTACGGCTTGGCTCAGCAGCAGCCACACATGGTTTCTGTAATCCTAAAATTAAAACTAAAGTCTGCATTGAGTGACATGCCCCTACAGCTGCTACTCAGCGATTCACCAGCACATGTCCCAGTTGTTTGAAATAAGTGGCAGGGATCACAGAGTGATAACATCAGGCTGCTCGCACCAAGCTGGGAAACTCCAGAAAGGCAGCAAGATTAGAAATGAAAAAGCAAGCTGAACATCATTGAACAGATAACTGTTTCACACTTTGAGCAAAGTTACACAAGGGACTGTCACCATGTACGGGAATGGGGACCAGGGTGCAGACTGCCACAGGACTCAATATCGAGCTCCTCCACCATCAGTGCAATGTGACTGCAGTCTGTATTACCCAGAGGATGCAGTGCAGCAACTCCCTCTACCACCAAGAAGGACAAGGGCAGCAATGTCGTGGGAGCACCATCACATCCAAGTTCCCTGCCAAGTCACACACCATCCTGACTTGGACATATAATCGGCCGTTCCTTCACTGTCACTGGGTCAAAATCCTGGAACTCCCTCCCTAACAGCACTGTGGGAGCACCTTCACCACACGGACTGCAGCGGTTCAAGAAGGCGGCTCACCACCACCTTCTCGAGGGCAATTAGGGATGGGCAATAAATACTGGCCTTGCCAGCGACGCCCACATCCCATGAACATTATTTTTTTTAAACACACACAAACTCCTCAACATCCACACTGTACTGTTGTGTGATCAGCCAACTGGAGGTCACTTGAAGCAGGAGGGATCCTGACCCTCAGCAAGAAACAGTCAATCGGAAACATATTTTCCTTCGACCCCCTATTGTTTTCCAAGGGAAAGCAGTTTCCAGGAACGCCTCCGCACACTATTCTGGCCTGTATCCAGCGTAATACTGGTGTAATACTCTGACTCTGTTAAGGAAAAGCAATCCCGTGGTTATTTAATAATAAAACTGCACGGGCCAAAGGGGAACTCTGCTGTATAAACGCATTTAATGAATTCCAGGTCGGACTGGCGACACACCTGCGATCACTAACCCGCACCAAATTGACTGCATGCGATCTCGGTTGCTGGGAATAACACAGCAGCACAGAGCCACGGCGCGGACTCAAGTAGTGAGCGTGGCAGGAGCAGGAACCCTGCCTGAGGTTTGGCCTTTCCGTTGCCCAGAGGTGCTGAGGCCAACTGCAGGAACCCCGCTGCTGCCCAGGCCCACTCAGGATAGGCCAGGAATAGGACCGGGGCAGGAACCCCGCTGCTGCCCAGGCCCACTCAGGATAGGCCAGGAATAGGACCGGGGCAGGAACCCCGCTGCTGCCCAGGCCCACTCAGGATAGGCCAGGAATAGGACCGGGGTCCTCCTAGCCGAGGACCACATCACATGGCACATGTGCTCACAAAGTGATCAAGGAGCCTCCCAGTTCCTTTCTCAGTGTAACATCTATCACCACACTTGCAGTTCACTGAATTTACAAGGAAACAGGCCATTCGGCCCCACCATTCCATGCGGGAGATTGTCCCCCACACGAGCAGTATCCTAATCCCGTGTACCGGCCCTGTTCCCATTAACCTTTCATTCCCTTTTCCTTCAACCACTGATCTATCACAGCCTCACAACCCTCTGCGTAAAGAGCTTTCTCCTGCTCTCTGTCCTAAATCTTTTTCATTCAATCAGGGAGCTTGCTGCCATCAATCGCAATCCCATTTTACAAACATCAACTTGCATTTGTAGAGCGCCTTTAACGGAGTAATGTAGGGAACGTGGCAGCCAATTTGCACACAGTAAACTCCCACAAACAGCAATGAGACAGTGACCAGATCATCTGTTTTTAGTGATGTTGGTTGAGGGATAAATACTGGCCAGGACACTGGGAAAAACTCGCCTGCACTTCTTCGAAATAGTGGCTCTGGGATCTTTTACATCCACCTGAGAGGGCAGACGGGGCCTCGGTTTAACGACTCATCCGAAAGACAGCCCCTCTGACAGTGCAGCGCTCCCTCAGTACTGCCCCTCCGACAGTGCAGCGCTCCCTCAGTACTGCCCCTCTGACAGTGCAGCACTCCCTCAGTACTGCCCCTCCGACAGTGCAGCGCTCCCTCAGTACTGCCCCTCTGACAGTGCAGCACTCCCTCAGTACTGCCCCTCCGACAGTGCAGTGCTCCCTCAGCACTGCCCCTCTGACAGTGCAGCGCTCCCTCAGTACTGCCCCTCCGACAGTGCAGCGCTCCCTCAGTACTGCCCCTCTGACAGTGCAGCACTCCCTCAGTACTGCCCCTCTGACAGTGCGGCGCTCCCTCAGCACTGCCCCTCCGACAGTGCAGCTCTCCCTCAGTACTGCCCCTCCGACAGTGCGACGCTCCCTCAGTACTGCCCCTCCGACAGTGCAGCGCTCCCTCAGTACTGCCCCTCCAACAGTGCAGCGCTCCCTCAGTACTGCCCCTCTGACAGTGCAGCACTCCCTCAGTACTGCCCCTCTGACAGTGCGGCGCTCCCTCAGCACTGCCCCTCCGACAGTGCAGCAATCCCTCAGTACTGCCCCTCCGACAGTGCAGCACTCCCTCAGTACTGCCCCTCCGACAGTGCAGCACTCCCTCAGTACTGCCCCTCCAACAGTGCGGCGCTCCCTCAGTACTGCCCCTCCGACAGTGCAGCGCTCCCTCAGTACTGCCCCTCCAACAGTGCGGCGCTCCCTCAGTACTGCCCCTCCGACAGTGCAGCACTCCCTCAGTACCGACCCTCCGACAGTGCAGCGCTCCCTCAGTACTGCCCCTCCGACAGTGCAGCGCTCCCTCAGTACTGCCCCTCCGACAGTGCAGCGCTCCCTCAGTACTGCCCCTCCGACAGTGCAGCACTCCCTTAGTACCAACCCTCCGACAGTGCAGCACTCCCTCAGTACCGACCCTCCGACAGTGCAGCGCTCCCTCAGTACTGCTCCTCTGACAGTGCAGCGCTCCCTCAGTACTGCACTGGAGTGTCAGCCTGGATCATGTGCTCAAATCACTGGAGTGGGGCTTGAACCGGCGACCTTCTGACTCAGAGTGCTGCCCACTGAGCCACGGCTGACGCACTGTATGTGCCCACGGGTGAGGTACTAGTGGGCTCTCAATGCCCGGGGAACCGTACAGAGCAAGAGTCAGCACCTTCAGGAGACCGGACAGTAAAACTATTTAAAAACATTCGGACATTTATCTTAGCCATGCCAGATACCTGGTTACATCTAGGCTACTAAAATTATTTAAACTGCCACAGTACAGAGTGGAAGCTTTGAATATTAGGAAGCGCTCATTTGCCTAAACAGTTAGTTCAGTCCATAAAGTAATTGATTGTATGAAACATGTGCAGATGACTCGTTGATGTGAGATGGAGCTCTATATATACAAGGATTCCGCTTCTTTCCTTTTTATAGTTTGCAGTAATGTTACGTTTAAAGTTCCCTTCTTCACATCAAGCCCCTGCCCGATTGGTGCAACTACACCTTGAAATGGCCCATTCTTCGGTCTGAAGGATCAGGGTTGACGTATGTTCCTGTCTCACCAGCCTCTCAGCCCCGAGAGGGCAGGCTGCCCACTTTATCCCGTTCACAATGGAGCTGTGCTGCTTGTGCCCTGCGTGTGCCCCTCCCCTTTACCTGGTGCCGGGCTCGGCCCCTCCCCTTTACCTGGTGCCGGGAATGGCCCCTCCCCTTTACCTGGTGCCGGGCTCGGCCCCTCCCCTTTACCTGGTGCCGGGCTCGGCCCCTCCCCTTTACCTGGTGCCGGGAATGGCCCCTCCCCTTTACCTGGTGCCGGGCTCGGCCCCTCCCCTTTACCTGGTGCCGGGAATGGCCCCTCCCCTTTACCTGGTGCCGGGAATGGCCCCTCCCCTTTACCTGGTGCCGGGCTCGGCCCCTCCCCTTTACCTGGTGCCGGGCTCGGCCCCTCCCCTTTACCTGGTGCCGGGCTCGGCCCCTCCCCTTTACCTGGTGCCGGGAATGGCCCCTCCCCTTTACCTGGTGCCGGGCTCGGCCCCTCCCCTTTACCTGGTGCCGGACTCGGCCCCTCCCCTTTACCTGGTGCCGGGCTCGGCCCCTCCCCTTTACCTGGTGCCGGGAATGGCCCCTCCCCTTTACCTGGTGCCGGGCTCGGCCCCTCCCCTTTACCTGGTGCCGGGCTCGGCCCCTCCCCTTTACCTGGTGCCGGGCTCGGCCCCTCCCCTTTACCTGGTGCCGGGCTCGGCCCCTCCCCTTTACCTGGGGCCGGGCTCGGCCCCTCCCCTTTACCTGGTGCCGGGCTCGGCCCCTTCCCTTTACCTGGTGCCGGGCTCGGCCCCTCCCCTTTACCTGGTGCCGGGAATGGCCCCTCCCCTTTACCTGGTGCCGGGCTCGGCCCCTCCCCTTTACCTGGTGCCGGGCTCGGCCCCTCCCCTTTACCTGGTGCCGGGAATGGCCCCTCCCCTTTACCTGGTGCCAGGAATGGCCCCTCCCCTTTACCTGGTGCCGTGTGTGCCCCTCCCTTTTACCTGGTGCCGGGCTCGGCCCCTCCCCTTTACCTGGTGCCGCGCTCGGCTGGTATCTAGTAGTTGGCGGGAGTGCTGCTGTTGCTGCTGCAGCTGTTGCAGTGCGTATTGGAGCTGATGGCTCGCGGGCGTTGGCTGGTATCTCTGCTGCGGAGTCACTCCTGTTAATGTCTTATACGCACATTCGGCCTCGCGCTCCCAGCCCAGGCTGTCCACCACACCTCTGCATAGAGACAAATGACAGAGAGAGAGAGAGATCCTCGTGGTTAGCAGGCGGGCACATGGGAGGAGAGACAAAAAATAATGGAATCTATTCGCTGAAGTATATTTTATCAATTCCTCCGCTCCTCTCCTGAAGATGCTACATGAGGCTGGGTCACTGTATGGCAGTTTGACATGAGAATCAACATCTCACCCCACGATATCCCACATCCTGAAAGGCATTGCTGCCAGGGAGGCGGGAAATTTCCCTGCCACACAGCCTGATGCTGCTTCAATGCTGCAGTAAGATATGGTCTCCTCACAGCCCCCCATCTCTCTCCACTCCACACATGAGCATACTGAGAGAGCGCTGCACTGTCGGAGGGGCAGTACTGAGTGAGTGCTGCACTGTCGGAGGGGTAGTGCTGAGGGAGCGCTGCACTGTCGGAGGGGCAGTACTGAGTGAGTGCTGCACTGTCGGAGGGGTAGTGCTGAGGGAGCGCTGCACTGTCGGAGGGGCAGTACTGAGGGAGTGCTGCACTGTCGGAGGGGCAGTACTGAGGGAGTGCTGCACTGTCAGAGGGGCAGTACTGAGGGAGCGCTGCACTGTCGGAGGGGCAGTACTGAGGGAGCGCTGCACTGTTGGAGGGGCAGTACTGAGGGAGTGCTGCACTGTCAGAGGGGCAGTACTGAGGGAGCGCTGCACTGTCGGAGGGGCAGTACTGAGGGAGTGCTGCACTGTCGGAGGGGTAGTGCTGAGGGAGCGCTGCACTGTCGGAGGGGCAGTACTGAGGGAGTGCTGCACTGTCGGAGGGGCAGTACTGAGGGAGTGCTGCACTGTCAGAGGGGCAGTACTGAGGGAGCGCTGCACTGTCGGAGGGGCAGTACTGAGGGAGCGCTGCACTGTCGGAGGGGCAGTACTGAGGGAGTGCTGCACTGTCAGAGGGGCAGTACTGAGGGAGCGCTGCACTGTCGGAGGGGCAGTACTGAGGGAGTGCTGCACTGTCGGAGGGGCAGTACTGAGGGAGCGCTGCACTGTCGGAGGGGCAGTACTGAGGGAGCGCTGCACTGTCGGAGGGGCAGTACTGAGGGAGCGCTGCACTGTCGGAGGGGCAGTACTGAGGGAGTGCTGCACTGTCGGAGGGGCAGTATTGAGGGAGCGCTGCACTGTGGGAGGGGCAGTACTGAGAGAGTGCTGCACAGCTCTAGCATAACCTCCATGCTCTTATATTCTATGCCTCGGCTAATAAAGGTAAGTATCCCATATGCCTTCTTAACCTCCTTATCTACCTGTCCTGCTACCTTCAGGGATCTGTGAACATGCACTCCATGGTCCCTCTGACTTCTCAGTGTCCTACCATTTATTGTGTATTCCCTTGCCTTGTTAGCCCTCCCCAAATGCATTACCGCACACTTCTCCGGATTGAATTCCATTTGCCACTGTTCTGCCCACCAGACCACTCTATTGATATCTTCCTGCAGTCTACAGCTTTCTTCTTCATTATCAACCACACGGCCCATTTTTGTATCATCTGCAAACTCCTTAATCATACTTCCTACATTCAAGTCCAAATCATTGATATATACCACAAAAAGCAAAGGACCCAGTACTGAGCCCTGCGGAACCCCACTGGAAACAGCCTTCCAGTCACAAAAACACCCTTCGACCATTACCCTTTGTTTCCTGCCTCTGAGCCAATTTTGGATCCAACTTGCCACTTTGCCTTGGATCCCATGGGCTTTTACTTTCATGACCAGTCTGCCATGCGGGACCTTATCAAAAGCCTTGCTAAAATCCATATACACTACATCAAACGCACTACCCTCATCGACCCTCCTTATAACCTCCTCAAAAAATTCAATCAAGTTAGTCAGACACGACCTTCCCTTAACAAATCCATGCTGACTGTCCTTGATTAATCCGTGACTTTCTAAATGAAGATTTATCCTGTCCCTCAGAATTTTTCCAATAATTTTCCCACCACTGAGGTTAGGCTGACTGGCCTGTCATTACTCAGTCTATCCCTTTCTCCCTTTTTAATCAATGGCACAATGTTAGCAGTCCTCCAGTCCTCTGGCACCACACCTGTAGACAGAGAGGATTGGAAAATGATGGTCAGAGCCTCTGCTATTTCCTCCCTTGCCTCTCTTAACAGCCTGGGATACATTTCATCTGGGCCTGGCGATTTATTTACTTTCAAAGATGCTAAACCTCTTAATACTTCCTCTCTCTCTATGTTTATCCCATCTAATATTTCACACTCCTCCTTCTTAACTACAATGTCTGCATCATCCCCGTCTTCTGTGAAGACAGACGCAAAGTATTCATTAAGAACCATACCCACGTCTTCCGCCTCCACGCATAGGTTACCTTTTTGGTCTCTAATAGGCCCTACTCTTTCCTTAGTTATACTCTTGCCCTTTATGTATTTATAAAACATCTTTGGGTTTTCCTTGATTTTACTTGCCAATATTTTTTCATGCCCTCTCTTTGCTTTCCAAATTTCCTTTTTAATTTCACCCCTGCACTTTCTATACTCCTCTCGGCTTTCTGCAGTATTGAGCTCTCGCTATCGGACAAAAGCTTCCCTTTTTTTCCTTATCCAACCCTGTATGCTCCTTGACATCCAGGGGGGGCTCTAGATTTGGGAGTCCCACCCTTTTTCTTTGTGGGAACGTATTTGCTCTGGACCCTCACTATCTCCTCCCACTGCTCTGACACTGATTTACTTTCAAGTAGCTGTTTCAAGTTCACTTTTGCTAAATCACATCTCAGCTTAGTAAAACTGGCCTTTCCCTAATTGAGAACTTTTATTCCTGGTCTATCTTTGTCCTTTTCCATAACTACGCTAAATCTAACTGAATTATGATCTCTCCCACCAATATGCTCTCCCACTGATGCCCTTTCCACCTGCCCAGCTTCATTCCCTAAAAATAAGTCCAAAACTGCCCCTCTCTTGTTGGGCTAGTTATGTACTGGCTAAAAAAGTTCTCCTGAATGCATTTTAAGAATTCTGCGCCCTCTATTCCTTTTACACTAATTCTATCCCAGTTAATATTAGGGTAGTTGAAATCCCCTACTATTACTGCCCTATAGTTTTTGCACTTCTCAGAAATTAGCCTGCATATTTGCTCTTCTATCTCCCTCTGACATCAGTGGCAAGGTCAGCATTTATTGCCCATCCCTAATTGCCCTTGAGAAGGTGGTGGTGAGCCGCCTTCTCACTGGGGTAAAGGTCCCCATCTCTCCTGAGGGTGCTGACTCTCACTGCGGGACAGGTCCCCTCCTCTCCTGAAGGTGCTGACTCTCACTGGGGTACGGCTCTCCTCCTCTCCTGAAGGTGCTGACTCTCACTGGGGTACGGTTCCCCTCCTCTCCTGAAGGTGCTGACTCTCACTGGGGTACAGGTCCCCATCTCTCCTAAAGGTGCTGACTCTCACTGGGGTATGGGTCCCCTCCTCTACTGAAGGTGCTGACTCTCACTGGGGTACGGCTCTCCTCCTCTCCTGAAGGTGCTGACTCTCACTGGGGTACAGGTCCCCTCCTCTACTAAAGGTGCTGACTCTCACTGGGGTATGGGTCCCCTCCTCTACTGAAGGTGCTGACTCTCACTGGGGTACGGGTCCCCTCCTCTCCTGAAGGTGCTGACTCTCACTGGGATACAGGTCCCCTCCTCTACTAAAGGTGCTGACTCTCACTGGGGTACAGGTACCCTCCTCTCCTGAAGGTGCTGACTCTCACTGGGGTATGGGTCCACTCCTCTCCTGAAGGTGCTGACTCTCACTGGGGTCCGGGTCCCCTCCTCTCCTGAAGGTGCTGACTCTCACTGGGATACAGGTCCCCTCCTCTCCTGAAGGTGCTGACTCTCACTGGGATACAGGTCCCCTCCTCTCCTGAAGGTGCTGACTCTCACTGGGGTACAGGTCCCCTCCTCTCCTGAAGGTGCTGACTCTCACTGGGGTACAGGTCCACTCCTCTCCTGAAGGTGCTGACTCTCACTGGGGTACGGGTCCACTCCTCTCCTGAAGGTGCTGACTCTCACTGGGGTACGGGTCCACTCCTCTCCTGAAGGTGCTGACTCTCACTGGGTATATTTTCATGGTCGACCCTCCTTCCCCAACCCAGGGCAACTGAGACCATTTGTAAAGACAGCAGAGTGAAAAAGAGAGAAAGAACTTGCATTGATATCACTCCTCTCGCATCTTCAGGTTGTCTCAACGCACTTCACAACCAATGAAGTACTTTTGAAGTGTAGTCACTGTTGCAATGTAGAGAAACATGGCAGCCAAATTGCACACAGCAAGATCCCACAATCAGCACTAAAATTGCAGATAATCTGTTTTAGTGATGTTGGTTGAGGGATAAATGTTAGCCAGGACACTGGGAATAGCTCCCCTGCACTTCTTCAAATAATGTCATGGGATCTTTTATGCTCATCTGAGAGGGCAGACGGGGCCTCAGTTTAATGTCTCATCCGACAGATGGCGCCTCCGACAGTGCAGCGCTCCCCCAGTACTGTCCCTCCGACAGTGCAGCGCTGCCTCAGTACTGCCCCTCCGACAGTGCAGCACTCCCTCAGTATGGCCCCTCCGACAGTGCAGCGCTCCCTCAGTACGGCCCCTCCGACAGTGCGGCGCTCCCTCAGTACTGCCCTCGACAGTGCAGCGCACCCTCAGTACTGCCCCTCCGACAGTGCAGCACTCCCTCAGTACTGCCCCTCCGACAGTGCAGCGCTCCTTCAGTACTGCCCCTCCGACAGTGCAGCGCTCCCTCAGTACTGCCCCTCCGACAGTGCAGTGCTCGCTCAGTACTGCCCCTCCAACTTGAGCACATAAATCTAGGCTGACACTCCAGTGCAGTACTGAGGGAATGCTGCACTGTCGGAGGTGCCGTTTTCAGATGAGTCATTAAACCGAGGCCCCGTCTGCCCTCTCAGGTGGATGTAAAAGATCCCAGGGCACTATTTCGAAGAAGAGCAGGGGAGTTCTCCCCGCTGTCCTGGCCAATATTTATCCCTCAATCAACATAACAAAAAATGATGATCTGGTCATTATCACATTGCTGACTGTGGGAGCTTGCTGTGCGCAAATTGGCTGCCGCGTTTCCGACATTAAAACAGTGACTACCGTTCAAAAGTACTTCATTGGCTGTAAAGCACTTTGAGACGTCTGGTGGTCGTGAAAGGCGCCATATAAATGCAAGTCTTTCTTTTTCTTTTCTCCGACAGTGCAGCGCTCCCTCAGTACTGCCCCCGACAGTGCAGCGCTCCCTCAGTACTGCCCCTCCGACAGTGCAGGGCTCCCTCAGTACTGCCCCTCCGACAGTGCAGCACTCCCTCAGTACTGCCCCTCCGACAGTGCAGCGCTCCCTCAGTACTGCCCCTCCGACAGTGCGGCGCTCCCTCAGTACTGCCCCCCCGACAGTGCAGCGCTCCCTCAGTACTGACCCCCTGAGACAGTGCAGCGCTCCCTCAGTACTGCCCCTCCGACAGTGCAGCGCTCCCTCAGTACTGCCCCTCCGACAGTGCGGCACTCCCTCAGTACTGCCCCTCCGACAGTGCGGCACTCCCTCAGTACTGCCCCCCCGAGTTGCGGCGCTCCCTCAGTACTGCCCCTCCGACAGTGCAGCACTCCCTCAGTACTGCCCCTCCGACAGTGCGGCGCTCCCTCAGTACTGCCCCTCCGACAGTGCAGTGCTCCCTCAGTACTGCCAATCCGACAGTGCGGCGCTCCCTCAGTACTGCCCCTCCGACAGTGCGGCGCTCCCTCAGTACTGCCCCTCCGACAGTGCAGTGCTCCCTCAGTACTGCCAATCCGACAGTGCGGCGCTCCCTCAGTACTGCCCCTCCGACAGTGCAGTGCTCCCTCAGTACTGCCAATCCGACAGTGCGGCGCTCCCTCAGTACTGCCCCTCCGACAGTGCGGCGCTCCCTCAGTACTGCCCCTCCGACAGTGCAGTGCTCCCTCAGTACTGCCAATCCGACAGTGCGGCGCTCCCTCAGTACTGCCCCTCCGACAGTGCAGTGCTCCCTCAGTACTGCCAATCCGACAGTGCGGCACCCACTCAGCACTCCACTGGGCGTGTCCGCCTAGATTAGGTGCACAATTCTCTGGAGTGGTGTTTGAAACTATGACCTTTTAACCAAGAGTGTTACCAACTGAGCCAAACTGACAAATGTTCTTGGGACCTTCCTGGGCAGTTAAGCTCAGGGAACCATGAGAGGAGGGGGTGGGAATGAGAACTTGACTTGACTCTCTGATAACATTTAATTTTTTCCCTCTCCTGGTGAAGCTCAAGGCTTGGCTTTCATTTATCGTGCTCAAGCAGTTTGCTAAACTTCAGTGGTAGGTGAGATCCCACAGTTGCTGTCCACCATGCTCACTTGCACACAGCCGCGCCCGCACGCACGCTCACACACGCACGCTCGCGCACGGCCACACACTCGCATGCACGCTCACACATGCGCACGTCCGCACACATTCACGCGCGCACAAACACTCGCATGCACGCTCACACATGCGCAATATGGACAGGCAGGAGAGGGTATTGCTGGAATGAATTCGCGGAATAAAAACACAACAAAGAAAAGAAGGGAAACAAAGAGCAGCAGAGATTTTAACAGAGCGAGTTTTTAGGATGGAAAAAGAAATGCTGAGGGGACGAAAGTGTGTTCCCGATGCCAAACATACTGAACTCGTTTACAGGCCGGACTGCGAGGAAGCCACGGGATGTTACTGAAAATGTTTCAAAGAGGACGGGCTTCTTTTGAAGTCCCTGGACTCTCTGGCAGGTATGCTGTGTCAGCAATCTGGAATCAAAACTCTCCTCTTTCCTTCTTTTGTTCAAGCTCTATATTCAGGAGAGGGGAGAAGAGGGGAGTGGAGGGAGGGGTGAGAAACGGGAGGGTAGGGAGAGGGGGGAGTGGAGGGCGAGGAGAGGGAATGGGGCGAGGAGAGGGAATGGGGAGGGGAGAGGGAATGGGGAGGGGAGAGGGAATGGGGAAAGGAGAGGGAATGGGGAGGGGAGAGGGAGAGGGGAGGGGAGAGGGAATGGGGAAGGGAGAGGGAGAGCGGAGGCGAGGAGAGGCAGTGGGAAGGGGCAGGAGGTGAGGGGAGGGCGAGGAGAGGAGAGGGGTCGGGAGGGGAGGGGAGGGGGAGGAGAGGTGACGTGGTAGTGGAGGTGCGGGAGAGGGGAGCAGAGTGGAGGGGAGTGAGGGGGGAGGGTAGGGGAGAGGAGGGTGAAGTAGGGGAGGAACATGGAGAGGGAGGAGGAGGAGGAGAGGAGGGGAGGGAGAGGATTGGAAGGGGGAGGAGAGGGCAGGGGAGTGGGGAGGGGGGAGTGGATTGGAGGGGGGAGGGGATTGGAGGGGGGAGGATTCAAAGAGTTGGCCAGTGGTCAGGATCTGTGGAATATAAGCTCAGTGCATGAAGGAGATTGGCAGAGGGCCAGGGCCGCTGTCAGTTAGTGAAGTAGATGGAATGCAGTGAGGGTTTTTTTATACTTTCTTTCTGTTATTATAACAAATGGGCGTTTGAGGCCAAACTTAACACAGTGAAGAGTTACTGCATCCAGGGCCCAGAACAAACTAATTACGAGGTGATTCATTCTTTATGACTTTAACAGACCCCCTGTTTCCTTTTACTATTTCAAAAAGAGCTGCTAATTCTGTGCATAAACTCTTTCGTGGAGTACCAGTCATAAAGAAAGGGACAATGTTATTTTGTTTTCCCTGAGCTGTCTCCTCAGCAGCTCAACTTGTGCCTTTCTGTTAAGCTGTTCCCCTCCCACCACCCCAAAGATTCTGAATGTTTATTTTGGGTGTGGAGATCAGGATTGGCCGGGCTGAGCGAGAGGCTCCGCACAAAAGGACAGATGGGATTTTTTATGAAATGTTTGATGTCTTTCCTATAAAAAAATTCCAAATGAAAACCTGATGTGGGATCCTTGGGTCAGTAACTGTGTTTAAAAAGAAAAAGAGAAAAGTTGCAACAGATAATGGGAAGTTGTCAGTAATGTAAAGTTAAATTGTCTCAGATATAAGCTCTCCTGTTTCCAATTACCTCCCCTGTCGATAATTACTGCTTTCTGGTAAATTAAACGGTCTTAAAGAAAAAAATCCTAGTCGTGTGTGGAAATGTGCAGCAGTATTCGCAGTGTGGGGGCTACGTATCTACGATATGTAAGAAATCTTACATCTGAGCACAATTCCCATCTATTTTTCCATAAGAAATTTCTGCCTTGACGTTTAGAATGTAAATTTCCTATGTAAACTGTCACGCTGCAGCGCCAGCACTGGCGGGAGGCTGCAATTACACGGTCACAAGTTTACTTGGCACTTTCCATTATAAATGTCGACATAAGGATCTAGCATGGAAATATAAAAATATTGACAGAACGTATGAGTTTAAAATTGGGGGCGGCGGGGGGGAAATTACATCTGCGCACCCCTGGTGTAATTATCATCTGGCCCCTATATCCACTTCACCTGAAGACGCCACAGTCTTCACTCTCCGTCTGCCATGCCACAGGTCATCAACTGGTATTTTGTTAAAACTCTTACATCTGTGCACATTTCCTGTCAACTTTTTCCATTGTAAATCCTTACGTTCACATTTATAACAGAAAGGGCTCATGTAAACTGGTCACACTGTAATCACACCTCCCCCACCACTGCTAGGACAGTGAATTTACAGCATGACAACATTACAAAGGCAGTTATAGAAATACATAGAAATTACATCACGGAAACAGGGCATTTGGCCCAACCAGTCCGCGTCAACGATTAGCCTCTACACAACCAAATAGTTCTAATCACATATTGTTGGGCATGTGTGTATAAGTCTGTGTGTGTGTGTGCGCATGTATGTGTGTGCGTGTGTGTATGTATGAGTGTGCCTCTATGCGTGTGTCTGTGTGTGCATTGGCATGTACATCTGTACGTGTGTGTGCGTGTACGTGTGTCTGTGCATGTACGTGTGTGTCTGTCCATCTGTGTATGTGTCTGTCTGTATATATGTACACCTACCTGTGTGTGTACATGTCTGCGTGTTTACATACCTGTCTGCATGCTGAGTCTGTGTGCACATACTTGCGCATACATCTCTCTGCGTACATAGATGCGGGTGCATGAACACTACTATCCATAAACAGGTGCACTATTTGTACATTTCTACCAAGCAGTGTTTTCTAATTCAACTGGAGAATTACTGGGAGAAGTTGCAGATTTAAATGGTACCAGGTGAAATTGAAGGAATATCAAACCTGTGTCCACCCGTGGACTACATATGCAAAAAGAGGCGGGTTGTATGAATGCACCTTGCCTGCTAGAAGCATAATCAGAAAAGAGCGGGCAGGCTCCATTACTTTCAATGGGTGGAAATTTGTGGGGAGCATGCCCTTTATTTCCTGATGTGCGCTCCCAGCAGGCGAGGCGCTCCGGTGGGAGCACACGTTCAGAGAATTAGCCTTTAACTGTGAAAGTGTTCACTGAAATAATAACAGCAGCAAAACAACCTGTATTTATATAGCGTCTTTAATGTAGAAAACAACCCCAGGTGCTTCACAGAGACACAATCAGATAGAAATGGACGGCGAGCCACAGAACGAGGTATTAGGAGGGATGACCAAATGCTTGGTCAAAGAGCTGGGTATAACATGTTTAGAAAAGATAGAGGGGGAAAAAGGGGAGGTGGAGTAGCTGTACTTATTAGGGATAACATAATGGCAGTAGAAATAAGTGACGCAGCTATCAGCAAGACAAAAATAAAATCCATATGGATAGAGATAAAAGATAATAAAGGATCAATCGCACTAACAGGCGTAGTCTACAGATGGTTGTGGTGATTGAAGGTCAATCATCACAGCCCCAGGACATCGCTGCAGGAGTTCCTCAGGGCAGTGTCCTAGGCCCAAACATCTTCAGCTGCTTCATCAATGACCTTCCCTCCAACATAAGGTCAGAAATGGGGATGTTCGCTGATGACTGCAGTGTTCAGCGCCATTCACAACTCCTCAGATAATGAAGCAGTCCATGCCCGCATGCAACAAGACCTGGATGACATTCAGGCTTGGGCTGATAAGTGGCAGGTAATATTCGCGCCACACAAGTGCCAGGCAATGACTATCTCCAACAAGCGAGAGTCTAACCACCGCCCCTTGACATTCAATGGCATTACCATCACCGAATCCCCCACCATCAACATCCTGGGGGTCACCATTGACCAGAAACTTAACTGGACCAGCCACATAAATACTGTGGCAACAAGAGCAGGTCAGAGGCTGGGTATTCTGCAGCGAGTGTCTCACCTCCTGACTCCCCAAAGCCTTTCTACCATCTACAAGGCACAAGTAAGGAGTGTGATGGAATACTCTCCACTTGCCTGGATGAGTGCAGCTCCAACAACACTCAAGAAGCTCGACACCATCCAGGACAAAGCAGCCCGCTTGATTGGCACCCCATCCACCACCTTAAACATCCACTCCCTCCACCACCGGCGTACCGTGGATGCAGTGTGTACCATCTACAAGATGCACTGCAGCAACTCGCCAAGGCTTCTTCGGCAGCACCTCCCAAACCTGCGACCTCTTCCACCTAGAAGGACAAGGGCAGCAGACGCATGGGAACACCACCATCTCCAAGTTCCCCTCCAAGTTACACATCATCCTGACTTAGAAGTATATCGCCGATCCTTCATCGTCGCTGGGTCAAAATCCTGGAACTCCCTACCTAACAGCACTGTGGGAGTACCTTCACCACACTGACTGCAGCGGTTCCAGGCGGCGGCTCACCACCACCTTCTCAAGGGCAATTAGGGATGGGCAATAAAAGCCGGCCTTGCCAGCGACGCCCACATCCCATAAAAAAATTTTTTTAAAAACCCACCTAATAGTGGAAGGGAGGTGGTGGAAGAAATGAGTAAAAAACATAGAATAATACTCATGGGGGATTTCAACTACCCCGATATTAATTGGACAAAAGAGGTAGGTAAAGGGGATAAGGGAATGGAGTTCCTACAATGTGTACAGGACTCCTTTCTAACCCAAGATGTAAAAAGCCCAACAAGGGAGGATTCGATATTGGATCTAGTAATGGGGAATGAACCAGAGCAGATAAGAGAAGTAAAGGTCGGGGAACATATAGGCAATAGTGACCATACTATAATACGTTTTAAGATGATAATAGAGAAGGACATAAGTATGACAAAAAACAGGTTAATAGATTGTAGAAAAGCTGATTTTGAGGGGCAGAGAATAGAACTTGGGAAGATAAAATGGGCAACAATATTGGCAAACAACGATGTAGAACGACAATGGGAAACATTTAAAACGGCGTTCAACAGAGTGCAGGAACAATATATTCCGCTAAAAGGAAAGAACAAACTAAACACTAATGAGACTCCATGGATGAATAAAGCCATAAGGGAACAATTGAGGGTAAGGAAAGAGGCATACATTAAGTACACAGACAGCAGGAGGGTGCATGATAAGAGAGAATACGAAGGGATTAGGAGAAAAGTCAAACAAACAATTAGGAAGGCAAGAGGAACTATGAAATTAAATTATCAAGGAACATAAAACAAAATAGTAAAATATTTTACAGGCACATCAATAAAAATAGGAAGGTTGGGATGGAAATAGGGCCATTAAGGGATAGACAGGACAATACCACAGGTAACGATAGAGAGATGGCAGAAATATTAAATCATTATTTCGTTTTAGTATTTACTAGGGAGCTAGAACAGGTGGACATGACATTGGATAATGAGATTAGTAATGAGATAAGTGCATTTAAAATAAAAAAAGGGGATATATTAAATAAACTAATCAAACTCAAAGAGGATAAAACCCCTGGTCCGGATGGATTGCATCCACACATTTTAAAAGAATCTAGGGAAGAGATAGCAGAGGCATTACTACACATATTTAATAATTTGTTAGAAAAAGGTTTAGTGCCAGAGGACTGGCGCTTGACTAACGTAATACCTATATTTAAGAAAAGGGATAGAACATTTCCAGGGAATTATAGGCCAGTCAGCTTAACATCGGTGGTAGGAAAAATAATGGAATCCCTACTAAAGGAGAAAATAGAAGAACATCTAGAAACGAAAAGTATAATAATGAAAAGTCAGTATGGATTTCAAAAGGGAAAATCTTGCCTGATCAACCTTATTGAATTTTTTGAAGAGGTAACAGAGAGAGTAGACAATGGTAATGCAGTAGATGTAATTTATCTAGATTTTCAAAAGGCCTTCGATAAGGTACCCCATAATAGACTGATGAACAAGGTCAGAGAATGCGGAGTCAGGGGACAAGTAGCAGAATGGATTGCTGGCTGGCTTCAAGACAGAAAGCAGAGAGTGGGAGTAAAGGGTAGCTATTCACAGTGGCTGAAGGTGGGCAGTGGTGTTCCACAAGGATTAGTGCTGGGACCACTGCTGTTCACAATTTACATTAACGATTTAGACTTTGGAATCAAAAACACAATTTCTAAATTTGCGGATGATACCAAATTGGGGAGGATAGTCAATACTGAGGAGGACTGCAACAAATTACAGGAGGACATTAATACACTTGCAGAATGGGCAAATAATTGGCAAATGAAGTTCAACACAGATAAATGTGAGGTATTACATTTTGGTAGGAAGAATAGGGAGGTCACTTATTACTTGGAGGGTGCGAGTCTGGCTGGGGTAGAGGAACAAAGGGATCACGGAGTACAAATACACAAATCATTGAAAGTTGCGACATAGGTTAGCAAGGCCATAAAAAAAGCAAACCAAGCACTAGGATTTTATTTCTAGAGGGATAGAATTGAAAAGTAGGGAAGTTATGCTAAACTTGTATCGAACCTTGGTTAGACCACACTTAGAGTACTGCGTACAGTTCTGGTCGCCATATTATAAAAAGGATATAGAGGCACTGGAGAGGGTGCAGAGAAGATTTACAAGGATGATACCAGAAATGCGAGGGTATACATATCAGGAAAGGATGAACAGGCTGGGTCTCTTTTCTCTTGAAAAAAGAAGGCTGAGGGGTGATCTAATAGAGGTCTTTAAAATGATGAAAGGTTTTGATAGAGTGGATACAGAGAGAATGTTTCCACTTGTGGGGAAGAGCATAACTAGAGGCCATCAAAGATAGTCACCAAGAAATCCAATCGGGAATTCAGAAGAAACTTCTTTACCCAAAGAGTGGTGAGAATGTGGAACTCGCTACCACAGGGAGTGGTTGAGGTGAATAGTATAGATGCATTTAAGGGGAGGCTAGACAAGCATATGAGGGAGAAGGGAATAGAGGGTTATGCTGATAGATTTAGATGAGGAAAGACAGGAGGAGGCTCGAGTGGAGCATAAACGCCGGCATGGACTGGTTGGGCCGAATGGCCTGTTTCTGTGCCGTATATCCTGTGTAATCCTATGTTTTATGGAGAATCCTAAAGGAGGAAAGGGAGATGGTGAGGTGGAGGGGCTTAGGGAGAATATTCTAGAGCATGGGTGGGCGAGGAGAGGGAGGAATGTTCAAGGAAACAGTCAGAGGAACGGAGAGTTCAGGAGTGATTGTAGGGTGGGAGGAGGTTAGAGAGAGAGGGAGGGGCCAGGCCTTAAAGCGATTTATACACAAGAATTAGAATTTTAAATTACAGGCGTTGATGGACCGGGAGCCAATGTAGGTCAGCAATGTTCCGACCCCGCCCCTGCCTAGTGTGGCTGGACATTTAGTTATTGTGATCCTTTGCCAAACCAGGTACGACACAATGTTACCATTGCCAACATGCTCGGTAAGTAATTTCACACAACAACCTGCATTTAAATAGCGCCTTTAACGTAGTAAAACGTCCCAAGGCACTTCATAGGAGCCATTATCAGACAAAATTCGACACCGAGCCATATAGGGAGATATTAGGGCAGATGAGGTAGGTTTTTAGGAACTTCTTAAAGAAGGAGAGAGAGACGGAGAGGTTTAGGGAGGGAATTTCAGAGCTCAGGGCCCAGGCAGCTGAAGGCACGGCCGCCAATGGTGGAGCGATTCAAATCGGGGGGATGCTCAAGATGCCAGAATTGGAGGAGCGCAGAGATAGGGAGGGGCGAGGCCATGGAGAGATTTGAACAAAAGGATGAGAATTTTTAAATGGAGGCGTTGCGGGTCCGGGAGCCAGTGTCGATGAGCGAGCACAGGGGGTGATGGATGCACGGGACACACTGGAGCTGATGAACACGGGGCCTTGTCTTCTGGCTGATCTCACTCTTGTGTTTGGTACAATACAAAAACCAGCACAGAAGCAACCCTAGTCAAGAAATGAGGTAAGAGACAGCATCAAGCTGTAACAACAACTTGTATTTATATAGCACCTTTAATGTAGTAAAACGTCCCAGGGCGCTTCACAGGAGTATTATAAACCAAAAACTTGACACCGAGCCACATAAAGAGAAATGAGGGCAGATGACCAAAAGCTTGGTTTTAAGGAGCATCTTAAAGGAGGAGAGAGAGGTAGAGAGGCGGAGAGGTTTAGGCAGGGAATTCCAGAGCTTAGGGCCCAGGCAACAGAAGGCTCGGCCACCAGTGGCTGAGCAATTATACTCAGGGATGCTCAAGAGGGCAGAATTAGAGGAGCACAGATATCTCGGGGGGGTTGTGAGGCTGGAGGAGATTACAGTGATAGGGAGGGGCGAGGCCATGGAGGGATTTAAAAACAAGGATGAGACTTTTTAAATCGAGGCATTGCTTAACCGGGAGCCAATGTGGGTCAGCGAGCACAGGGGCGATGGGTGAACGGGACTTGGTGCGAGTTAGGACACGGGCAGCAGAGTTTTGGATCACCTCAAGTTTATGTAGGGTTGAATGTGGGAGGCCAGCCAGGAGTGCGTTGGAATAGTCAAGTCTAGAGGGAACAAAGGCATGGATGAGGGTTTCAGCAGCAGATGAGCTGAGGCAAGGGCGGAGACGGGCGATGTTACGGAGGTGGAAATAAGCGGTCTTAGTTATGCTGCGGATATGTGGTCGGAAGCTCATTTCAGGGTCAAATATGACACCAAGGTTGCGAACAGTGTGGTTCAGCCTCAGGCAGATGTTAGGGAGAGGGATGGAGTCAGTGGCTAGGGAACGGAGTTTGTGGCGGGGACCGAAAACAATGGCTTCAGTCTTCGCAATATTTAATTGGAGAAAATTCCTGCTCATCCAAAACTGTATGTCGGACAAGCACAAGCAGTGCGTCAATTTAGAGACCGTGGAGGGGTTGAGAGAAGTGGTAGTGAGGTAGAGCTGGGTGTCGTCAGCATACATGTGGAAACTGACGCTGTGTTTTTGGATGATGTCACCAAGGGGCAGCATATAGATGAGAAACAGGAGGGGGCCAAGGAAAGATCCTTGGGGGACCCCAGAGGTAACGATGTGGGAGTGGGAAGAGAAGTCATTGCAGATGATTCTCTGGCTACGATTAGATAGATAAGAATGGAACCAGGCGAGTGCAGTCCCACCCAGCTGGATGATGGTAGAGAGGCGTTGGAGGAGGATGGAGTGGTCAACCATGTCAAAGGCTGCAGACAGGTCGAGAAGGACGAGGAGGGACAGTTTACCTTAGTCACAGTCACAAAGGATATCATTTGTGACTTTGAGGAGAGCCGTTTCGGTACTGTGGCAGGGGCGGAAACCGGATTGGAGGGATTCAAACATGGAGTTGCGGGAAAGATGGGCACGGATTTGGGAGGCGACAACACGTTCAAGGACTATGGAGAGGAAAGGGAGGTTGGAGATGGGGCGGTAGTTTGCAAGGATGAAGGGGTTAAGGGTTGGTTTTTTGAGAGGGGGGATGACGGCAGATTTGAGGGGGAGGGGGACAGGACCTGAGGAGAGAGAACCGTTAACAATGTCAGCTAACATGGCAGTCAGAAAAGGAATTTGGGTGACTAGGGTCGAGGGAGCAGGAACTGGGTCTCATAGACAAGATGAGCGCAGACAGGTCATGAGGGGAGATCGGAGAGAAACTGGAGAAAGATGCGAGTTCAGGGCTAGGGCAGGGGGGAATCTTAGAGGAAGTTTAGCCCGGTGGGCTAGGGGAAGGAAGGAAAGTGACAGAGGCAGCTGAACGGATGCTCTCAATCTTAGAGACAAAGAAGTTCATGAGCTCCTCACACTTGTTGTTGGAGGTGAGGGTGGAGGAGACAGGGGAGAGGGGTTTAAGAAGACGGTTAGCAGTGGAGAATATAAGCCAGGGTTTATCTTTGCATTCCAGAATGATTCTGGAATAGTGAGAAATTTTGGCAGACGAGAGCAGGACCCGATAATGCCTTATGTGGTCCAGCCAGATCTGGCAGTGAATGTCTAAACCAGATGTCCCCCATATCCGTTGAAGTCTGCGCCCCTTGGACTTAAGCGAGAGAAGATGAGGGCTGTACTGGGGGAACGGCCAGGGTGAGAGAGAATAATTAATAGGAACTAGGGCATCAAAGGTGGTGGTGAGGGTGTGGCGGAGCAGATCGGTAGCTGCTGAAATGTTGTGGTGAACATAAGAACATAAGAACATAAGAAATAGGAGCAGGAGTAGGCCAATCGGCCCCTCGAGCCTGCTCCGCCATTCAATAAGATCATGGCTGATCTGATCCTAACCGCCAATCTACTATCTATCACAGAACCATCTCCTGCATCTAACAGAATTGCACACACGAAATAGGAGCAGAATCAGGCTACACAGTCCCTGGGCCCGCTCCACTACCCACAGGGCCATGACCGATCCGAACCTAGACTCATGTCCAAATTCCTGCCCGCTCCCCGTAACCCTTAATGCCCTTTACTTCTAGGAAACTGTCTATTTCTGTTTTAAATTTAATTAATGTTGTAGCTTCTACAGCTTTTTGTGGCAGCATATTCCATGGACCTACCACCCTCTGAGTGAAGTAGTTCCTCCTCATCTCAGTTTTGAAAGAGCAGCCCCTTATTCTAAGACTATGTCCCCTAGTTCTCGTCTCACCCGTCATCGGGAACATCCTCCCCGCATCCACCCGATCCAACCCCTTCACAATCTTATATGTTTCAATAAGATCGCCTCTCATTCTTCTGAACTCCAATGAGTAGAGTCCCAATCTACCCAACCTCTCCTCATATGACCACCCCCTCATCCCCGGGATTAACCGAGTGAACCTTTTTTGCACTGCCTCGAGAGCAAGGATGTCTTTCCTTAAGTAAGGACACCAAAACTGTATGCAGTATTCCAGGTGCGGTCTCACCAATACCTTGTACAACTGAAGCAATACCTCCCTATTTTTATATTCTATCCCCCTAGCAATGAAAGCCAACATTCCATTTGCCTTCTTAATCACTTGCTGCACCTGCATACTAACCTTTTGAGTTTCGTGCACCAGGACCCCCAGATCCCTTTGCACTTCAGTACTCTCCAGTTTCTTGCCATTAAGATAATAAATTGCTCTAGGATTTTTCCTGCCAAAGTGCATCACCTCACACTTTCCAGTGTTGTATTCCATCTGCCAAATCTCTGCCCACTTACTTAGCCTGTCTATGTCCCCTTGCAGGTTTTTTATGTCCTCCTCACTCACTACTTTCCCTCCCATCTTTGTATCATCTGCAAATTTTGATATGTTACACTTGGTCCCTTCCTCCAAATCGTTAATATAGATTGTGAAGAGTTGGGGACCCAGCACTGACCCCTGTGGAACACCACTAGTTACTGATTGCCAGTCTGAGAATGAACCATTTATCCCAACTCTTTGCTTTCTGTTAGATAGCCAATCCTCTATCCATGCCAGAATATTACCCCCAATCCCGTGATTTTTTACCTTAAGCAATAATCTTTTGTGTGGCACCTTGTCAAATGCCTTTTGGAAGTCTAAATACACTACGTCCACTGGTTCCCCTTTATCCACTCTATATGTTACTTCCTCAAAGAACTCCAGCAAATTTGTCAAACATGACTTTCCCTTCGTAAAACCATGCTGACTTTGTCCTATTAAATTATGATTATCCAAATGTCCTGTTACTGTTTCCTTAATAATGGACTCCAAAATTTTACCTACCACAGATGTTAGGCTAACCGGTCTATAGTTACCAGCCTTCTGTCTACTGCCCTTTTTAAATAAGGTGAATGGAGGGCCAAAGGCTGCACAGTTGGGGTTTCGTAATGCAGTTGTAAGAGAGTTGGGAGAGAGTTTTTTCCAGGGGCGGACACAGAAGGAAGTAGGGTTGGGGGTGGGAAAGGGGGCTGTTGGTGGAGAGCGATACGAGGAAGTGGTTAGAGATGGTCTTATCTGCGATTGACACCAATACAAGTTAGGAACAAAGGCAGATGAAATTTAACATGAACCAGTATGAAGGACAGCACATGGGAAGATGCAAGTGGGTGCCATGGATGGTGGTGCAAGAGCTGAGAACCAGATCTAGTGATAAGATGTCCGACTGCTGCAGCAACACTTGGCAAAGCCAATAAAATGCTGCATCCGCCCAAATAGCAGCATACAAGTCATAGCAAGTCATGCTCAAACTGGGCTGGGCTCCCAGTTACCTTTTGGGTTTTTTACTCCAGATATTGTCCTCAGATTCTGCATCTCAGACCCCCGTAATCTGTTACATTCTCCCAGTCTCCCCACAACGTCCAAATATCTTCTAACCCTATGACTGATTCTCTACGAGCTCCGTTCGGAGCTTTCTGCAGCTTCTCATGTGTTTGCCTGAACGCTTTGGGCATTAACCATAAGCGGTAAGAACAGAGTGCTTTGCAGTTTGATAGTCCGCACTGTCCATTGGCTCCGTGTAGGAGAATACACTGAGTGCTTTACCAGGAGTGATGGTACGGATCCACTCGTCCATGAAACCCAGGCCAGACTCCACCCCACAGGAAAGCCCAAGAATACCAGCGCAGTGCCAAAGGGGTGGGGAGACCCAGTGATTCGGGAGCCCACCTCTTTTCCTGGGCCATGCGCCCACAGAACGCTCAATGACTGGGCGCAAGGGCTTGGAAAAGAGGCCCTCACATCTGTTCTGGGGCTACTGTGTCTGACAGCAAGATAGGAAAGTACGGGACTGGAAGAGTCTGTGGTGATCCAACCAACCAGCCCCAGTGCCCCAGGAATATCACATCCCACAGCGCCTCTAATACCCCTCCATCAAATTCTTCTCCAGAAACTATTCCAATGGATTACAATGGCAGCTCAGCATCTTGCAGCTCCAGGTTTCAGCAGCATCCAAACTGAAGACTCTCTTGAACTTGCTGTTAAAATCAGTGCCAGTGCTTCCAGTGACAATCTATTCCATTCATTCACCATCCTTTGCGTAGACATTACATCTAAACCGTGGCATCACCCTCCACACTCTTCGACATACGATGCTAAGCCCTCTTGTTGTAGAATCTGGGACTATGTTAAACACATTGGGGTAGATTACATTTATTTTAAATGGAGGCTCTGTTATAGGCGTCTATTCCTCTCTGCCTGATTTCCCTCTCTGCTCCCTGCCCAGTCGGTCCTTTCCACCCAGACCAAAGTCTACCCCAATGACATTTATCTTGTCTGTAGCCTGTTAGGACCTATAAGATACCCTCGAGCCTTCTCTCCTCCACTGTAAACATTCCCAGCTACTGCAGCCTCTCCCCATAACTCAGGGGCCTAATCCCAGCTGTCAAAACAAGCTGGGCCATTTTTGTGCGAGTGAGCCTGTTTTTTTTTAAACCACGCCTGCACTGGGACAGGAAGAAAGAAGCCCGTAAGATGGTACATCAAGGACAAGAGGGTTTGATTGTTCTCACACTCTGCTCCTTGAGTACTGTGTCCAGTCTGGGGAGGTCCAGGAAAGAGCCAGCAGGTTGATCGATCCTTGCCTGACATCAGAGGATTGAGTTATGAAGACTAGAGAAATTTGGGCTTTTCAGTCTTGGAAGCAACCGACTGTGAATTCAGGTTTGCATTACTACAGCACCTTTTACCAGCTCAGGACGTCCCAAAGCGCTTTACACCCGATGAAATACTTAAGAAGTGAAGTCACTGTTGTAACGTAGAGGTGACTTTGTTGGTATAGAAACAGAGGAATTGTTAGACGATAAAGACCACGTACATCTAGTTCGCCTTCTCCCATCCTGGGAGTCACATGATCCAACGATAATGGAGTTGTTGACCAATCACAGCGATCAATCTCTATCAATGAGTCTACAACAGACCCAGACAGGAGGTGAGGAAAACCCCCAGTGATGGAGAGCTTTGAGAACCACAGGTCCAGAGTCAGCTGTTCCTCCCGAGCTCGCTGCACTCCCCACACGTCACGGCTCAAATTACTCACATACTGTGTCCCAAAATGTTACTTTCTGTTATGTAAGACAGTGATTGGTGTAGAAAAGGTAGATCTGAGCACCACTTCAAGCACTGTAACGGTAGGTGCACAGGGTCAAACTAGCAACATGTGGGTCTCACTGGGAGCCCCCAGGGTCAGAGCCCTGTGTGTGGGGGGGGGGGGGTCTCACTGGGAGCCCCCAGGGTCAGAGCCCTGTGTGTGGGGGGGGTCTCACTGCGAGCCCCCAGGGTCAGAGCCCTGTGTGTGTGGGGGGGGGGGGATCTCACTGGGAGCCCCCAGGGTCAGAGCCCTCTGTGTGTATGGGGGGGGGGTCTCACTGGGAGCCCCCAGGGTCAGAGCCCTGTGTGTGTGTGTGTGGGGGGTCTCACTGGGAGCCCCCAGGGTCAGAGCCCTGTGTGTGGGGCGGGTCTCACTGGGAGCCCCCAGGGTCAGAGCCCTGTGTGTGTGTGGGGGGGGTCTCACTGGGAGCCCCCCAGGGTCAGAGCCCTGTGTGTGTGTGTGGGGGGGGGGGTCTCACTGGGAGCCCCCAGGGTCAGAGCCCTGTGTGTGTGGGGGGGGGGGGTCTCACTGGGAGCCCCCAGGGTCAGAGCCCTGTGTGTGTGTGGGGGGGGTCTCACTGGGAGCCCCCCAGGGTCAGAGCCCTGTGTGTGTGGGGGGGGGGGTCTCACTGGGAGCCCCCCAGGGTCAGAGCCCTGTGTGTGTGTGTGGGGGGGGGGGGGTCTCACTGGGAGCCCCCCAGGGTCAGAGCCCTGTGTGTGTGGGGGGGTCTCACTGGGAGCCCCCAGGGTCAGAGCCCTGTGTGTGGGGGGGGTCTCACTGGGAGCCCCCAGGGTCAGAGCCCTGTGTGTGTGGGGGGGGGGGGGGTCTCACTGGGAGCCCCCAGGGTCAGAGCCCTGTGTGTGGGGGGGGGGGGTCTCACTTGGAGCCCCCAGGGTCAGAGCCCTGTGTGTATGGGGGGGGGGTCTCACTGGGAGCCCCCAGGGTCAGGGCCCTGTGTGTGGGGGGGGGGGGGGGGTCTCACTGGGAGCCCCCAGGGTCAGAGCCCTGTGTGTGGGGGGGGGGGGGGGTCTCACTGGGAGCCCCCAGGGTCAGAGCCCTGTGTGTGGGGGGGGGGGGTCTCACTGGGAGCCCCCAGGGTCAGAGCCCTGTGTGTGTGTGTGTGGGGGGTCTCACTGGGAGCCCCCAGGGTCAGAGCCCTGTGTGTGGGGGGGGGGGGGTCTCACTGGGAGCCCCCCAGGGTCAGAGCCCTGTGTGTGTGTGTGGGGGGGGGGGTCTCACTGGGAGCCCCCCAGGGTCAGAGCCCTGTGTGTGTGTGTGGGGGGGGGGGTCTCACTGGGAGCCCCCCAGGGTCAGAGCCCTGTGTGTGTGGGGGGGGGGTCTCACTGGGAGCCCCCAGGGTCAGGGCCCTGTGTGTGGGGGGGGGGGTATCACTGGGAGCCCCCAGGGTCAGAGCCCTGTGTGTGGGGGGGGGGGGGGGGGGTCTCACTGGGAGCCCCCAGGGTCAGAGCCCTGTGTGTGGGGGTGGGTCTCACTGGGAGCCCCCAGGGTCAGAGCCCTGTGTGGGGGGGGGGGGGGGGGTCTCACTGGGAGCCCCCCAGGGTCAGAGCCCTGTGTGTGGGGGGGGTCTCACTGGGAGCCCCCAGGGTCAGAGCCCTGTGTGGGGGGGGGGGGTCTCACTGGGAGCCCCCAGGGTCAGAGCCCTGTGTGGGGGGGGGTCTCACTGGGAGCCCCCAGGGTCAGAGCCCTGTGTGGGGGGGGTCTCACTGGGAGCCCCCAGGGTCAGAGCCCTGTGTGTGTGTGTGTGGGGTCTCACTGGGAGCCCCCAGGGTCAGAGCCCTGTGTGTGTGTGTGTGGGGTCTCACTGGGAGCCCCCAGGGTCAGAGCCCTGTGTAGGGGGGGGTCTCACTGGGAGCTACCACCCCCAGGTTCGGCAGGGCTGGGGGGTGGGATGTGTTTGGCTCTGAAAACTGCCGTCGAGTCTGTGCCGGTACCAGCAAGAATCCAGCAACATATTCGGAGTGACAGCAGCAGAACGCGTGCAGCCTTGGGCCCAAATACAGGAGGCCCAGAGCTTGGACCAATTGAACTTTCAACCTCGTGTTGCTTGCGTGAGCCAGAATTTTTTTTCCCATTCTTCAGCCATGTTCCCAAAAATCCACTCCGTGGAAACATAATCCTTTTGTTTTCTGGAATTTCCTGTCAGCCTTTCCAAAAAATGCTCTCCATTTGCTCTCTGGAAACTCTGCAGTTTAAGCAGTTTCCCTGAACTCCTTTTTCCTTGTGCCTTCGCAGACTGTAATTTGCACCCTCTCTTCTTACCCTGCCCTCCAGGCTGTCTGACGTAACCATTCAGTGTGTCACAGCCTCCAGCTCCTTACTCTCGATTCCCCTCCCCCTTTCTCCCGACGGAGCCGGCTTTACTGGGTACAGCCCAACACTCACCGTCTCCCCGCCACCCCATCGTCCCGTCTTGTGTGTGTCTAGACAGTGGCTGAGAGAGAGTGGGCTATTTGACTGCATAATGTACCTCCTTCAACTTGAGCGCCTGTAAAACTCTGCTGCCCGTATCTTAACTCGCACCAAGTCCCGCTCACACTGTGCTCGCTGACCTACATTGGTTCCCAGTCCGGCAACACCTCAATTTTAAATTCCTCATCCTTGTTTTCAAATTCCTCCATGGCCTCGACCCTCCCTATCTCTGTAATCTCCTCCAGTCCCACAACCCTCCGAGATCTCTGCATTCCTCCAATTCTGGCCTCTTGAGCATTCCTGATTTTAATCGCTCCACCTTTGGCGGCCGTGCCTTCAGCTGCCTGGGCCCTAAGCTCTGGAATTCCCTCCCTAAACCTCTCCGCCTCTCTCTCTCCTCCTTTAGGACGCTCCTTAAAACCTACCTCTTTGATCAAGCTTTCGGTCAACAGTCTTAATAGCTCCTTATGTGACTTGGTGTCAAATTTTGTTTGATAATCGCTCCTGTGCAGCGCCTTGGGACGTTTTACTATGCTAAAGGCGCTATATAAATGCAAGTTGTAGTGGTTGCAAAGGGTATCAGGGCTGAACCCAATGTCGTTGTCACCCGCCGTCAGTCGACGCGGAGTTTCGAGCACGAGTCGGCGATAGTGTTGAGGAGCAGGGACCCTCCCAAAACTCAGGGCACTGAGGCCCGCTACAGCACTGTCTTTGCTAAACTCATCTAATTAAACACAGACCAGGAACCGATCAAGAGGGAAGAAGTTACTGGTATTACGTCTCATGTCCCATCTTCGGTTTTCCCTACAACACACACCCTTAACCCGGCCAGGGCTGTACATAGACCTCAGCAAGCAGATACAAGGAGGTGATCAGAGCAGCTTCTGAGGTCCAATGCTCATCAGGTTTGCCTACCTCTGCTCTGTGCCTCTTCACTGAATGCAGTAACCGGTAGCTCGCAGTGAGGAATGTGGCAGACACCCTACACACTGCAGATAGTGGGGGCGCAACAGTATAAAATGGATGATAGCGAATATGCAGCTAGTCCGTGGAAATAGAAATGGCAAGAGATCTAAAATTGGCTGCTGACTCACAACCACCTGTTTTACACTAACGTACCAAGTCAAAATCACCCCCAGTGACGCACAACTCCAGCTCACTACAGAGAGTGACGCACAACTCCAGCTCACGACAGAGAGTGACGCACAACTCCAGCTCACTACAGAGAGTGACGCACAACTCCAGCTCACGACAGAGAGTGACGCACAACTCCAGCTCACTACAGAGTGACGCACAACTCCAGCTCACTACACAGAGTGACGCACAACTTCAGCTCACGACAGAGAGTGACGCACAACTCCAGCTCACTACAGAGTGACGCACAACTCCAGCTCACTACAGAGTGACGCACAACTCCAGCTCACTACAGAGAGTGACTCACAACACCAGCTCACTACAGAGAGTGACTCACAACTCCAGCTCACTACAGAGAGTGATGCACAACTCCAGCTCACTACAGAGTGACGCACAACTCCAGCTCACTAGAGAGAGTGACTCACAACTCCAGCTCACTAGAGAGTGACGTACAACTCCAGCTCACTACAGAGTGACTCACAACTCCAGCTCACTACACAGAGTGACTCACAACTCCAGCTCACTACACAGAGTGACTCACAACTCCAGCTCACTACACAGAGTGACTCACAACTCCAGCTCACTACACAGAGTGACTCACAACTCCAGCTCACGACAGTGACTCACAACTCCAGCTCACTAGAGTGACGCACAACTCCAGCTCACTACAGAGAGTGACTCACAACTCCAGCTCACTACAGAGAGTGACTCACAACTCCAGCTCACGACAGAGAGTGACTCACAACTCCAGCTCACGACAGAGAGTGACTCACAACTCCAGCTCACTAGAGAGTGACGCACAACTCCAGCTCACTAGAGAGTGACTCACAACTCCAGCTCACTACAGAGAGTGACTCACAACTCCAGCTCACGACAGAGAGTGACTCACAACTCCAGCTCACTACAGAGAGTGACTCACAACTCCAGCTCACTACAGAGAGTGACTCACAACTCCAGCTCACTACACAGAGTGACTCACAACTCCAGCTCACTACAGAGAGTGACTCACTACTCCAGCTCACTACAGAGTGACTCACAACTCCAGCTCACTACAGAGTGACTCACAACTCCAGCTCACTACAGAGAGTGACTCACAACTCCAGCTCACTACAGAGAGTGACTCACAACTCCAGCTCACTAGAGAGTGACTCACAACTCCAGCTCACTACAGAGAGTGACTCACAACTCCAGCTCACTACAGAGTGACTCACAACTCCAGCTCACTACAGAGAGTGACTCACAACTCCAGCTCACTACAGAGAGTGACTCACAACTCCAGCTCACTACAGAGAGTGACTCACAACTCCAGCTCACTACAGAGAGTGACTCACAACTCCAGCTCACGACAGAGTGACTCACAACTCCAGCTCACTAGAGTGACGCACAACTCCAGCTCACTACAGAGAGTGACTCACAACTCCAGCTCACTAGAGAGTGACTCACAACTCCAGCTCACTACAGAGAGTGACTCACAACTCCAGCTCACTACAGAGTGACTCACAACTCCAGCTCATGACAGAGTGACTCACAACTCCAGCTCACGACAGAGAGTGACTCACAACTCCAGCTCACTACAGAGAGTGACTCACAACTCCAGCTCACTACAGAGAGTGACTCACTACTCCAGCTCACTAGGGAGTAACGCACAACTCCAGCTCACTACAGTGAGTGACTCACATCTCCAGCTTACTAGAGAGACTTACAACTCCAGCTCACTAGAGAGTGACTCACTACTCCAGCTCACTACAGAGAGTGACTCACAACTCCAGCTCACGACAGAGAGTGACTCACAACTCCAGCTCACTAGAGAGTGATGCACAACTCCAGCTCACTACAGAGTGACTCACAACTCCAGCTCACTACAGAGAGTGACTCACAACTCCAGCTCACTACAGAGAGTGACTCACAACTCCAGCTCACTACAGAGAGTGACTCACAACTCCAGCTCACTAGAGTGACTCACAACTCCAGCTCACGACAAAGAGTGACTCACAACTCCAGCTCACTAGAGAGTGACTCACAACTCCAGCTCACTAGAGAGTGACGCACAACTCCAGCTCACTACAGAGAGTGACTCACAACACCAGCTCACGACAGAGAGTTACTCACAATTCCAGCTCACTAGAGAGTTACTCACAATTCCAGCTCACTAGAGAGTGATGCACAACTCCAGCTCACTACAGAGAGTGACTCACAACTCCAGCTCACTACAGAGAGTGACTCACAACTCCAGCTCACTACAGAGAGTGACTCACAACTCCAGCTCACTACAGAGAATGACTCACAACTCCAGCTCACTACAGAGTGACTCACAACTCCAGCTCACTACAGTGAGTGACTCACATCTCCAGCTTACTAGAGAAACTTACAACTCCAGCTCACTAGAGAGTGACCCACAACTCCAGCTCATGACAGAGAGTGACTCACAACTCCAGCTCACTACAGAGAGTGACTCACAACTCCAGCTCACTACAGAGAGTGACTCACAACTCCAGCTCACTACAGAGAGTGACTCACAACTCCAGCTCACTAGAGTGACTCACAACTCCAGCTCACGACAAAGAGTGACTCACAACTCCAGCTCACTAGAGAGTGACTCACAACTCCAGCTCACTAGAGAGTGACGCACAACTCCAGCTCACTACAGAGAGTGACTCACAACACCAGCTCACGACAGAGAGTTACTCACAATTCCAGCTCACTAGAGAGTTACTCACAATTCCAGCTCACTAGAGAGTGACTCACAACTCCAGCTCACTACAGAGAGTGACTCACAACTCCAGCTCACTACAGAGAGTGACTCACAACTCCAGCTCACTAGAGAGTGACTCACAACTCCAGCTCACTACAGAGAGTGACTCACAACTCCAGCTCACTACAGAGTGACTCACAACTCCAGCTCACGACAGAGAGTGACTCACAACTCCAGCTCACTAGAGAGTGACTCACAACTCCAGCTCACTAGAGAGTGACTCACAACTCCAGCTCACTACAGAGAGTGACTCACAACTCCAGCTCACTACAGAGTGACTCACAACTCCAGCTCACTACAGAGAGTGACTCACAACTCCAGCTCACTACAGAGTGGCTCACAACTCCAGCTCACGACAGAGAGTGACTCACAACTCCAGCTCACGACAGAGAGTGACTCACAACTCCAGCTCACTACAGAGAGTGACTCACAACTCCAGCTCACGACAGTGACTCACAACTCCAGCTCACTAGAGAGAGTGACTCACAACTCCAGCTCACTACAGAGTGACTCACAACTCCAGCTCACGACAGAGAGTGACTCACAACTCCAGCTCACTACAGAGAGTGACTCACAACTCCAGCTAACTACAGAGTGACTCACAACTCCAGCTCACGACAGAGAGTGACTCACAACACCAGCTCACGACAGAGTGACTCACAACTCCAGCTCACTACAGAGAGTGACGCACAACTCCAGCTCAGCAGAGAGTGACTCACAACTCCAGCTCACCAGAGATGGACTCACAACTCCAGCTCACTACAGAGAGTGACTCACAACTCCAGCTCACTACAGAGTGACTCACAACTCCAGCTCACTACAGAGTGACTCACAACTCCAGCTCACCAGAGAGTGACTCACAACTCCAGCTCACTACAGAGTGACTCACAACTCCAGCTCACGACAGAGAGTGACTCACAACTCCAGCTCACTACAGAGAGCGACTCACTACTCCAGCTCACTACAGAGTGACTCACAACTCCAGCTCACTAGAGAGTGACGCACAACTCCAGCTCACGACAGAGAGTGACTCACAACTCCAGCTCACTAGAGTGACTCACAACACCAGCTCACTACAGAGAGTGACTCACAACTCCAGCTCACGACAGAGAGTGACGCACAACTCCAGCTCACTACAGAGAGTGACTCACAACTCCAGCTCACTAGAGAGTGACTCACAACTCCAGCTCACTAGAGAGTGACTCACAACTCCAGCTCACTAGAGAGTGACGCACAACTCCAGCTCACTACAGAGTGACTCACAACTCCAGCTCACTAGAGAGTGACTCACAACACCAGCTCACTACAGAGAGTGACGCACAACTCCAGCTCACTACAGAGTGACTCACAACACCAGCTCACTACAGAGAGTGACTCACAACTCCAGCTCACTAGAGAGTGACTCACAACTCCAGCTCACTACAGAGTGACTCACAACTCCAGCTCACTACAGAGAGTGACTCACAACTCCAGCTCACTACAGAGAGTGACTCACTACTCCAGCTCACTACAGAGTGACTCACAACTCCAGCTCACTACAGAGAGTGACTCACAACTCCAGCTCACTACAGAGAGTGACTCACAACTCCAGCTCACGACAGAGAGTGAGTTACTGCACGGTCACACATTTATTCATGAATTTATTTCGGAAAACAATCCATTGGTGGGGCCATAAAGTCATACAAATTATTTACTCTCCTTCTCTGGCCATCCAACCCCTCAACTTGGAGCAAGAAGTATACAAGCCTCAGCGTCAGATCTGGGAACCCGATGCGTGGACCAGTCCGGGCCGCTGAGCTCCAGCACAGGAGCTCACTAAAGGGGACTGCAGAATTCGGCCCATCACTGGGGGCTGGGAATCTCCCCACTCGGCTCCAGATAAACTCTGAATGTCAATGCCGCAATGGGTAGGGTGGTCCTGGCTGTACAAGCAGCAGGAAGCCGGGCAGTTTAAGCTCCTGTAGGACCCCATTACACACTCAGGGCCACTCGCCCTTGGTTCTGCAAACCCCTGGACTTCGATAAACATGGGGGTAGGAAGGCGGTCCCTGTAGATGTGCACTGTGTGTCGGGCAAACAGAAACTCTACATGCATACATTTCACGTAGCTCAGCTTGGAGATGATTAAATATACCAACGGGTGTGTGTCAGACACTTGGTGAACTAATAAAACAGAGATGAGAAGTTGCACAACACCAGGTTATAGTCCAACAGATTTATTTAATTTTACAAGCTTTCGGAGCAGTTCGCTCCTTCGTCAGGTAAGTTTAGCAGTGAGAGAATCTCCCAGAATTCACAATTTAAACACAGACAAAATATATTCAAATCTTTCCCTACATCATAATAAAACAGAGCAGAGCACCATCCAGGCTGGATATCGCAGAGAAGATCAAAGAAATCATAGAATCAGAGAAATTTACGGAACAGAAGGAGGCCATTCAGTCCATCGTGTCTGTGCCGGCCGACAAAGAGCTATCCAGCCTAATCCCACTTTCCAGCTCCTGATCCGTAGCCTTGCAATTTACGGCACTTCAAGTGCATATGCAAGTACTTTTTAAATGTGATGAGGGTCTCTGCCTCTACCACCCTTTCAGGCAGTGAGTTCCAGATCCCCACCACCCTCTGGGTGAAAAAAGTTCTCCTCAACTCCCCTCTAATTCTACCAATTACTTTAAATCTATGACCCCTGGTCATTGACCCCTCTGCTAAGGGAAATCGGTCCTTCCTATCCACTCTATCTCGGCCCCTCATAATTTTATACACCTCAATTAAGTCTCCCCTCAGCCTCATCTGTTCCAAAGAAAACAACCCCAGCCTATCCAATCTTTCCTCATAGCTTAAATTCCCCAGCCCCGGCAACATCCTCGTAAATCTCCTCTGTACCCTCTCTAGTGCAATCACATCCTTCCTGTAATGTGGTGACCATTATCAAGAGGTAGTAATTAGCTTGAGTTTGAAAAGGTTGTTGGGGTAAGGGAGGACTGAGGGAGGTGAGGTCCTGGGGAAGGAGTGAGCAAGAGTCGGAGACTGTGCCCAGTCTCGATTCCAACACAGTGACAGTACAGTAAGGAGCTCGAGTGCAGTACGGCCTCGATCTGTCAGATTAAAAACAAACTCCAAGTTTAGAACATAAGAACATAAGAAATAGGATCATGGCTGATCTTCTACCTCAACTCCACTTTCCTGCACTATCCCCGTATCCCTTGGTTCCCTTAATATCCAAAAATCTATCGAATATACTCAACGACTGAGCCTCCACAACCCTCTGGGGTAGAGAATTCCAAAGATTCACCACCCTCTGAGTGAAGAAATTTCTCCTCATCTCAGTCCTAAATGGCCGACCCCTTAATCTGAGAGTGTGACCCCTGGTTCTAGACTCCCCAGCCAGGGGAAACATCCTCCCTGCATCTACCCTGTCAAGCCGTGTAAGAATTGTGTACATTTCAATGAGATCACCTCTCATTCTTCTAAAGTCCAGTTTAAACACACGGAATTATCCAGCAACCAGTACACTTGGGCAAAATAACTACGAAACTAAGTAAAGCAATGGTTAATAGTTCAGAAACAGCCAGTAATCCTGGGAGCTGGAAGTTTTAGCACAGAAGGTCTTGGCAGCTCAATAAACTGGTCCCCTCAATGCTTCCTGGTCAAAGCAGAAGGATTTACTGAAGGGAGTTCACTGGGAAACTATTCTGAAGAAGGACAGTTGTTTAGAAAGTACTCAAACCCGTTTCACACAACGGCCCATCTTTTCAATGTACAATGCTGAGTACAAAACCCCAACAGTAGGATACACACCTACAGAACCTCCGTGCTGGCTACTTTTGGAGATACAGTTAGGGAGGAAGAGCAGACATGCCACAGATTCCCTGACAGTTCCATACATGGGAAGGGCTGGGCTGTCAAAACACAGTTTCAGGGGACTGTGCCAAGCTGTCTGAGGGCCGTCTATCAGTGTCCCACACAGAGGAAAACAGAGTGCTCTTAGTTACACACACTGCCTCGACATACTCTGGGAGCCCAAAAACCTTCCCTACTTGTCAGCCGGGGCTCAGTGGGCAGCACCCTCGCCTCGGAGTCAGAAAATTGTAGGTTCAAATCCCACTCCAGAGACTTGAGCACAAAATTCGAGGCTGACACTCCAGTGCAGTGCTGAGGGAGCGCTGCACTGTCAGAGGTGCTGTCTTTGAGCTGAGACTTTAAACTGAGGCCCCGTCTGACTTCTCAGGTGGATGTAAAAGATCTCTCGGCGAAGAAGAGCAGGGGAGATCTCCAGGGTGACCTGGCCAATATTTATCCCTCAACCAATACAACGGAAAGAGATTATCTGGTCATTATCACATTGCTGTTTGTGGGAGCTTGCTGTGCGCAAATAGGCTGCCACGTTTCCCACATTACAACAGTGACTACACTCCAAAATACTTCATTGGCTGTAAAGCGCTTTGAGACGTCCGGTGGTTGTGAAAGGCGCGATAGAAATGCAAGTCTTTCTTTCTTTTTAATTCACAATGCGTACAGCTCTCTGTATACAGCCCTCTGTGTACAACTCTGTGTCCAGCACTGTCTGACCCACACAGCTCTCTGTGTCCAGCACTGTCTGACCCATACAGCTCTCTGTGTACAGCACTGTCTGACCCATACAGCTCTCAGTGTACAGCACTGTCTGACCCACACAGCTCTCAGTGTACAGCACTGTCTGACCCATACAGCTCTCTGTGTACAGCACTGTCTGACCCACACAGCTCTCTGTGTACAGCACTGTCTGACCCATACAGCTCTCAGTGTACAGCACTGTCTGACCCACACAGCTCTCTGTGTACAGCACTGTCTGATCCATACAGCTCTCTGTGTCCAGCACTGTCTGACCCACACAGCTCTCTGTGTCCAGCACTGTCTGACCCATACAGCTCTCTGTGTCCAGCACTGTCTGACCCACACAGCTCTCTGTGTACAGCACTGTCTGATCCATACAGCTCTCTGTGTCCAGCACTGTCTGACCCACACAGCTCTCTGTGTCCAGCACTGTCTGACCCATACAGCTCTCTGTGTCCAGCACTGTCTGACCCACACAGCTCTCTGTGTCCAGCACTGTCTGACCCACACAGCTCTCTGTGTCCAGCACTGTCTGACCCATACAGCTCTCTGTGTCCAGCACTGTCTGACCCACACAGCTCTCTGTGTACAGCACTGTCTGATCCATACAGCTCTCTGTGTCCAGCACTGTCTGACCCATACAGCTCTCTGTGTCCAGCACTGTCTGACCCATACAGCTCTCTGTGTACAGCACTGTCTGACCCACACAGCTCTCTGTGTACAGCACTGTCTGATCCACACAGCTCTCTGTGTACAGCACTGTCTGATCCACACAGCTCTCTGTGTACAGCACTGTCTGACCCACACAGCTCTCTGTGTACAGCACTGTCTGACCCACACAGCTCTCTGTGTACAGTAGTGTGCAGTCTTTGTTTGTGTGTGTAGAACAAGGGGTCATTGTCTCAGGATAAGGGGTCGGCCATTTAGGATTGAGTTAAGGAGAAATTTCTTCACTCAGAGGGTAGTGAATCTTTGAAATACCCTACCCCAGAGGGCTGTATTTGCTCAGTTGTTGAGTATATTCAAGGCTGAGAGCGATAGATTTTTGGACACCACGGGAATCGAGGGATATGGGGATGGGATGGGAAAGTGAAGTTGATGTAAAAGTTCGACCATGAACATTGAATGGTGGATCAGGCTCAAGAGACAGTATGGCCTACTCCTGCGACTAATTCTTATGTTCCCACACAGTGTGTGTGTGGTGCACAGGTACAGTGCGTGGTTACACTGTGTACAATGTGTGTGTGAGAGTGTCTGTGAGTGTGAGTGTGAGGTTACACTGTGTACAGTGTGTGTGTGGTGCACAGGTACAGTGCGTGGTTACACTGTGTACAATGTGTGTGTGAGAGTGTCTGTGAGTGTGAGTGTGAGGTTACACTGTGTACAATGTGTGTGTGTGAGAGTGTCTGAGTGCGAGTGTGAGTGAGGTTACACTGTGTACAGTGTGTGAGTGTGAGTGTGTCTCAGTGCGAGTGTGAGTGAGGTTACACTGTGTACAGTGTGTGTGTGTGTGAGAGTGTCTGTGAGTGTGAGTGTGAGTGAGGTTACACTGTGTACAGTGTGTGCGTGGGTAGTTACACAGTGTAGTGTGTGTGTCTCGGCGTGAGGTGGCAATAACTAACACTAACGTTTGGCTATGGACACAGAGAATGATGCCGTGAGGCACCGAATATGAGGCCAGCACAACATTCACTCGCCCTCAGATTATTTTTTCAGTAATGACTTTCCAAAGTTAAAAGCCAAGTTGCCGTTTACGCCTGTGGTTTTTCCTACACCATTATAAGATAATAAACTACATTCAAAGAAAAATAAATGCTGAAGCCTATCAGCTCGATGTAAACCTGTGAGCCGCACTGCAGGAATTTGCCTTCCTGAGCTCTATGTTTCCGTTACAGATTGAAACCTCACCACAAAAATTTCAATTGTACTACATCTGCAACACAGAAAGCCTGGTAACTCCTGGCTTAATGCTCAATACAAAGGATGGTCAGAGACCAGCAGCCAGTGTGACTGAGACAGCAGCCAGTGTGAGCGAGACCAGTAGCCAGTGTGACTGAGACAGCAGCCAGTGTGAGCGAGACCAGTAGCCAGTGTGAGCGAGACCAGCAGCCAGTGTGAGCGAGACCAGCAGCCAGTGTGAACGAGACCAGCAGCCAGTGAGTGAGACCAGCAGCCAGTGTGAGTGAGACCAGCAGCCAGTGTGAACGAGACCAGCAGCCAGTGTGAGCGAGACAGTAGCCAGTGTGAGCGAGACCAGCAGCCAGTGTGAGCGAGACCAGTAGCCAGTGTGAGCGAGACCAGCAGCCAGTGTGAGTGAGACCAGCAGCCAGTGTGAACGAGACCAGCAGCCAGTGTGAGTGAGACCAGCAGCCAGTGTGAACGAGACCAGCAGCCAGTGTGAGCGAGACAGTAGCCAGTGTGAGCGAGACCAGCAGCCAGTGTGCGTGAGACAGTAGCCAGTGTGAGTGAGACCAGCAGCCAGTGTGAGCGAGACCAGCAGCCAGTGTGAGCGAGACCAGCAGCCAGTGTGACTGAGACCAGCAGCCAGTGTGAGCGAGACCAGCAGCCAGTGTGAGTGAGACCAGCAGCCAGTGTGAGTGAGACCAGCAGCCAGTGTGAGTGAGACCAGCAGCCAGTGTGAACGAGACCAGCAGCCAGTGTGAGTGAGACCAGCAGCCAGTGTGAGCGAGACCAGTAGCCAGTGTGAGCGAGACCAGCAGCCAGTGTGACTGAGACCAGCAGCCAGTGTGAACGAGACAGTAGCCAGTGTGAACGAGACCAGCAGCCAGTGTGAGTGAGACCAGCAGCCAGTGTGAGCGAGACCAGCAGCCAGTGTGAGTGAGACAGTAGCCAGTGTGAGCGAGACCAGTAGCCAGTGTGAGCGAGACCAGTAGCCAGTGTGAGTGAGACCAGCAGCCAGTGTGAACGAGACCAGCAGCCAGTGTGAGCGAGACCAGCAGCCAGTGTGAGCGAGACCAGTAGCCAGTGTGAGTGAGACCAGCAGCCAGTGTGAGCGAGACCAGCAGCCAGTGTGAGTGAGACCAGCAGCCAGTGAACGAAACCAGCAGCCAGTGTGAGTGAGACCAGCAGCCAGTGTGAGTGAGACCAGCAGCCAGTGTGAGCGAGACCAGTAGCCAGTGTGACTGAGACGAGTAGCCAGTGAGTGAGACCAGCAGCCAGTGTGAGTGAGACAGCAGCCAGTGTGAGCGAGACAGTAGCCAGTGTGAATGAGACAGTAGCCAGTGTGAGCGAGACAGTAGCCAGTGTGAGTGAGACAGTAGCCAGTGAGTGAGACCAGCAGCCAGTGTGAGTGAGACCAGCAGCCAGTGTGAGCGAGACCAGCAGCCAGTGTGAGTGAGACCAGCAGCCAGTGTGAACGAGACCAGCAGCCAGTGTGAGTGAGACCAGCAGCCAGTGTGAGTGAGACCAGCAGCCAGTGTGAGCGAGACCAGTAGCCAGTGTGAGCGAGACCAGCAGCCAGTGTGAGCGAGACCAGCAGCCAGTGTGAACGAGACAGTAGCCAGTGTGAACGAGACCAGCAGCCAGTGTGAACGAGACCAGCAGCCAGTGTGAGTGAGACCAGCAGCCAGTGTGAACGAGACCAGCAGCCAGTGTGAGTGAGACCAGCAGCCAGTGTGAGTGAGACCAGCAGCCAGTGTGAACGAGACCAGCAGCCAGTGTGAGCGAGACAGTAGCCAGTGTGAGCGAGACCAGCAGCCAGTGTGAGCGAGACCAGTAGCCAGTGTGAGCGAGACCAGCAGCCAGTGTGAGTGAGACCAGCAGCCAGTGTGAACGAGACCAGCAGCCAGTGTGAGTGAGACCAGCAGCCAGTGTGAACGAGACCAGCAGCCAGTGTGAGCGAGACAGTAGCCAGTGTGAGCGAGACCAGCAGCCAGTGTGCGTGAGACAGTAGCCAGTGTGAGCGAGACCAGCAGCCAGTGTGACTGAGACCAGCAGCCAGTGTGAACGAGACCAGCAGCCAGTGTGAATGAGACCAGCAGCCAGTGTGAGCGAGACAGTAGCCAGTGTGAGCGAGACCAGCAGCCAGTGTGAGTGAGACAGTAGCCAGTGTGAGCGAGACCAGTAGCCAGTGTAACTGAGACCAGTAGCCAGTGTGAGCGAGACAGTAGCCAGTGTGAGTGAGACCAGCAGCCAGTGTGAGCGAGACCAGCAGCCAGTGTGAGCGAGACCAGCAGCCAGTGTGAGTGAGACCAGCAGCCAGTGTGAGTGAGACAGTAGCCAGTGTGAACGAGACCAGCAGCCAGTGTGAGAGAGACCAGCAGCCAGTGTGAGTGAGACCAGCAGCCAGTGTGAGCGAGACCAGCAGCCAGTGTGAGTGAGATCAGCAGCCAGTGTGAGCGAGACCAGCAGCCAGTGTGAGCGAGACCAGCAGCCAGTGTGAGTGAGATCAGCACCCAGTGTGAGTGAGACAGCAGCCAGTGTGAGCGAGACCAGCAGCCAGTGAGTGAGACAGCAGCCAGTGTGAGTGAGACCAGCAGCCAGTGTGAGTGAGACAGTAGCCAGTGTGAGTGAGACAGTAGCCAGTGTGAGTGAGACCAGCAGCCAGTGTGAGTGAGACCAGCAGCCAGTGTGAACGAGACCAGCAGCCAGTGTGAGCGAGACCAGCAGCCAGTGTGAGTGAGACCAGCAGCCAGTGTGAATGAGACCAGCAGCCAGTGTGACTGAGACCAGCAGCCAGTGTGAGTGAGACCAGCAGCCAGTGTAACTGAGACCAGCAGCCAGTGTGAACGAGACCAGCAGCCAGTGTGAGTGAGACAGCAGCCAGTGTGAACGAGACCAGCAGCCAGTGTGAGCGAGACCAGCAGCCAGTGTGAGTGAGACCAGCAGCCAGTGTGAGTGAGACAGCAGCCAGTGTGAACGAGACCAGCAGCCAGTGTGAGCGAGACCAGCAGCCAGTGTGAACGAGACCAGCAGCCAGTGTGAGTGAGACCAGCAGCCAGTGTGAGTGAGACCAGCAGCCAGTGTGAGTGAGACCAGCAGCCAGTGTGAGTGAGACCAGCAGCCAGTGTGAGCGAGACCAGCAGCCAGTGTGAACGAGACCAGCAGCCAGTGTGAACGAGACCAGCAGCCAGTGTGAGCGAGACAGCAGCCAGTGTGAGTGAAGCTGAGATTGGAAATTTGCTAATGTCACTCCATTATTTACGAAGGAGGGGAGAGAGAAACCAAGTAACTGCAGGTCTGTCAGTTGAATGTCAGTTGTGGGGAAGCTGCTGGAATCTGTCGTTAGGGACAGTGACTGAGCTCTTGAACAGATATGAGCTGATCAGAGAGAGCCAGCAGGGCTTTGTTCAGGGTAAGTCATGTCTGACTAATCTAGTTGAATTTTTTGAGGAGGTCACGAACATGGTGGATCGGGGAGTGTCCATGGATGTTGTCTATATGGACTTCCAGAAGACATTCAAGAATCATAGAATGGTTACAGCACAGAAGGAGGCCATTCGGCCCGTCGAGCCCGTGCTGGCTCTCAGCTAGTCCCACTCCCCTGCCCTTTCCCCGTAGCCCTGCAAAGTTTTTATCCTTCAGGTACTTATCCAACTCCCTTTTGAAAGCCACGATTCAATCTGCCTCCACCACCCTTTCAGGCAGTGCATTCCAGATCCTAACCACTCGCTGCGTAAATATTTTTTCCTCATGTCGCCTTTGGTTCTTCTGCCAATCACCTTAAATCTGTGTCCTCTGGTTCTCGATCCTTCCGCCAATGGGAACAGTTTCTCTCTGTCTACTCTGTCCAGACCCCTCATGATTTTGAACACCTCTATCAAATCTCCTCTCAACCTTCTCTGCTCTAAGGAGAACAACCCTTTGGTTCCACACAAGAGATTATCAGCAAACATGAGAGGGCACGGAATTAGAGGCCTTGCGACGTAGTTGGAAATTGGTTGAGAGGTAGGAGAAAGAGGGTTCATCGCAGAGTCACCAGAATGATAATGGGTCTCAGAGGGTTAAATTATGAGGACAGGTTGCATAAACCTGGCTTGCATTCCCTTGAGTTTAGAAAGTTCAGGGGTGACCTGATTGAGGTGCTTAAAATGTTAAAAGGATTTGATTGGGTAGAGAGAAAGTATTTTCTCTGGTGGGAGAATACGGAACAAGGGGACACAATCTTAAAATTAGCACCAGGCCGTTCAGGAGTGATGTCAGGAAGCACTTCTTCACACAAAGGGTGGTGGAAATCTGGAACTCTCCCCCTCAAAAGGCTGTGGATGCTGGGGGTCAATTGAATCTTTTAAGACTGAGATCGATAGATTTTTGTTGGGTAAGGGTATCGAGGGATCTGGAGCTAAGGCGGGTAAAATAGAATTGAGGTACAGATCAGCCATGATCTAACTAAATGGGGGAGCAGGCCAAGGGACTGAATGGCCTCCTCCTATTCCTATAGAACAGAAGTGCTCGCCAATTGTGCATCCGGGAACATTCTGCCAGCACCTTCCGTGCAATATTATACCAGAGCGCTTGATATGGTCTCTGGGAAATGCATGTGGCCATGCTGATGGGCAGGAAGCCGGAAGAGGGAGAAATGCTGCTTTTCTCCCTCCTCTCAAGGTGTTGACTCACACCAGCTCACAGTCCCACAGGTTCCAGACCCTCTCTGCTAAATCGTTCTTCATGTCTGAGTCCAGAGCGTGAACGGTCGGGAGGCTGCTCGACTGTGACCAGCATCACAGCGAAGCCTGATCCTCGTTCTCATCCTGATGTCCATTCACACACACACTTTCCAGCATTGGTCACTGGACGGTGATCAGGAGCAGGAACCCTGGCTGATTTCCCAACTCTCTAACCCAGGGGTCACTGGACAGTGATCAGGAGCAGGAACCCTGGCTGATTTCCCCTCCCACTAACCCAGGGGTCACTGGACAGTGATCAGGAGCAGGAACCCTGGCTGATTTCCTCTCTCTCTAACCCAGGGGTCACTGGTCAGTGATCACGAGCAGGAACCCTGGCTGATTTCCCCTCCCACTAACCCAGGGGTCACTGGACGGTGATCAGGAGCAGGAACCCTGGCTGATTTCCCCTCTCTCTAACCCGGGGTCACTGGACAGTAGTCAGGAGCAGGAACCCTGGCTGATTTCCCAACTCTCTAACCCAGGGGTCACTGGACAGTGATCAGGAGCAGGAACCCTGGCTGATTTCCCAACTCTCTAACCCAGGGGTCACTGGACAGTGATCAGGAGCAGGAACCCTGGCTGATTTCCCCTCTCTCTAACCCAGGGGTCACTGGACAATGATCAGGAGCAGGAACCCTGGCTGATTTCCCCTCTCTCTAACCCAGGGGTCACTGGACAGTGATCAGGAGCAGGAACCCTGGCTGATTTCCCCTCTCTCTAACCCAGGGGTCACTGGACGGTGATCAGGAGCTGGAACCCTGGCTGATTTCCCAACTCTCTAACCCAGGGGTCACTGGACAGTAGTCAGGAGCAGGAACTCTGGCTGATTCCCCCTCTCTCTAACCCAGGGGTCACTGGACAGTGATCAGGAGCAGGAACCCTGGCTGATTTCCCCTCTCTCTAACCCAGGGGTCACTGGACGGTGATCAGGAGCAGGAACCCTGGCTGATTTCCGCTCTCTCTAACCCAGGGGTCACTGGACAATGATCAGGAGCAGGAACCCTGGCTGATTTCCCCTCTCTCTAACCCGGGGTCACTGGACAGTGATCAGGAGCAGGAACCCTGGCTGATTTCCCCTCTCTCTAACGCAGGGGTCACTGGACAATGATCAGGAGCAGGAACCCTGGCTGATTTCCCCTCTCTCTAACCCAGGGGTCACTGGACAGTGATCAGGAGCAGGAACCCGAGCTGATTCAACCCTGTCACCCAGGGGTCACTGGACAGTGATCAGGAGCAGGAACCCTGGCTGATTTCCCCTCTCTCTAACCCAGGGGTCACTGGACAATGATCAGGAGCAGGAACCCTAGCTGATTCCCCCTCTCTCTAGCCCAGGGGTCACTGGACGGTGATCAGGAGCAGGAACCCTGGCTGATTCCCCCTCTCTCTAACCCAGGGTCACTGGACAGTGATCAGGAGCAGGAACCTTGGCTGATTCAACCCTGTCACCCAGGGGTCACTGGACAGTGATCAGGAGTAGGAACCCTGGCTGATTTCCCCTCTCTCTAATCCAGGGGTCACTGGACGGTGATCAGGAGCAGGAACCCTGGCTGATTTCCGCTCTCTCTAACCCAGGGGTCACTGGACAATGATCAGGAGCAGGAACCCTGGCTGATTTCCCCTCTCTCTAACCCGGGGTCACTGGACAGTGATCAGGAGCAGGAACCCTGGCTGATTTCCCCTCTATCTAACCCAGGGGTCACTGGACAGTGATCGGCAGCAGGAACCCTGGCTGATTTCCCCTCTCTCTAACCCAGGGGTCACTGGACAATGATCAGGAACAGGAAACCTGGCTGATTTCCCCTCGCTCTAACCCAGGGGTCACTGGACAGTGGTCAGGAGTAGGAACCCTGGCTGATTTTCCCTCTCTCTAACCCGGGATCAATGGACAGTGATCAGGAGTAGTAACCCTGGCTGATTTCCCCTCTCTCTAACCCAGGGGTCACTGGGCAGTGATCAGAAGCAGGAACTCTGGCTGATTTCCCCTCTCTCTCTAACCCAGGGGTCACTGGACAGTGATCCGGAGCAGGAACCCTGGCTGATTTCCTCTCTCTCTAACCCAGGGGTCACTGGACGGTGATCAGGAGCAGGAACCCTGGCTGATTTCCCCTCTCTCTCTAACCCAGGGGTCACTAGACGGTGATCAGCAGCAGGAACCCTGGCTGATTTCCCCTCTCTCTCTAACCCAGGGGTCACTGGACGGTGATCAGGAGCAGGAACCCTGGCTGATTTCCCCTCTCTCTCTAACCCAGGAGTCAAAGGACAGTGATCAGGAGCAGGAACCCTGGCTGATTTTCCCTCTCTCTCTAACCCAGGAGTCACTGGACAGTGATCAGGAGCAGGAACCCTGGCTGATTTCCCCCTCTCTCTCTAACCCAGGAGTCAAAGGACAGTGATCAGGAGCAGGAACCCTGGCTGATTTCCCCTCTCTCTAACCCAGGAGTCACTGGACGGTGATCAGGAGCAGGAACCCTGGCTGATTTCCCCTCTCTCTAACCCAGGAGTCACTGGACAGTGGTCAGGAGTAGGAACCCTGGCTGATTTTCCCTCTCTCTAACCCGGGATCAATGGACAGTGATCAGGAGTAGTAACCCTGGCTGATTTCCCCTCTCTCTAACCCAGGGGTCACTGGGCAGTGATCAGGAGCAGGAACTCTGGCTGATTTCCCCTCTCTCACTAACCCAGGGGTCACTGGACAGTGATCAGGAGCAGGAACCCTGGCTGATTTCCCCTCTCTCTAACCCGGGTTCACTGGACAGTGATCAGGAGCAGGAAATTGGCTGATTTCCCCTCTCTCTCTAACCAGGGGTCACTGGACAGTGATCAGGAGCAGGAACCCTGGCTGATTTCCCCTCTCTCTCTAACCCAGGGGTCACTGGACGGTGATCAGGAGCAGGAACCCTGGCTGATTTCCCCTCTCTCTCTAACCCAGGGGTCACTGGACGGTGATCAGGAGCAGGAACCCTGGCTGATTTCCCCTCTCTCTCTAACCCAGGGGTCACTGGACGGTGATCAGGAGCAGGAACCCTGGCTGATTTCCCCTCTCTCTCTAACCCAGGGGTCACTGGACGGTGATCAGGAGCAGGAACCCTGGCTGATTTCCCCTCTCTCTCTAACCCAGGAGTCAAAGGACAGTGATCAGGAGCAGGAACCCTGGCTGATTTTCCCTCTCTCTCTAACCCAGGAGTCACTGGACAGTGATCAGGAGCAGGAACCCTGGCTGATTTCCCCCTCTCTCTCTAACCCAGGAGTCAAAGGACAGTGATCAGGAGCAGGAACCCTGGCTGATTTCCCCTCTCTCTAACCCAGGAGTCACTGGACGGTGATCAGGAGCAGGAACCCTGGCTGATTTCCCCTCTCTCTAACCCAGGAATCACTGGTCAGTGATCAGGAGCAGGAACCCTGGCTGATTTTCCCTCTCTCTCTAACCCAGGAGTCACTGGGCAGTGATCAGGAGCAGGAACCCTGGCTGATTTTCCCTCTCTCTCTAACCCAGGAGTCACTGGGCAGTGATCAGGAGCAGGAACCCAGGCTTATTTCCCCTCCCACTAACCCAGATTCGGCCCATTCAGGAAAGGATAGAAAATTGGCGGACAAAGGAAGAAAAATAAAGTGGGGAGTAGAAGCGGAAATTCCTTGCGATGCAGGACAGGGCTGCCTTTATCTGTCAGACACCCACCCCCGTGCCATGCATTTTCTCCCTTTACTTCAACAGCACTAAGAGTGTTGGTGGTGAGCCAACCTCTACCTTGCACTATATTATACTCATGCATTTTCAACTGGGTGAAGCAACTGGGGAAGACCAGTGGTGTCCTTGGAGCACTGTCTTGTGTGCAACCACTAAGGTGCTGCAGCTCAAAAGAGCTGCCGCGACTCTCTGAAGCGTCCCTCGGCGAGGGAAGCGGTTCAGGGCCGGGGAGTGTTGGCACGGTGACTGTGAGAACGCCCACCACTGGCTGCGTCGGCTGGCCCAGTCTGTGCAGATAAAAGCTGTTTTTCTCTCTCTCTCTCTCTCTTCCTGTGCTGGATTGTTAGTGCTGTGTGGGGGTCAGGCTGGGGTGTGCTGCTCCCAGCACTGAGGAGCTATTGTGCAGCCGCTCGTTCCTCAGACAGTGCAGCTCTCTGTTCCCTGCGCTTCACTGAGAAGAGACAGCAGCGCTCGCCCTGCTCACACTCGCGCACTGCGCTGGTTGGCTGGCGGAAGAGCCGAGGAAAAATGCGCGCAGCAGATACCATTTCACTTTTTTTTGATGAGTACTTGAATTTCCAAGAAGTAATCATTCACAGCTCCCTCAATAGGGAAAATCCTCTACACACTGCAACAGAAATTAGCTGTGGATTGTTGGAGAGCAGGGCTCCACTTATACAGCTGCCCACGAGACTCACAAGACTAAATAACACAAGCTTCACTGTTACCAAGACACACAGTCCTTCTTCACAATCGTTTCTCTGCTAACTCACCAAGTTTATAGTCCCCCAGATACAAGAATTGGACACAGTTTACACAGCATCAGATGTGAGTGAGCCGTCAGCAATTTTACTTGTTCTTTCCATCCCTCTCCCAAAGGCGCTGAGTTACAACCCCATAATCTCTCCATCACCAAGACCGCCTACTTCCACCTCCATAACATCGCCCGTCTCCGCCCCTGCCTAACTCATCCGCTGCTGAAACCCTCATCCATGCCTTTGTTACCCCCAGACTCGACTATTCCAACGCTCTCCTGGCCGGCCTCCCATCTTCCAGCCTCCATAAACTTGACCTCATTCCTAACTCGCACCAAGTCCCGTTCACCCATCACCCCTGTACTCGCTGCCCTACACTGGCTCCCAGTCCAGCAATGCATCGATTTTTAAATTCTCATCCTCGTTTTCAAATCCCCCCATGGTCCCGCCCCTCCCTATCTCTGAAACCTCTTCCAGCCCCACAACCCTCCGAGATCTCTGCGCTCCTCCAATTCTAGCCTCTTGAGCAGCCCCCACACTTGCTCCATTTTTTCAGACAGCAGCTGTTGGTAATGATTCTGCTGTTCCTATTTACACCTCCTCTAGACCCATCTTTTGTTTCTTTAATTGTCCAATTACCACCCCCTTTTGCCTTGTACCATCATCCCTTTTATTATTTAATCTCTCCTGCTTTCCATCCTATCACAGACCTTCCCTTTTGTTCTTTCCTCTCCTCCCCGCTTTCCCTGCCTCTGTACTTGTTTAAAACCTGTTACATCCCGAACTTTTTCCAGTTCTGACGAAAGGTCTTTGACCTGAAACGTTAACTCTCTCCACAGATGCTGCCTGACCTGCTGAGTATTTTCAGCATTTTCTGTTTTTATTTCAGATTTCCAGCATTCGCAGTATTTTGCTTTTATATAGATGCGAGTTGTTGTTTCTTAGCTCTGAGGCCAACACTGTATTTCCAGCACCCGGGGCTGAGATCAACTAAATCAGCACAGACCAGGGATACAACCTGGAACCTTGAGTTCAGCTTAAACCTGGAGCCTGATTGTGACAAACAGCTATCTTTTATCCGTATTCAATTTTTGATTTGGTGTCTTTATGGCTGCAATCAGCAGGTGAGGGACTAAAATCCCATCGACACGCAGGATATTCCTCCAAGGAGAAGGTATCACCTCGGAGCAAACAGGCTGGGGCCAGAAATTCGGGTCCCCACGGGTGAGTACGCGCTGTGTACTCACCCGTAGGGCCACCGGAAGTGCCGGTTTCGCGCATGCACTGCGCATGCACGGGAAACCGGAACTTCCGGTCTCTTAAAGGAAGGGGTTCGTGGGTCAACCGCGTGCGCGGGACAGGCAGCGCGTACGCAGCGAACTTCGGCTTTTTTTTACAGGTTTCTCCGTGCGGGTAAGTCCACAGCAGCTGCGCGTGGAAAAAGCAGGCGCAAGGCCCGCTTTTAACAAGGTAAGAGGTGAATAAAGTAAAATTGAAACATTTTTTCCACAGGTTTATCATTTTTAAATACTTTAAAGAAAGGTAAGTTTATTTTTAGCCCCGTTAAAAACTTTAATAAATTTTTTCAAAAATTTAAATTTTTGTTTATAGTTAATTTATGTAATTTATAGTTATTTTAAAAATGTGATGTTTTTTTTAAATTTATTTGAAGTTTTAGTGAGGTTTTGGGGCCGATCTCTATTCATAGATTTGACAGGTCTTCCTGGCTCTCCATGGCCCACGTGATCCCAGGGGACGGTGCGAACTAGTTGCGCCCCTGGGATACGCGAGCACTGCACACCGGCAGCTGGAGGAGGCCCAGGATCGGAATCCCACAGGCCCACTGCACAACGGCAGGCGCGCTATGTAAGTGCACCCGCTATGCTTGCACCCGCGGGAAGCCTCCGACCGGAATTTCTGGGCCATTGTGAGAGATATTAGGGGAAAGCTCCAGAGGGATCCTTACGGTGTGACTTGTTTGAATGGCTGGAGCCATTGCATTCAATCACAGACTTCCTTACCTTTGACAAAGACTGATTAGTGCTTTAGTGATAAGGGAATTGCAATGCCTTTGTATTGGGGTCTTATGTTACAACGTGTCCCAAACCATATTGGCACAACAACAACAACGTGCATTTATATAACGCCTTTAACGTAGTAAAACGTCCCAAGATGCTGCACAGGAGCTATGGGTGAACGGGACTTGCTGCAAGTTAGGATAAGGGCAACAGAGATTTGGATGACCTCAAGTTAACGGCACAGATCAAAGAATGGGGGCCGAGCCCAGGGGCGTGGGTTTGATTGACAGTGCCCTCTGAGACCTTGGTCACTGATTGGTGGTAGGTATCGCTGATGGTCAGCTTGGTAGCCAGGGGCCTCCAATGACAGGATTAGAATGGGCTTCACATGCTTAGTTTGGGGGGGGGGTCGGTCTTCAGCTGTGAGACTCTGGGGGAAAAATTTGGTTGCTTTACGCCTCCCGTTAGAGGGCGCTAACGGGGCGCAAAGCAACTAGCGCCCGGGCGCAGCGATGTTTGTGCCGCTCGCGAAATTGACCCGACATTTTGCGGCAGCGCTAAACACTACCACCACGCTCTCCTGTGCCCGCAGATCGTGATGTCAGTCGAGCGTCCAACGCCCCGGAAGCACCCCGGAGCGGATATTGAGTGGCGCCCCCTGCCTTTCCACCTGCAACGACAGGTAGAGGGGAACGTTTTGCAGTCGGGAAGGGACTGGGGGAGCGCTATTTAAAGGCGGCCGCTTCTTGCCTTTTTTTGTCGGCGACATTTTTGCACCACGCATTCTGAGAGAGAGAGAGAGAGACTTCTGGAGAGATTCAACGCTGTGTTGAGGAGTTTTGGGTACTGAGCAGCACTTTGCAGGTTCATTTTGATTTGACCTTCCTTGCATCGATTTAGAAGAGACTGTAGGGGCTGCACTCTGAGCTCTTTCCCTGGGTCTCTCCATTGTTCTTTCCAGCAGAATTGATGTACAGGTCACTCCAGGCCGAGATTCAAGGCTGCAATGAGCAGGGTGTGGATGGAGAACAAGATCGACCCACCCCTTTAAGAACTGGCCGGCGCCATTGTGTCTGTGTTCCATTGCTGACTGACATCTGAGTTCCTCGGCGTTAACGCCTTAAGAGAGGTGTGTAGCGCCTGATTTAGCGCTCCAATCACCTCCAGGGGCGGTAGAAGTCAAGTTTGCAGTCGGAGGCGATAATTTGCGCCAGGCGCTAAACTTTGCGCCCGGCCGATAATTGCGCCCCAAACGGGGCGATATCGAATATATTCACAATATATATTAATGATTTAGACGAGGGAACTAGATGTAATATCTCTAAGTTTGCAGATGACACAAAGCTGGGTGGGCGAGTGTGCTGTGAGGAGGATGCAGAGAAACTCCAGTATGATTTGGACAAGTTGGGTGAGTGGGCAAATGCATGGCAGATGCAGTATAATGTGGATAAATGTGAGATTATCCACTTTGGTGGCAAAAACAGGAAGGCAGATTATTATCTGAACGGCAATAGATTGGGAAAAGGGGAGGTGCAACGAGACCTGGGTGTCCTTGTGCGCCAGTCGCTGAAGGAAAGCATGCAGGTGCAGCAGGCGGTTAAGAAGGCAAATGGAATGTTGGCCTTCATAGCGAGAGGATTCGAGTACAGGAGCAAGGATGTCTTGCTGCAGTTGTACAGGGCCTTGGTGAGACCACACCTTGAGTATTGTGTGCAGTTGTGGTCGCCTTATCTGAGGAAGGATGTTCTTGCCATGGAGGGAGTGCAGCGAAGATTCACCAGACTGATACCTGGGATAGCAGGAATGACGTATGAAGAGAGATTGGGTCGATAAGGCTTATACTCGCTAGAGTTTAGAAGAATGAGAGGGGATCTCATTGAAACTTATAAAATTCTAACAGGACTAGACAGACTAGATGCAGGAAGGATGTTCCCGATGGCGGGGGAGTCCAGAACCAGGGGTCACAGTCTAAGGATAAGGGATAAGCCATTTAGGACTGAGATGAGGAGGAATTTCTTCACCCAGAGAGTGGTGAACCTGTGGAATTCTCTACCACAGAAGGCAGTTGAGGCCAATTCATTAAATATATTCAAGAAGGAGTTAGATATATTTCTTAAGGCTAAAGGGATCAAGGGATATGGGGAGAAAGCAGGGACAGGGTACTGAATTACGATGATCAGCCATGATCTCATTAAATGGCGGAGCAGGCTCAAGGGGCCGAATGGCCTACTCCTGCTCCTATCTTCTATGTTTCTCTGAATTTCTCCCCCTCTGTTTTTTAAGGCTGTGCCGGCCAGCAGGGAAGCTGGGCCTGTTTCACAGCGCCAGAAGTGGGTTTCTGTTTCAAGTCTCAGTATAAAGAGTGACTGCGCGGGGTCTTTATTGTTGTACATATCTGGGAGGATAATGCAGCACATGACGCACAGTCTCTACACTTCTCATTTACCGGTTTGGTTTGAATGAACTGCCGGTTTGGTTTGAAGCCCGTGTCTCGGTCTGTTTTGGGAGAGAGGAGAATCACGTGGCTGACATTGTTGATGAGTCTCTCTGCTCAGTCACTGGCTCTTACCCTGTTCCTTGCAAAACTGCCATCATCACCCTCGACCCCTCCAACTCCCACCCACCTCTAACTTCCCTTTCCTCAAATATGTCATCAACTCTCAGCTCCATTCCTGTCTCTCCCTCAACTCCCTGTTTGAATCATTTCAGTCAGCACTGAGACCACTCTGGTCAAAGCCAAACATGGCGTCCTGTGTGACAGTTATCAGTGTGAGCTATCCCTCCTTGTCCGTCTCAACCTCTCCTCAGTCTTCGATACGGTGTACCACGCCACCCTCCTCCATCGCCTCTCCTCTGTTGTCCAGCTCTGTGGGACTGCCCTTGCATGGTTCCACTCCCTACCTGTTTAAATGCAGCCAGTACATCTCCAGCAATGGAATCTCTTCCTGCCCCATCTCCTCCAGAGTCCCCCAACAATCTATCCTTCTCCCCTCCTCTTCCTCATGTACATGCTGCCCTCGAGAACCCCACAGGCACGTGGAGAGCCAGCACTTCCCTTAACCCTACCACCCACTCTGAGATGGCAGACTGCGTGGCTGACATCTAGACTTGGATGAGCCATAATATTGGGAAGAGCAAAGACATCATTTTCAGCTCCTGCCATAAAGCCCTTCCCTTACCAATGACTCCATCTCCATCCCAAGCCACTTGCTCAGGCTGCTCCAGACCATACCAATCCTTGGCATTCAATTCGACCGAGGGCAGCGCTTCAAATCCCACAACAACTTGTATTTATATAGCGCCTTTAACATAGTAAAACGTCCCAAGGTGCTGCACAGGAGAATTAAAAGACAAAAGATTTGACACCGAGCTACATAAGGATAAATTAGGGCAGGTGAGGTAGGTTTTAAGCAGTGTCTTAAAGGAGGAAATAGATGTAGCGAGGCGGAGAGGTTTAGGCAGGGAATTCCAGAGCTTAGGGCCGAGGCAACAGAAGGCACGGCCACCAATGGTGGAACGATTATAATCAGGGATGCTCAAGTGGGCAGAATTTGAGGAGTGCAGATATCTCGGGGGGTTGTGAGGCTGGAGGAGATTACAGTGATAGGGAGGGGCGAGGCCATGGAGGGATTTGAAAACAAGGATGAGAATTTTTAAATCGAGGCGTTGTTTAACCGGGAGCCAATGTAGGTCAGCGAGCACAGGGGTGATGGGTGAACGGGACTTGGTGCGAGTTAGGACACGGGCAGCCGTGTTTTGGATGACCTCAAGTTTACGTAGGGTAGAACGTGGGAGGCCAGCCAGGAGTGCGTTGGAATAGTCAAATCTAGAGGTGACAAAGGCAACACTGCAGAATGGGACAGGTACCCCAATAATCAACCATACACAATACTACAGAATGGGACAGTACCCTAATAATCAACCTTACACAACACTACAGAATGGGACAGTACCCCAATAATCAACCTTACACAACACTACAGAATGGGACAGTACCCCAATAATCAACCATACACAATACTACAGAATGGGACAGTACCCCAATAATCAACCTTACACAATACTACAGAATGGGACAGTACCCCAATAATCAACCATACACAATACTACAGAATGGGACAGTACCCCAATAATCAACCTTACACAATACTACAGAATGGGACAGTACCCCAATAATCAACCTTACACAATACTACAGAATGGGACAGTACCCCAATAATCAACCTTACACAATACTATAGAATGGGACAGTACCCCAATAATCAACCTTACACAATACTATAGAATGGGACAGTACCCCAATAATCAACCTTACACAATCCCACACATAATAACCAGCACAAAGAGCCTTCTTTGTTTAACAGGAGAAAAGGTAGCATTCTTGTAGTGAATTTGTTCTGGGTGTGGCTTCTATTGGAGCAGAATAATATTTATAGCTGATTCTGTTTGTTCAGCAATAAAACTGCAGGGATGTGAGAGAGCAGCCCGAGTTCCACTGCAGTATTTCGAGACAAAAGCACACCTACAACTGCCAACATGTCAACAGACCCCAGGAGTCAGGCCTCATGCTTTTTGGGGTTTTGATGGAGTAAATAGCGAGAAACTGTTTCCAGTGGCAGGAGGGTCGGTAACCAGAGGACACAGATTGAAGATAATTGGCAAAAGAACTTGGGGCGGGGTGGGGGGGAGAGATGAGGAGAATTTTTGTTTACGCAGCGAGTTGTTGTGATCTGGAACGCGCTGCCTGAAAGGGCGGTGGAAGCAGATTCAATAGTAACTTTCAAAAGGGGAATTGCATAAATACTTGAAAAGGAAAGATTTACAGGGCTATGGGGAAAGAGCGAGGGAGTGGGACTAATTGGAAAGCACAGGCACGATAGGCCGAATGGCCTCCTTCTGTGCAGCATGATTCTATTTGTTTCTTTCCTCCTTTGGAGATCATCCCACACTCCGCACCGCCCAGCCACTGAGAAGGCCGCAGGCACGCTGCTCACTGTCAGGGTTGCACGCTGGTTTGGAGCAGAGGTCCTGGGAGGTTCAGCTGCCCTGAGGGAAAAACTCTTGCCCACCAGCCAGCCTAGTGGCACATCCACAACTGGGGAATCTACACCGTGCCACTATGTTGCAACAAAGCACCGTGACAACGTGCAGCCTCAGTAATACAAACTCTGGCGAACAGCAGTGAGGTGGCTGCTCCAGGTGTGCTCCAGGTGTCAGCTGTGTCTCAGTGGGCAGCACTCTCGCCTCTGAGTCAGAAGGTCGTGGGTTCAAGTCCCACTCCAGAGACCTGAGCACAAAATCTAGGCCGACACTCCCAGTGCAGTGCTGAGGGAGTGCTGCACTGTCGGAGGTGCCGTCTTTCAGATGAGACGTTAAACTGAGGCTCCGTCTGCCCTCTCAGGTGAATGTAAAAGATCCCATGGCACTATTTCGAAGAGCAGGGGAGTTCTCCCCGGTGTCCTGGGGCCAATATTTATCCCTCAACCAACATCACTAAAAACAGATTATCTGGTCATTATTTCATTGCTGTTTGTGGGAGCTTGCTGTGCGCAAATTAGCTACCGTGTTTCCTACATTACAACAGTGACTACACTTCAAAAAGTACTTCATTGGGTGTAACGTGCCATGGGATGTCCTTAGGTGGTGAAAGGAGTTGAATAAATGCAAAACTTTCTTTTCTTTTTGCAGCGTGCTGCTGATTTAATCCCACGTAGTGGAGTAGCAGGATGCAGAAAGGCACTGAATCTCCTGGTTTCTGAAGATTTGAATGTCCTGAAGTAACACAACATATTCCAGTGGATCAGCCTCACTTCAGCATCTTTCTATACACGCACTGTGTACTCCTGCATGGGCAAACACAAAGTGCCGGAACTGCGTAGCTTATTGGGTTCGCACACAGTCCTTTCATTTCTGTGACCTCGGCCTGAATCGAGCTCACAGTGATCGCATCAAAGTCTCCTTTCTTTGCTCACTGTTCAGTTTCCTATGTGAAAGAGTTTGGGCAGTTTTATCAGGTACGAGTCAACTGTGTGAATCTGTCTGTAAATTGGCACAAAGCCGTACTCATACAGGCTGTAAGACTGAAACAGCAAGCAAAAGACTTTTAGATTGAGGCACATTCCTGCAACAGGATTGTTACCTCCCAGTCGGGGAACACTTCAGCAGTCAAGGACATTCAGCTTCGGATCTGCGGGTAAGCGTTCTCCAAGGCAACCTTAGAAACACACGACAACGCAAAATCATCGAGCAGAAACTGATAGCCAAGTTCTGCACTCATGAAGACGGTCTCAATCGGGATCTTGGGTTTATGTCACGATACATGACGTGATCCGGACTCGAGTCGTCGTTAGCTTGTTCACAGATGTGATTCCCAGTAAAAAAGTAAAAATTTTCCCAGTAAAAAAGTAAATTTTTTTTTTTTAAAGCTTTTCGTTTTACATACAGACGGCAGCTTTTGACACGTTAGAACCCCTGCGACTTCACCTCATTGTCTCAGTTGTATCTTGCTATGTCTTTTGATGTGGTACCTTCCTGGCTGACTTAATTAACTTTATCACACCTCGGCAGATAGTCAGGATGATTTAATTTATTGGTCTGCAATTGTAAAGTACACATGCTTTTTTTTCCATCTATATATGCTCTGACGATTCTGTATCCAATTTACTTCACCTGAGGAAGGAGCGATAGTTCCGAAAGCTTGTGATTTCAAATAAAACTGTTGGACTATAACCTGGTGTTGTGCGACCTCTCAGTGTTTGATGGGACAGTGTAGAGGGAGCTTTACTCTGCATCTAACCCGTGCTGTACCTGCCCTGGGAGTGTTTGATGGGACAGTGTAGAGGGAGCTTTACTGTGTATCTAACCCGTGCTGTACCTGCCCTGGGAGTGTTTGATGGGACAGTGTAGAGGGAGCTTTACTCTGTATCTAACCCGTGCTGTTTTGATGGGACAGTGTAGAGGGAGCTTTGCTCTGTATCTAACCCGTGCTGTACCTGCCCTGGGAGTGTTTGATGGGACAGTGTAGAGGGAGCTTTACTCTGTATCTAACCCGTGCTGTTTTGATGGGACAGTGTAGAGGGAGCTTTGCTCTGTATCTAACCCGTGCTGTACCTGCCCTGGGAGTGTTTGATGGGACAGTGTAGAGGGAGCTTTACTCTGTATCTAACCTGTGCTGTACCTGCCCTGGGAGTATTTGATGGAACAGTGTAGAGGGAGCTTTACTCTCTATCTAATCCGTGCTGTACCTGCCCTGGGAGTGTTTGATGGGACAGTGTAGAGGGAGCTTTACTCTGTATCTAACCCGTGCTGTACCTGCCCTGGGAGTATTTGATGGGACAGTGTAGAGGGAGCTTTACTCTGTATCTAACCCGTGCTGTACCTGCCCTGGGAGTGTTTGATGGGACAGTGTAGAGGGAGCTTTACTCTGCATCTAACCCGTGCTGTACCTGCCCTGGGAGTGTTTGATGGGACAGTGTAGAGGGAGCTTTACTCTGCATCTAACCCGTGCTGTACCTGCCCTGGGAGTGTTTGATGGGACAGTGTAGAGGGAGCTTTACTCTGCATCTAACCCGTGCTGTACCTGCCCTGGGAGTGTTTGATGGGACAGTGTAGAGGGAGCTTTACTCTGTATCTAACCCGTGCTGTACCTGCCCTGGGAGTGTTTGATGGGACAGTGTAGAGGGAGCTTTTAACCCGTGCTGTCCCTGCCCTGGGAGTGTTTGATGGGACAGTGTAGAGGGAGCTTTACTCTGTATCTAACCCGTGCTGTACCTGCCCTGGGAGTGTTTGATGGGACAGTGTAGAGGGAGCTTTACTCTGTATCTAACACGTGCTGTACCTGCCCTGGGAGTGTTTGATGGGACAGTGTAGAGGGAGCTTTACTCTGTATCTAACCCATGCTGTACCTGCCCTGGGAGTGTTTGATGGGACAGTGTAGAGGGAGCTTTACTCTGTATCTAACACGTGCTGTACCTGCCCTGGGAGTGTTTGATGGGACAGTGTAGAGGGAGCTTTACTCTGTATCTAACCCATGCTGTACCTGCCCTGGGAATGTTTGATGGGACAGTGTAGAGGGAGCTTTACTCTGTATCTAACACGTGCTGTACCTGCCCTGGGAGTGTTTGATGGGACAGTGTAGAGGGAGCTTTACTCTGTATCTAACCCATGCTGTACCTGCCCTGGGAATGTTTGATGGGACAGTGTAGAGGGAGCTTTACTCTGTATCTAACCCATGCTGTACCTGCCCTGGGACTGTTTGATGGGACAGTGTAGAGGGAGCTTTACTCTGTATCTAACCCGTGCTGTACCTGCCCTGGGAGTGTTTGATGGGACAGTGTAGAGGGAGCTTTACTCTGTATCTAACCCGTGCTGTACCTGCCCTGGGTGTGTTTGATGGGACATAAGAACATAAGCAATAGGAGCAGGATTAGGCCATTTGGCCCATCGAGCCTGTTCCGCCATTCAATGAGATCATGGCTGATCTTCTGCCTCAACTCCATTCACTGGCCCTATCGCCATATCCCTTGATGCCCTTACTAGTCAGAAATCTATCGACTTCTGTTTTGAATATATCCAATGACTGCGCCTCCACAGCCCTCTGGGGTAGAGAATTCCAAAGATTCACCACCCTCTGTGTGAAGAAATTTCTTCTCATCTCAGTCCTGAATGGCCTACCCTTTATCCTGAGGCTGTGGTCCCTGGTTCTTCACTCCCCAGCCAAGGGAAACATTCTCCCAGCATCCACCCTATCAAGCCCTGTAATCATTTTGTATGCTTCAATGAGATCCCCTCTCATTCTTCTGAATTCAAGAGAATACAGGCCTAGTTTACTCAATCTCTTCTCATACGACGGTCCCGCCATCCCAGGAATCAATCTCGTGAACCTTCGTTGCACTCCCTCTATGGCAAGTATATCCTTCCTTAGGTAAGGAGACCAAAATTGTACACAGTACTGCAGGTGTGGTCTCACCAGGGCCCTATATAATTGGAGTAAGACTTCTTTACTCCTGTACTCAAATCCTCTTGTAATGAAGGCCAGCACACCATTTGCCTTCCTAATGGCTTGCTGCACCTGCACATTCACTTTCAGTGACTCATGTACAAGGACACCCAGGTCCCTTTCAGCATGTGCATTCCCCAATCTGTCACTATTTAGGAAATACTCTACCTTTCTGTTTTTTCTACCAAAGTGGATAACTTTACATTTATCCACATTATAATCCATCTGCCATGTTCTCGCCCACTCACTGAGCCTGTCGAGATCCCCTTGAAGGCTCTTCACATCCTCTTCGCAACTGGCACTGCCACCTAGCTTTGTGTCATCAGCAAATTTGGAAATGTTACATTTAGTCCCCTCATCCAAATCATTGATATAGATTGTGAATAGCTGGTGCCCAAGCACCAATCCTTGTGGTAGCCCACTAGTCACAGCCTGCCATCCTGAAAAAGACCCGTTTATCCCTACTCTTTGTTTTCTGTCTGTTAACCAATTCTCAATCCATGCTAGTATATTACCCCCAATTCCATGTGCCCTAATTTTGTTCACAAACTCTTGTGTGGGACCTTATCGAAGGCCTTCTGAAAATCCAAATATACCACATCTACCGGTTCTCCTTTGTCTATTCCACTAGTTACATCCTCAAAGAACTCCAATAGGTTTGTCAAACAGGACTTCCCTTTCATAAATCCATGTTGACTCTGCCCAATCTTACTACAGGAAACTCTTTATTAACCGGCACCCAAATATCCGGAAATCTCTCTTAACCAGCAAAATTCTTGAGTAGGTAACCGGGGTTTTCCTTCATCTCTCGTTTAAAATTAACTTTAAAAAAAACCCCGAGGCGTTTGCCTTGTATCGGAGCGTGTAGATTGGGAGGGGAATGTGCAGCCCGGGTAGGCAGCGGACACGACAGATGGTCAGCTGGCGGTTCCCGGGGAGACGGAGCTCCGAATGCAGGCGCATGTCAATGTGTACGGGGCTCTCGTACGTTGGGAGATATAACTCTCCATTATCCGGACTTTTTGATTAACCGGCACCACGTCGGTGCCGGTTAATAAAGAGTTTCCTGTTTTAGTTTCTAAGTGCCCAGTTATTGCATCCTTTATAATAGATTCCAGCATTTTCCTAACTACTGATGTGAGGCTAACAGGTCTGTAGTTCTCTGTTTTCTCTCTCCCTCCTTTCTTAAATAGCGGGGTTACATTTGCTATCCTCCAATCTGCAAGAATCGTTCCAGAATCTATAGAATTTTGGAAGATGACAACCAATGCGTCCACTATCCCAATGGCCACCTCTTTCAAAACCCTAGCATGTAGGTCATCCGGTCCCATTAATTTTGCTAGTACTGTTTTTTTACTAATAAGAATTTCTTTAAGTTCCTCATTCTCGCCACACCCTTGGTTTTCTCGTATTTCTGGGAGGTTTTTTGTATCTTCCTCCGTGAAGACAGAAACAAAGTATTTATTTAATTTCTCTGCCATTTCCTCATTCCCCATTATAAATTCTCCTGTCTCTGATTGTAAAGGACCTACATTTATCTTTGCCAGTCTTTTCCTTTTCACATACCTATAGAAGCTTTTACAATCCGTTTTTATATTTTTCGCTAGTTTGTGGTCATATTCCATTTTCCCTTTCTTTATCAATTTCTTGATCCCCCTTTGCTGATTTCTAAAAAGATCCCAATCCTCAGGCTGACTGCTTTTTCTGGCAACTTTATAAGCTTCCTCCTTTGACTTAATACTAGCTTTAATTTCTTTTGTTAGCCGTGGTTGGATTACTTTTCCTTTTGGGTTTTTATGCTCTAGAGGAATATATGTTTGTTGAGGGAGCTTTACTCTGTATCTAATCCGTGCTGTGCCTGTCCTGGGAGTGTTTGATGGGACAGTGTAGAGGGAGCTTTACTCTGTATCTAACCCGTGCTGTACCTGCCCTGGGAGTGTTTGATGGGACAGTGTAGAGGGAGCTTTACTCTGTATCTAACCCGTGCTGTACCTGCCCTGGGAGTGTTTGATGGGACAGTGTAGAGGGAGCTTTACTCTGTATCTAACCCGTGCTGAACCTGCCCTGGGAGTGTTTGATGGGACAGTGTAGAGGGAACTTGACTCTGTTTGACACTGAGCTTAGCTTCCATTCCCATATCTCTCCATCACAAAGAACATCTACTTTCACCTCAGTATCACCACCTCAGCACATCTGCCGCTGAAATTCTCCTTTCTGCCTTTTGTCATTTCCAGCCTCGAATATTCCAGCGCTCTCCTGTCTGTGCTCCCATCCTCCGCCCTCCATAAAACTCAGCTCATCAAAACTCTTCTCTCGGTATCCTATCCCACACCAAGTCCTGCTCACTGACCTACCCCTCAAATTTAAAATGATCATCTTGGTGTTTCAATCTCTCCATGGCCTCGCCCCCTCTCTATCTCTGTAACTTCCTCCAGCATTGCCACCCTCCCTGAACTCTCTACTCCTCTGACTCTGGCCTCTTGTGCATCCCCAGCCCACTTCGCGCCACTGTTGGCGGCCGTGCCTTCAGCTGCCTCAGACCAGTGATCTGGAATTCCCTCCCTAAACCCCCACATCTATGCTTCTTTAAGACTCTTTTTAAACCCATCTCTTTGCCCTCCTAATATTTCCTTCTTTGATTTAGCACCCACTTGTTTCCTTGTACCTTTATGAAGCGCTTTGGTTGGTTTTGTATGTTAAAGGCGCTATATAAATACAATCTAACTCATGTTATACCTACATTACAACAGTGACTACACTTCAAAAAGTATTTCATTGGTTGCAAAGCGCTTTGGAACTTCCTAAGGCCATGAAAGGCGCTACAGAAATGCAAGTTCTTTCTGAAAGGAATCGGCAGCAGAGGCGACAGCGCAGGGTAAAGAGCGCAGGGCCTGAGGACAGCGGACTGAAAGGAATCAGCGACAGCGCAGGGTAAAGAGCGAGGGGCCCGAGGACAGCGGACTGAAAGGAATCAGCGACAGCGCAGGGTAAAGAGCGCGGGGCCCGAGGACAGCGGACTGACAGGAATCGGCAGCAGCACAGGGTAAAGAGCGCGGGGCCCGAGGACAGCGGACTGAAAGGAATCGGCAGCAGCGCAGGGTAAAGAGCGAGGGGCCCGAGGACAGCGGACTGACAGGAATCGGCAGCAGCGCAGGGTAAAGAGCGAGGGGCCCGAGGACAGCGGACTGACAGGAATCGGCGACAGCGCAGGGTGAAGAGCGCGGGGCCCGAGGACAGCGGACTGAAAAGAATCGGCAGCAGCGCAGGGTAAAGAGCGAGGGGCCCGAGGACAGCGGAATGAAAGGAATCAGCGACAGCGCAGGGTGAAGAGCGCGGGGCCCGAGGACAGCGGACTGACAGGAATCGGCAGTAGCGCAGGGTGAAGAGCGCGGGGCCCGAGGACAGCGGACTGAAAGGAATCGGCAGCAGCGCAGGGTGAAGAGCGCGGGGCCCGAGGACAGCGGACTGACAGGAATCGGTGACAGCGCAGGGTGAAGAGCGCGGGGCCCGAGGACAGCGGACTGACAGGAATCGGCAGTAGCGCAGGGTGAAGAGCGCGGGGCCCGAGGACAGCGGACTGACAGGAATCGGCAGCAGCGCAGGGTGAAGAGCGCGGGGCCCGAGGACAGCGGACTGAAAGGAATCGGCAGCAGCGCAGGGTGAAGAGCGCGGGGCCCGAGGACAGCGGACTGACAGGAATCGGCGACAGCGCAGGGTGAAGAGCGCGGGGCCCGAGGACAGCGGACTGACAGGAATCGGTGACAGCGCAGGGTGAAGAGCGCGGGGCCCGAGGACAGCGGACTGAAAGGAATCGGCAGCAGCGCAGGGTGAAGAGCGCGGGGCCCGAGGACAGCGGACTGAAAGGAATCCTGTGCCGTGTGGGAAATCCAGGACGCTTCCCGTGTCCTGGACAACCACATGTGCAGGAAGTGTCATCAGCTGGAGGAGCTGGAGCTCCGGGTTTTGGAACTGGAGCGGCAGCTGGCGTCACTGCGGTGCATCCGCGAGGCTGAGAGCTTCGTGGATAGCACGTTTCAGGAGGTGGTCACCCCACAGCTAAGGAGTGCGCAGGCAGAGAGGGAGTGGGTGACCGCCAGACAGAAGAGGAGAACCATCCAGGTAGTGCAGGAGTCCCCTGAGTGCATCTTGCTGTCCAACCAGTATTTGGTTCCGAGTACTGGTGAGGGCAATGGTTCCTCTGGGGAGTACAGCCAGAGCCACGGGTGGCTCAGCTGTACAGGTTGGGAGGAAGAAGAGTGGGAGAGCAATAGTGGTAGGGGATTCAATAGTTAGGGGAGCAGACAGGCATTTCTGCGGCCGTAGACGTGATTCCAGGATGGTATGTTGCCTCCCTGGTGCCAGGGTTAAGGATGTCTCTGAGCGGCTGCAGAACATGCTGAGGGGGGAGGGTGAACAGCCAGAGGTTGTGGTCCATATCGGTACCAATGACATAGACAGATTTTAGGGAGCTAGGAAAGAGATTAAAAAGCAGGACCTCAAAGGTAGTAATCTCCGGATTACTCCCGGTGCCATGCGCTAGTGAGTGTAGAAATAGGAGGATAAAGCAGATGAATGCGTGGCTGGAGAGATGGTGCAGGAGGGAGGGCTTCAGATTCCTGGGGCATTGGGGCCGGTTCTGGGGTTGGTGGGACCTGTACAGGCCAGATAGGTTGCACCTCAACAGGGCCGGAACCAATATCCTCGCGGGGAGGTTTGCTAGTGCTGTTGGGGAGGGTTTAAACTAATTTGGCTGGGGAATGGGCACCAGGATGTAACATTAGAAATGGGAAATAAAGTGTTCAAAGGATTGGGAGAGGCAGAGAGCACTAAAGTAAGAAATAGTAAGGTATTAGGTGGGGTCAAACTAAGAGATAATACAGGATGGTCTAAGATGGGTTTTCAGTTTATGTATATGAATGCATGGGAATATGATGTTGTGGCAATAACTGAGATCTGGCTCAAAAAAGGACAGGATTGGGTATTAAATATTCCTGGTTATAAGGTGTTCAGGAAAGATAGGGAAGGAAAGATAGGAGGTGGGGTGGCAGTATTGGTTAAGGAGAATGTTACAGTGCTGGAGAGGGAGGATGTCCTGGAGGGGTCAAGGACAGAATCTGTATGGCTAGAGTTAAGAAATAATAGAGGTGCCATTACACTACTAGGTGTATTCTATAGACCACCAAATAGTGGGAAAGATATAGAGGAGCAAATTTGGAGAGAAATTACAGAGAGGTGTAAGAACTATAGAGTAGTAATAATGGGGGACTTCAACTATCCTAATATAGACTGGGATCGCAATAGAGCAGAGAAGGTGAAGAATTTCTGAAGTGTGTTCAGGAGAATGTTCTTGATCAGTACGTTTCCAGCCCAACGAGGAAGGAGGCATTGCTGAATCTGGTTCTGGGGAATGAGGTGGGTCAAGTGGAGCAAGTGTCAGTAGGTGAACATTTAGGGAACAGTGATCATAGTATCATAAGCTTTAGATTAGCTATGGAAAAGGACAGGGAGCAATCTAGAGTAAAAATGTTTAACTGGGGGAAAGCCAATTTCAGTGGGATGAGAACGGATCTGGCCCGGGTAAACTGGAATCAAAGATTGGCAGGCAAAACTGTAATGGAACAATGGGCTGCCTTTAAAGAGGAAATAGTTCAGGTACAGTTGAGGAACATTCCCACTAGGGGGAAAGGCAGGGCAACTAAAGTCAGGGCTCCCTGGATGACGAAACAGACAGAGAATATGATGAAGCAGAAAAAGAGCGCGTATAACAGATGTCAGGTTGCAAATACATCTAAGAATCAGGCTGAATATAGAAAGGTCAGAGGAGAAGTGGAAAAGAAAATAAGAGGGGCAAAGAGAGGGTATGAGAATAGAATGGCAGCCAACATAAAAGGTAATCCTAAAGTCTTCTATAGGCATATAAATAGTAAAAGGGTAGTAAGAGGAGGGGTGGGGCCGATTAGGGACCAAAAAGGAGGCCTACGCATGGAGGCGGAGGGTATGGCTGAGGTACTAAACGAGTACTTTGCATCTGTCTTTACCAAGGAAGACGATGCTGCCATAGACATAAGAAAACTACTAGGCACTTGATCTAAGTGTTAAACAAAGCTTTAATCAACTGGTTTTCAACATGGAGATCTAGTTGTGTCTTTCACTAGTTCCTGTCGAGGAATGTCCTAAGCAAGCTGGGCTCATGCCCGAGTATTTATACTCACCCTGGACAGCGCCACCAGCAGGCCGCCCAGTATTACTTCATACAAGATTCATGTCAGACATAGTGAAGGAGGAGGTAGTGAAGACACTTGATAGGATAAAAATTGATAAAGAGGTATTAGAAAGGCTGGCTGTACTTAAAGTAGATAAATCGCCAGGAGCGGATGAGATGCATCCTAGGATGCTGAGGGAATTGAAGGCGGAAATATATTGATGACTTGGACTTGGGTGTACAGGGCACAATTTCAAAATTTGCAGATGACACAAAACTTGGAAGTATAGTGAACAGTGAGCAGGAGAGTGATAGACTTCAGGAAGACATAGACAGGCTGGTGGAATGGGCGGACACGTGGCAGATGAAATTTAACGCAGAAAAGTGTGAAGTGATACATTTTGGTAGGAAGAACAAGGAAAGGCAATATAAACTAAAGGGTACAATCCTAAAGGGAGTGCATGAACAGAGAGACCTGGGGGTATATGTGCACAAATCATTGAAGGTGGCAGGGCAGGTTGAGAAAAGAGTTAAAAAAGCTTACGGGATCCTGGAAATTATGATGAACCTGTATAAAACACTGGTTCGGCCCCAACTGGAGTACTGTGTCCAATTCTGGGCACCGCACTTTAGGAAGGATGTGAAGGTCTTAGAGAGGGTGCAGAAAAGATTTGCGAGAATGATTCCAGGAATGAGGGACTTCAGTTACATGGATAGATTGGAGAAGCTGGGGTTGTTCTCCTTAGAGCAAAGAAGGTTGAGAGGAGATTTGATAGAGGTGTTCAAAATCATGAGGGGTCTGGACAGAGTAGATAGAGAGAAACTGTTCCCATTGGCAGAAGGGTCGAGAACCAGAAGACACAGATTTCAGGTGCTTGGCAGAAGAACCAAAGGTGACGTAAGAAAAAACTTTTTTACGCAACGAATGGTTAAGATCTGGAATGCACTGCCTGAAAGGGTGGTGGAGGCAGATTCAATCTTATCTTTCAAAAGGGAGTTGGATCAGTATCTGAAGGAAAAAATTGCAGGGCTGTGGGGAAAGGGCGGGGGAGTAGGACCAGCTGAGAGCCGGCACGGGCTCGACGGGCCGAATGGCCTTCTTCCGCGCTGCAACCATTCCATGATTCTATGATTTCTTTACCTGACCTGGATGAAGGATGAAAATTTGGGGGACAGGGAGCCAATGCAGGTGAACAAGGCAGCTTGGAACAGAGAAGGTGAACTAACAGAGGTTTTCCAGATGATGAGGTTTTGATAGAGTAGAGAGAGAAAAACTATTCCCTCTGGCGAGTGGGTCAATAACCAGAGGTCATCGATTCAAAATCATTGGTAAAAGATTGAGAGGGGAGATGGAGAAATGTTTTCACTGAGAGTTGTGGGGATCGGGAACGCTCGACCTGAAAGGTGGTGGAAGCTGATTCCATCAATAATTTTAAAAGGGAGTTGGACGGTTTGGAGGATGAGGCACTGACAGGGTTACCGACAGAAAGCGGGGGTGTGGGACTGAGCACGACAGCTCTTTCAAAGAGACAGCACAGGCACGGCGGGCTGAATGGCCTCCTTCTGTGCTGGAAGTTTCGATGATTCTATGAAGGCGAGATGGTGGGTGATTGGGTTGCGTGCAATTTAAGATAAGGATGGCTGAGTTTTGATGCTCATGGAGGTTGGAGGTTGGGAGTCCGGTTAGGAGGATGTTGGAGAAATCGAGTCTAGAGGTGAGTAAATATGTACTGTTTCTTATGTTCAAAGAAATCAGACTCCAGATTCAGAGAATGCGGACCGACTGAGAGCTGAACGGAGGCTGTCTAACGTAATTTCACTTACAGAGCCACCTGAACGCAATTTGAAAGGACGCAGGTTCCAGAGGTGAGAAAATGGTGTTCTTCCAGACTCCGTCTTTCATTAAAGAGGAGACAACCTTTAAATGGATTTGAACCCAGTTCAAAATAGAGGATAGAAAGTTTTCAACTACCCTTACCGAGAGCACCCCCCCCAATCAGAGAAAAGACGCCTTCATCCTTCCCATGTCAGTGTGACATGAACCCAGATGGAAGAATACTCAGCCACATTGCATCACCCGCTCCCCAGCAGAACGAGAGCCTTCAGCCTTGCCACATCAGTGTGATGTGAGCTCAGCTTCTGGGGGAAAGAACAGTGTTGCAAGTGTCTAACACAGTGCTGCACAGAGTGGGGATTGTGATCCCTTCTGTGTGTGCAGGGTTGAAGCTCAGGCCTCACTAGTGAGTGAAGTGTCAGTGTACTGTACTATCAAGCTTCTCAGAACTAAGACATTAAAGACCTGATTTAGCTCCGTCCCCCTTTGTAGACAGAAGCTGATTGGTTGGTTGACCTGATATGTTTTAAATCACTATATCATGGCACAAAAGCAGATTTGCCCAGGATCAAAGAATGGGAATAAAGAACACACTGATCTTTTTCTTATGATTCCTCGAAGTTAATCTGCTTAAGAAACCCTCACTTTTATCCTACGCTGCAAAATCCCTGTCATTCATGCAGCTTGAGTGTGGGCCCTACAATGGGAGGGACACTGAGGAAGTTGTGACCCAGGTGGGTCAATGGGGAACTGCAGCTCGTTTTCTCTGCAACAGCTGCTGAAGAATTGCCCTCAAACTGACTTTGTACGCACACTGTTCTCTTACTAGACAAATGTATTAACTGCAGGACGATGTCATTTCAATGCGAGTTAATTAGACCTTCAGGCAGTACACACTTAAACACTTCACTTCCACGGAAATCCACCTGTAGAGCCACGTATACATTGCCCTGTGGTGTAATTCCTATCTCTGTAATCTCCTGCAGTCCTACAACCCTCCAGGATCTCTGCGTTCCTCCAATTCTGGCCTCTTGTGCATCCCCTATTTTAATTGCTCCACCATTGGCGGCCGTGCTTTTAGCTGCCTAGGCTCTGGAATTCCCTTCATAAATGTCTCCCCCTCTCTACCCTCCTTCAAGATGCTCCTTAAAACCTACCTCTTTCACCAAGCTTTTGGTCAGCTCCTTATGTGGCTTGGTGTCAGATTTTGTTTGAGAATGGCTCCTGTGAAGCACCTTGGAACATTTTGCTCCGTTAAAGGTGCCATATAATGCAAGTTGTTGTTGTAAGGGGAGGGGGTCAGGGAAGTAGAGAGATACCCACAGGGCATGTCCATGATCTCAGTGCTGGGTGCTGGCCACACTCCAGAGGAATGTCCTCTTCACTGAGCTAATCGTCTTCAGGGCTTTACAGTGAAGAGTTTGACTAGAGACATCCTTTCAAATTAACAGATATTTAAATAAATATGTTGTAAATAACATTGTCTAAGCAAAGAAATTATGCTCTGTATTATTAGTGCCAGCATATTTTTAATGCATTTACATGGAGTTACATCTTCAGGGAAAATTGGCAAAGGCATTTTATACCAAAGCATTATGTGCTCATGTGCCACTATTGCACAGCACGACTTCTATGCTGTAGTTAAGGCAATGGCAGCCCAGTGCACAGTGTCGACAAACAATCGTTGGCCCCCATTCCTGCAGCCACACTGGCCCTGTATTATTGGTCAGACTGGCCAACTCACCCACTGTGGTACACTGACAGCCACGAGCAGCCTTCTCCCCGAGGATATGAAGAACACGCTGCTCTAACTTCAACCTCCCAGACTGGGCTCCTGGGAATACTAAGCATTGCCCAAGAAAGGGCACTGGGGGCAATAAAGATATTAATAAATCTGTTTGATTCACAAGGGGGTTATAGGAGGAGCTCAGAGAGTTTGACTGCATCTAGTTGTACTCTATCTGATTTGGGAGTGCTTGATGCTAACACTGGGCACCTGAAGCAGCGCTGGAAGAGTGGAGGGTGCAGGCAAGAATGCAGGGCTGGAGAGCATTGCAAATCCGATAGGATGCAGACTACAGAGGGATTGGAAGACGAGGATGGGGACCCAACACAGGCCAGCAAAGACTGGGGTAATAGGTAAACATAGAAACATAGAAAATAGGTACAGGAGTAGACCATTCGGTCCTTCGAGCCTGCACTGCCATTCAATGCGTTCATGGCTGAACATGCTACCTCAGTACCCCATTCCTGCTTTCTCGCCATACCCCTTGATCCCCCTAGTTGTGAGTATTATATCTAACTCCCTTTTGAATATATTTAGCGAACTGGCCTCAACAACCTTCTGTGGTAGAGAATTCCACAGATTCACCACTCTCTGGGTGAAGAAGTTCCTCCTCATCTCAGTCTTAAATGGCTTCCCCTTTATCCTTAGACTGTGACCCCTGGTTTTAGTTTTCCCTAACATTGGAAACATTCTGCCCGCATCTAATTTGTCTAAACCAGTCAGGATTTTAAATGTCTCTATAAGATCCCCCCTCATTCTTCTGAACTCCAGAGGATACAAGTTCAGTTGATCCAGTCTTTCTTGATATGTCAGTCTGGCCATCCCAGGAATCAATCTAGTGAACCTTCGTTGCACTCCCTCAATAGCAAGAATGTCCTTCCTCAAGTTAGGAGACCAAAACTGCACACAATACTCCAGGTGTGGCCTCACCAAGGCCCTGTACAACTGTAGCATCACCTCCCTACTCCTGTACTCAAATCCCCTTGCTATGAAGGCCATCATGCCATTTGCTTTCTTGACTGCCTGCTGCACTTGCCTTCCCACCTTCAGTGACTGATGCACCATGACGCCCAGGTCTCGTTGCACCTCCCCTTTCCCTAATCTGCCACCATTCAGGTAATAGTCTGCCTCCCTATTTTTACCACCAAAGTGGATAACCTCACATTTATCCACATTGTACTTCATCTGCCATACATTTGCCCATTCACCCAACCTGTCCAAGTCACTCTGTAGCCTCCTAGCATCCTCCTCATTGTTCACACTGCCTCCCAATTTAGTGTCATCCGCAAATTTGGAGATATTACAATTAATCCCTTCATCCAAATCATTAATATATAATGTAAACAGCTGGGGCCCCAGCACCGAACCCTGCGGTACCCCGCTGGTCACTGCCTGCCATTCTGAAAAGTACCCATTTACTCCTACTCTTTGTTTCCTGTGTGCCAACCAGTTCTCAATCCACGTCATTACATTATCCCCAATCCCATGTGCTTTAACTTTGCACACCAATCTCTTGTGTGGGACCTTGTCGAAGGCCTTCTGAAAGTCCAAATACACCACATCTACTGGTTCCCCCCCTGTCCACCCTATTGGAAACATCCTCAAAAAATTCCAGAAGATTTGTCAAGCATGATTTCCCTTTCACAAATCCATGCTGACTTGGACCTATCATGTCGCCACTTTCCAAATGGTCTGTTATGACATCTTTAATAATTGATTCCATCATTTTACCCACCACCGATGTCAGGCTGACCGGTCTATAATTCCCTGCTTTCTCCCTCCCTCCTTTTTTAAAAAGAGGGGTTACATTAGCCACCCTCCACTCCTTCGGAACTGATCCAGAGTCTAAGGAATGTTGGAAAATGACCGTCAATGCATCCACTATTTCCAAGGCCACCTCCTTCAGTACTCTGGGATGCAGACCATCAGGCCCTGGGGATTTATCAGCCTTCAGTCCCATCAATTTCCCCAACACCTTTTCCCGACTGATAAGGATTTCCCTCAGCTCCTCCCTCTTACCAGATCCTTTGATCTCTTTTATTTCCGGAAGGTTGTTTGTGTCCTCCACAGTAAACACCGAACCAAAGTACTTGTTCAATTGATCTGCCATTTCTTTGTTCCCCATTATGACTTCCCCTGTTTCTGACTGCAGGGGACCTACGTTTGTTTTTACTAACCTCTTTCTTTTTACATATTTATAGAAGCTTTTGCAGTCCGTTTTAATGTTCTCCGCAAGCTTCCTTTCATATTTTATTTTCCCTGCCCTAATCAAACCCTTCGTCCTCCTCTGCTGAGTTTTAAAGTTCTCCCAGTCCCCGGGTTTGCTGCTACTTCTGGCCAATTTGTATGCCACTTCCTTGCTTTTAATACTATCCCTGATTTCCCTTGTTAGCCATGGTTGAGCCACCTTCCCTTTTTTATTTTTACGCCAGATAGGGATGTACAATTGCTGTAGTTCATCCATGCGATCTCTAAATGTCTGCCATTGCCCTTCCACTGATAACCCCTTAAATATCGCTTGCCAATCTAACCTCGCCAATTCACGCCTCATACCCTCAAAGTTGCCCTTATTTAAGTTCTGGACCATGGTCTCTGAATTAACTGTTTCCTTCTCCATCCTAATGTAGAACTCCACCATACTATGGTCACTCTTCCCCAAGGGGCCTCGCACCACAAGATTGCTGATTAGTCCTTCCTCATTGCACAACACCCAGTCCAGGATGGCCTCCCCTCTAGTTGGTTCCTCAACATATTGGTTTAGGAAACCATCCCTTAAACACTCTAGGACATCCTCCTCCACCGTATTGCTTCCAGTTTGAGTAGCCCAATCTATATGCATATTAAAGTCACCCATGATAACTGCTGCGCCTTTTTTGCATGCACCTCTGATTTCCTGTTTCATACCCTCCCCCACCTCACTACTACTGTTTGGAGGTCTGTACACAACCCCCACTAACGTTTTCTGCCCTTTGGTGTTCTGCAGCTCAACCCATATTGATTCCACATCCTCCAAGCTAATGTCCTTCCTAGCTATTGCATTAATCTCCTTTTTAACCAGCAATGCTACCCCACCCCCTTTTCCTTATATTCTATCCTTCCTGAATGTTGAATACCCCTGGATATTCAGTTCCCAGCCTTGATTGTTCTGGAGCCACGTCTCTGTAATCCCAATCACATCATATCCGTTAACATCAATTTGCACAGTCAATTCATCCACCTTATTACGGATACTCCTTGCATTAAGACACAGAGCCTTTAGGCTTGTTTTATTAACACCCTTTGTCCTTTTAGACTTATGATTTAGTATGGCTCTTTGTGTTTCTTGCCTTTGTTTACTCGGATTTCCCTTATTGTTTCTCACCCTTCTAACATTTGTTTCTGACTGCATATTACTTCCCCCTGTTTCGCTACATAGGTTCCCATTCCCCTGCCATATTAGTTTAAATCCTCCCGAACTGCCTTAGCAAATATTACCCCGAGGACATTGGTTCCAGTCCTGCCCAAGTGCAGACCGTCCCTTTTGTACAGGTCCCACTTCCCCCAGAACTGGTTCCAATGCCTCAGGTATTTGAATCCCTCCCTCCTGCACCACTGCTCAAGCCACGTATTTAATCTCGCTGTCCTGTTCATGCTACTCTGATTAGCACGTGGCACTGGTAGCAACCCAGAGATTACTACCTTTGAGGTCCAACTTTTCAATTTAGCTCCTAGCTCCCTAAATTCTGCTTGTAGAACCTCTTCCCGCTTTTTACCTATATCGTTGGTACCTACATGCACCACGACAGCTGGCTCTTCACCCTCCCTTTCCAGAATGTTCTGGAATGTAGCTGAGAGTTAGTATGGGGTGGGGGGAGGATGTGGGCGGAGGTCTGGGTAAGTTGGAGTCTATGTCGGGTAGGGTTCAGGAGACCAGTGAGAGTGATGTTGAAAAAGTTCAGTCTGCAAGTGATTATTTGAAAGTAGCTGACTGTATGTGAAACACTCGGGCATGTTTTTGCGAGACAATGATAAGGTGCTGTATAAATAACGGTCTGTCTTTTCTTTTTGTTGTCGCCTTTATGTATCAAAGAACTCATGCTCCTGGAGAAGGGAAGGGGGTCCTCTCCAGTTTGCACCCCACGCCTGCATCAACGGCAGACCGTACAACCATACACAACCTTCACAACGCAAACACAAACTGTAGCAGTTAAATTTGTGAGGATTTGTGTAGGGAGCAGTATTACAGATATCACCTGGAGAAACATATCCAAGGTCTCTCGACCTTAACCTGCAGCTTCTGTGAATCACAGCAGTGAGAACACACACTCCCCCAACACTGGGCCAGCCTTTGCTAGCGATAGGGTTTCCCAGAACACGAATGCCAGGAGAGACAAATGACTGCGGAGACATTCTGGTATCTTCAGTGTGGTCCAATTAGTAAGACAAAGCACTCCTAATACCCATACAGCAGAATGTATGCCCCTGACGGGCTGCTCTAAAGGAGAGCAATGTACTGTAACAAACAGAGCTCTGGCACCATTTGAGACATGGTCTTAGGACAGCTCGGTCATGCTGCTATGAGGTAAGGCTGATCCACATCCAGAGCCTGTAACCCACTACGCTGAGACTACAGCAATTAAACTAGCAATCTTCTTCTCTAGATCAACTTTGCTCCCACTTCCAAACTGCGGTAGGCAACCTTTAGCAACACCAGATTCCAGCCCTATATGGGAGGGCAGGAGCAGTGGGATTTCCACGCTCCTTTGCTAAAACACGCAAGAATGAGCCCAAAAAGGAATTAGAGCAGGAAAACCAGCAACACTGGAGAATAACGTGTAACAGAACTCGATTTCAGTTCCTTAGACACTGAAAATATTCAGTCAAATTTATATGGTGCATTATCACGTCTTTCAGAAGCAAAGTGGTACATACAATAAATTACTTTGAAGCCACTGTTACGTCGACAATTTGTGCAGAGTAAGATCCCACAAGCAGCAGTGCGGTGAGGTGAATGCCCAATAAATCTGTTTTTGGTGATGTTGGTTGAGGGAGGAATGTTGGCCAGGACACCGGGAAAACTCCCTGTTCCGCTTCTGAAGTGTTGTGGGGTCATTGATGTACTCCCGAACTAGCAATGCTGGCAGACAGGGCTTTGGGGCAAGAAGTGAAGAGGAGGTGGGGCTTTTTTACTCGATCCCACTCTCCTCGGTGTGATCTTCAATTTCATTCCCTTTTCACTATTTGTTCTGAGATTTTAGTTACCTGATGTGCAGATCAGCAGAAAAGTTTAGGGAGGGGGAGAAAAATGTCTGAAAGATTTAGCAGTTAACTGGCACATGCAATTGCAAACAAAAAAAAAGCAATCATTGTATGAAAGTCGAATGCTCAGTGGAGCACTGGGTGACCCTTGGGGGAGAACCAGCCCTGGAGTCAGTCTAATAAACATTCCAACCCACAAAACTCTCCACTCAAATTAAGGAGATTACACTCTGAAATCCAGCACAAGGTCACCGATTCCTGCTTAAAGCTGCTCTGCACTCAGTCTCATTGAAAACCATACAAAAAAGGTAATCTGCGTTAGAGGACCCACAGGAAAATAATTCCATGCAAGCAACTTTATTTTTGCTGAGATGGAAAGAGCCTTTGATTATAGAGCGGCTCTGAGCTTATTGTGAGAAACGGAATGTCCAACAGGCTCAATACAAAGCACTGTTCACACTGACATCATCTACCCAATCAGCAACAGCTCATCAATCCATACAATCATTCTTTTATGGTTAATATATTAAGACTGCATTATATCCCTCACCGCAAACATAAGAATTAGGTGCAGGAGTCGGCCATATGGCCCCTCGAGCCTGCTCCGCCATTCAATAAGATCATGGCTGATCTTCGAACTCAACTCCACTTTCCCGCCCGATCTCCATATCGTTTGATTCCCTTAGAGTCCAAAAATCTGTCTATCTCAGCCTTGAATATACTCAACGACTAAGCATCCACAGCCCTTTGGGGTAGAGAATTCCAAAGATTCACAACCCTCTGAGTGAAGAAATTCCTCCTCATCTCAGTCTTAAATGGCCAACCTCTTACCCTGAGACAGGCTGGAATCTAATCCAGGGGTTCGGGGGGTTTATATATAGATTAACAGACAGCTGGGAGTGAGTTACAGGCTGGAATCTAATCGAGGGGTTTGGGGGGTTTATATATAGATTAACAGACACCAGGAAGTGAGTTATAGGCTGGAATCTAATCGAGGGGTTAGGGGGGTTTATATATAGATTAAGAGACATCTGGGAGTGAGTTACAGGCTGGAATCTAATCGAGGGGTTAGGGGGGTTTATATATAGATTAACAGACACCCGGGAGTGAGTTACAGGCTGGAATCTAATCGAGGGGTTCGGGGGGTTTATATATAGATTAACAGACACCCGGGAGTGAGTTACAGGCTGGAATCTAATCGAGGGGTTTGGGGGGTTTATATATAGAATAACAGATACCAGGGAGTGAGTTACAGGCTGGAATCTAATCGAGGGGTTTGGGGGGATTATATATAGAATAACAGACATCCGGGAGTGAGTTACAGGCTGGAATCTAATCGAGGGGTTTGGGGGGTTTATATATAGATTAACAGACAGCCGGGAGTGAGTTACAGGCTGGAATCTAATCGAGGGGTTCGGGGGGTTTATATATAGATTAACAGACACCTGGGAGTGAGTTACTGGCTGGAATCTATTCAGGGGGGTTATATATAGAATAACAGATACCCGGGAGTGAGTTACAGGCTGGAATCTAATCGAGGGGTTCGGGGGGTTTATATATAGAATAACAGATACCCGGGAGTGAGTTACAGGCTGGAATCTAATCGAGGGGTTTGGGGGGATTATATATAGAATAACAGATACCCGGGAGTGAGTTACAGACTGGAATTTAATCGTGGGGTTAAAATAACTGGAGAATAAGATAACCATCAATCCATAGCCTGAAGAAAGATTACGCTGAAGCCACAGGGAGCTGTGCAAAAGCGAACAGCAGCTTCAATCTTTCTCTCCCTAGCCCGCGATATTCAGCACAGTAAGATTCCAGTGCAGCCGATTGGCTGCCTCCAGCCGATTGGCTGCTCAGCACTCAATAGTCCATGTTCTAAATCACTCCACTAGCAGTTAGCTTAATCACCCAGAATAAATCTCTCCCCTCGGAAAATGAATAAACGCTGTTTCGGTGCAGGGACCGTATGCAGTTGAGGGGCAAAATCTTTATTTTTTTGCTCTGGCAAACCAACAAGTTTTAAAACTTGTGGTTTTCAAGAGCTGGGTTTGGAAGGAAAATTCCTTAAAGAAGCTGTCAGTATATGGTGTTAGAATGTGAACAAGTGCACAGAACGAGGAAGTATCATCACACAGATCGGCTCCACAAGTCTGCAGAACACAGCAAGCGACTGGTCTGAACACCCAGCGCCCGCAACACAGTGCCAGCATCCCAGGGCCGAGAGGGGTGATTCTAGATCGCTAACTTGAACGGACATCCAGGTTTCACGCAATACTCTCAGACCGACAGACTGGCAAGCTCCTCGGATGGTTTGTGGGTGAAGGAAGCTCCTGGTGTGCAGAGCCATAATGGTGAGGAAGGTCGTACGTCTGTGCTTCAGTTCGGCAGCAAGATTGGCCACAATTGGGCTGGGGTGGGGTGGCGGTGTGAATCTGTTGGTGGAGTGGGATGGCGGAGGTGGGTGGGTCTATTGGTGTGAGAGAGCAGGAGAGTTTTAAATCTAGTGGATGGGGTTGAGCACTGAGAGACCCGATATCTTCTTAAACTTTCTGGATAGATGTTGCGAATAACCCGAGGACCCGAGACTTACAACCTGCGCTACGCCCCCCCTTTAATATCCAAGGGAGGCTTCGGAGCTATTTGGATGTAATCTTTTTTTATATCGCCCCTGCGAGCGCCCCATCTGTCTCACTAATTTCTCCACTGGTTTCACAAAGGCAGGACGGGAGTCACTGAGATTAAAGGAGGCTTTTGATCTGGGTGTTATTTTTGCACTATAACTGAACTCCTGCTGCTGTTTGGCACTAAGCTGGGGAAGAGTTGGCAGGCAGTGGCACAATCGATCAGCCAGCCCTGCCAGGAATCTATCCTCTTGCGCACAAAAACTCTATTTCAGGAACCAAGGGAGCCTTTTCCATTTATATATATATATATATAAAAAAACCAGGATGTGAGATAGGAATTACAGTCCCCCGTTACCATGGACACCTCTCAGCTTTCGCATAAAGGATCACTGCAGATTTCTTGACCCATATTGGACACTGGTAACCCTTTCCTTCCTGCAATATTCAACGTTAACACTGCTTTTGCATGGGAATTCACAGCTGATGTGGAGATGGAGAAACCCCGGTCTTTCATTAGCCTTTGCACAAATGAAGTCAGAATCTAAAATTTGACGAGAGAAATGAGAAGTTGTGGGTGGCGCTGCCACCCAACACAGTGACGATCGCACAACTCTGAAGGGAAATTCTTCCTGTGGCGGGAACCCTTGATTCACCTGGGAGCAGCAAGCAGGAGATGGAAATGCCCAGCTCAGTTACTGTGCTTGGAACTAAAAGGGGGCGAGTGGGGAGGAGTGAGCTGGGCTGGATGAGTGGGACATGGATGTGAGTTGGAGAGTGTGAAGTGGACAAGGTGAGTTAGAATCACAGAATCGTACAGCGCAGGAGGCCATTCGGCCCGTCGTGCCTGTGCCGGCTCTTTGAAAGAGCTCTCCAATTAGTCCCAGTCCCCTGCTCTTTCCCCATAGCCCTGCAAATTTTCCCCTTCAAGTATTTATCCAACTCCCTTTTGAAAGTTACTATTGAATCTTCTTCCACCGCCCTTTCATCAAGCACGTTCCAGATCATCATAGCTCGCTGCGCAAAAAGAATTCATCTCTCTCTGGTTCTTTTGCCAATTACCTTCAATCTGTGTCCTCTGTTTACCGACCCTTCTGCCAGTGGAAACAGTTTCTCTCTAACTACTCTATCAAAACCCTTCATGACTTTGAACACCTCTATCAAATCTCCCCTTAACCTTCTCTGCTCTAAGGCAAACATAAGAACATAAGAAATGGGAACAAGAGTAGGCCACATCCCCTTGAGCCTACTCTGTCATTCAATAAGATCATGGCTGAACTTCTTTCCCACCCTATCCGCATAACCCTTGATTCCCTTAGTGCCTAAAAAATCTATCGATCTCAGTTTTAAATATACTGAACGACTGAGCCTCCTCAGCCCTCTGGGGTAGAGAATTCCAAAGATTCACCACCCTCTGAGTGAAGAAATTTCTCCTCATCTCAGTCCTAAATGGCCAAGCCCTTATCCTGAGACTGTGGCACGATGGGCCGAATGGCCTCTTTCTGTGCTGTAAGATTCTATGAAGCCTGTGTTTTTATGTACCCTGTACTTTAACAAATTGAGGGGGGACTCTGTAGCAAGCCGATTGGCTCATGAAAACGAAATGACCATGGGGTAGCTTTCCATTGATCACTGCTGACCGTTTCATCCAATCACACGATTGTCAGCATCCCGACTGTGCCAGAGGTCAGAGGTTATTACTGAGCAATGATCTGTTTGAAATAACTCCGCCCCGCTCGCAAACCTCCAAGGACGTTTGTGAGGATAGATGTCCTGTAAATTGTTGGCCTTTCAATTGCATTCACCCACTCTCATGCTAAACTCCGCACCAACTCGTCAAATGACTCCGAATCACGAGTTCTACCTTGCGCGTTTTATTCACTGTTAATCTGTGTCTAAATTCAGCCATTCCTCCCACCTTATCCATCCCTGGCGGATCTGACGCTGGAGGCAGCGCTATTGTTTTTTATTACTTTTATTTAAAAAGAGTTCACTAACTGACAGAGAAACATTGTGGATGCCTGCTCCCTAGCTTCGCTCCATCCCCGCTTCCTGGCTCCCCCTTCACAACCCGCTCCCTAACTCTGCTCCAGGCTTACTGCCTACCTAAGCTTCAGGCCAGCTGCCCAATTCCTCTTCCAAGCCGAGCTCCTGACTCAAAGCCCTGCTTCCCTGTCTCTGTTTCAGGCCCAATCACCAGCTCCAATGGATACCATCTCTCTGGTTCCTCTTCAGTCCGAGTCGGGTAAATATACTAGCTGGACGTGGGTAGTGATGTGCCCTGGGAATCTGTTTTCATTTATATAAATGATTTGGACATAGGCATCAGGTCCAGGGGATTTATCGGCTTTCGGTCCCATGAATTTCTCCAGTACTATTTTTTCACTTATATTAATTTCTTTCAGTTCCTCATGCTCGCTAGACCCTTGGTTCTCCACTATTTCCGGGAGGTTTTTTGCATCTTCTTCTGTGAAGAAAGTATTTGTTTAATTTCTCTGCCATTTCCTTATTCCCCATTATAATTTCTCCTGTCTCAGCCTGTAAGGGACCCACATTTACTTTTGCTAATCTTTTCCTTTTTACATACCTATAGAAGCTTTTCCAGTCTGTTTTTATGTCTCTCGCTAGTTTACTCTCATTCTATTTTCTGCTTCTTTATCAATTTCCCAGTCCTCCTTTGCTGAATTCTAAAATCCCCCCAATCCTCAGGCTTACTACTCTTTTTGGCAACATTATAAGCCTCTTCCTTTAATCTAATACTATCTTTAATTTCTCGTTAGCCATGGGTGGCCCATTTTTCCCGTGGAGTTTTTATTCCTTAAAGGAATGTATATTCGTTGCAAATTATGAATTATTTCTTTAAGTGTTTGCCATTCGAATGATATCGGGAATGAGAGCTTATAGTAATTGAAGTAAGGTGCAAAAAATTGTTTTTCTCTCCATTGGCTGGCGAATTGGAAACAAAGGGGCTTTGACCAACGATTATCCCCAAGAACAAAGGAGGTGGCTGGAAGAAATATTTCCACTGATTAGTTGATTCAGGACAGCCAGTGTGGATTTGTAAACGGCCAGCTATGCCTGACCAATTTAATAGAGATCTTTGAGGAAATAATGGCCCCAATTTTCCTGGACTCTTCCAATGGCCCACCTATGGTGTAGGGACGCTTGAATGGCGCAAAAGAGGAAATTATGGGGTAAGTGACTTTCGCCATTAACTATGGCGCTCCACATTTTCCTGGGATTTTTGCGCCTCTCCGCCATTACCCTCGCTGAAAATGGGGAGAAGTTAATTAACATAGCTCCCCCCCCACCCCATTGAAATCAATGGCGATCAGGATTTTGCTGGATTAACAGCAGTTTTCACACCCCTGGCCTAGCAGCGGTGTGAATATTGCTCGTAGATCGGATTTCTTTCTCTCAACTTGGTGGAACTAATTAATATATTTGCCAATATCCCCGCACAAAATTGCAGCGGTTCGAGGAGAAGGCACACCACCCCCTTCTCAGAGGTGGAAGAAAGTGGTCCTAGTAATGAACCACAGAGAAAGGATGGTCCGTATTATCAGACACGGGGGCCTGAGGTTTAGTGCACACCCAATGCTCAAGGAGAAGGCTCACCACCACCTTCCCAAGGGCAAATAAGAATGGGCAATAAATGGCGGCCTTGCCAGTGACGTGTACATCTCGAGAATGAATAAAACGAGTCCAAGAGTATATTGAGCAGGGAATTCTAACTGAGCAAGAAGCAGCAGCGTCTCGCTTTCTGACAGCGCATTCAGAGTTTGATGAGGGTCAAAGAACGAGCTTTAATCCACTTAGGAGTGGAAAGAGAGCAGCCATTGTCAAGGGAAGAATGGGAAGATTACCGGGCAAAAGATGAAAGGGAGAAATGAGTCTCGGATAAAATGACTGCAGAAGTTGCAGATGTGATGGACTGGTTCTCACGCTGGAGCCGAGATAGCTGGCGGGGTAAATCATATGATACAACAACAACAACTTGTATTTATATAGCGCCTTTAACGTAGTAAAACATCCCAAGGCTGCGGGCTGACAAGTCCCCGGGTCTTGATGGACTTCATCCTAGGGTCTTAGAAGAAGTGGCTAGTGAGATAGTTGATGAGTTGGTTTTAATTTTCCAAAATTCCCTAGATTCGGGGAAGGTTCCATTAGATTGGAAAATAGCAAATGCAACTCCTTTATTCAAAAAGGGAGGGAGACAGAAAGCAGGAAACTACAGGCCAGTTAGCTTAACATCTGTCATAGGGAAGATGTTAGAAGCTATTATTAAAGACGTTATAGCAGGGCATTTAGAAAAGTTCAAAGTAATCAGGCAGAGTCAACATGGTTTTGTGCAAGGGAAATCATGTTTAACCAATTTATTGGAGTTCTTTGAGGAAGTAACATGTGCTGTGGATAAAGGGGAGCCGGTGGATGTACTGTACTTAGATTTCCAGAAGGCATTTGATAAGGTGCCACATCAAAGGTTATTGCGGAAAATAAAAGCTCATGGTGTAGGGGGTAACACATTGGCATGGATAGAAGATTGGCTAGTTAACAGGAAACAGAGAGTAGGCATAAATGGGTCATTTTCTGATTGGCAAGATGTAATGAGTGGTGTGCCACAGGGATCAGTGCTGGGGCCTCAACTTTTTACAATTTATATAAATGACTTGGATGAAGGGACCGAAGGTATGGTTGCTAAATTTGCTGATGACACAAAGATAGGTAGGAAAGTAAATTGTGAAGAGGACATAAGGAGGCTACAAAGGGGTATAGATAGGTTAAGTGAGTGGGCAAAGACCTGGCAAATGGAGTATAATGTGGGAAAATGTGAAGTTGTCCAGTTTGGCAGGAAGAATAAAAAAGCATATTATCTAAATGGTGAGAGATTGCAGAGCTCTGAGATGCAGAGGGATCTGGGTGTCCTAGTGCATGAATCGCAAAAGGTTAGTATGCAGGTACAGCAAGTAATTAGGAAAGCTAATAGAATGTTATCGTTTATTGCGAGGGGAATTGAATACAAAAGTAGGGAGGTTATGCTTCTGCTTTACAGGGTGGTGAGACCACATCTGGAGTACTGTGTACAGTATTGGTCTCCTTATTTAAGGAAGGATGTAAATGCGTTGGAGGCATTTCAGAGAAGGTTTACCAGACTAATACCTGGAATGGGCGGGTTGTCTTATGAGGAAAGGTTGGACAGGCTAGGCTTGTATCCGTTGGAGTTTAGAAGAATAAGAGGTGACTTGATTGAAACATATAAGATCCTGAGGGGTCTGGACAGGGTGGATGTGGAGAGGATGTTTCCTCTTGTGGGAGAATCTAGAACTAGGGGTCACTGTTTAAAAATAAGGGGTCGCCCATTTAAGACAGAGATGAGGAGAAATTTTTTCTCAGAGAGTCGTAAGTCTTTGAAACTCTCTTCCTCAGAGGGTGGTGGAAGCGGAGTCTTTGAATATTTTTAAGGCAGAGGTAGATAGATTCTTGGTAAGCAAGGGGGTGAAAGGTTATCGGGGGTAGGCGGGAATGTGGAGTAATCGGATCAGCCATGATCTTATTGAATGGCGGAGCAGGCTCGAAGGGCCGAGTGGCCTACTCCTGCTCCTAATTCGTATGTTCGTATGTAAGGAGCTTCACAGGAGCATTATAAGACAAAAAATTGACACCGAGGCACATGAGAGATTAGGACAGGTGACCAAAAGCTTGGTCAAAGAGGTAGGTTTTAAGGAGCGTCTTAAAGGAGGAGAGAGAGGTAGAGAGGCGGAGAGGTTTAGGCAGGGAATTCCTGAGCTTAGGGCCCAGGCAACAGAAGGCACGGCCACCGATGGTTGAGTGATTATAATCAGGGATGCTCAAGGGGGCAGAATTAGAGGAGCGCAGATATCTTGGGGGGTTGTGGGGCTGAAGGAGATTACAGAGATAGGGAGGGGCGAGGCCATGGAGGGATTTGAAAACAAGGATGAGAATTTTGAAATCGAGGCGTTGCGTAACCGGGAACCAATGTAGGTCAGCGAGCACAGGGGTGATGGGGGGAACGGACTTGGTGAGAGTTAGGACACGGGCAGCCGAGTTTTGGATGACCTCAATTTTATGGAGGGTAGAATGTGGGAGGCCGGCCAGGAGTGCGTTGGAATAGTCGAGTCTAGAGGTAACAAAGGCATGGATGAGGGTTTCAGCAGCGGATGAGCTGAGGCAGGGGCGGAGACGGGCAATGTTACAGAAGTGGAAATAAGCGGTCTTAGTTATGCCACAGATATGTGGTCGGAAGCTCATTTCAGGGTCAAATATGACACCAAGGTTGCGAACAGTGTGGTTCAGCCTGAGACAGATGCTAGGGAGAGCGGCAAGGGAACGGAGTTTGTGGCGGGGCCCGAAGATATTGGCTTCGGTCTTCACAATATTTAATTGGAGAAAATTTCTGCTCATCCAGTACTGGATGTCGGACAAGCAGTGTGTCAATTTAGAGACAGTGGAGGGGTCAAGAGAGGTGGTGGTGAGGTAGAGCTGGGTGCCGTCAGCATACATGTGGAAACTGACGCTGTGTTTATGGATGATGTCACCAAGGGACAGCATGTAGATGAGAAATAGGAGGGGGCCAAGGATAGATCCTTGGGGGACCCCAGAGGTAACGATGCGGGAGTGGGAAGAGAAGCCATTGCAGATGATTTTCTGGCTACGATTAAAGATAGATAAGAATGGAACCAGGCGAGTGCAGTCCCACCCAGCTGGACGATGGTGGGGAGGCGTTGGAGGAGGATGGAGTGGTCAACCGTGTCAAAGGCTGCAGACAAGTCAAGAAGGACGAGGAGGGACAGTTTACCTTTGTCACAGTCACAAAGGATGTCATTTGTGACTTTGATGAGAGCCGTTTTGGTGCTGTGGCAGGGGCGGAAACCGGATTGGAGGGATTCAAACATGGAGTTCCGGGAAAGATGGGCACGGATTTGAGAGGCGACAACACGTTCAAGGACTTTGGAAAGGAAAGGGAGGTTGGAGATGGGGCAGTAGTTAGCAAGGACGGAGGGGTCAGGAGTTGATTTTCTGAGGCGAGGAGTGATGACGGCAGATTTGAAGGAGAGAGAACCGTTAACAATATCAGCTAACATGGGAGCCAGAAAAGGAACATTTCTGACAACTTGCTTGCGATCTTTGGTTACGCAGAGAATAACTGCTATTCCAGCTAGCGTTTTCAGTAACCGTATTTTCTTTGTCTATGAGACATTCTGTGTCGAAAACAGACAGTTCTGACTAGACTGGAATGGCCACGCGAGCGGCATTACCCATGAAAGTGAAAAGACAAACTGTTTTTTGCAAGGCGGGGATAAGCCCACGTTATTTTACTTATTACCTCAGCATTAGAGACTGCAGTACATATTTTCACCGTATTTCAATGAACTTCTAGTGACAACTGAGAGATGGACAGAGAGAGACACAGCACCGCAATGGGCCTTTCCACTGGCCACTGGCTTCGCCCCCGCATATTTGCAGCAATGCGCGCTGCGCCGTATTCTAGTTAGAGAACCAGCAAAATAAGGAGTACGTTATTAACGGCAAGACCGGCGTGTTGGCGGCAAAGTCTAGGGTGCTCGTCGCCGACTTCACCGATGCAGGAAATGTTGGTAGTAAAGGAGCCGCAGCGGATGCTGTGTACTTGGACTGTCAGTAAGTGCCTTGTTGAGAAAGATAAGGCACACAGGAGTGTGGCAATACGCATAGGAAAGAAAGACTTGCATTTATATAGCGCCTTTTACGACCACCGGACGTCCCAAAGTGCTTTACAGCCAATGAGGTACTTTTGAAGTGGAGTCACTGTTGTAGTGTAGGAAACGCAGCAGCCAATTTGCGCACAGCAAGCTCCCACAAACAGCAATGTGATAATGACCAGGTAATCTGTTTTAGTGATGTTGATTGAAGAATAAATATTGGCCCCAGGACACCGGGGATAACTCCCCTGCTCTTCTTCGAAATAGTGTCATGTGATCTTTTACATCCACCTGAGAGAGCAAACAGGGGCCTCGGTTTAATGTCTCATCTGAAAGACAGCACCCCCGACAGTGCAGCACTCCCTCAGTACTAGCACTGGAGTGTCAGCCTGGATTATGTGCTCAAGTGTCTGGAATGTGAATTGAACCCACAACCTTCTGACTCAGAGGCGAGGGTGCGACCAACTGAGCCACAGCTGACACTGAAAGCTGGTTAACAACAGCAAACAGAGAGTAGTGATCATGGGTGTTCTTTGGACTGGAGGAATGTAAACAGGGCTTCAAGGATTAAATTATAGAAACACAGAAAAATAGGAGCAGGAGTTGGCCATTGGGCCCTTCGAGCCTGCTCCGCCATTCAATATGATCATGGCTGATCCTCTATCTCAATACCATATTCCCGCTCTCTCCCCATATCCCTTGATGCCTTTTGTGTCTAGAAATCTATCTATCTCCTTCTTAAATATATTCAGTGACTTGGCCTCCACAGCCTTCTGTATTAGAGAATTCCACAGGTTCACCACCCTCTGAGTGAAGAAATTTCTCCTCATCTCAGTCCTAAATGTCCTACCCCGTATCCTGAGACTGTGACCCCTGGTTCTAGACCCCCCAGCCACGGGAAACATCCTCCCTGCATCCAGTCTGTCTAGCCCTGTCAGAATTTTATACGTTTCAATGAGATCCCCTCTCATTCTTCTAAACTCTAGTGAATACAGGCCTAGTCGACCCAATCTCTCCTCATATGACAGTCCTGCCATCCCAGGAATCAGTCTGGTGAACCTTCGTTGCACTCCCTCTATGGCAAGTATATCCTTTCTTAGGTAAGGAGACCAAAACTGCACACAGTACTCCAGGTGTGGTCTCACCAAGGCCCTGTGTAACTGCAGTAAGACATCCTTGCTCCTGTACACAAATCCTCTTGCAATGAAGGCCAACATACCATTTGCCTTCCTAACTACTTGCTGCACCTGCATGTTTGCTTTCAGTGACTGGTGTACAAGGACACCATTTAAATAATGCAAAATGCTGGAAATACTCAGCAGGTCAAGCAGCATCTGTGAAGAGAGAAACAGAGTTAACGTTTCAGGTCGATGACCTTTCGTCAGAACTGGAAAAAAGCAGGAAATGAACAGATTTTTAAGCAAGTGTAGTGGCTGGGAAATGGGGATGGGGATGAAAGAACAAAAGGGAAGGCCTGTGATAGGCTGGAAGGCAGGAGAGATTAAGAGACATTGAGAGACATTAAGAGATATTCAAGGCAAAAGGGGCTGGTAATGGGACTTGCAGCACTCCATTCTCTCAGATCCAACCCCGACATTGTCATTAAACCTGCTGACAAGGGTGGTGCTGTTGTTGTTTGGCGAACCGACCTCTACCTAGCGGAAGCTGAACGCCAACTCTCCGACACCTCCTCCTACCTCCGCCTGGACCATGACCCCACTACCGAACATCAAGCCACCGTTTCCAAGACTGTCATTGACCTCATCTCCTCTGGAGATCTGCCCCCCACAGCCGCCAACCTCATAGTTCCCCAACCCCGCACAGCCCGCTTCTACCTCCTTCCCAAGATCCACAAACAGGACTGCCCCGGTAGACCCATCGTTTCAGCCTGTTCTTGCCCCACGGAACTTATCTCTTCCTATCTCGACTCTATTTTTTCTCCCCTTGTCCAGTCTCTTCCCACCTACATCCGCGACTCTTCCGACGTCCTCCGCCACTTTAACAGTTTCCAGTTTCCCGGCCCCAACCGCCTCCTTTTCACTATGGACGTACAATCCCTCTACACCTCCATTCCCCACCAGGATGGCCTGAGGTCGCTCCGCTTCTTCCTTGAACAGAGGCCCAACCAGTCCCCACCACCACCACCCTCCTCCGCCTGGCTGAACTTGTTCTCACATTGATCAACTTCTCCTTTAACTCCACTCATTTCCTCCAAATCAAAGGTGTTGCTATAGGTACCCGCATGGGTCCAAGCTATGCCTGCCTTTTCGTGGGATATGTGGAACACTCTTTGTTCCAGTCCTACACAGGTCCCCTCCCTCACCTCTTTTTCCGGTACATTGATGACTGTATCGGCGCCGTTTCCTGCTCTCGCCCTGAACTAGATAATTTCATTCACTTTGCTACCAATTTCCACCCTTCCCTCACCTTCACATGGTCCATCTCCGACTCTTCCCTTCCCTTCCTCAACTTCTCCGTCTCCATCTCCATCTCTGGGGATAGGTTATTGACCAACATTCACTACAAGCCCACTGACTCCCACAGCTACCTGGACTACACTTCCTCCCACCCCGCCTCCTGTAAGGACTCTATTCCATTCTCCCAGTTTCTCCATCTCCGCCGCATCTGCTCTGACGATGCCACCTTCCATACCAGTGCTTCCGACATCTTCCTTTTTCCTCAACCGATGATTCCCTTCTACAGTGATTGACACGGCCCTTAACAGTGTCCGTTCTATCACCCGCACTTCTGCCATCACCCCTGCCCCTCCCTCCCTCCCGGAACCACGATAGAGTTCCCCTTCTCCTCACCTTTCACCCCACCAGCCTCCACATTCAACGTATCATCCTTCGCCATTTCCGCCACCTCCAGCGTGATCCCACCACCAAATGCATCTTCCCCTCACCTCCCCTTTCAGCATTCCATAGGGACCGCTCCCTCCGCGACACCCTAGTCCACTCCTCTATCACCCCCAGCACCCCTTCCCCTTCACCCGGCACCTTCCCGTGCAAGCGCAGGAGATGCAACACATGCCCTTATACCTCCCCTCTCCCCACTGTCCAGGGCCCCAAACACCCCTTCCAGGTGAAACAGCGATTTACTTGTACTTCTTGCAATTTAGTATACTGTATTCGCTGCTCACGATGTGGTCTCCTCTACACTGGGGAGACCAAATGCAGATTGGGTGACCGCTTTGCGGAACATCTCCGTTCAGTCCGTAAGGGGGACCCCGAGCTTCCGGTCGCCTGTCACTTTAATTCACTGCTCCACTCCCACTCAGACCTCACCGTCCTCGGCCTCTTACATTGTTCCACGGAAGCTCAGCGTAAGCTCGAGGAACAGCACCTCATCTTTCGATTAGGCACTTTACAACCTTCTGGACTCAACATAGAATTCAACAATTTCAGATCATAACATATATATATATATATATTTTTTTTATCCACACTTCTGTTCTTCTCTCCCACATGGCAGCTGTCTTCCATTCTGCCAGCGCAATTTACACTTCATCTAGAGCCATCCATTGTTTCTTAACCTGTCCCATTACCAGCCCCTTTTGCCTTGAATATCTCTTAATGTCTCTCAATGTCTCTTAATCTCTCCTGCCTTCCAGCCTATCACAGGCCTTCCCTTTTGTTCTTTCATCCCCTCCCCCATTTCCCAGCCACTACACTTGCTTAAAAATCTGTTCCATTTCCAGCTTTTTTCCAGTTCTGACAAAAGGTCATCGACCTGAAGCATTAACTGTTTCTCTCTTCACAGATGCTGCCTGACCTGCTGAGTATTTCCAGCATTTTCTGTTTTTATTTCAGATTTCCAGCATCTGCAGTATTTTCTTTTTGTTTTACCACTTAAATAATGCTCTGCCTTTCTCTTTTTTTCTACCGAAGTGGATAACTTCACATTTATCCACGTTATACTGCATCTGCCATGTATTTGCCCACTCACTCAACTTGTCTAAATCGCCTTGAAGCCTCTTTGCATCCTCCTCACAACTCACCATCCCACCTAGTTTCGTGTCGTCAGAAAACTTGGAAATATTACATTTGGTTCCCTCGTCCAAATCATTGATATATATTGTGAATAGCTGGGGCCCAAGCACTGATCCCTGCGGTACCCCACTAGTCACCGCCTGCCACCCCGAAAAAGACCCATTTATTCCTACTCTCTGTTTCCTGTCTGTTAACCAATTTTCAATCCTTGCCAGTATATTACCCCCAATCCCATGTGCTTTAATTTTGCACACTAACCGCTTATGTGGGACTTTATCAAAGGCCTTCTGAAAATCCAAATACACCACATCCACTGGTTCTCCCTATCTATTCTACCAGTTACATCCTCAAAAAACCCCAGTAGGTTTGTCAAACACGATTTCCCTTTCATAAATCCATGTTGACTTTGTCTAATCCCGTTGATATTTCCCAAGTGTCCTGTTATCACATCCTTTATAATAGACTCTAGCATTTTCCCTACTACTGATGTTAGGCTAACCGGTCTGTAGTTCCCTGTTTTCTCTCTCCCTCCTTTTTTAAATAGTGGGGTTACATTTGCCACCCTCCAATCTGCAGGAACTGTTCCATAATCTATAGATTTTGGAAGATGACAACCAATGCATCCACTATTTCCATGGCTACCTCTTTTAATACTCTGGATGCAGATTATCAGGCCGTGGGGATTTATCGGCTTTCAGTCCCATTAATTTCTCCAGCACTATTTTTTTACTAATACTAATTTCCTTTAATTCCTCCTTCTCCCTAGACCCTTGGTTCCCTAGCATTTCTGGGAAGTTATTTGTGTCCTCTTCCGTGAAGACAGAACCAAAGTATTTGTTTAATTGCTCTGCCATTTCCTTGTTTCCCATTATAAATTCTCCCGTTTCTGACTGTAAGGGACCTACATTTGTCTTCACTAATCTTTTTCTTTTTAGCTACTTGTAGAAGTTTTTACAGTCCGCTTTTATGAGGCCAGGTTGCATAAACCTGGCTTGTATTCCCTTGAGTTTAGAAGATCGAGGGGTGATCTGATCGAGGTGTTTAAAATGAAAAAGTGATTTGATAAGGTAGAGGCAGAGAAACTATTTCCTCTGGTGGAGCAATCCAGAACAAGGGGACAGAACCTTAAAATTAGAGCTGAGCCATTCAGGGGTGATGTCAGCAAGTATTTCTTCACACACTCAAAAAGCTGTCGAGGCTGGGGATCAATTGAAAGTTTCAAAACTCAGATTAAAAGATTTTTGTTAGGTAAAGGCATCAAGGGCTACAGAGCTAGGCGGGGTAAATGGAGCTGAGGTACAGATCAGCCATAAAAGAAGGAATTGCATTTCTACAGCGCCTTTCACGACCACCAGACGTAGACGTCCCAAAACGTTTTACAGCCAATAAAGTATTTTTTGAAGTGTAGTCAATGTTGTAATGTAGGAAACGCGGCAGCCAATTTGCACAAAGCAAGCTCCCACAAACAACAATGTTCTAATTGAATGGGGGAATGGGCTTGAGGGGCTGAATGGCCTCCTCCTGTTCCTGTGTCCCTGGTGGGTTGCCGTGCCCTACAATGTCTAAAATACAGATTCTATGTTGTGGGTACACTGATGACTAAAAAGGCATGTGAGAGCATTTAGCTACGAACTAAATAAGGAGTGGACTGTACAGGATCATTCCGTTACAAATCATGTTAAATACATAGCTTGGGGGTGGGGGGAATAGCAGGACGGTAGGTTAAAGTAAAACCCGATCACAAATGAAGGAATGAGGCTATTTTACTATTCTTTCTGGCAACCTAAATACAACAGGCCATGTAATGGCAGCCTGAGTAACGATAACTTTCTACATACCCCCTGTATCTGCAGTGATTTATCCCACTGACCACCAAAAGGCAAAGGTCCAATCTCTGCCACCTCAGGGAAAATGACAGCACATGACAGCTAAACCAGAAGGGCTGGGCACCGAGTCAAATAAGGAGAAATTAGGACAGGTAACCAAAAGCTTGGTCAAAGAGGAAGGTTTTAAGGAGGAAAGCTGCTCAATACACCACTGCTTTTGCAGTCTTCCCGAGAAAGGCCACAGGGACAGCTTGCAGGCAAAGAGAATCATCATCCACGGTTACCTTCTTCTACCTTGTGAAGTAGCAGACAAGGGTAGAGCATAACCATGCACCTGTTGTGTGCTGTATCTGCCCTGGGAGTGTTTGATGGGACAGTGTAGAGGGAGCTTTACTCTGTATCTAACCCGTGCTGTACCTGCCCTGGGAGTGTTTGATGGGACAGTGTAGAGGGAGCTTTACTCTGTATCTAACCCGTGCTGTAACTGCCCTGGGAGTGTTTGATGGGACAGTGTAGAGGGAGCTTTACTCTGTATCTAACCCGTGCTGTACCTGCCCTGGGAGTGTTTGATGGGACAGTGTAGAGGGAGCTTTACTCTGTATCTAACCCGTGCTGTACCTGCCCTGGGAGTGTTTGATGGGACAGTGTAGAGGGAGCTTTACTCTGTATCTAACCCGTGCTGTACCTGCCCTGGGAGTGTTTGATGGGACAGTGTAGAGGGAGCTTTACTCTGTATCTAACCCGTGCTGTACCTGCCCTGGGAGTGTTTGATGGGACAGTGTAGAGGGAGCTTTACTCTGTATCTAACCCGTGCTGTACCTGCCCTGGGAGTGTTTGATGGGACAGTGTAGAGGGAGCTTTACTCTGTATCTAACCCGTGCTGTAACTGCCCTGGGAGTGTTTGATGGGACAGTGTAGAGGGAGCTTTACTCTATATCTAACCCGTGCTGTACCTGCCCTGGGAGTGTTTGATGGGACAGTGTAGAGGGAGCTTTACTCTGTACCTAACCCATGATGTACCTGCCCTGGGAGTGTTTGATGGGACAGTGTAGAGGGAGCTTTACTCTGTATCTAACCCGTGCTGTACCTGCCCTGGGAGTGTTTGATGGGACAGTGTAGAGGGAGCTATACTCTGTATCTAACCCGTGCTATACCCGCCCTGGGAGTGTTTGATGGGACAGTGTAGAGGAAGCTTTACTCTGTATCTAACCCGTGCTGTACCTGCCCTGGGAGTGTTTTGGAATAAAAGGCGCTGTTTTGCTTTGCTGTGAAGAAATCAGAATTCACCTAAAATGTGTATGTGATGACCTAACACTCATTCTGCTCTATTTCAATCTCCCAATAATGCCTTTCCCTGTGCGACAAGAGGTCTTTGCTCCTTGATGATGAGTATCTGCGATTACTCTGCTTTTTAATTTAAAATAACACGTCCTTATGTTTCTACAAAAATACCACACATAGCAGGTCCATGAAATCTCGGGGAAACCTGAGAGACGTTTCCTACTACTAAATATTCTTCTGGTTCCGCAGGGAGTTCTTGTATGCTGTATAATACCTCTCTGCCGAGCTGAGACAAGCCTGCAGCCAAACATAGCGTCTCACTATTTCCACACAAGCTGCGATGTAGAGCAGACACAATGTGGAACTGCGCAAATTTCAAATCCAGTGTAGCCATACAAGGATACTAATTAACACTGAGGCTGTGCTATATACTCCTGTGACACTTTCATGTGATCCTATATATAGACCAATTTAAAAGGGACATGGGATGTGGGCGTCGCTGGCAAGGCTGGCATTTATTGCCCATTCCGAATTGCCCTTGAGAAGGTGGTGAGCCGCCTTCTTGAACTGCTGCAGTCCATGTAGTGAAGGTACTCCCACAGTGCTGTTAGGGAGGGCGTTTCAGGATTTTGACACAGCGACGATGAAGGAACGGCGATATATTTCCAAGTCATGAACTTGGAGGGGAACTTGGAGGTAGGTGGTGGTGTTCCCATGTGCCTGCTGCCCTTGTCCTTCTAGGTGGTAGAGGTCACGGGTTTAGGAGGTGCTGCTGAAGGAGAGCTAAAGGGATGTGGTGCCACAGACCAGGAAAACTGGCCCTGAATGGTCTGGGTGGATTGGGGAACCCACCAACCTGACTGTGCATTGTTGATATTGGTCCAGAACATGTGGACGTGAGATCTCTGGGCAAAGAGAGGGCAAAACTGTCATGGGCCTCTGCAGCCAATGTGGGGACAGGAAAACAGTCGCTACCATGGTGTAAAACCACTGGCAGATTCCTGGCTTAAACATTCAGTTGGAGTGAAGCCGGCACCAAACTTGGGGCTGGGGAGAGTGGCAATTCATGCCAGGGAAAGCCAATCTGGGCTGGGGGCTGATGGCAATCTGCGCTGGGGGCTGATGGCAATCTGCGCTGGGGGAACGGCAACAACTACTCCAGTTGTAGAATGTTTCCCAGGTGAAATAAATTACTCAGAGGACTTACCAAGGTGGAAAGCTGGGGGAGACGGGGGTGGCGCGGGGTGGAAGCACAGTTAACCATATACAGGAAACTCTCTTTTAACCGGCACCTAAATATCCGGAAATCTCTCTTAACCGGCAAAATTCAGGAGTAGGTTCAGGTAAGTTTTACTATATATTAGTGGCCGTGTAACCGGGGCTCCTGCACCTGTGGCTGTGTAACCGGGGCTCCTGGATCTGTGGCCGTGTAACCGGGGTTCCTGCACCTGTGGCCATGTAACCGGGGTTCCTGGATCTGTGGCCGTGTAACCGGGGTTCCTGGATCTGTGGCCGTGTAACCGGGACTCCTGGATCTGTGGCCGTGTAACCGGGGTTCCTGGATCTGTGGCCGTGTAACCGGGGTTCCTGGATCTGTGGCCGTGTAACTGGGACTCCAGGATCTGTGGCCGTGTAACCGGGACTCCTGGATCTGTGGCCGTGTAACCGGGGTTCCTGAATCTGTGGCCGTGTAACCGGGGTTCCTGCACCTGTGGCCGTGTACGGGTTTCTCGTACCTTGGTAAGTATACCTCTCTGTAATCCGGACTTTTTGATCAACCGGCACCACGCCGGTCCCATCGGTGCCGGATAAAAAAAAGAGCTTCCTGTACAGCTTCCAGTTTCCTCTCCAATCTAATCATTGACAACGAGCAGGCTTTCAAAATTACCCATGGATCTGTTTAGTTACAAATTGTTAGCAGAAGAAAATTACAAAACCCCATTTTAGAAACGTGGCACTGATCATTCCTGGAGTTAACATAGAAATTAATCCACAGAAACAGGCCGTTCACCCAACCAGTCCCTGTTGGGGTCCATCCTCCACACGAGCAGCAAGGATAAAAGAACAAACTTGCATTTATATAGCGCCTTTCACTATCTCAAGACCTCCCAGACCGCTTTACAGCCGATAAAGTATTTCTGAAGTGTAGTCACTGTTGTAACGTAGGAAATGCGGCAGACAATTTGCGCACAGCAAGCTCCCACCAACAGCAATGTGATAATGACCGGATAATATGTTTTAGTGATGCTTATTGACGGATAAATATTGGCCAGGACGCCAAGGAGAATTTCCTTGTTCTTCTTCCAATAGTGGCCGTGGGATCTTTTACATCCACCTGATAGAGCAGACGGGGCCTCAGTTCAACATCTCATCCGAAAGATTGCATCTCCGACAGTGCTGTGCTCCCTCAGTACTGCCCCTCCGACAGTGCTGTGCTCCCTCAGTACTGCCCCTCCGACAGTGCTGTGCTTCCTCAGTACTGCCCCTCCGACAGTGCAGTTCTCCCTCAGTACTGCCCCTCCGACAGTGCGGCTCTGCCTCAGTACTGCCCCTCCGACAGTGCAGTTCTCCCTCAGTACTGCCCCTCCGACATTGCGGCGCTCCCTCAGTACTGCCCCTCCGACAGTGCGGCGCTCCCTCAGTACTGCCCCTCCGACAGTGCGGTGCTCCCTCAGTACTGCCCCTCCGACAGTGCGGCGCTCCCTCAGTACTGCCCCTCCGACAGTGCGGCGCTCCCTCAGTACTGCCCCTCCGACAGTGCGGCGCTCCCTCAGTACTGCCCCTCCGACAGTGCAGCGCTCCCTCAGTGCTGCCCCTCCGACAGTGCGGCGCTCCCTCAGTACAGCCCCTCCGACAGTGCAGCGCTCCCTCAGTGCTGCCCCTCCGACAGTGCGGCGCTCCCTCAGTACTGCCCCTCCGACAGTGCGGCGCTCCCTCAGTACTGCGCCTCTGACAGGGCAGCGCTCCCTCAGTACTGCCCCTCTGACAGGGCAGCGCTCCCTCAGTACTGCCCCTCTGACAGGGCAGCGCTCCCTCAGTACTGCCCCTCTGACAGTGCAGCGCTCCCTCAGCACCGCCCCTATGACAGTGCAGCGCTCCCTCAGTACTGACCCTCCGACAATGCAGCGCTCCCTCAGTACAGCCCCTCCGACAGTGCAGCGCTCCCTCAGCACCGCCCCTCTGACAGTGCAGCGCTCCCTCAGTACCGCCCCTCTGACAGTGCTGTGCTCCCTCAGTACCGCCCCTCTGACAGTGCAGCGATACCTCAGTACCGCCCCTCTGACAGTGCTGTGCTCCCTCAGTACCGCCCCTCTGACAGTGCAGCGCTCCCTCAGTACTGCCCCTCCGACAGTGCAGCTCTCCTTCAGTACTGCCCCTCCGACAGTATAGCGCTCCCTCAGTACTGCCCCTCCGACAGTGCAGCTCTCCCTCAGTACTGCCCCTCCGACAGTGCAGTGCTCCCTCAGTACTGCCCCTCCGACAGTACAGCACTCCCTCAGTACTGCCCCTCCGACAGTGCAGCGCTCCCTCAGTACCGCCCCTCCGACAGTACAGCGCTCCCTCACCACTGCACCGGGAGTGTCGGCCTGGTTTATTTGCACAAGTCTCTGGAGCGGGACTTGAACCCATGACCTTCTGACTCAGAGGCGAGAGTGCTGTTCACTGAGCAGCCTTAATGCCGTGAGCCCGCCCATTCAAAGGCAAGTCCGCTTGAAATACGCAGCAGGCCTGACAGTGTGTGGAATGAGAACGGGCAGGTGGGTCCTGCCATCACAGCACAATTCACCCCGCTCGAAGGGTGAAGCTGCCTCTGCTCTCTCAGGCGCCGTCAGACCTGCTGCGTATGTTCAGCATTTTCTGTGAGCGTGTCCAAGGGATTATTTTCTCCTCTCAGAGTCCCAGCCCGGCCGTGCTGGCTGGGCTCCAGTGATCGTGTGCTGCTGTAATCCTCCCACCGTGTATACGTTTGATTTACAGGTCGGGTTTCTGCATGAGATCAGCCAGCTATCAGGTTTCAGAGAGCAGGACTGCGATAAACAGGAGAAGCATCTACCCCTCAAAGTTGCCGTTCTGCAGGCGGTGGGTGGGGTGTGGGGGTAGGGGGGGGGGCGCCTGTGGCCGGACCAGGATGGCTCAGGAATACCAACACCATCTGTAGCAAACCTGCAGCTCCCGGCACATTCCGCGGATCAGGAATGCCCCAGGTCATGATTAATTTGAAAGGTGTGCCTTCCTCACTGGCACACGGCACGCATTCCACTGGCGTCAATGATAGCGGCCTGCTCCAGACCCATTATCTAATAACTGCTCCGCATTGCTCACATTCCAACAAGCCCCGTCAAAGAAGGATCACTGTTTGCTTTGGCACCCAGCGCTGGAGTCAACACACAGCAGCAGCAGCAGCAGCAGCAGCAGCAGCAGCGCAGTCTGCAGCAGCAGCAGCAGCAGCAGCAGCAGCGCAGTCTGCAGCAGCAGCAGCAGCAGCAGCAGCAGCAGCGCAGTCTGCAGCAGCAGCAGCGCAGTCTGCAGACACTTCTCTTTAGGCTCACTGACGCCTCACCAAGGATGCTTTTTACTGTAGCTGGGAGGAAGGGAGGGAGGGAGGAGATATCTGCTGGGTCGCAGTTAACTTTCTCACATCGAGAATGTAGATTTGCAGATTCGGACCTGACAATCAGTCTTCAGTCGTCTCACCAACCCCCTACCATCCTCCCACCCTCTCCCCATCAACATTGGCTGCTCAGGACACTGAATGTGAGCTTTGTCCTGTCACTGTGCTGGAGGACAGGGAGAGACTGATGATGTCGCCATGCATGGGACGGAGGTGGGAAGCAGGGGAGTTGGGGGGGAGCGAGGGAGGGAGGGGGAGTGAGCAGAGGTGGGGAGGGGCGGAGGTGGGGAGGGGGCGGAGGTGGGGAGGGGGCGGAGGTGGGGAGGCGGGGGGCAGGGAGCCACAAACAGCAATGTGATATTAACCAGATAATCTGTTTTTGTGATGTTGATTGAAGGACAGAAATTGGCCAGGTCACTGGGGATAACTCCCCTGCTCTTCTTCGTAATAGTGCCTTGGGACCTTTTTACGTCCACCTGAGAGAACAGACGGGGCCTCGGTTTAACGTTACATCCAAAATACGGCACCTTCGACAGTTCAGCATTCCCTCAGTACTGCTGACAGTGCAGCACTCCCTCAGCAGTGTACTGGGAGTGTCAGTCTGGATGATGTGCTCAAGTCTCTGGAGTGGGACTTGAACTCAGAACCTTCTGTCTCAGAGGCAAGAGTGCTACCCACTGACACGACTGAGAGGTTAACCGCGGTTCGTGTCTCTGATCACTAGCCACTCACTCCTGCTGGGAAGTGTGTGGGTGGGGGGGAGGGGGGAGGAGGGGGGATGTCGGGTGATGAGAGGACCAGGCTTAGCTGCGATGCCTTCCACAGTCGATTAGGCAGGCTCACATGCGAAGAGTGGTAATTTGAGCAAGACAAGCAGCACCTGATAGACTGTACCCTCCGCCCCCCACCCCACCCCCGTACCTTCAAAGAGGAGGAAGGGGGAGACTGGCAAAGAAAGGAAGAATGTTATTAAAGGAAAAAAAAGGAAGAATGTTATTAAAATAAAGAAAAATATATGAACCATCTTAGTTGTAAAATTTACACAAGTTCCCAGAAAACTGGTTGTATTTGGCATAAAACGGAAAAATGTTGGAAACATACAACAGGTCTGTCACCATCTGACAGAAGAGAGACGTTAGTGTTTTGGGTCAGACCAGTCATTAGAGGGATAACCTGCCTTTTCCCCTCTCAAATACTTTGTATGTCCCACCTTCTCTGGTCTTATTTCAGATTTCCAGTATTGGTGAATCTCTCGAGGGTGGAGCCTGTGGGATCAGATAGTTCACGAGCTGCCACGGTGCTGGCTAACAGCCTGGGTGCCCTCTGACCATGCGCAGCACCATAGGTTACGGCTGCTGTGCTGACCAGCTGTCCTCTACTTCAGACTGAACTTCACTGACCATTAGACTGCGCACACCCAGCTCTGACCCTTGACCATCAACGGACAGATAATCCCGTGCTCTGAAATTTAGCGATATGCACTCCTGGTGCAGCATCTCAGAATTTATATCCTTCAGTCCCATTCCCCCGCCCTTTCCCCATTCCCCCATCGCCCCGTGCCCACTCTCTGAATGAGCTCTCCCCTAGTCCCATTCCCCCGCCCTTTCCCCATTCCCCCATCGCCCCGTGCCCACTCTGAATGAGCTCTCCCCTAGTCCCATTCCCCTGCCCTTTTACATTTTTCTTGTTCAAATATTTATCCACTTCCTAAAAGCTATTATAGATTCTGCTTCTACCCCAGTTTCTGGTTGGGCATTCTGTCCTAACCCCTCTCATTCTTCTGGCGATTATATTGTATTTTTGTCCTCTAGTTACCAGCCGGCTGACTGACCAGTAGAAATAGTTTTTCCTGATTCACCTCATAATTCTCAACACCTCTATCAGATCTCCCCACTACCTCCTCTGCTCAATTTCCATCAACAGAAAGAAAAGCAGGTTCGATGAAAACCCAATTACATTATTGATAAAGATGTGCATCAGTTCAGATGAAGGACCTTCCACCCATTTGATCTCATCCTGCCCGAACACCAACCGTATCATCTCCAGGTTACAGCTTTAACAGGCAGACGAGGCCTCGGTTTAATGCCACATCCAAGGGACAGCACCTGCCAGGCTAGTTTACGATCTCAAGTCCCGGAGCAGGACTTGAACCCACAACCTTCTGACTCAGAGATGAGAGTGCTACCCACAGAGCCAAGCTGCTAGCAAGTGCAAGAGACGTGGGTGATCAGCTATCACTGTGAGCCGTGTCTATCCAGTGCACGGTGCCCTCTCTCCGCTCCCACAGAGACTGTGCCATGTGGGGCAGGAGAGGGCATGGGCCGTGCCAGTGAGCCAAAGTGTGATAACAGAGACTTTAACGAGTGACTTAAAGCTAGTGAATGAGGCAGAAACAGGTGGGACTTGGGTCTGGTGCCACCCGATGATGAGACCTGGCAGTAAGGCACTGCAGACCGAGTGCGATGGCTGTTAACACAATCCCACAGTAACAGTTTCGTAATTATCAAAATAAACGACTTTCAACTCTCCGACTCTGATCTTGCGCGCCCGCTTATCAAAACCCCCACTCGGGGCTGCCTTAACACTCTGCCAGATCGGACAGATGTACATGACATATTGAAGCCGTTACCATGCACATTTACACACACATTTACACACACACACATTTACACACACACACATTTACACACACACACACACACACACACACACACACACACACACACACACACACACACACACACACACACACACAAAACCACTCACACACACTCAAAACCAGATACACAAACCCACACTCACCAACCCGAACACACTTAAAAACATTCAGAAACCCACACGCACACAAAAACAGACACGCACTCAGAGACAGGCTCGCAATCACAGACTCGCACACAACAACTTGCATTTATATAGCAAGGCTTTTGATAAGATCCCGCATGGCAGACTGGTGACAAAAGTAAAAGCCCATGGGATCCAAGGCAAAGTGGCAAGTTGGATCCAAAATTGGCTCAGAGGCAGGAAACAAAGGGTAATGGTGGAAGGGTGTTTTTGTGACTGGAAGGCTGTTTCCAGTGGGGTTCCGCAGGGCTCAGTACTGGGTCCTTTGCTTTTTGTGGTATAATCAATGATTTGGACTTGAATGTAGGAAGTATGATTAAGAAGTTTGCAAATGATACAAAAATTGGCCGTGTGGTTGATAATGAAGAAGAAAGCTGCAGACTGCAGGAAGATATCAATGGACTGGTCAGGTGGGCAATGGAATTCAATCTGGAGAAGTGTGAGGTAATGCATTTGGGGAGGGCTAACAAGGCAAGGGGATACACTATAAATGGTAGGACACTGAGAAGTGCAGAAGATCAGAGGGACCTTGGAGTGCATGTCCACAGATCCCTGAAGGTAGCAGGTCAGGTAGATAAGGTGGTTAAGAAGGCATACGGAATGCTTGCCTTTATTAGCCGAGGCATAGAATATAAGAGCAGGGAGGTTATACTTGAACTGTATAAAACACTAGTTAGGCCGCAGCTAGAATACTGCATACAGTTCTGGTCACCACATTACAGGAAGGATGTGATTGCACTAGAGAGGGTACAGAGGAGATTTACAAGGATGTTGCCTGGGCTGGGGAATTTTAGCTATGAGGAAAGATTGGATAGGCTGGGGTTGTTTTCTTTGGAACAGAGGAGGCTGAGGGGAGACCTTATTGAGGTGTATAAAATTAAGAGGGGCCTAGATAGAGTGGATAGGAAGGACCTAATTCCCTTAGCAGAGGGGTCAATAACCAGGGGGAATAGATTTAAAGTAATTGGTCGGAAGTTTAGAGGGGATTTGAGGAGAAAATTTTTCACCCAGAGTGGTGGGGGTCTGGAATTCACTGCCTGAAAGGGTGGTAGAGGCAGAAACCCTCATCACATTTAAAAGGTACTTGGATATGCACTGGAAGTGCCGTAACCTACAGGGCTATAGACCAAGAACTGGAAAGTGGGATTAGGCTGGATAGCTCTTTGTCAGCCGGCACGGACAAAATGGGCCGAATGGTCTAATTCTGTGCTGTAAATTGCTATGATTCTCTAATTAACATAGTTAAACATCCCAAGGCACTTCAAAAACACACTCAGAAACAAGACCCACACAAACCCACACATGCAGATGTATGAGGTCACTGTAAGTAGGGAAATAGCCACACAATTTAGAGCTGTGCACTCAGCTGGGATATCTTATTTCTTTCTGAATGTGAAACTTTTAAACAAACCAGACACAATTGCTTCAGACAATAAATTCATGCCAAAAAAAAGAACAACTTTTTTAAATCAAAAGAATTTAACCAGATTCATTCCTTTCAAATTGCCCAGCGTGTCGAAGCACTGGCTCAGTGTGGCACAGAGAGGGGCTGGGGGATATACAGTGTCAGCACTGGCACAGTGAGGGCGCAGGGGGACATACAGTGTCAGCACTGGCACAGTGAGGGCGCAGGGGGACATACAGTGTCAGCACTGGCACAGTGTGGCAGAGAGGGAGCAGGGGGACATACAGTGTCAGCACTGGCACAGTGTGGCAGAGAGGGAGCAGGGGGACATACAGTGTCAGCACTGGCACAGTGTGGCAGAGAGGGAGCAGGGGGACATACAGTGTCAGCACTGGCACAGTGTGGCAGAGAGGGGCTGGGGGATATACAGTGTCAGCACTGGCACAGTGTGGCACAGAGAGGGGCTGGGGGACATACAGTGTCAGCACTGGCACAGTGAGGGCGCAGGGGGACATACAGTGTCAGCACTGGCACAGTGAGGGCGCAGGGGGACATACAGTGTCAGCACTGGCACAGTGTGGCACAGAGAGGGGCTGGGGGACATACAGTGTCAGCACTGGCACAGTGTGGCAGAGAGGGGCTGGGGGATATACAGTGTCAGCACTGGCACAGTGTGGCAGAGAGGGAGCAGGGGGACATACAGTGTCAGCACTGGCACAGTGTGGCAGAGAGGGAGCAGGGGGACATACAGTGTCAGCACTGGCACAGTGTGGCAGAGAGGGGCTGGGGGATATACAGTGTCAGCACTGGCACAGTGTGGCACAGAGAGGGGCTGGGGGACATACAGTGTCAGCACTGGCACAGTGTGGCAGAGAGGGGCTGGGGGATATACAGTGTCAGCACTGGCACAGTGTGGCACAGAGAGGGGCTGGGGGACATACAGTGTCAGCACTGGCACAGTGTGGCAGAGAGGGGCTGGGGGATATACAGTGTCAGCACTGGCACAGTGTGGCACAGAGAGGGGCTGGGGGACATACAGTGTCAGCACTGGCACAGTGAGGGCGCAGGGGGACATACAGTGTCAGCACTGGCACAGTGAGGGCGCAGGGGGACATACAGTGTCAGCACTGGCACAGTGTGGCACAGAGAGGGAGCAGGGGGACATACAGTGTCAGCACTGGCACAGTGAGGGCGCAGGGGGACATACAGTGTCAGCACTGGCACAGTGAGGGCGCAGGGGGACATACAGTGTCAGCACTGGCACAGTGAGGGCGCAGGGGGACATACAGTGTCAGCACTGGCACAGTGTGGCACAGAGAGGGAGCAGGGGGACATACAGTGTCAGCACTGGCACAGAGAGGGCGCAGGGGGACATACAGTGTCAGCACTGGCACAGTGAGGGCGCAGGGGGACATACAGTGTCAGCACTGGCACAGTGAGGGCGCAGGGGGACATACAGTGTCAGCACTGGCACAGTGTGGCACAGAGAGGGGCTGGGGGACATACAGTGTCAGCACTGGCAGTGGGGCACAGTGAGGGCGCAGGGGGACATACAGTGTCAGCACTGGCACAGTGTGGCAGAGAGGGAGCAGGGGGACATACAGTGTCAGCACTGGCACAGTGTGGCAGAGAGGGGCTGGGGGATATACAGTGTCAGCACTGGCACAGTGTGGCACAGAGAGGGGCTGGGGGACATACAGTGTCAGCACTGGCACAGTGAGGGCGCAGGGGGACATACAGTGTCAGCACTGGCACAGTGAGGGCGCAGGGGGACATACAGTGTCAGCACTGGCACAGTGTGGCACAGAGAGGGAGCAGGGGGACATACAGTGTCAGCACTGGCACAGTGAGGGCGCAGGGGGACATACAGTGTCAGCACTGGCACAGTGAGGGCGCAGGGGGACATACAGTGTCAGCACTGGCACAGTGAGGGCGCAGGGGGACATACAGTGTCAGCACTGGCACAGTGTGGCACAGAGAGGGAGCAGGGGGACATACAGTGTCAGCACTGGCACAGAGAGGGCGCAGGGGGACATACAGTGTCAGCACTGGCACAGTGAGGGCGCAGGGGGACATACAGTGTCAGCACTGGCACAGTGTGGCAGAGAGGGGCTGGGGGATATACAGTGTCAGCACTGGCACAGTGTGGCAGAGAGGGCGCAGGGGGACATACAGTGTCAGCACTGGCACAGTGTGGCAGAGAGGGCGCAGGGGGACATACAGTGTCAGCACTGGCAGTGGGGCACAGAGAGGGCGCAGGGGGACATACAGTGTCAGCACTGGCACAGTGAGGGCGCAGGGGGACATACAGTGTCAGCACTGGCACAGTGTGGCAGAGAGGGCGCAGGGGGACATACAGTGTCAGCACTGGCAGTGGGGCACAGAGAGGGAGCAGGGGGACATACAGTGTCAGCACTGGCACAGTGTGGCAGAGAGGGGCTGGGGGACATACAGTGTCAGCACTGGCAGTGTGGCACAGAGGGCGCAGGGGGACATATGGGAGCAGCGAATCAAACAAGAAATCTTCATTAGGAGGTTTTAGCTGTGACTCAGTGGCTGCACTCCCACCTCCGAGTCAGAAGGTTGTGGGTTCGAGTCCCTATGCAGAGACTTGAGCACGAAAATCTAGGCTGACACTCCAGAGCAGTACTGAGGGAGTGCTGCACTGTCGGAGGTGCCGTCTTTCAGATGAGACGTTAAAGCGAGGCCCCGTCTGCTCTCACAGGTGGACGTAAAAGATCCTATTCGAAGAAGAGCAGGGGAGTTCTTCCCGGTGTCCTGGCCAATATTTATCCCTCAATCAACATCATTAAAAACAGATGATCTGGTCAGTATCACATTGCGGTTTGTGGGAACTTGCTGTGTGCAAATTGGCGGCTGCTGCTTTTCCGACATGACAACAGTGACTCCACTTCAAAAAGTACTTCATTGGCTGTAAAGCGCTTTGGGAAGTCCTGAGGTCGTGAAAGGCGCTATAGAAATGCAAGTAAATGGGTGGTTAATGGGGCAGATCCTGCTGTTCCAGTGTGTATTGGAAGGGCCGGGAGCAGCGAATCGGATGAGCAGGAACGTATGCCTGGAAGGGAACCCATCCAATTTTCCGTCCAATGCAGGAACATCTGTTCCGACATTATCGAAATGAACATTACTTAACACGTGTTTTTTAAAAAACTTGTACGGCCATATTGCAGCTAGCAAATTAACAGTTAAGGCAAAGTCCTGGAGAAACACTTAGACCATCGGACACCAGCGTTTAAAATAAACGGGTTAATAGCTCTTTAAATAAACAGGGCAGGAATCTCATACTGACGCAGTAAGTGCCTGAACGCTGGCAGTCCACCCCATTGTTTCAAGGCCTTGGGAGACGTTAGCGTGCAATGTACTGCTTCAAATCGCAGCCGAGACTCCAGGCCCCATGAAACCAATGGCATGGTTTTGGAATGAATCCAGGCTTCATGTGAACTCTGACCTGCCCGGGTTACTCTTCACCTCAGAGACGCAACAAGCAGGGCCCGGCAAAACTACCACTCTTTATTAAACAAATCGGCTTCCGCCTGGCTGTGATATAGCTGGTCCACTGGTGGCACGGGGGCAGTGTCCAGGGGGGGAAGGCGGGTAAGGGCAGGTGTCTGTGACACTAACATTTCCAGGTGTTTGGTAGCTAGCTAAACTAGGTAGTCTCTGCACCATCAACCGGCCTCACTGACGAGAACCGCGGGGTTAAAAAACAAACACTTACATTAATGCACACTAACAGGGGATTGCACTCCCCAAAGAGGCACAACGTTTTCATTATTAGCCACTTGTGTGGTCAAGTAATGATTTAATCCTGTTGTTATGAGGCAAGTCAGATGGCAGCATCGTCAAGTTACGCTCGTCAACTCTTGTTTCTTGTGGGAGGGCAGCAGAAAGAATGAACCCTTGTGCCATATTTCTGTACCAGAAGAGAGATTATCCAACTCCTTGGAACGATACAGAGCCTCCACAAGCAGCGGTATGGCCTGCCTCAATAGGTTCTATAAAAACCATGAGCTGCACCATGGCCTCGCCCTTCCCCATCTCCACAACCTCCTCCAGCCCTACAACCTTGCGAGATCTCTGCGTTCCAAGAACTCGGGCATCTTCTGCGCCCTCCACTTCTTTCGCCCCACTATTGGCTGCTGTGCCTTCAGCCGTTTATCCCTTGGCTCTGGAATTCCCCCATAGCCTTTCCACCTCAACAACTCCCATAAGGCCCTCTGAGTCAGAAAGTCATGGGTTCAAGTCCCACTCCAGAGACTTAAGCACGTAATCCAGGCCGACACTCCCAGTGCAGTGCTGAGGGAGGGGGGTTCTCCCCGGTGTCCTGGGGCCAATATTTATCCCTCAACCAACGTCACTAAAAGCAGATGATCTGGTCATTATCACATTGCTGTTTGTGGGAGCTTGCTGTGCGCAAATTGGCTACTGCGTTTTCTACATCACAACAGTGACTACACTTCAAAAGTAGTTCATTGGCTGTGAAGCGCTTTGGCACGTCCTGAGGTGGTGAATAATCGCTCTTGTGAAGCACCTTGGGATATTTTTTCTACATTAAAGGTGCTATGATGTTGTCTGTTGATGGAGACTGCACGTGCGTGGCCTCACCTGGCTGGGGGGTCAGTCTCGCTCTCTGTTGTGCTCTTTCCAAGACCATCAGCTATCAGCATTTATTATTTTTATAACTTGAATTCCAGGAATGGTGGCCTCCGGCTGTGAGGAGAGCTCTGGAATTCCCATCGTTCATTCTCCTGCCAGTAACTTGGTGGAAGTTGGAGATAGGAGCAGGGCCCAGAGCTGTCACCTGGCAGGCGGAAGGGAGGGGAGGGGAATGTTATGAGGTGCAGAAGGTTCACCTCGAGAAGCTCACCTCAAATCCAAAGCAGAGCAAGAGCAGAAACTCCCCCTCACACACGTGCATCCACACACAGAGCAGACTGCCGTTCCAAATAAAGGTGTTGACATTTCAGTCAAGCTTCTGCCCAAGGCCAACCTGACAGCATAAGGCCTCTGATATATCAGCCAATACAAACCCTCTATACTGATACTGGGGCACTGAGAATATGACACAAGCAGAGAGCTGTGGTCTCGGAGCCCCACTCTCACATTCGATCACCTGCTACTAATTTGGTGGAAATCCTGAGCTGGGCAAAGAACACTGCAATGGAGAACTCTCCCCCCACTCCTGCCTCCACATGAACAGAAATTGAAAACAGGAGGCCTATTTTCGATCTACATTCACTGTTGTAAGTCAGTTATACATTTTGGCTGGTTTACTGGGGGAGGGGGAGTTAAATGTACCCCCGTGTCGATATTTCCTCCTCCCCCACTCCCACACAGTTTGAAAATCTCCCCACTCCGATAGTATGTTCCCCCAGTGCCTGATATACTAGTGTGGGAACAGTTTAAAGTGAATCTGTGTCCTGGGCTCACGGTGCAGCCCCCCAGTGCCTGATATACTAGTGTGGGAACAGTTTAAAGTGAATCTGTGTCCTGGGCTCACGGTGCAGCCCCCCAGTGCCTGATATACTAGTGTGGGAACAGTTTAAAGTGAATCTGTGTCCTGGGCTCAGTGTCCCTCCCTGGAATGCAAATGTGTAGTCCAGAGCGTCACGCTGCAGCTGTTTTTGAATGAGAGGAAAGCAGCCTGCTGCACTTTGTGCTCTGGTTACTGGAATCGCCAGTGATAGCACATCACTGGCAGCTGGCACAGTCTGGACGGAGGGGTGGTGCCATTCAATGTTTCCGATAGTTTGCAGATCATTCCTGTCAGTTCACATTACAGTTAAACTGGAGCTGAACCTTGCAGTTTAAAATCAGAATATAAATGGCATTATTCTGAGTTTAGCTCTTGCACTGCCACATATAATGACAATCGAACAGAGAAAGTGAGGGTGGGGGGAGGTAGAGCATCGGAAAGAGAGAGAGAGAGAGAGACACACAGAGAGACAGAGAGAGAGAGAGAGAGAGAGAGAGAGAGAGAGAGAGAGAGAGAGAGAGAGAGAGAGAGCGCACTGAGGGAGTACCAGAGCAAAAGAGCAGGAGAATGAGATAAAGAAAGAGCGTACACACACTGAAGGAGAACAGAGAGAGATAGAGCAAGAAAAAGAAAAAAGAGGGGCTGTAATGGGTGATATTGATCGAGAGGCTGTAACGGGTGATATTGATCGAGGGGGTGTAACGGGTGATATCTGATTCAGGGGCTGTAACATGTGATATCTGATCGAGGGGCTGCAACGGGTGATATCTGATCGAGGGGCTGTAACGGGTGATATTGATCGAGGGGGTGTAACGGGTGATATCTGATCGAGGGGGTGTAACGGGTGATATCTGATCGAGGGGCTGTAACGGGTGATATTGATCGAGGGGCTGTAACGGGTGATATCTGATCGAGGGGGTGTAACGGGTGATATCTGATCGAGGGGCTGTAACGGGTGATATCTGATCGAGGGGCTGTAACGGGTGATATCTGATCGAGGGGGTGTAACGGGTGATATCTGATCAAGGGGCTGTAACGGGTGATATTGATCGAGGGGCTGTAACGGGTGATATCTGATCGAGGGGGTGTAATGGGTGATATCTGATTGAGGGGGTGTAACGGGTGATATCTGATCGAGGGGCTGTAACGGGTGATATTGATCGAGGGGGTGTAACGGGTGATATTGATCGAGGGGCTGTAACGGGTGATATCTGATCGAGGGGCTGTAACGGGTGATATTGATCGAGGGGCTGTAACGGGTGATATCTGATCCAGGGGCTGTAACAGGTGATATCTGATCGAGGGGCTGTAACGGGTGATATTGATCGAGGGGCTGTAACGGGTGATATTGATCGAGGGGCTGTAACGGGTGATATCTGATCCAGGGGCTGTAACAGGTGATATCTGATCGAGGGGCTGTAACAGGTGATATCTGATCCAGGGGGTGTAACGGGTGATATTGATCGAGGGGCTGTAACGGGTGATATTGATCGAGGGGCTGTAACGGGTGATATCTGATCCAGGGGGTGTAACGGGTGATATCTGATCGAGGGGGTGTAACGGGTGATATTGATCGAGGGGGTGTAACGGGTGATATCTGATCGAGAGGCTGTAACGGGTGATATCTGATCGAGGGGCTGTAACGGGTGATATTGATCGAGGGGGTGTAACGGGTGATATCAGATCGAGGGAGTGTAACGGGTGATATCTGATCGAGGGGCTGTAACGGGTGATATTGATCGAGGGGGTGTAACGGGTGATATTGATCGGGGGGGTGTAACGGGTGATATCTGATCGAGGGAGTGTAACGGGTGATATTGATCGAGGGGGTGTAACGGGTGATATCTGATCGAGGGGGTGTAACGGGTGATATCTGATCGAGGGGCTGTAACGGGTGATATCTGATCGAGGGGGTGTAACGGGTGATATTGATCGAGGGGCTGTAACGGGTGATATCTGATCGAGGGGCCGTAACGGGTGATATCTGATCGAGGGGGTGTAACGGGTGATATCTGATCGAGAGGCTGTAACGGGTGATATCTGATCGAGAGGCTGTAACGGGTGATATCTGATCGAGAGGCTGTAACGGGTGATATTGATCGAGGGTGTGTAACGGGTGATATTGATCGAGGGGCTGTAACAGGTGATATTGATCGAGAGGCTGTAACGGGTGATATCTGATCGAGGGGGTGTAACGGGTGATATCTGATCGAGGGAGTGTAACGGGTGATATTGATCGAGGGGCTGTAACGGGTGATATCTGATCAAGGGGCTGTAACGGGTGATATCTGATCGAGGGGGTGTAACGGGTGATATTGATCGAGGGGCTGTAACGGGTGATATCTGATCCAGGGGGTGTAACGGGTGATATTGATCGAGGGGCTGTAACGGGTGATATCTGATCGAGGGGCTGTAACGGGTGATATCTGATCGAGGGGCTGTAACGGGTGATATCTGATCGAGGGGGTGTAACGGGTGATATCTGATCGAGAGCCTGTAACGGGTGATATTGATCGAGGGGCTGTAACGGGTGATATTGATCGAGGGGCTGTAACGGGTGATATCTGATCGAGGGGCTGTAACGGGTGATATTGATCGAGGGGCTGTAACGGGTGATATTGATCGAGGGGCTGTAACGGGTGATATTGATCGAGGGGCTGTAACGGGTGATATTGATCGAGGGGGTGTAACGGGTGATATTGATCGAGGGGGTGTAACGGGTGATATTGATCGAGGGGGTGTAACGGGTGATATCTGATCGAGGGGGTGTAACGGGTGATATCTGATCGAGGGGCTGTAACGGGTGATATCTGATCGAGGGGCTGTAACGGGTGATATCTGATCGAGGGGGTGTAACGGGTGATATCTGATCGAGGGGCTGTAACGGGTGATATTGATCGAGGGCTGTAACGGGTGATATTGATCGAGGGGCTGTAACGGGTGATATTGATCGAAGGGGTGTAACGGGTGATATCTGATCGAGGGGTGTAACGGGTGATATTGATCGAGGGGGTGTAACGGGTGATATCTGATCGAGGGGCTGTAACGGGTGATATTGATCGAGGGGCTGTAACGGGTGATATTGATCGAGGGGCTGTAACGGGTGATATTGATCGAGGGGGTGTAACGGGTGATATTGATCGAGGGGGTGTAACGGGTGATATTGATCGAGGGGGTGTAACGGGTGATATCTGATCGAGGGGGTGTAACAGGTGATATCTGATCGAGGGGCTGTAACGGGTGATATCTGATCGAGGGGCTGTAACGGGTGATATCTGATCGAGGGGGTGTAACAGGTGATATCTGATCGAGGGGCTGTAACGGGTGATATTGATCGAGGGCTGTAACGGGTGATATTGATCGAGGGGCTGTAACGGGTGATATTGATCGAAGGGGTGTAACGGGTGATATCTGATCGAGGGGCTGTAACGGGTGATATTGATCGAGGGGCTGTAACGGGTGATATTGATTGAAGGGGTGTAACGGGTGATATCTGATCGAGAGGGTGTAACGGGTGATATTGATCGAGGGGTGTAACGGGTGATATCTGATCGAGGGGCTGTAACGGGTGATATCTGATCGAGGGGGTGTAACGGGTGATATTGATCGAGGGGCTGTAACGGGTGATATTGATCGAGGGGGTGTAACGGGTGATATTGATCGAGGGGGTGTAACGGGTGATATCTGATCGAGGGGCTGTAACGGGTGATATTGATCGAGGGGCTGTAACGGGTGATATTGATTGAAGGGGTGTAACGGGTGATATCTGATCGAGAGGGTGTAACGGGTGATATTGATCGAGGGGTGTAACGGGTGATATCTGATCGAGGGAGTGTAACGGGTGATATTGATCGAGGGGGTGTAACGGGTGATATCTGATCGAGGGGCTGTAACGGGTGATATTGATCGAGGGAGTGTAACGGGTGATATTGATCGAGGGGGTGTAACGGGTGATATCTGATCGAGGGGGTGTAACGGGTGATATCTGATCGAGGGGTGTAACGGGTGATATCTGATCGGAGGGGCGGAGGTTTAACGGGTGACAGAGGGGCCGGGCTGGGCTAAGAGCCACTTGTGCTGTTCCCGAGAGTTGCCTGGACTGGTGTCTATCTCCCAACATGACAGGTTGTTCAAAGAGTTGGTATTGGATGAATGTTTTCTCAGGAATACCTATTCAATCCAAAAAACCCACATGTCTGGCACCCTGGGGATGATTTTGAAGCCGGAAGGTTGACTGACAGCTGTCAAATTGAGGATGCCCTGTGAGAAGGACTGGTCTATGAGTCTTTAATGGGCAGTGGCTCAGCCATCTAATGGTTCCGAGGCCGGCGAGGGTAGGAAGTGGTTGCATGGCAGCATAGAGCCACACAAGGAGCAGGGACAGTGTTTCAGTTTAATATTGCGAGGGAGCACAGGAGAAGCACCTTTGCTGTTTGCACTTTTCGAAAAGAATATTAAAAGCTGTCATTATCCTTTGTAAAAGGACTTGCATTTCTACAGTGCCTTTCACAGCCTTAGAACATCCCAAAGCGCTTTACAGCCAATGAAGTACTTTTGAAGTGTAGTCACTGTTGTAATGTAGGAAACGGGACAGCCAATTTACAGAGAGCAAGATCCCACAAACAGCAATGTGATAATGAACAGATAATCTGTTATAAGTGATGTTGATTGAGGGATAAATATTGGCCCCAGGACACCGGGAAGAACACCCCTACTCTTCTTCCAATAGTCCTTCCATCCAAGAGGGCAAACGGGCCCACAGTTCAAGGTCTCATCCATAAGAAAGCACCTCTGACAGTGCAGCGCTCCTTCAGTACTGACTCTCCGACAGTGCAGCGCTCCCTCAGTACTGCCCCTCCGACAGTGCAGTGCTCCCTCAGTACTGCCCCTTCGACAGTGCAGCGCTCCCTCAGTACTGACTCTCCGACAGTGCAGCGCTCCCTCAGTACTGTCCCTCCGACAGTGCAGCACTCCCTCAGTACTGCCCCTCCGACAGTGCAGTGCTCCCTCAGTACTGCCCCTTCGACAGTGCAGCACTCCCTCAGAACTGCCCCTTCGACAGTGCAGCGCTCCCTCAGTACTGCCCCTCCGACAGTGCAGCGCTCCCTCAGTACTGCCCCTCCAACAGTGCAGCGCTCCCTCAATACTGCCCCTCCGACAGTGCAGCGCTCCCTCAGTACTGACTCTCCGACAGTGCAGCGCTCCCTCAGTACTGCCCCTCCGACAGTGCAGCACTCCCTCAGTACTGCCCCTCCGACAGTGCAGCGCTCCCTCAGTACTGCCCCTTCGACAGTGCAGCACTCCCTCAGAACTGCCCCTTCGACAGTGCAGCACTCCCTCAGTACTGTCCCTCCGACAGTGCAGCGCTCCCTCAGTACTGCCCCTCCGACAGTGCAGCGCTCCCTCAGTACTGCCCCTCCGACAGTGCAGCGCTCCTTCAGTACTGTCCCTCCGACAGTGCGGCGCTCCCTCAGTACTGCCCCTCCGATAGTGCAGCGCTGCCTCAGTACTGCCCCTCCGACAGTGCAGCGCTCCCTCAGTACTGCCCCTCCGATAGTGCAGCGCTCCCTCAGTACTGCCCCTCCGACAGTGTAGCGCTCCCTCAATACTGCCCCTCCGACAGTGCAGCACTCCCTCAGTACTGCCCCTCCGACAGTGCAGCGCTCCCTCAGTACTGTCCCTCCGACAGTGCGGCGCTCCCTCAGTACTGCCCCTCCGATAGTGCAGCGCTGCCTCAGTACTGCCCCTCCGACAGTGCAGCGCTCCCTCAGTACTGCCCCTCCGATAGTGCAGCGCTCCCTCAGTACTGCCCCTCCGACAGTGCAGCGCTCCCTCAATACTGCCCCTCCGACAGTGCAGCACTCCCTCAGTACTGCCCCTCCGATAGTGCAACACTCCCTTAGAACTGCACTGGGACTGTCGGCCTGTATTATCGGCTCAAGTCTCTGGAGTGGGGCTTAAACCTTCGACCTTCTGACTCAGAGGCGAGAGTGCTACCCACCGAGTCACGGCTGACACCTGAATACTGAGTACTGTTCATTAACCTGTTCAATGTTCAAGAAATGTGTTTACTGATTTATAGCCTGAGCTACCATCCGAAGACAAGGGGATCAGACGGTGGTACATGATATACTCCTCTGTGCCGGAGTACAGTGACAGAGGCTCTCTGTTCAACCACTGGGCACACTACATTAACATTAGTTGATAAAAGGTCCATAGGGGATGCAAGCTCTTGCTTACGGGAGAGGCTGGAAATGCTGAACTCACAGAACCATAGAATCAAAGAATGGTTACAGCGCAGAAGCAGGCCATTCGGCCTGTCGAGCCCGTACCGGCTCTCTGCAAGAGCACTTCTGCTAGTCCCACTCCCCCGCCCTTTCTTCTAGAGCCCTGCAAATTTTTTTCCTTCAGGTACTTATCCAACTCCCTTTTGAAAGCCATGATTGAATCTGCCTCCACCACCCTTTCAGGCAGTGAGTTCCAGATCATAACCACTCGCTGCGTAAAAAAGTTTTTCCTCATATCGCCTTTGGTTCTTTTGCCAATCACCTTAAATCTGTGTCCTCTGATTCTCGACCCTTCCGCCAATGGGAACAGTTTCTCTCTGTCTACTCTGACCAGACCCCTCATGATTTAGAATACCTCTATCAAATCTCCTCTCAACCTTCTCTGCTCTCAGGAGAACAACCCCAGCTTCTCCAGTCTATCCACGTAACTGAAGTCCCTCATCCCTGGAATCATTCTTGTAAATCTTTTCTGCACCCTCTCTAAGGCCTTCACATCCTTCCTAAAGTGCAGTGTCCAGAATTGGACACAATACTCCAGTTGAGGCCGAACCAGTGTTTTATATAGGTTCATCATAACTTCCTTGCTTTTGTACTCTATGCCTCTGTTTATGAATGTGATGTGGAGATGCCGGTGTTGGACTGGGGTGGACAAAAGTGAGAAGTCGCACAACACCAGGTTATAGTCCAACAGTTTTATTTGAAATCACAAGCTTTCGGAGCGGCTGCTCCTTCGTCAGGTGAAGTGAAGGAATACTTCACCTGACGAAGGAGCAGCGCTCCGAAAGCTTGTGATTTCAAATAAAACTGTTGGACTATAACCTGGTGTTGTGCGACTTCTCACTTCTGTTTATGAAGCCCAGGATCCCGTATGCTTTTTTAACCTGCCCTGCCACCTTCAACGATTTATGCACATATACCCCCAGGTCTCTCTGATCATGCACCCCCTTTAGGATTGTGCCTTTAGTTTATATTGCCTCTCATTCTTCCTACCAAAATGTATCACTTCACACTTTTTTGCGTGAAATTGCATCTGCCACGTGTCCGCCCATTTCACCAGCCTGTCTATGTCCTCTTGAAGTCTATCACAATCCTCCTCACTGTTCACTATACTGCCAAATTTTGAAATTGTGCCCTGTACACCCAAGTCCAAGTCATTAATATATATCAAAAAAAGCAGTGGTCCTTGTTCCGACCCCTGGGGAACACCACTGTATACCTTCCTCCAGTCCGAAAAACAACCGTTCACCACTACTCTGTTTCCTGTCACTTAGCCAATTTCGTATCCATGCTGCCACTGTCCCTTTTATTCCATGGGCTTCAACTTTGCTGGCAAGTCAATTATGTGACACTTTATCAAACGCCTTTTGGAAGTCCGTGTACACCACATCAACCCTCTGTGTTACCTCATCAAAAAACTCAATCAAGTTAGTTAAACACGATATTTCCCGTAATAAATCCGTGCTGGCTTTCCATAATTAATCCACACTTGTCCAAGTGACTGTTAATTTTGTCCCGGATTATTGTTTCTCAAAGCTTCCCCACCACCGAGGTTAAACTGACTGGCCTGTAGTTGCAATTTCCACCTTTACTTCCCTCAGCATCCTAGGATGCATCCCATCTGGTCCTGGTGACTTATCTACTTTAAGAACAGCCAGCCTTTCTAGTACCTCTTCTTTATCAATTTTTATCCAATCCAGTACCTCCTCTTTCACTATGACTTTGGCAGCATATTCTTCCTTGGTGAAGACAGATGCAAAGTACTCGTTTAGTACCTCAGTCATGCCCTCTGCCTCCATGCGTAGGTCTCCTTTTTGGTTCCTAATCGGCCCCACCCCACCTCTTACTACCCGTTTACTATATATATATGCCTATAGCAGACTTTTGGATCCCCTTTTCTGTTAGCTGCCAATCTATTCTCATACTCTCTGGGGGAGAAATTCATTATAGCCCCGTTTGAGGCGCTAACTTTTAAAGCTTGAGAAAATTCGCGCCAGGCGCTAATGATTTTAAACTTTTAAAAAATTCGGTTTTGCGCTCCAAGAAGGAAATGGAGCACTAAATCAAGCACTCCACTTCCTCTTGGAGCGCAATTGGCAGCAGGCGGGGCGGAGACTTCAGCAGCGCTGCACACTGGGCCGTGCAGCGCCGCCGTGTTCAAAGGCTCCATCCCTCCCTTAAAGGGAAGGGCCATCGCTGCAGGCTCTGCAATATAAGTACCTACCTGGACCACCAAGGCAGCCGCAATCCCACGCGATCAGCCCAGCACTCAAGCAGAGTGCCGGGCTGATCGATCGCGGGCAGGAACCAGGGGGCGCGAACGGGAGGCGCAAAGGCACCCAATTCCGCCCCTCTCTTTGCCCCTCTTATTTCCTTTCTCACTTCCCCTCTGAATTTTCTATATTCAGCCTGGTTCTCACTTGTATTATCGACCTGACATCTGTCATACGCCCCCTTTTTCTGCTTCATCTTACTCTCTCTCTCGTCATCCAGGGAGCTCTGGCTTTGATTTCCCGACCTTTCCCCGCCACGGGAATGTACCTCAACTATATCCGAACCATCTCCTCTTTAATGCAGCCCATTGTTCGATTACAGTTTTGGCTGCCAATCTTTGATTCCAATTTACCCGGGCCAGATCTGTTCTCAACCCACTGAAATTGGCCCTCCTCCAATTAAATATTTTTACTCTAGATTGCGCCCTGTCCTTTTCCATAGCTAATCTAAACCTTATGATACTATGATCACTGTTCTCTAAATGTTCACCTACTGACACTTGCTTCACTTGACCGACCTCATTCCCCAGAACCAGATCCAGCAATGCCTCCTTCCTCGTTGGGCCGGAAATGTATTGATTAAGAAAGTTCTCCTGAACACACTTTAGAAATTCTTCCCCTCTCTGCCCTTTACACTATTACTATCCCAGTCTATATTAGGATAGTTGAAGTCCCCCATTTTCACTACTCTATAGTTCTTGATCCTCACTCTAATTTCCCTGCAAATTTGCTCCTCCATATCCTTTCCACTAGTTGGTGGTCTATAGAATACACCTAGTAGTGTAATGACACCTCTATTGTTTGTTAACTCTAGCCATATAGATTCTGTCCTTGACCCCTCCAGGACATCATCTCTCTCCAGCACTGTAACATTCTCCTTAACCAATACTGCCACCCCACTTCCTATCTTTCCTTCCCTATCTTTCCTGAACACCTTATAACCAGGAATATTTAATACCCAATCCTGTCCTTTTTGAGCCAGGTCTCAGTTATTGCCACAACATCATGTTCCCATGTGGCTATCTGTGCCTGCAGCTCACCAACCTTATTTACCACACTTCGTGCATTTACACACATGCATTGTAAACCTCTCTTCGACCACCTTGTATTCTCTTAGTCTGACCCCACCTAATACCGCACTATTTCTTACTCTAGTGCTATCTGTCTCTCCCAATCCTTTGTGCACCTTGTTTCTCCTTTCTAATGCTACATCCTGATGTCCATCCCCCAGCCAAATTCGTTTAAACCCTCCCCAACAGCACTAGCAAACGCCCCCTTGAGCATATTGGTCCCAGTTCTGTTGAGGTGTAACCTGTCCGGCCTGTACAAGTCCCACCTCCCCCAGAACCGGTCCCAATGTCCCAGAAATCTAAAGCCCTCCCTCCTGCACCATCTCTCCGGCCACGCATTCATCTGCTCTATCCTCCTATTTCTATACTCACTAGCTCATGGCACCAGGAGCAATCTGTAGATTGCTACCTTTGAGGTCCTGCTTATTCATCTCTTTCCTAGCTCAAGGAACATATCTCGCTTAAAAACCCAAAAACACAGCAGTGTTAGGAAACACTGTACTGAGATTTCAAGACTCGAAGGAGTACCGATAAACCCAACCTTAATAAACTGTTTGACACAAACACAAAACATAAGTGGGGACATGGTCGTAAACAGAAGAGAGAAGAGCAGAGTTCCGTTTGAACTATTCGACACAGAGGGTGGGGAATGCGAGAAACCGTCTGTTCAGGGAGTGTCGGCAACTTTCAAGGGATCTGGATAGAGTTTTTGACATAGGATCAGAGGAATTACTAGATGGAAAAAGACCAAGGTCCGTCTAGTTCGCCTTCTACCATCATGGTCGTCCCATGATCCAACGATAATTGAGTTGTTGACCAATCACAGCGATCAATCTCTATCAATGAGTCTACAACAGACCCAGACAGGAGGTGAGGAAAACCCCCAGTGATGGAGAGCTTTGAGAACCACAGGTCCAAAGTCACCTGTTCCTCCCGAGCACGCTGCACTCCCCACACGTCACGTCTCAAATTACTCACATACTGTGTCTCAAAATGTTATTGATGAGACAAGTGAAGGAGGCATACAAGACACAGAGTATAAACGACATTGGGAACTTTGGGACTGCAACGGCCCCTTGCTGCCCAGTATATTGCTATGCTCCAATACACCCCGAGCTGCCTTCTATAGGAGGCATTCTTCATGTCTCCCCCTCTAATAGGGACACCATACTAAAACTCTTTCAACAACACACCTTCTGTGGGGGTCCCAAGAACTGCCTCACACGGTGAAGCAGCTGTCAGTGTATTTGCTGACTGTACAGAAACTGTTTGATACAGTGAAAATTTTTACTCACAATCCATCGTCCAACCCACCGAGCGAATGCTGCTGGCTAACGCTTGAGCTGATTAACCTGGCCTGGCATCAGTGAGCATTGCCAGGCTAACACGAAACACTGCAGTCTTTGCTAGTGTTGAACAACAACTCAATTCGGGAAAAAGTGGGTTCTTTTTTCAGACCTTACCGGGAGGCTGCAGAAGTGGCTCTGTCGACATATCCAGAGTTGGGTGTCTGAAGGTCGGGCTGGGCACTGCGAGTCGGGCCCAAGTTATTGACTGATGAGCGGAGGCCTGGAGTCATCAACATGTTTTCTCTGCTCAGTGCTCCACTTGCCAGGTTCATGTTGGATAACTGTGTGAAAAATAAATGAGCAATCATGGAGGGCAACACCGCCCAGCCCATTTGTGTCCTCAGCTGACAGATGCACGCACACACACAGTTATTTGATACAATATTAAAATACTGCACACAATAAAAAATAGGAGAATGAGACAAAATGGACATATCCCCGAGGGAAAATGGATATAATATTAAACTGAAGAGATTTAGGACTGCGAGCAGGAGAATTTTTTTTTACACAGAGGGTTGTTAGGCTGTGGAATTCACTACCGGAGTTAGTGACTAAAGCAAAAAGCAAGGGAAGAGTTTTTAGATTAGTGAGTAAAGCCCCCCGGGATTGAACCCTTTGTGGTGTACATCGATGGTTCAAGGTAGTCAGTTCCTCTCACAGCCTTGAAGTTTCTCTTGCCCAAAGAAAACAAGCCCAAGCTCATTAACTTCGGAGTCCAGGTAAATAGATCGTTAAAATGTCATGGACAGGTACAGAAAATAATCAAAAAGGCTAATGGAATGCTGGCCTTTATATCTGGAGGACTAGAATAGAAGTTATGCTGCAGCTATAAAAAAACCCTGGTTACACCACACCTGGAGTACTGTGAGCACCACAGGATATATTGGCCTTGGAGGGAGTGCAGCGTAGGTTTACCAGAATGATACCCGGACTCCAAGGGTTAAGTTACAAGGAGAGATTACACAAATTAGGGTTGTATTCCTTGGAATTTAGAAGGTTAAGGGGTGATTTGATCGAAGTTTTCAAGATATTAAGGGGAACAGATAGGGTCGATAGAGAGAAATTATTTCCGCTGCTTGGGGAGTCTAGGACTAGGGGACATTGTCTAACAATTAGAGCCAGACCTTTCAGGAGTGAAATTAGGAAACACTTCTACACACAAAGGGTGGTAGAAGTTTGGAACTCTCTTCCGCAAATGGCAGTTGATGCTAGATCAATTGTTAATTTTAAATCTGAGATTGACAGATTTTTGTTAACCAGAGGTGTTAAAGGATATGGAGCAAAGGCAGGTATATGGAGTTAGGTCACAGATTTAGGAGCAGGGGAAGGCCATATGGCCCCTCGAGCCTGCTCCACCATTCAATAAGATCATGGCTGATTGGAAAACCGCAAATGTAACACCCCTATTTAAGAAAGGAGGGAGACAGAAAGCAGGAAACTATAGACCAGTTAGCCTAACATCTGTCATTGGGAAAATGCTGGAGTCCTTCATGAAGGAAGCAGTAGCAGGGCAATTGGAAAATCATAATGCAGTCAAGCAAAGTCAGCATGGTTTTATGAAAGGGAAATCATGTTTAACAAATGTACTGGAGATCTTTGAGGAGGTAACGAGCAGGGTGGACAAGGGTAGCTAGTGGATGTGGTGTATTTGGATTTCCAGAAGGCATTCGAAAAGGTGCCACATAAAAGGTTACTGATAAGATAAGAGCTCACGGAATTGGGGGTAATATATTAGCATGGATAGAGAATTGGCTAACTAACAGAAAGCAGAGAGTCGGGATAAATGGATCATTTTCCGGTTGGTAAAAGGTAACTAGTGGGGTGCCACAGGGATCAGTGTTCGGGCCTCAACTATTTACAATCTACATTAATGACTTGGATGAAGGGACCGAGTGTAATGTAGCCAAGTTTGCTGATGATGCAAAGATGGGTGGGAAAGCAAGTTGTGCAGAGGACTCAAAGAACCTGCAAAGGGATATAGACAGGCTGAGTGAGTGGGCAAACATTTGGCAGATGGAGTAATATGTGGGAAAGTGCGAGGTTATCCACTTTGGCAGGAAAAATAAAAAAGCAAATTATTATTTAAATGGGGAGAGATTACAAAATGCTACAGTTCAGAGGGACCTGGGGGTCCTTGTGCATGAAACACAAAAAGTTAGCATGCAGGTACAGCAAGTAATCGAAAAGGCAAATGGAATGTTGGCCTTTATTTCAAAGGGGTTGGAGTGTAAAAGCAGGGAAGTCCTGCTACAACTGTACAGGGTATTGGTGAGACCACACCTCAAGTACTGCGTACAGTTTTGGTCTCCTTATTTAAGGAAGGATATATTTGCATTGGAGGCAGTTCAGAGACGATTCACTAGGTTAATTCCAGAGATGAGGGGGTTGATTTATAGAAACATAGAAGATAGGAGCAGGAGTAGGCCATTAGGCCCCTCAAGCCTGTTCCGCCATTTAATGAGATCATGGCTGATCATCCAAATTCAGTACCCTGTCCCTGCTTTCTCCCCATATCCCTTGATCCCTTTAGCCTTAAGAAATATATCTAACTCCTTCTTGAATATATTTAATGAATTGGCCTCAACTGCCTTCTGTGGTAGAGAATTCCACAGGTTCACCACTCTCTGGGTGAAGAAATTCCTCCTCATCTCAGTCCTAAATGGCTTACCCCTTATCCTTAGTCTGTGACCTCTGGCTCTGGACTACCCGACCATCGGGAACATCCTTCCTGCATCTAGTCTGTCTAGTCCTGTTAGAATTTTATAAGTTTCAATGAGATCCCCGCTCATTCTTCTGAACTCTAGCGAATAAAAGCCCAATCGACCCAATCTCTCTTCATACGTCATTCCTGCCATCCCAGGTATCAGTCTGGTGAATCTTCGCTGCACTCCCTCCATGGCAAGAACATCCTTCCTCAGATAAGGCCACCAAAACTGCACACAATACTCAAGGTGTGGTCTCACCAAGGCCCTGTACAACTGCAGCAAGACATCCTTGCTCCTGTACTCGAATCCTCTCGCTATGAAGGCCAACATACCATTTGCCTTCTTAACCGCCGGCTGCATCTGCATGCTTACCTTCAGCGACTGGTGCACAAGGTTACCCAGGTCTCGTTGCACTTCTCCTTTTCCCAATCTATTGTCGTTCAGATAATAATCTGCCTTCCTGTTTTTGCCACCAAAGTGGATAACCTCGCATTTATCCACATTATACTGCATCTGCCATGCATCTGCCCAATCACCCAACCTGTCCAAATCATACTGGAGTTTCTCTGCATCCTCCTCACAGCACACACGCCCACCCAGCTTTGTGTCGTCTGCAAACTTGGAGATATTACATCTAGTTCCCTCGTCTAGATCATTAATATATATTGTGAATAACTGGGGTCCTAGCACCGATCCCTGTGGTACCCCACTAGTCACTGCCTGCCACTCGGAAAAAGACCCGTTTATTCCAACTCTTTGCTTCCTGTCTGCCAACCAGTTCTCTATCCAAGTCAGTACCTTACCCCCAATTCCATGTGCTTTAACTTTGCACGCTAATCTCTTATGCGGGATCTTATCGAAAGCCTTCTGAAAGTCCAAATACACCACATCCACTGGTTCTCCCTTATCTATTCTACCAGTTACATCCTCAAAAAATTCCAGTAGATTAGTCAAGCATGATTTACCTTTTGTAAATCCATGTTGACTTTGTCCGATCCTGTCACTGTTTTCCAAGTGCTCTGCTATTACAATTTTTATAATGGACTCTAGCATTTTCATAGAAACATAGAAAATAGGTACAGGAGTAGACCATTCGGTCCTTCGAGCCTGCACCGCCATTCAATGCGTTCATGGCTGAACATGCTACCTCAGTACCCCATTCCTGCTTTCTCGCCATACCCCTTGATCCCCCTAGTTGTGAGTGTTATATCTAACTCCCTTTTGAATATATTTAGCGAACTGGCCTCAACAACCTTCTGTGGAAGAGAATTCCATAGATTCACCACTCTCTGGGTGAAGAAGTTCCTCCTCAGCTCAGTCTTAAATGGCTTCCCCTTAATCCTTAGACTGTGACCCCTGGTTCTAGTTTTCCCTAACATTGGGAACATTCTGCCCGCATCTAATTTGTCTAAACCAGTCAGGATTTTAAATGTCTCTATAAGATCCCCCCTCATTCTTCTGAACTCCAGAGGATACAAGTTCAGTTGACCCAATCTTTCTTGATATGTCAGACCGGCCATCCCAGGAATCAATCTAGTGAACCTTCGCTGCACTCCCTCAATAGCAAGAATGTCCTTCCTTAAGTTAGGAGACCAAAACTGCGCACAATACTCCAGGTGTGGCCTCACCAAGGCTCTGTACAACTGCAGCATCACCTCCCTACTCCTGTACTCAAATCCCCTTACTATGAAGGCCATCATTCCGTTTGCTTTCTTGACTGCCTGCTGCACTTGCATTCCCACCTTCAGTGACTGATGTACCATGACGCCCAGGTCTCGTTGCACCTCCCCTTTCCCTAATCTGCCACCATTCAGGTAATAGTCCGCCTCTCTATTTTTACCACCAAAGTGGATAACCTCACATTTATCCACATTGTACTTCATCTGCCATACATTTGCCCATTCACCCAACCTGTCCAAGTCACTCTGTAGCCTCCTAGCATCCTCCTCATTGTTCACACTGCCTCTCAATTTAGTGTCATCCGCAAATTTGGAGATATTACATTTAATCCCTTCATCCAAATCATTAATATATAATGTAAACAGCTGGGGTCCCAGCACCGAACCCTGCGGTACCCCGCTGGTCACTGCCTGCCATTCTGAAAAGTACCCATTTACTCCTACTCTTTGTTTCCTGTGTGCCAACCAGTTCTCAATCCACGTCAACACATTACCCCCAATCCCATGTGCTTTAACTTTGCTCACCAATCTCTTGTGTGGGACCTTGTCGAAGGCCTTCTGAAAGTCCAAATACACCACATCTACTGGTTCCCCCCTGTCCACCCTATTGGAAACATCCTCAAAAAATTCCAGAAGATTTGTCAAGCATGATTTCCCTTTCACAAATCCATGCTGACTTGGACCTATCATGTCGCCACTTTCCAAATGGTCTGTTATGACATCTTTAATAATTGCTTCCATCATTTTACCCACGACCGATGTCAGGCTGACCGGTCTATAATTCCCTGCTTTCTCCCTCCCTCCTTTTTTAAAAAGAGGGGTTACATTGGCCACCCTCCACTCCATCGGAACTGATCCAGAGTCTAAGGAATGTTGGAAAATGATCGTCAATGCATCCACTATTTCCAAGGCCACCTCCTTAAGTACTCTGGGATGCAGACCATCAGGCCCCGGGGATTTTTCAGCCTTCAGTCCCATCAATTTTCCCAATACCTTTTCCCGTCTAATAAGGATTTCCCTCAGCTCCTCCCTCTTACCAGATCCTCTGACCCCTTTTATTTCCGGCAGGTTGTGTGTGTCCTCCACAGTAAACACCGAACCAAAGTACTTGTTCAATTGATCTGCCATTTCCTTGTTCCCCATTACGACTTCCCCTGTTTCCGACTGCAGGGGACCTACGTTTGTTTTTACTAACCTCTTTCTTTTTACATATTTATAGAAGCTTTTGCAGTCCATTTTAATGTTCTCTGCAAGCTTCCTTTCATATTTTATTTTCCCTGCCCTAATCAAACCCTTCGTCCTCCTCTGCTGAGTTTTGAAGTTCTCCCAGTCCCCGGGTTTGCTGCTACTTCTGGCCAATTTGTATGCAACTTCCTTGGTTTTAATACTATCCCTGATTTCCCTTGTTAGCCATGGTTGAGCCACCTTCCCTTTTTTATTTTTACGCCAGACCGGGATGTACAATTGTTGTAGTTCATCCATGCGATCTCTAAATGTCTGCCATTGCCCTTCCACTGATAGCCCCTTAAATATCGCTTGCCAATTTAACCTCACCAATTCACGCCTCATACCCTCAAAGTTGCCCTTATTTAAGTTCTGGACCATGGTCTCTGACTTAACTGTTTCCTTCTCCATCCTAATGTAGAACTCCACCATACTATGGTCACTCTTCCCCAGGGGGCCTCGTACCACAAGATTGCTGATTAGTCCTTCCTCATTACACAACACCCAGTCCAGGATGGCCTCCCCTCGAGTTGGTTCCTCAACATATTGGTTTAGGAAACCATCCCTTAAACACTCCAGGAAATCCTCCTCCACCGTATTGCTTCCAGTTTGAGTAGCCCAATCTATATGCATATTAAAGTCACCCATGATAACTGCCGTGCCTTTTTTGCACGCACCTCTGATTTCCTGTTTCATACCCTCCCCCACCTCACTACTACTGTTTGGAGGTCTGTACACAACTCCCACTAACGTTTTCTGCCCTTTGGTGTTCTGCAGCTCAACCCATATTGATTCCACATCCTCCAAGCTGATGTCCTTCCTAGCTATTGCATTAATCTCCTCTTTAACCAGCAATGCTACCCCACCCCCTTTTCCTTTTATTCTATCCTTTCTAAATGTTGAATACCCCTGGATGTTCAGTTCCCAGCCTTGATTGTTCTGGAGCCACGTCTCTGTAATCCCAATCACATCGTATCCGTTAACATCTATTTGCACAGTCAATTCATCCACCTTATTACGGATACTCCTTGCATTAAGACACAGAGCCTTTAGGCTTGTTTTATTAACATCCTTTGTCCTTTTAGACTTATGATTTAGTATGGCCCTTTGTGTTTCTTGCCTTTGTTTACTCGGCCTTCCCCTATTGTTTCTCACCCTTCTAACATTTGTTTCTGACTGCATATTACTTCCCCCTGTTTTGCTACATAGGTTCCCATTCCCCTGCCATATTAGTTTAAATCCTCCCGAACTGCTTTAGCAAATATTACCCCGAGGACATCGGTTCCAGTCCTGCCCAAGTGCAGACCGTCCCTTTTGTACAGGTCCCACTTCCCCCAGAACTGGTTCCAATGCCTCAGGAATTTGAATCCCTCCCTCCTGCACCACTGCTCAAGCCACGTATTCAATTTCACCACTACCAATGTCAGGCTATAATTCCCCATTTTCTCTCTACCACCTTTTTTAAATAGTGGGGTTCCATTAGCTACCCTCCAATCCATGGGAACTGTCCCAGAGTCTATAGAATTTTGGAAGATGACCAGCAATGCATCTACTATTTCTAGGGCCACTTCCTTAAGTACCCTAGGATGTAGATTATCAGGCCCTGGGGATTTATCGGCCTTCAATCCCATCAATTTCCCTAACACCATTTCCCTACAAATACTGATTTCATTCAATTCCTTCCTCTCATTAGACCCTATGTTCCCCAACATCTCTGGGAGGTTATTTGTGTCCTCCTTTGTGAAGACAGAACCAAAGTATGTATTTAATTGGTCAGCCATTTCTTTGTTCCCCATTATAAATTCCCCTGATTCTGACTGCAAGGGACCTATGCTTGACTTCACCAATCTTTTTCTCTTCACATATCTATAGAAGCTTTTACAGTCAGTTTTTATGTTCCCTACAAGCTTACTCTCATACTCTATTTTCCCCCTCTTAATTAATCCCTTTGTTCTCCTTTGCTGAATCCTAAACTACTCCCAATCCTCAGGTTTGCTGCTTTTTCTGGCCAATTTATATGTCCTCTCCTTGGATCTTATGCTATCCCTAATTTCCCTTGTTAACCACGGTTGAGTCACCTTTTTTGTTTTACTTTTATGCCAAACTGGGATGAACAAATTCTGTAGTTCATCCATGCGATCTTTAAATGTTTGCCATTGCCTATCCACCGTCAACCCTTTAAGTAACGCTCCCCAATCCATCCTAGCCAACTCGCGCCTCATACCATCGTAGTTTCCTTTATCTTAATGAAGAATTCTATCATATTATGATCGCTCCTCCCCAAGGGGGCTCGCACAACAAGATTGCTAATTAATCCTTTCTCATTACATAACACCCAGTCTAAGATGGACTGATCTCTAGTTGGTTCCTCGACATATTGGTCCAGGAAACCATCCCGTATACACTCTAGGAATTCCTCCTCCACAGTATTTTTATTAATTTGGTTCGCCCAATCTATATGTAGATTAAAGTCACCCATGATAACTGCTGTGCCCTTATTGCACACGTCTCTAATTTCCCATTTAATGCCATCCCCAACCTCAGCATTACTGTTTGGAGGTCTGTATACAACTCCCACTAACGTTTTCTGCCCCTTGGTATTTCTCAGCTCTACCCATATAGATTCCACATCATCAGAGCTAATATCCTTCCTTAATATTGTGTTAATCTCCTCTTTAACCAGCAATACTACCCCACCTCCTTTTCCTTTTTGCCTGTCCTTCCTGAATATTGAATACCCCTGGATGTTGAATTCCCAGCTTTGGTCACCCTGGAGCCATGTCTCCGTAATCCCAATTATATCATATCCGTTTACATCTATTTGTGCAGCTAATTCATCCACCTTATTACGAATGCTCCTCGCATTAAGACACAAAGCCTCCAGGCTTGTTTTTTTTTTTAACACTCTTAGACCTTTTAGAATTATTATTTACTGTGGCCATGTTTGATTTACACCCTTGATTTCTTTGACTGCCACTTTTGCTTTTCTCCTTCCTGTCTTTTGCTTCTATCCTTGCTTCCCTTTCCTCTGTCTGGGTGAGTGGGCAGAGATTTGGCAGATGCAATACAATATTGGAAAATGTGAGGTTATGCACTTTGGCAGGAAAAATCAGAGAGCAAGTTATTATCTTAATGGCGAGAAACTGGAAAGTACTGCAGTACAAAGGGATCTGGGGGTCTTGGTGCAAGAAAATCAAAAAGTTAGTATGCAGGTGCAGCAGGTGATCAAGAAAGCCAATGGAATGTTGGCTTTTATTGCTAGGGGGATAGAATATAAAAACAGGGAGGTATTGCTGCAGTTGTATAGGGTATTGGTGAGACCGCACCTGGAGTACTGCATACAGTTTTGGTGTCCATACTTAAGAAAAGACATACTTGCTCTCGAGGCAGTACAAAGAAGGTTCACTCGGTTAATTCCGGGGATGAGGGGGTGGACATATGAGGAGAGGTTGAGTAGATTGGGACTCTACTCATTGGAGTTCAGAAGAATGAGAGGCGATCTTATTGAAACATATAAGATTGTGAAGGGGCTTGATCGGGTGGACGCGGTGAGGATGTTCCCAATGATGGGTGAAACTAGAACTAGGGGACATAATCTTAGAATAAGGGGCTCCTCTTTCAAAACTGAGATGAGGAGAAACTTTTTCACTCAGAGGGTAGTGGGTCTGTGGAATTTGCTACCCCAGGAAGCTGTGGAAGCTACTTCATTAAATAAATTTAAAACAGAAATAGACCGTTTCCTAGAAGTAAAGGGAATCAGGGGTTACGGGGAGCGGGCTGGAAATTGGACATGAGTTTAAGTTCGGATCGGTCAAGGCCCTGTGGGTGGCGGAGCGGGCCCAGGGGCCGAGTGGCCTGGTCCTGCTCCTACTTCTTGTGTTCTTTAGAGTTGAGGTTGGATCAGATCAGCCATGATCTCATTGAATGGCGGAGCAGGCTCGAGGGGCCGATTGGTCTACTCCTGCTCCTATTTCTTATGTTCTTATGTTCTTATGTCTCCCTGCACATTCTCCCTGCACATGTTCCCAACCCCCTGCCATTTTAGTTTAAACCCTCCCCAATAGCACTAGCAAACACTCCCCCTAGGACATCGGTCCCGGTCCTGCCCAGGTGCAAACCGTCCAATTTTATGAGGAAAGGTTGAGCAGACTGGGCCTATACTCATTGGAATTTAGAAGAATGAGAGGTGATCTTATTGAAACATATAAGATACTGAGGGGGCTCGACAAGGTAGATGCAGAGAGGATGTTTCCCCTCGTGGGGAAATCTAGAACGCGGGGGCACCGTTTTAGAATAAAGGGTCGTCCTTTTAGAACTGAGATGAGGAAGAATTTCTTCTCTCAAAGGGTCGTAAATCTGTGGAATTCTCTGCCCCAGAGAGCCATGGAGGCTGGGTCATTAAATACATTTAAAGTGGAGATAGACAGATTTTTGCAAGATAAGGGAGTGAAGAGTTATGGGGAGCGGGCGGGGAAGTGGCTTTGAGCCCAAGATCAGCCATGATCTTATTGAATGGCGGAGCAGGCTCGAGGGGCCAAGTGGCCTATTCCTGCTCCTATTTCTTATGTTCTTATCTTCAACCTCAACTCCAATTTCCCGCCTGATCTCCATATCTCTTCATTCCCCTAGATTCCAAAAATCTATCGATCTCTGTCTTGAATATACTCAACAAATAAGCATCCACAGCACTTTAGGGTAGAGAATTGCAAATATTCACAATCCTCTGAATGAAGAAATTCCTCCTTATCTCAGATTTAAATAGCCGACCTCTTATCCTGAGACTACGCCCCCTAGTTCTAGACTCTCCAGCCGGGGTAAACAACCATTTAAAAAAAAATTAATTCCTGGGATGTGGGCGTCGCCGACAAGGCCAGCATTTATTGCCCATCCCTAATTGCCATTGAGAAGGTGGTGGTGAGTCTCCTTCTTGAACCGCTGCAGTCTGTGTGGTGTCTACCCTGTCAATCCCTCTCAGAATCTTGTATGTTTCAATGAGACTACCTCTCATTCTTCTAAACTCCAGAGAGTATAGGCCCAATCTACTCAAACTCTTCTCATAGGACAACCCTCTCATCCCAGGAATCAATCGAGTGAACCTTCGTTGCACTGCCAATAAGGCAAGTATATCCTTCCTCAATAAGGAGACCAAAACTGTGCACAGTACTCCAGGTGTGGTCTCACCAAGGCCCTACGCGATTGTAGCAAGACTTCCTTACTCTTGTACTCCAACCCCCTTGCAATAAAGCCCAACATGCCATTTGCCTTCCCAATTGCTTGCTGTACCTGCATGCTAACTCTCTGTGTTTCCTGTACGAGGACACCTAAATCTCTCTGAACTCCAACATTTAATAGTTTCTCACCATTTAAAAAATATTCTGTTTTCTATTCTTCCTCGATCGACAGGGTAGATACTGAGAGGTTTTTTCCCCTGGCTGGAGTGTCTAGAACTAGGGAGCACAATCTCAGGATAAGGGATCAGCCATTTAAGACTGAGATGAGGAGGAATTTCTTCACTCAGAGGGTTGTGAATCTTTGGAATTCTCTACCCCAAAGGACTGTGCATGCTGAGTCTCTGAGTACATTCAAGGCTGAGATAGATAGATTTTTGGACTCTAGGGGAATCAAGGGATATGGAGATCGGGTGGGAAAGCGGAGTTGAGGTCGAAGATCAGCCATGGTCTTATTGAATGGTGGAGCAGGCTTGAAGGCCCATATGGCCTACTCCTGCTCCTGATTCTTTTGGAAATCCAAATATACCAGATCCACTGGTTCCCCTTTACCTACCGTGCTAGTTACATCCTCAAAAAACTCAAATAAATTGTCCAACATGATTTCCCTTTCATAAAACCATGTATGATTTTCTAAATGCCCTGTTACCACTTCCTTAATAATGGATTCCAGCATTTTCCCAACATCGGATGTCAGGCTAACTGGCCTGTAGTTTCGTGTTTTCTCTCTCTCCCTCCTTTCTTGAATAGCGGGTTTACATTTGCTCCCTTCCAATCCACTGGAACCGTTCTAGAATCTAGGGAATTTTGGAAGATCACAACCAATGCATCCACTATCTCTGCAGCCACCTCTTTTAGAACCCTAGGATATAGGCCATCAGGTCCAGGGGATTTGTCTGCTATTAGTCCCATTAGTTTCTCAAGTATTTTTTTCTCTACTGATATTAATTACTTTAAGTTCCTCACTCTCATTATCTTGGTTCCCCACTGTTTTTGGTATGCTTTTTGTGTCTTCTACTGTGAAGACAGATACAAAATATTTGTTTCAAGTCTCTGCCATTTCCTTATTCCGCATTATAATTTCTCCTGTCCTAGCCTCTAAGGGACCAATGCTTACTTTTGCTACTCTCTTCCATTCTACATACTTGTAGAAGCTCTTACAATCTTGTTTTTATATTTCTTGCTGATTTACTCTCATATTCTATTTTCTCCCTTTTTATCAATATTTTGATCATCCTTTGCTGGTTTCTAAAGCTCTCCCAATCCTCAGGCTTACTACTATTCTTTGCAACATTATAAGCCTCTTCTTTTAATCTAATACTATCCTTAACTTCTTTAGTTAGCCACAGATGGATCACTTTTCCCATGGAGTATTTATTTCTCAATGGAATGAAAATTCATTGAGAATTTTGGAATATTTCTTTAAATGTTTGCCACTGATTATCTACCGTCCTACCTTTTAATCTAATTTCCCAATCCACCTTAGCTAACTCGCCCCTCATATCTGTGTAATTGGCACTATTTAAATTTAAGACTCTTGTTTCGGACTTAAGTATTTCACTCTCAAACCCAATGTGAAATTCTATCATATTACGATCACTCTTCCTCAGAGGATCCTTTACTATGAGATTACTAGTTAACTCTGTCTCATTGCACAATACAAGATGCAAAATTGCCTGTTCCATGGTTGGTTCCTCAACGTATTGTCCTGGGAAACTGTCTTGAATGCATTCCATTAACTCATTAAATGGCGGAAGAGGCTCGAGGGATTAAATGGCCTATTCCTGTTCCTACGTTCCTCAGAAACCAATTTCCTGACATCTGGGTCACGTAGGTAGTAACGTTAGGGGTGAAGACGTCTTATGGCAACCTGCAGGTGCTCACTGCACACATTGCCGCCTTCTCATTTCATGCTCTCTTAGGTACTGAGGATCATCAGTCCTCACGCAGGCCACAAAGGTGGACATCTCACCATAGCCAATAGCCCATCTTGTTTCAAGACTGCGTTTCCCCCCCTCCCCTCCTTCTCCTCCCGCGTTAGTTCGGTGAAGGAAGGAGAAAGGGAGGGGAAAATTTCATTCATACACGCTCAAACTTTCTCACGTGATCTTCAACCACACCATTAGAATTGGATTGAACTGTGGAGGAGCAGGGTGTGAGGGTACATGAGGATGGTCCCTGTTCAGAGATCAGAGACTAGCTTTCCCTTCCCTTCAAGGCCATATTCCTCCCCATTCTGCGAGTCACTCCGAAAACCAGTGCCTTCAGGCGGGGAGAATCTGCTGGCCCAGTCAGGTCATTCAAGGTGGGATACGGGGGGAGGTGTGAATGTATGGAAACCAGTCCAAGGAGCTGCCAAGTATGCTTCCCAGTCTTACAGAAATATCTGTGAAACTTGAGACTGCTCTGCTTGAATGGCAATAAGCAGCCCCTGGAGCCGCTCGCCCTGCCAGCACAGAACAATACACCAAACTATCCGCTGCGGCATTCCTGGAGTTCGCTGTAGGGAGAAATGTGGCGCAAAAAATTATTTGCTCAAGACATTTTCAAGATTCACACCAATTTCCTGCCACTGCAAGGGCACAGGTGACCACTGTGAACGGTCAGGTTGAAGTTACATACATACGACACAGAAACAGGCCATTTGGCCCAGCCGTTCTCTGCCGGTGTTTGTGCTCCACACGAGCCTCCTCCCACTTCATCTCCCCTTATCAGCATATCCTTCAATTCCTTTTTCCCTTGAGTACTTATGTAGCTTCCCCTTAAATGTATCTATGCCATTTGCCTCAACCACTCCCTGTGGTAGCGAGTTCCACATTCTCACCACTCTCTGGGTAAAGAAGTTCACCTGATTTCCCTATTGGATTTATTAGGGACTATCTTATATTTATGACCTCTGGTTTTGGACTCCCCCACAAGTGGAAACATTTTCTCTACGTCTACCCTATCAAACCCCTTCATAATCTTAAAAACCTCGATCAGGTCACCTCTCAGCCTTCAGATAAGAGCCCCAGCCTCTTCAGCCTCGAGAAGGAAAAGGATCATGTGCCTCATCCACAAGGGGTCAGGGACTCGCACCTGGTTTTCAGGGCAGGCCTATGAGTTTGTGCTCATTATGTCCTGAGACATCTAATGATAGCACACAAGTCCTGCCTCAACTTTTAGATACAATTACTTCATTGAACTGAAGCCATTGATAATAAAATGTTAACGGGGAATGTTATATACTTCAATACTACTGCCCTTGGGGTGGCAGGTGGGGCTGATGGATGCGGAGAGAGGGGGGTAGGAGGGGTTGAGGGATAGGGTGAGATGGTGATAAAGGTAGGTCAGTGGGATTGAGGGATAGGGTGAGAAGGTGGGAATGGGGATATGGTGGGTAGGTGGGGTTGGGGATATGGTGGGTAGGTGGGGTTGGGGATATGGGGAGAAGGTGGGTAGGTGGGGTTGAGGATATGGGAAGAAGGTGGGTAGGTGGGGTTGGGGATATGGGGAGAAGGTGGGTAGGTGGGGTTGAGGATATGGGGAGAAGGTGGGTAGGTAGGGTTGAGGGATATGGTGAGAAGGTGGGTAGGTGGGGCTGGGGATATGGGGGAGAAGGTGGGTAGGTGGGGTTGGGGATATGGGGAGAAGGTGGGTAGGTGGGGTTGGGGATATGGGGAGAAGGTGGGTAGGTGGGGTTGAGGGATATGGTGAGAAGGTGGGTAGGTGGGGCTGGGGATATGGGGGAGAAGGTGGGTAGGTGGGGTTGGGGATATGGGGGAGAAGGTGGGTAGGTGGGGTTGGGGATATGGGGAGAAGGTGGGTAGGTGGGGTTGAGGGATATGGGGAGAAGGTGGGTAGGTGGGGCTGGGGATATGGGGGAGAAGGTGGGTAGGTGGGGTTGGGGATATGGGGAGAAGGTGGGGCTGGGGATATGGGGAGAGGGTGGGTTGGGAAATAGGGGGAGAAGGTGGGTAAGGAGATAGGGGGAGAAGGTGGGCAGGTGGGATTGAGGGATATGGGGAGAAGGTGGGTAGGTGGGTTGGGAAATACGGGGAGAAGGTGGGTAGGTGTGGGGTTGGGGGATATGGGGAGAGGGTGGGTAGGTGGGGGGTTGGGGGATATGGGGAGAAGGCGGGTAGGTGGGGTTGATCTGCAAAAAAGGGCTGGTCTATTTGGGTCTAATGACCTTTTCCTGTTCCTAAAATATTGATTTTTTATAATTTGCAGAGGCTTTTCTCCTTCAGCATGTCTAGAGTTCAGCTCCTCTGGGATCTCTCATTTCAACAGCCTGCAACACTTAACTGCTGTATATTAATAGACAGAGAACATCCGGGGCTGCATAAAACAGCTTGGTATCAGAAAAAGCCACTTGGCCCATCAAAGGTGCTTTTTGAACGATTGATGAACGGGCCCGGGCTCGGGCCCACCCAAGATCTGTACAATCGCCTCCTAACCATTGTAAATCCAGCATATTCATCAATATCTGTGTGAGCTTCCGAGTTCCCCTTTCTCAACAAGCATTCCTTTTGTAAGGGATCACTTGATTGAGAGTTAACCACTTTTTCTGGCAGCCAGTTCCAGATTGGAGTGTTAGGATGTGGGTTTTGTGCCCACAGCTATCTGGACGGTGAACTCCCAATATTAAACATGTGGCTGTGGGTATGTGCCAAGTGAAGGTTAGGCAATACCTCACAGGGAGCAAGGGAAACTGAGAGGAATCAACAAGCCCATTCCTCGCACCTCCTGGTAATGGGTTACAGAGAGTCCGCTGAGCTAGGGAAAGGTGAAACTGCGTAGAGGAGAAGGGAGGGGAAGACATAATGAACATTATTACCATCAGGATATTAGTATCGAGCCCACATTAAAACAAAGATTGATATAATTTCTCACAGGAACACCTTAATATGCTTCAAATAAACAATCACTTTGAAGAGCAATGACTCTCATTATTTAGCAACTACAGTAACCATTTTGTGCACAGCAAGATCTCAGTTGCAGCGATGAAAGGAAGGACCAGTTAGTCTGTTTCTTGTAACATTAATGAGGAAGCAATGTTGCCCAGAAGACCTCCCCTGCTCTTCCTCGAAATAGTGGCCGTGGGAACTTTTCCGTCCACCTGAGGGGGCAGACGGGGCCTCGGTTTAACATCTCATCCGAAAGATGGCGCCTCCGACAGAGCAGCGCACCCTCAGTACTGCACTGGGAGTGTCAGCCTAGATTCTGGGCTCTAGTCCTAGAGTGGGCTTTGAACTCACGACTCTCTGACCCAGAGGCAAGAGTGCGACCCACTGAGCCACGGTTGACACTTTTGCAGCATTACCCTTTATAAAAGGCAATCACAACCTATCGTTGTTACCTTCCTTCTTCTACTACAACAATCATAAAATCATAGAATGGTTACAGGACAGGAGGCCGCCATTCAGCCCGTCGAGCCCGTGCCGGCTCTCTGCAAGAGCACTTCAGCTAGTCCCACTCCCCCGCCCTTTCCCCGTAGCCCTGCAAATGTTTTTCCTTCAGGTACTTATCCAATTCCCTTTTGAAAGCTACAATTGAATCTGCCTCCACCACCCTCTCAGGCAGTGCATTCCAGATCCTAACCACTCGCTGCGTAAAAAAGTTTTTCCTCATGTTGCCTTTGGTTCTTTTGCCAATCACCTTCAATCTACTCTGTCCAGACCCCTCATGATTTTGAACACCTCTATCAAATCTCCTCTCAATCTTCTCTGCTCTAAGGAGAATAACCCCAGCTTCTCCAGTCTATCCACTTAACTGAAGTCCCTCATCCCTGGAATCATTCTCGTAAATCTTTTCTGCACCCTCTCTAAGACATCTTTCCTAAAGTGCGGTGCCCAGAATTAGACACAATACTCCAGTTGAGGCCAAACCAGTGTTTTATAAAGGATTACCTCCAGCCAGTTAGGATTGCCTAACAACTAATTTCAATTCATTTCCCCCCTTTACATTGACTTCATCCTTTGTTCTGCCCTTTAAATAATCTCACCTTTAGCACAGAGTTTTGCAGTAAGTTTCCAAACTGGGATTACTGGACTCGAGCTAGTCTCAGGGAGTCTCATGAGGTTTCTGTATTTTTCTGTCAGACTGAGAGTGAGGAAGCACTCTGACGTGTAGGGGATCAGGGACTTTAGGACCTGCCTCAATCTGGCAAAATCCTTTGACAATCTGTCCCAGGTACTAACACACCCTGCACTGTACCACAGCTTTCTAACAGATCCATTTCTTTTACACCTGGGCCATTATCATTTCACAGAGAATGACATAGAATTTACAGCACAGAAACAGGCCATTCAGCCCAACCGTTCTATGCTGGTGTTTATGTTCCATACAAGCCTCCTCCCACCCTACTTCATCTCACCCTAACAGCAGATCCTTCTATTCTTGTCTCCCTCATGTGTTTATCGAGCTTGCCCTTAAATGCATCTATGGTATTCGCCTCAACTAATCCTTGTGGTAGCGGGTTCCACGCTCTAACCACTCTCTGAGTAAAGAAGTTTCTCCTGAATTCCCCATTGTATTTATTAGAGATAGCTTATATTTATGGCCTCTAGTTTTGGACTCCACACAAGTGGAAACATCTTCTCTGCGTCTACTCCATCGAACCCCTTCGTAATTTTAAAGAGCTGTATTAGGTCACCTCTCAGTCCCAGCCTGTTCAATCTTTCCTGACAGTTGTAGCCTCTTAGTTCTGGCATCATCCTTGTAAATCTTTTTTGCACCTTCTCCAGTGCCTCTATATCCTTTTTATAATACGGAGACCAGAACTGTGCACAGTACTAAAGTGCTCTTGCAGAGAGCCGGCTCGGGCTCGATGGGCCGAATGGCCTCCTCCTGTGCTGTAACCATTCTAGGATTCAATGAGTATTGCAAGTGTGGTCTAACCAAGGTTCTATATAAGTTTAACATATCTTCTCTGCTTTTGAATTCTATCCCTCTAGAAGTGCTTGGTTTGTACTTTTTATGGCTTTGTTAACTAGCATCACTACTTTTAATGATTTGTGAATCTGTCCCCCTAAACCCTTTGCGCCTCTGCCCCATTTATACTCTTATTATCCAAGCAGTATGTGGCCTCCTTATTTCTCAAAATGCAGACTTCACACTTATCTATATTGAAATTCATTTGCCAATTACATGCCCATTCTGCAAGTTTATTAATGTCTTCTTGTATTTTGTTGCATTCCTCCTCTGCATTAACTACATCCCCTAATTTGGTGTCATTTTGAGATTGTACTTCTGATTCCCGAGTCCAAATCAGTTATGTAAATGGTGAACAACAGCGGTCCCAGCACCGATCCTTGTGGAACACCATTCCCACCATTTGCCACTCTGAGTAACTACCTTTAACCCCTACTCTCTGTTTTCTGTTTTGTAGCCAGCTTGCTATCCACTCTGCTACCTGTCCCCTGCCTCCACATGATCTGACCTTGGTCATGAGTCTACTATGTGGTACCTTATCTAACGCCTTTTGAAAGTCTATGTATATATATCCACTGCATCACCCTTGTCTACTCTTTCTGTTATTTCTTCAAAGAATTCAATCAGGACACATTATTAAAATACTAATTATAAATAAAATGAGGAGAATGAGACAAAAATAGAACCAGTGAATGGCTAAATGTTGTCTCACTCTCCTTCTCACCCATCCTCTCTTGCTCCTTGATAATGGGATAGAAAGCAGCTGTTTTCTTTCAAACAGAGGCGATTAAGGGGTGATTTGGTAGCGGTGTTTAAAATAATGATGGGATGGGACAAGGTAAATAGTTTCCAGTACCAGAGGGGACTTTTTAACAAATTATTCCTCCATGAAGCATCTTGATACCCGGACTTCAAGGGTTAAGTTACGAAGAGAGATTGCACAAATTAGGGTTGTATTCCCTATAATTTAGAAGGTTAAGGGGTGATCTGATCGAAGTTCTCAGGATATTAAGGGATACAGATAGGGTAGATGGAGAGAAACTATTTCTGCTGGTTGGGGAGTCCGGACTAGGGGGCATAGTCTAAAAATTAGACTGTGCAAGTTGTTGTTGTGTAGAATGAGGGGACATGGATATAAGATTAAATGGAAGAGACTTACGTGGCAGAAACTCACTCATTATGTGCTGGGGACACGTAGAGATTGAGCAGCATGTTACGTGGCAAGTCATACAGACTGTATATCTCACCATGTGGCAGGGACCCGTACACACTGAGCAGATTGTTATGTGCTAGGGACCCGCATGGATCAAGTGGCTCAATATATGGCAGGGTGATGATGAAGGAATAGTCCTGCAGATCAGCTACACTTTCAGCAGAAGCTGCCAGAACTGAACAGTATATTACAGGGAATCAGTTAATCCAAAACAGGCAATTACATAAATCTTCCCCTTTACTTTTAGCCTGAAGACCACACTCGATGGCTAATATCTCATTAACTATGATACCAACTGCTTTACTTCACTTAAGTGTCCATAAACTATAAACACAATATATATTACGCTCCAACATAGACAAGAAGATTAAAGCACCATCACATCAGCTATCAAACGAACGGCAATGCAAGACCACCAACGAGGACTCAATCAACCAAAAAACATTCCACTTCACCGTTACCAGGCAACAGTCCATTTAAAATGATGAAGTTTAGAGAATCTGGGATCTGATTACACAAAGGCAGAAAGACGGACACAAGAGGCAGAATGAGAGCAGGAGATGGGGGCTGACATACAAAGAGAGACAGAAAATAGACAACAATAGGCCGAGAGAGACAGGGACCGAAACGGCCGAACGAAACAGAAGCAGAACAGCTGGGAGAGAACAGCTGAGAGACAGGGACAGAACACCGAGAGAAGAGAGACAGAAAGGGGGACAGAGCAGCTGAAAGGAGAGTCAGAGTGAGAGCAGATGGGAGAGAGACAGAATAATCAAGAGCAAAAGAAAAGGCGAGTCCTGAATGTGCCTTTCACCAGTTTGGACTCTGTCCCCTTTGCCGACACTCATGGTTTTATTTGCATTAGTGCTCAGAATTAACCTTTTCTATTCTGGAGCCCAAGGTGAAACCCAGCCCAGACTGATCTCCTCCTACTGCTGGCGAAACGATATGTGTGAGGCAGCCTGAATCCATTTCCTAGTGGGCAGAGGCCCAGAGAATATAACTGCTCCTAATTCAGAACCAACCGGCACTAAAATGATGATTGAAGTGTGAAATAGAATCATCACGGTCACGCAATTGAGGGCAATCTTCTGTGGTTGGTGCCAAGTTGAGGAAAAGTAACTGTATCTAACCCGTGCTGTACCTGCCCTGGGAGTGTTTGATGGGACAGTGTAGAGGGAGCTTTACTCTGTATCTAACCCGTGCTGTACCTGCCCTGGCAGTGTTTGATGGGGACAGTGTAGAGGGAGCTTTACTCTGTATCTAACCCGTGCTGTACCTGCCCTGGGAGTGTTTGATGGGACAGTGTAGAGGGAGCTTTACTCTGTATCTAACCCGTGCTGTACCTGCCCTGGGAGTGTTTGATGGGACAGTGTAGAGGGAGCTTTACTCTGTATCTAACCCGTGCTGTACCTGCCCTGGGAGTGTTTGATGGGACAGTGTAGAGGGAGCTTTACTCTGTATCTAACCCGTAGTGTACCTGCCCTGGAGTGTTTGATGGGACAGTGTAGAGGGAGCTTTACTCTGTATCTAGCCCGTGCTGTACCTGCCCCGGGAGTGTTTGATGGGACAGTGTAGAGGGAGCTTTACTCTAACCCGTGCTGTACCTGCCCTGGGAGTGTTTGATGGGACAGTGTAGAGGGAGCTTTACTCTGTATCTAACCCGTAGTGTACCTGCCCTGGAGTGTTTGATGGGACAGTGTAGAGGGAGCTTTACTCTGTATCTAGCCCGTGCTGTACCTGCCCCGGGAGTGTTTGATGGGACAGTGTAGAGGGAGCTTTACTCTGTATCTAACCCGTGCTGTACCTGCCCTGGGAGTGTTTGATGGGACAGTGTAGAGGGAGCTTTACTCTGTATCTAACCCGTGCTGTACCTGCCCTGGGAGTGTTTGATGGGACAGTGTAGAGGGAGCTTTACTCTGTATCTAACCCGTGCTTTACCTGCCCTGGGAATTTTTGATGCCTAGAATGTGAAGTATTCTATTGCCCAACACCCTCACCATGATGAGAATAAAAATTCATCAACACACTGACAGCTAAAGAAAGAACTTGCATTTCTGAAGCACCTTTTACAACCTCAGGACGTCCCATAGCACTTTGCAGCCAACAAAATACTTTTTGACTTTTTGAAGTGTAGTCACTGTTGTAATGTAGGATATTTTGCAGCCAAATTGCACACAGCAAACTCCCACAAACAGCAATGAGCAGATGTTGGTTGAGGGATAAATACTGACCAGGACACTTTAGGAAGGATGCGAAGGCCTTAGAGAGGGTGCAGAAAAGATTTACGAGAATGATTTCAGGGATGAGGGACTTCAGTTGCGTGGATAGACTGGAGAAGCTGGGATTGTTCTCCTTAGAGCAAAGAAGATTGAGAGGAGATTTGATAGAGGTGTTCAAAATCATGAGGGGTCTGGTCAGAGTAGATAGAGAGAAACTGTTGCCATTGGCGGAAGGGTCGAGAACCAGAGGACACAGATTTAAGGTGATTGACAGAAGAACCAAAGGCGACATGAGGAAAAACCTTTTTACGCAGCGAGTGGTTAGGATCTGGAATGCACTGCCTGAGAGGGTGGTGGAGGCAGATTCAATCGTGGCTTTCAAAAGGGAATTGGATAATTACCTGAAGGAAAAGATTTTGCAGGGCTACAGGGAAAGGGCGGGGGAGTGGGACTAGCTGAAGTGCTCTTACTTCTGTGCTGTAACCGTTCTATGATTCCAGGACACTGGGGAGCACTCCCCTGCTCTTCTTCAAAATAGTACCGTGGGACCTTTTGCGTCCACCTGAGAGGGTGGACAGGGTTTAATGTCTCATCTGAAAGACAGCACCGTCAACAGTGCAGCACTCCCTGGGAGTGTCAGTCTGCATTTTGTGCTCAAGACTCTGGAGTGGGACTCGAACCCACGACCTTCTGACTCGGAGGCGAGAGTGCTACCCAATGAGCCACGGCTGACACCTTACTAATTGGGAGATTAAACTGTAAATACAACCTTTAAAGGGAAGGGAGGTAAAATGTAAATTAAAAAAAAACACACTGCTACACTCCTGCTGTTCAAAGGCAAATGGAATCTCCATTTCTAAGTGAACTGAACTCAGTAACCTGATATAGAGATATTTTTACAGTGAAGGTATTCATCAGATTTTCTGTGTGGTCTTATTCCATCTCTCATGCGATCCCCTGGCGAGGAACCTTGAGCTGGGTTCCTCAGCAATAGCCGAGAATAACAAGGTGGGTCAGTGCTGGGAGGGCACACTCCTCATACCTCGGCTCATTCACTGCATACTTGTAGGCAAAGTACTGTGAAAGCGCAGATTGCCACAGCACACCCCAGATTAAACACGAGGAGAAGGACCACACATGCTCAGAATTTGCTAGCTGATTGTTATGTGCGCGCCACAGATCACTCGAAAGGTTAGTTCATGATTTATCATTTCACAATAGATTTTTTTTCCACAGAAACTACTCATTAGTCAATTATTTCTCCAGCAACAGGCAACAGGCCAAGCCAGCCTGCAGTACTTCCCACACATCTTTTTAAACAACCCTCCCACCCACTCACCTAAGTGGCCATTCTTCACATGCAAGCCCAGGCAGTCAATGTTGGCAGGCTAATCGACTGTGGAAGCCATCGTTGCCTTGCCCATTCTGGTCCTGGCCCGACACTTTGCAGCACGAGTCACTGATCAGTGATCTGGAGTCGGCCGGGGGCAGGGCGAGGCAATGGCAGGTTTATCCGCCCCCTAACACAGGGGTACTGAGGCCAGTTGTTGCAAACCCCACTCCAATGCTGCACATGGTGAGATCAGCGAGCCCAGCACAGAGCAGGGATGGAACCTGGGTCCCTCCTGGTGTGTAGGGCCCAGTATCACAGCGGGTGGTACTGTTAAACAATTAGGGCACTGGCATTTAACGCGGAAATATAGCCCTACAAAAGTAGCAAACTTTAAGCTCAGATTTTCAAGCCTGCAGTTTCACTCTTTGACTATTTGCAGTGATGAACTGGGGCAGTTTTAAAGGCCGCTTAACAGTCCAAAGCAGCAGGAGCAGTCGGACTGGCCTCTGCATTCTTGGCCTAGGGAACGGGAAAAGACACAGCCAGAATCCCCGCTCCTGATCACTTGGGCCAAGCAGCAGAGGTCAGCCAGCAGCTGTGGAACTGCACCCCAGAACAAGTTAGGGGAGGAAATTGTGTTGCAGTAGCGGGGGTGGGCGGGGGAGAATCCTGGGCGTTAAATGCAACTGCCACGTTGTCAAGAAGTGTTTCAGATTGGCGGCTCGTGAATCAGTCCCACTGCAGTAACTCCGCTTCCAACGAGTACATGAGCCAAGGTCACCAACGTGGCTTGAATTGCTAAATTAAAACGGTGCTGCCCTACTTCAGGCACTGTCCTGCGCCAAAGGTTCTGAACCATGCGATGCTGTGTTATGAAGAGCTCCAGCTTGCACTGGCTGGGAGAGGGGAGGGGCGGTAATTGCATTCTAGGACACGGCCTGCAGTGCGGAAGGCTCCGGCTGCTCTCCAGTTTCAATTCAACACTCCCCACGCAAAATTAGGTTGCAACATCTTTTTTTAAACGGCGAAAACAAAATATAAACTCAATGAGCAGAATGATTTTCTTTTAAAAATAAATTCAAGTTTATGCTGAATTTCTAAATGACAAAGATTTAAGCTTCTGTCTCCTTTGAGCAGTCTGAGCACCTGGGTTAGAACAGGAAATGTTGGAAATACACGGCAGGTCCGCCAGCATCTGAGCAGAGAAACTCCGGGAATGGTTCAAACTCCAGGAATGGTTCAGCAGGAACTCGGAGCAGAGAAACTCCGGGAATGGTTCAAACTCCAGGAATGGTTCAGCAGGAACTCGGAGCAGAGAAATTCCGGGAATGGTTCAGCCGGAACTCGGAGCAGAGAAACTCCGGGAATGGTTCAAACTCCGGGAATGGTTCAGCAGGAACTCGGAGCAGAGAAACTCCGGGAATGGTTCAGCCGGAACTCGGAGCAGAGAAACTCCGGGAATGGTTCAGCCGGAACTCGGAGCAGAGAAACTCCGGGAATGGTTCAAACTCCGGGAATGGTTCAACAGGAACTCGGAGCAGAGAAACTCCGGGAATGGTTCAGCAGGAACTCGGAGCAGAGAAACTCCGGGAATGGTTCAAACTCCGGGAATGGTTCAACAGGAACTCGGAGCAGAGAAACTCCGGGAATGGTTCAGCAGGAACTCGGAGCAGAGAAACTCCGGGAATGGTTCAGCAGGAACTCGGAGCAGAGAAACTCCGGGAATGGTGCAGCCAATCTGATGAAGAGTTCCACCTGAATCATTAACCTGTTGTTTCTCTTTAAGTGCAAGTTTACTTGGAAATGTGGGTCCTGTTCAGATGCAGTGCTATTTCCATCGAGCAGAATAAGGCCATCCAACAACTGAAGAACAAGGCCTCAGGAGCAGATGGAATCCCCGCCGAGGCGCTAAAACATGGCGGAGAAGCACTACTGGCGCGAACACATGAACTAATTTCTCTTATTTGGAAGGAGGAGAGCATGCCAGGGGATCTCAGAGATGCCGTAACAGACCTGTACCCACCAGTACTGTACCCCACTGTTATAGTGACAGACTTGTACCCACCAGTACTGTACCCGTTATACAGTGACAGACCTGTACTCACCAGTACTGTACCCGTGTTATACAGTGACAGACCTGTACTCACCAGTACTGTACCCGTTATACAGTGACAGACCTCTACCCACCAGTACTGTACCCGTTATACAGTGACAGACCTCTACCCACCAGTACTGTACCCCAGTGTTATAGTGACAGACCTGTACCCACCAGTACTGTACCCCAGTGTTATAGTGACAGACCTGTACCCACCAGTACTGTACCCATTATACAGTGACAGACCTGTACCCACCAGTACTGTCCCCCAGTGTTATACAGTGACAGATCGATACCACCAGTACTATAATCCAGCGTTAAACAGTTCAGAATGCTCTCTCCACACACATTTTAAATCTGGATAGAAAGAATCCAGAATTCCACTGTTTGGTGTTTTTCAGTTCAAGTAACTTGCTAACCTTTACCTGAAAATCAAACTACATTAGGCCTAGGACGGGCATTACTCACGTGCTGTGTCAGGAGGCTGAGGTGACTGGAGGCGGAGTATTGCCGAGCCTTCTGTTTTGCTGCCAGGCGCTGGAGCACGATGGAGATGGCTTCATGATTCAAGTCTTCATACTGAGTGGGTCGGTGATCGCCTTCCCCAAACACGGCAGCCGTGCCCGGACGCTGCCGGTGGGGGCATCGCATGCCCGATCCTGGGGAGAAGGGCAGAGCCACATCGTGAGTCCCTCAGCCCTGGATGTCATGAGACTGCACTGTGCAGTAAGGCCAGTACCCAAACACATGTGCATCCGACACCTCGCTCAGTGGTACAACGACCAATCCTGCACGTTCTCCAGTCAATGGCCTTTCAATTAAAAAAAGACACACTGGATTGTCAACAGACTGAGAGCAGGAGGCGCAAACAGCACTCGGTCCCTCTCAACCTGTTAACAGTTGGACACTCTGAAGATGTACAAGTTCAAGTCCTGTCTTTTACGCACAGGAGGAAGGGGAAGAAATGAGAGCGGGGAGTTACCTGCAGGTCACGGCTGGCCAAGTCCCAGCGGCCAGTCAAGGCAGGCCCCAGCGGTAGCGTGGAGTGGGTCTCTCCATGGGATCTGGCGCTCTGTGGGGGGGGGGGGGGGGGGGCGTGCTGCATTACGGACCGGGAAAAGAGGCGGAGCCCTGGAATGTCACGTCTCTGCCCTTTTTCCACATGATTGGCATCTCCAGGGGGCGGAGGGTTGGCTGTTACAGGTGGGACCTTCCTGACACAAGAGCTCTGGCAGAATACCTCCCGTGTCTTCTTTCAGCCTATTCTCCAGCCCTGTGTCACTTCCAGGTGCTGAGGAGAACACACATGCAAGGTTAAGGGTTAAGGGGTCAGAAAGAAGAGCAGTACAGAACTGGCCATTTTCTGGACCGTTTCTCCTCATTAATTCTTGAGGTGGGAGTTTTGCCTCACGCAACTTATGCCAATTTCTTTTTAAAATGTTGCCCCTGCCACCATTATGGACGTTGGTGGGCTTCCCGATGGGAATTCCCTATCCAAAATGTTGAGAAAGAGGGGGGCAACCAAAGGGTGGCCAGGCAGGTCAGGGTGCACGAGCGGCGCCCCTTGCCCAGCCACCAGTGCGCGCACACATGCACCTGCCCACAGAGGTGACCATGGCAAATAATTAATGCGTTCAGACTCTTTACCTGAATGGTTCCGGGGATGGGGATCTTGGCTACAAGGACAGGTTGGAGAAGCTGGATTTGTTTTCATTAGAGCAAAGGAGTTTAAGGGGTGATTTGATAGAGGTGTACAAGATTATGACGGGTTTGGATAGGCTAGACGGGGAAAGGCTGTTCCCACTAGTTGATGGTACAAGGACTAGGGGACACAGATTTAAGGTTTTGGGCAAGAGATACAGGGGGAATGTGAGGAAAAACTTTTTTACACAGCGAGTGGTGATGACCTGGAATTCGCTCCCGACGGAAGTGGTGGAAGCGGAGACACTCAATGTTTTCAAGGGGAGGCTGGACAGGCACTTGAGGCAAATAAACTTGCAGGGCTACGGGGATAGAACGGGGGAATGGGACTGACTGGATTGCTCTACAGAGAGCCGGCACGGACTCGATGGGCCGAATGGCCTCCTCCTGTGCCATTATGACTATATGACTCTTACCTCAAGTTGGGTTGTGATAGCAGGCGTGGGGGGAATAGACACACGTCTAACTCAAGGGCAATTAGCGATGGGCAATAAATGCTGGCCTTGCCAGCAACACCCACATCCCGTGAATGAATAAAATTTTAAAAATAACTATTATGGTGGCTAGTTCTTCAGGTGCAATGCAATCGTGGCAGCTCATGCTTTACATCAGGGGTTCTCAACCTTTTTGCTTCAGAGGTCCCCCTTGCGTGTTAGAAAAAATTCCATGGACCCCCTGTAACACAACACAAGTATTTTTATAGCCGCTAGGGGAAGGGAGGGAAGCAGCAGAAGCAGCTGAATGGATGATCTCAATCTTAGAGACAAAGAAGAAAATGAGCTCCTCACACCTGTTGTCAGAGGTGAGGGTGGAGGAGATGGGAGAGGGGTTTAAGAAGACTTACGGAGTGAATGGTTTATAGTCCAAAAGACTATTTTCATTCATGCAACAGAGAGAAGGACACTATTGTAGACATTGTTTTTGATGTATTATTCGGGTAGACAGCTACCTCTTGTCATTTTTCCTCTCTTTCTTCTTCCTGCTCCCCATTGATTCAGTTTGGCACACATGGAATGAGTCAATCAATCAATCAGTGCTAAAATCGATAGATAGATTTTTGGACTCTAGGAAATCAAGGGATATGGGGATTGGGCAGGAAAGTGGAGATGAGGTCAAAGATCAGCCATGATCTTATTGAATGGCGGAGCAGGCTCGAGGGGCCGAATGGCCGACTCCTGCTCCTCATTCTTATCTTTTCACTGGCTTGCACATTTTTCTCATTTGAATGTCCAAACGAGGTTACCAACAGTCAGACTGTCTCCTCGTGTCCGCTTGGCCATCTACCCACTGGTGCCAGGTCACCTTGGCTCGTGTGGGCGCTGTGGGAGGCTGGGGGCCGAGATCCGTGCGCACACGAGGCAGGGACACGCGCATTTACTTCACCTTTCCTCTGCTCACCTTTCGGAGCAGGTGAGCAGAGGAAGGGAAAGGAAAGGAGCTCCGCGACTAATACTAGACGCGACTGATTTCCGATGTAACTACGAACCCTTTCGCAGTCCGCCCGGTCTGGTTCGGGTGGGACCTGGGAAAATCCAACCCCACGAATCATAGAATAGAATCACAGAAATTTACAGCACAGAGGAGGCCATTCGACCCATCGTGTTTGTACCAGACGAAAAAAAGAGCTATCCAGCCTAATCCCACTTTCCCGCTCTTGCTCCGTAGCCTTGTAGGTTACAGCACTTCAAGTGCATATCCAAATACTTTTTAAATGTGATGAGGGTCTCTGCCTCTACCACCCTTTCAGGCAGTGAGTTCCAGACCCCCACCACCCTCTGGGTGAAAAACATTCTCAACTCCCCTCTAATCCTTCTACCAATTTCTTTAAATCTATACCCTTTGGTTATTGACCCCTCTGCTAAGGGAAATAGGTCCTTCCTATCCACTCTATCTAGGCCCCTCATAATTTTATACACCTCAATTAAGTTTCCCCTCAGCCTCTTCTGTTACAAAGAAAACAACCTCAGCCTATCTAATCTTTCCTCATAGTTAAAATTCTCCAGTCCTGTCAACATCCTCATAAATCTCCTCTGTACCCTCTCCAGTGCAATCACATCTTTCCTGTAATGTGGTGACCAGAACTGCACGCAGTACTCCAGCTGTGACCTAACAAGTGTTCAATACAACAGAAAATGCTGGAAACACTCAGCAGGCCAGGCAGCATCCGTGGAGAGAGAAACAGAGTTAACGTTTCAGAACTGGAAAAAGGCTAGAGATGTAACAGATTTTAAGCAGGTGCAGAAGCAGGGAGAGTGTGGGGTTGAGGGGAGAGGGGGGGGGGGGGGGGGGAGGGATCTGAAGGAACAGTCTGTGCTTGGGTAGCAGACAGGAAAAATTAAATGTTGCAAATGGGGATGGCAGAATCATACAGCCTGAAAAATGGGGGCAGAGGTTATAGTCTGAAATTGTTGAACTCAATTGTTGAGTCCGGAAGGCTGTAAAGTGCCTAATCGAAAGATGAGGTGCTGTTCCTCGAGCTTATGTTGAGCTTCACTGGAACAGTGTAAGAGGCCGAGGACAGAGAGATCCGAGTGGGAGTGAAGCGGAGAATTAAAGTGACAGGCGACCGGGAGCTCGGGTTCACCCTTACGGACTGAACGGAGGTGTTCCGCAAAGCGGTCACCCAATCTGCGTTTGGTCTCCCCAATGTAGAGGAGACCACATCGTGAGCAGCGAATACAGTATACTAGATTGCAAGAAGTACAAGTAAATCGCTGTTTCACCTGGAAGGGGTGTTTGGGGCCCTGGACAGTGGGAAGGGAGGAGGTATAAGGGCATGTGTTGCATCTCCTGCGCTTGCACGGGAAGGTGCCGGGCAAAGGGGAAGGGCTGTTGGGGGTGATTGAGGAGTGGACCAGGGTGTCGCGGAGGGAGCGATCCCTTCGGAATGCTGAAAGGGGAGGTGAGGGGAAGATGCATACAGTTCAAGCATAACCTCCCTGGCTCTTATATTCTATGCCTTGGCTATAAAGGAAAGTATCCCGTATGCCTCCTTAACCACCTTATCTACCTGTCCTGCTACCTTCAGGGATCTGTGGACATGCACGTTGAACCGGGTTGTATCCCTGGACAACATCCCCAGCATCGAAGCTTTGACCACGCTCGATCAGCTCTGATGGACGGGTCACATCGTCCGCATGTCCGATACGAGACTCCCAAAACAAGCGCTCTACTCAGAGCACCGACACGGCAAGAGAGCCCCAGGTGGGCAGAGGAAACGCTTCAAGGACACCCTCAAAGCCTCCTTGAAAAAGTGCAACATCCCCACCGACACCTGGGAATCCCTGGCCCAAGACCATACAAAGTGGAGGAGAAGCGTCCGGGAAGGCGCCGAACACCTCAAGTCTCTTCGCCGGGAGCAAGCGGAAGCCAAGCGCAAACAGCGGAAGGAGCGCACGTCAACCCAAGCACCCCGCCCGCCCGCCCCTTCAACCACCGTCTGCCCCACCTGTGACAGAGACTGTAGGTCCCGCATTGGACTCATCAGTCACCTGAGAACTCATTCTTAATGTGGAAGCAAGTCATCCTCGGCTCCGAGGGACTGCCTAAGAAGATGATCCCTGGACAAAGAATGAGCAGTCGGCAGAGAGGTTCCACCTGGCCAAGGAGATTCTCTGTGGGCTTAGGAACATAAGAAATAGGAGGAGTAGTAGTCCATTTGGCCCCTCGAGCGTGCTCCGCCATTCAATAAGATCATGGCTGATCTGATCTTGGCCTCAACTCCACTTTCCCGCCCGCTCCCCATAACCCTTGACTCCCCTGTAGCTCAAAAATCTGTCTATCTCCACCTTAAATATATTCAACGACCCAGCCTCCACAGCTCTTTGGGGTAGAGAATTCCACAGATTCACGACCCTCAGAGAAGAAATTCCTCCTCATCTCCGTTTTAAATGGGCGACCCCTTATTCTGAAACTATACCCCCTAGTTCTAGATTCCCCCACGAGGGGAAACATCCTCCCTGCATCTACCCTGTCAAGCCCCCTCAGAATCTTATATGTTTCAATAAGATCCCCTCTCATTCTTCTAAACTCCAATGAGTATAGGCCCAACCTGCTCAACCTTTCCTCATAAGACAATCCCTTCATCTCAGGAATCAACCTAGTGAATCTTCTCTGAACTGCCTCCAAAGCAAATATATCCCTCCTTAAATAAGGAGACCAAAACTGTACGCAGTACTCCAGATGTGGCCTCATCAACGCCCTGTACAGTTGTAGCAGGACTCCCCTACTTTTATACTCCATCCCCCTTGCAATAAAGGCCAACATTCCATTTGCCTTCCTAATTACTTGCTGTACCTGCATGCTAACTTTTTGTGTTTTCATGTATGAGGACCCCCAGATCCCTCTGTACCTCAGCATTTTGTAATCTCTCTCTATTTAAATAAGAAGTTGCTTTTTTATTCTTCCTACCAAAGTGGATAACCTCACATTTTCCCACATTATACTCCATCTGCCATATTATTGTCCACTCACTTAACCTGTCTATATCCCTTTGCAGACTCTTTGTGTCCTCCTCACAACTTGCTTTCCCATCTATCTTTGTATCAGCAGCAAATTTGGCAACAGTACACTCGGTCCCTTCATCCAAGTCATTAATATAGATTGTAAATAGTTGAGGCCCAGTACTGATCCCTGCGGCACCCCACTAGTTACAGTTTGCCAACCTGAAAATGATCCATTTATCCCGACTCTCTGTTTTCTGTTAGTTAGCCAATCCTCTCTCCATGCTAATATATTACCCCCAACTCCGTGAGCTCTTATCTTATGCAGTAACCTTTTATGCGGCACATTATCGAATGCCTTCTGGAAATCCAAATACACGACATCTACTGGTTCCCCTTTATCCACCCTGCTCGTTACATCCTCAAAGAACTCCAGCAAATTTGTCAAACATGATTTCCCTTTCATAAAACCATGCTGACTCTGCTTGACTATATTATGATTTTTCTAAATATCCTGCTACCACTTCCTTAATAATGGATTCCAGCATTTTCCCAAGGCTTGGTCTTTGCTCAGCTGCTGGTGACTTAGGTTGACCCCTTGAAATCTTCTCGCAGACCCCCCGGTTGAGACACCCTGCTTTACGGGTCCGACGAGAGGAGCAGTGGCAGCAGCAGCAGCAGCAGCAGCAGCCCAGCTCCTCGCTCTGTCCGATACAATGTAGTGGCTGCACTGTTAAGAACACGAGCGACAGCAGCGTTCGGAGTGGACTCCCCCCAACAGTAAACAAAAGGTGGGTATCGGGAGCTGGCAGCGACTGAAACAGAACCGAACCAGACCGGGCGGACTGCGAAAGGGTTCGTAGTTATATTGGAAATCAGTCGTGTTTAGTATTAGTCGCTGAGCTCCTTTCCTTTCCCTTTCTCCGCTTTACATGACACTGCATGAAAGAGGAGACCATCAGGGGCACACCTAGCAAGGTGCCAGCAGTCATATTTGTCGCTATGGTGGGGAAAGAAAGAAAATCACATATATATATATATATATATAAAAATAAATTCTACATCTGAGGGAAACAAAACTTAAAGGGGACAAGGCTGCTTCTTCAGTCCCGCGTGCACTCACCCGCTGTTGCCGATACTGGCCGGGACAGCTTCCGGCTGTAGATCTGAGCGGCCGCCTGGAAGGAAGAGGCTGGAGCGATGGGGAGGCTGCTGGAGGCGGGCCGCTGGAGCCTGCCCGGGTGACGAGATGCCGGGGTGGCCGAGCCCGGCCTGCAGGCTGCTGCGCCAGTCCTGCCCGCTGCCTCAGCCCGCGAGGCGGCTGGGTCCGGAGCCAGAGTTGTGCAGGAGGGCAGGGAAAGGGGCAGGGGCAGGGGCAGGCTGCCTGCCTGCTGCAAGGTTGTGTGTGGAGGATAAACGTGATGACTGGAGGAGTTCTGCATCGAGAGGCTCTCCGGAAAACAGAGCCTGCCATCACCTGATCCGTCTGAGGCACTTGAATCTCCATCCATGGGCACAGCTGGTCCTGCAAAATAGGAGAGAACAACAGATCAGCCAGTTACCCGTGGAACCTCAGAGAGCAGGAGGGTAAAAACAAACATGGCGCAAAGCATGACTTACACAGACAGCAATCTTTTTAAATAGCTACAGTGGGGAAAGAAAGAAAGAAAGAAAGAAAGAAAGAAAGAAAGAAAGCCTTGCCTTTATATGTATATATTTATGTAGATTTATATATATCTACATCTCAGGGAAACAAAGCTGAAAGGGGACAAGGCTGCTTCTTCAGTTCCAGGCGCACTCACCCGCTGTCGCCGAGACCGGCTGGGAGAGCTTCCAGCTGTAGATCTAACCCAAGGGGAAGCTCGATAAATACATGAGGGAGGAAGGAATAGAAGGAATGCCGATAGGATGAGATGAAATGGGGTGGGTGGAGGCTCGTGTGGAGCATAAACCGGCATAGACCAGCTGGGCCGAATGGCCTGTTTCTGTGCTGTACATTCGATGCAATAGCCAAGACTCAGTGGCCATCTCCTACTCGAACTCACCTTCCTCAGTCTCCTTTTTCCCCACAATAACAGGCTTTTAAAACAAGTCACCAAATCAATACTTCTCGATTTATCTCATTGTCCCTCTTACTCTAGCCAAACTGGACACTGTTCCACAGTATGGGCCTTTTACATAGGTGACTCAGTATGTACAATAAAGGGATCAAAATGAACACTGGTTTAACAAGCAGCACATTTAGCAGCACCAACCGTGAGTTGAACCTGGGACCTTCTGGTCAGTGTAGCTCAGTTCTACAGTGGTCACTGCCTGCACCCCGTAACCTCGATGCTGCATGCTCCCGGCGAGCGCCATCCCTGCTCCCGGCGAGCGCCATCCCTGCTCCCGGCGAGAGCCATCCCTGCTCCGCACCCGGCCAGCGCCATCCCCGCTCCCGGCCAGCGCCATCCCCGCTCCCGGCGAGAGCGCTCCCGGCGAGAGCGATCCCCGCTCCCGGCGAGAGCGATCCCCGCTCCCGGCGAGAGCGATCCCCGCTCCCGGCGAGAGCGATCCCCGCTCCCGGCGAGAGCGATCCCCGCTCCCGGCGAGAGCGATCCCCGCTCCCGGCGAGAGCGATCCCCGCTCCCGGCGAGAGCGATCCCCGCTCCCGGCGAGAGCGATCCCCGCTCCCGGCGAGAGCGATCCCCGCTCCCGGCGAGAGCGATCCCCGCTCCCGGCGAGAGCGATCCCCGCTCCCGGCGAGAGCGATCCCCGCTCCCGGCGAGAGCGATCCGTGTTCCCAGTGAGAGAGATCCCTGCTCCCAGTGAGAGCGATCCCTGCTCCCAGTGAGAGCATCCGGGAAGGTGCCGAACCCCTCGAGTCTCTTCGCCGGGAGCAAGCGGAAGCCAAGCGCAGGCAGCGCAAGGAGCGCACGTCAACCCAAGCACCCCACCCACCCGCCCCTTCAACCACCGTCTGCCCCACCTGTGACAGAGACTGTAGGTCCCGCATTGGACTCATCAGACACCTGAGAACTCATTTTTAGTGTGGAAGCAAGTCATCCTCGGTTCCGAGGGACTGCCTAAGAAGAGAAGAACCCTTGTTTAAAAAGGGAGAAAAGGATAGACCGAGTAATTACAGGCCAGTCAGCCTAACCTCGGTGGTGGGAAAATTATTGGAAAGAATTCTGAAGGACAGGATAAATCTTCATTTAGAAAGACACGGATTATTCAAGGATAGTCAGCACGGATATGTTAAGGGAAGGTCGTGTCTTATAAACTTGATTGAATTTTTTGAGGTGGTAACAAGGAGGGTAGATGAGGGTTGTGCATTTGATGTAGTGTATATGGACTTTAGCAAGGCTTTTGATAAGGTTCCACATGGCAGACTGGTCACGAAGTTAAAAGCCCATGGGATCCAAGGCAAAGTGTCAAGTTGGATTCAAAACTGGCTCGGAGACAGGAAGCAGAGGGTATTGGTTGATGGGCGTTTTTGTGACTGGAAGGCTGTTTCCAGTGGGGTTACACAGGGATCAGGACTAGGTCCCTTACTTTTTGTGGTATATAGCAACAATCTTGACTTGAATATAGGGGGTATGATTAAGAAGTTTGCGGATGATACTAAAATCGGCTGTGTGGTTGATACTGAAGAAGGAAGCTGTAGACTGCAGGAAGATATCAATAAATTGGTCAGGTGGGCAGAACAGTGGCAAATGGAATTCAATCCAGAGAAGTGTGAGGTAATGCATTGGGGGAGGGCTAACAAGGAAAGGGAATACACATTAAATGGTAAGACACTGAGTAGTGTAGAGGAACAAAGGGACCTTGGAGTGCATGTCCACAGATCCCTGAAGGTAGCAGGCCAGGTAGATAAGGTGGTTAAGAAGGCATACAGAATGCTTGCCTTTATTAGCCGTGGCATAGAATACAAGAGCAGAGGGGTTATGCTTCAACTGTATAAAACACTAGTTAGGCTTCAGCTGGAGTACTGCGTGCAGTTCTGGTTACCACATTACAGGAAAGATGTGATTGCACTAGAGAGGGTACAGAGGAGATTTACAAGGATGTTGCCGGGAAGTAGAGAATCTTAGCTATGAGGAAAGACTGGATAGGCTGGGTCTATTTTCCTTGGAACAGAGGAGGCTAAGGGGAGACCTTATTGAGGTGTATAAAATTATGAGGGGCATAGATAAAGTGGATAGAAAGGACCTATTTCCCTTAGCAGAGGGGTCAAAAACCAGGCGGCATAGATTTAAAGTAATTGGTGGAAGGTTTAGAGGAGATTTGAGGGGAAATTTCTTCACCCAGAGGGTTGTGGGGGTCTGGAACTCACTGCCTGAAAGGGTGGTAGAGGCAGGAACCCTAACCACATTTAAAAAGTACTTGGATGTGCACTTGGGATGCTCTAACCTGCAGGGCTACGGACCAAAATCTGGGAAGTGGGATTAGGCTGGATAGCTCTTTGATGGCCGGCGTGGACACGATGGGCCAAAATGGCCTCCTTCTGTGCTGTAACTTTCTATGATTCTATTCTATGATTCTATCAACCGTGATCTGATTGAATGGCGGAAGAGGCTCGAGGATCTGAATGGCCGACTCCTGTTCCTATGGCACTAGATCAAAGGACAATTCAATTAATAAATTTAATGATGTTATGATGAAATAAGTAATTATAGGGATTTTTATTTTGTTTAATCCCTTACTTTGAACATTAGAAATTTCAGTTACTGAGAAAACAAAATGGCTAATCAAAAACTTTTAGATGAAAAATTTTCAGAAACCATTTTGAGCGATTTGTGGGGAGAAGCCGCCTGGTGGCCAGATGCTGTAGTTACAGGGTGATACATTTACATTGGCGATGATCAGATATAATTGTGGACAGCAGAATTCAAAGTGGAAAAAGTGAACTCGTGATGAATAGTGACAACAGGAAGTAGGTTTTATAGACAGGAAGTTTTTTGATTTAAGATATAGATTGTGTCAGCCATGGCTCAGTGGAAAGCACTCTCAAAGATCGTGGGTTCAAGTCCCACACCAGAGATTTGAGCCTATAATCCAGGCTGGCACTCCCAGTGCAGTGCTGAGGGAGCGCTGCACTGTCAGAGGGGCAGTACTGAGGGAGTGCTGCACTATCGGAGGGGCAGTACTGAGGGAGTGCTGCACTGTCGGAGGGGCAGTACCGAGGGAGTGCTGCACGGTCAGTAGGGCAGTACTAAGGGAGTACTGCACGATCGGTAGGGCAGTACTAAGGGAGTGCTCCATGATCGGTAGGGCAGTACTAAGGGAGTGCTGCACTGTCGGAGGGGCAGTACTAAGGGAGTGCTGCATGATCGGTAGGGCAGTACTAAGGGAGTGCTGCACTGTCGGAGGGGCAGTACCGAGGGAGTGTTGCATGATCGGTAGGGCAGTACCGAGGGAGTGCTGCATGATCGGTAGGGCAGTACCGAGGGAGTGCTGCATGATCGGTAGGGCAGTACCGAGGGAGTGCTGCATGATCGGTAGGGCAGTACTAAGGGAGTGCTGCATGATCGGTAGGGCAGTACTAAGGGAGCGCTGCACGATCAGTAGGGCAGTACTAAGGGAGTGCTGCATGATCGGTAGGGCAGTACCGAGGGAGTGCTGCACGATCGGTAGGGCAGTACCGAGGGAGCGCTGCACGATCGGTAGGGCAGTACCGAGGGAGTGCTGCATGATCGGTAGGGCAGTACCGAGGGAGTGCTGCATGATCGGTAGGGCAGTACTAAGGGAGCGCTGCACGATCGGTAGGGCAGTACTAAGGGAGCGCTGCACGATCGGTAGGGCAGTACCGAGGGAGTGCTGCATGATCGGTAGGGCAGTACCGAGGGAGGACTGCACCATTGGAGGTGCCGTCTTTTGAATGAGATGATAAACCGAGGCCCCATCTGCCCTCTCAGGTGGACGTTATGATCCCACAACACTATTTCAAAGAGCAGGTGAGTTTTTCCCCAATGTTTATCCCAATTCCAACACTTAAAAACAGATTATCTGATCTCATCACATTGCTGTTTGTGGGACCTTGCTGTGCGCAAGTTGGCTGCTGCGTTTCTTATATTCCAACAGTGGCTACACTTCAAAAGTACTTACTTGGCTATAAAGCGCTTTGGGATGTCCTGAGGTCGTGAAAGGCACTATATAAATGCAAGTCTTTCTTTTCTTATAGTTAAATAGCAAAACTTACGGTAAATTAAGAGTCAAAGAGTTGGTTGAAGCATCAGAGTTGCTGCAATTGCAACGTGACCAGTTTCTATTAGCAATTCCCCTTGTAAATGTTGTTGAAGGAATTTGTAAAGTAAAAAAGTTGACACAAAACTACAACAAAAACATGACAACTGGAAGTATCCCACTGCTAAATGATGTTCGATATTTCTTATTTCCAGCTGTAGATACCCACCTTCTGTGGCTTTGCCGTTGGTTTGCTCTGTACTGATGCTCTGCTTCCCGGTCCTGGTTTGGGTCCCCAGGAAGGCACTGGCTGATTTGTTCTTGTGTGTGTAGATCGTGAGAAGTTCCTCCAGATCAGTCTCACTGCAAATCATTTTTAACAATTACACGCGATTCATTTAGTAACCGCGCAAAAAGCGAAAACTCGGCAATGTTGGAAATCTGAAATAAAAACAGCAAATGCTGCAAAGACCCACCAGGAAAGAGAGAAGGTAAGTAAGGTCTCACCTGAGGCCCACCATCTGCTCCCTTGACCCTCTCCCAACTCAGCTCCTGACCAATCAACTACTCCCCCTTCCGGCACAAGCACGATGGGCCGAATGGCCTCCTCCTGTGCTGTAACTTTCGATGATTCTATGTTGCCGACTGCTGCCTTGCTTCAGCCATTGTTCCCCTTCTTTCAAAACTGCTCAAAGTACTCAGCTCCTTAAAAGGCCCACCCTTGACTCTGTACCCTCTACATCCACCAGCCGCCCTGCAACATCCTTCTTCCTCTCTAAGGTTCTGGAGGTGTTGATGCCTTCCACTCATGAAACACCGTTCCCATGACTCTGCACTGGAATTTCTTCAGTCTAGCTTGTCTAATCCATAGCACAGAGACAAGGAGCTTAAAGGAGCAGAGGATGGTCTCTTTGAAGATGGTCTCTTTGAGGAGATGGGGAACTGGTGTGGAAATAGGGGCGATGTTACTTGTCTTTTCTCTTCAGAGTGACCGTGACCACAATGCGGTATCTGTTCTCTTCAACCTCGGTGCGCCTGGCAACGTGGTCTATCCCCCTCCTCCACTGCTCCTATGTGGGACGACTCCCTCATAGATCCATTCCTACCTGTCCCAGCACAGCCGGTACACCTCTTGCAGTCGTATCTCCCATTCTGCCCAGTCGCCTTCAATCAGCCTCACGGTTCCATCCTTGGCCCCTTCCTAATCCTTATCTATATGTTCCCCTTCGGTGATATTGCCAGTAAGTCTGGGGTCAGCTTTCAGACATATGCCGAAAATATCCAACTTTAGCTCACTCCTTCCAATCATGACTCAACTGACATTGCGGGATGTTGGGCTGGGCGAGGGGGGTGTCGGGCTGGGCGAGGGGGGCGTCGGGCTGGGCGAGGGGGGCGTCGGGCTGGGCGAGGGGGTGTCGGGCTGGGCGAGGGGGGCGTCGGGCTGGGCGAGTTACAGTTCTGGAAGGACAAGGCTGATGGGCCAAACGACTTTTTCTTGTCTTTGACTTTTGTTCTGAGAACGGCTCAAGCTCACCTCAGAAAGTAGGCAAAGAGGCTACAGAGACACTCATCCCATCAGTTTTAGTCTCAGAATTCTAAGTAATACATTTCATTCCCCAACCTCTTCCAAAATTCTCTCTCCAAAAAGAAACAAAAGAAACTTCTTGGAGCTGAATCTCAGGAATGACCTCACGTTGGGCTCGGCACGATAGCGGTGAATGACATCACCCCCACACCATGCAGAGTCCTCAGGCCGAGCAGCCTGTGAATCAGGAGACTGCAATCATTTCCAAATCCCCATTATCCGCACCAGTGTAATGCATTTTCCATTCCTCTCACCTGGCTTTACTGACAAATACTTGGAATTCTTCCTGTTGGATGCAGGTCTCCAGCTTCAGATCCATCTGGCTTCTCTTAATCATTCGATCAGTTTCCTGCGTTTAAAATTCAAAAATTGGTACGACCAGCTCCCAGTAGCACCACAGCTCCACGGTGCAAGTTACTTTTCAGGTCAATCCAAAACCCCTTTTCTTTCAACTTATTTTTTCCCCCCACGCACACCATTTCATCCACAGAACATCGTGGGTTAAGTCGCACTCCAGGACTTGAGCAGGTAATCCAGGCTGACACTCCCAGTGGAATACTGAGGGAGTGTTGCGCTGTCAGAGGTACTGCTGAAACCCTCATCCATGCCTTTGTTACCTCTCGACTTGACTATTCCAACGCACTCCTGGCTGGCCTCCCACATTCCACCCTCCGTAAACTTGAGGTCATCCAAAACCCGGCTGCCCATGTCCTAACTCGCACCAAGTCCCGTTCGCCCATCACCCCTGTGCTCGCTGACCTACATTGGCTCCCGGTTAAGCAACACCTCGATTTTCAAAATTCTCATCCTTGTTTTCAAATCCCTCCAGGGCCTGGCCCCTCCCTATTTCTGTAATCTCCTTCAGCCCCACAACCCCACCCCACCCCCCGCCCGCACCCAGAGATATCTGCGCTCCTCTAATTCTGCCCTCTTGAGCATCCCTGATTATAATCGTTCAACCTTTGGTGGCCGTGCCTTCTGTTGCCTAGGCCCTAAGCTCGGGAATTCCCTGCTTAAACCTCTCCGCCTCGCTACCTTCCTCCTTTAAGACGCTTCTTAAAACCTACCTCTTTGACCAAGCTTTTGGTCACCTGCCCTAATTTATCCTTATGTGGATCGGTGTCAAATTTTTTGTCTTAAAATACTCCTGTGCAGTCCCTTGGGACATTTTACTACGTTAAAGGCGCTATATAAATACAAGTTGTTGTTGTTGGATGTTGGATGGGACGTTAAACCCGCCTCTACTTGTAAAGGTCCCATTATTTGAAGAAAAGGGGTCTTGGCCAATATTCCTCTGTCAATCGACATCTCCAAAAACAGACTCACTGGCCATTCACCTCACTGCTGTTTCTGGGACTTTGCTATTGTAGAATGGCTACTACATTCAGCCACATAACAACTGCCACCGTATTTTAAAGTCATAATTTTATATGAAACATTGGAGATGTGTCTAAGAGACATGACAAGGCGCTAAATAAATCTAAGTCTTACTTTCCTTCATTAACTGCAACTGGCAGAGCAAGAAGCTGCCTGGCCGACTCCCTCACCTCTACAGCCTGTTCAGAGAGAGAGAGAGAGAGAGAGAGAGACAGACAGAAAGAAAGAAAAAGAAAGAAAGATTGAAAGATTTTTTTGAAGTATTACTGACACTTTATTTTGTAAATTCTGTGCGCATCAAGGCAAGAGACACGAGCACTGGGCCTTGGAACGATTTCCATTTCATTCTGTCAGTCTCACGGTTAGACTCTGAGTAAAGCGAGCTTCATTCTTCCCCAGGAATGTGCCTTCGAAGTGTGCCCCATACTCCACCAGTGTGACATTTTTCCCTTTCCTGCACTAGCTGTTGTGTGGCTCTCTGCCTGGGATTCCCAATTTGAGTTGAATTAAGAGGAGTTTGCCATGTGATGACTCATGGCCCACTGAGAACTGCCCAGAGGTTAGAAAGCACTGGCCAGGCCTCACTAGTGTGGCTGTGCATAGCTTTGGTCAGAATGCTTGAATAGGGACATACACCCAAGCATCCCAGGAGGTACCTGAAGGGATTCCAGGGGGGTGCATGGGGTCATTGTAGTTCTATCCATATGATGCTGGGCATAATATTTGCCATAAGCACAGTGCCTGGGGAATTCTGCAGGCTACATTGTTTTTCTATATTTCTTGCTTACTTGGCATGTTACTTCCAATTTTATATAAAAATTCTTATTAAATTGACAGCTGACACGATATAACATAGGCGCAGGTGGAAGCCATTCAGCCCTTCACGCCTGTTCCACCATTCAATTAGATCATGGCACCTCAACTCCATTTACCCGACTTAGCTCCATATCCCTCGATACCCTTACCCAACAAAAATCTATTAATCTCTTTTAAAAGCCGACGAGTGGCCTGCGTGGGAGCTCCAGACCGCTGCATGGCCAAGCAGCTTAACGGGAACATTGATTAGGACAGGTGGCCAAAAGCTTGGTCAAAGAGGTAGGTTTTAAGGAGCGTCTTAAAGGAGGAGAGAGGTGTAGAGGCGCGGAGGGGTTTAGGGAGGGAATTCCAGAGCTTATGGCCTAGGCAGCTGAAGGCACGGCCACCAATGGTGGAGCAATGGAAACCAGGGAATGCGCAAGAGGCCAGAATTGGAGGAGCGCAGAGATCTTGAAGGGTTGTAAGGCTGGAGGAGGTTACCGAGAAAGGGAGGGGGCTGGGTGTCGTCAGCGTCAATGTGGAACCTGACATGTTTTTGGATGATGTCGCCGAGGAGCAGTATGTAGATGAGAAATAGGAGGGGGCCAAAGATAGATCCTTGGGGCACTCCAGTGGTAGCTGCAGGAGGGGAAAGAGAAGTCATTGCAGGTGATTCTACTGGATAGATAGGAAGAGAACCAGGCGAGGGCAGTCCCACCAGCTGGACCACGTAGGAGAGACATTGGAGAAAGATGGTGTGGTCAACCATGTCAAAGGCTGCAGAGAGTTGAGAAGGATGAGGAGGGATAGTTTACCACGGTCACACTCATATAGGATGTCATTTGTGACTTAGACAAGGGCCGTTTCAGTGCTGTGGCAGGGGCGGAAATCTGATTGGAGAGGTTTAAGATTTGGAGTTGTGGGAAAGATAGGCACGGATTTGGGAGGCGACAGCACGTTCAAGGACTTTGGAGAGGAAAGGGAGGTTGGAGATGGGGCAGCAGCTTGCAAGGGCAGTAGAGTCAAGGGTTTTTTCAGGAGGGGGTGATGACGGCAGATTTGAAGTGGAGGGGGATGGTACCTGAGGAGAGGGAACTGTTTACAATATTAGCTAACATGAGAGCCAGGAATGGAAGTTGGGTGGTCAGCAGTTTGGTGGGAATAGGGTCGAGGGAGCAGGAGGTGGGTCTCATGGACAAAATGAGCTCGGAGAGGGTATGAGGGGAGATAGGAGAGAAATTGGAGAAAGATGCGAGTGCAAGGCTAGGGCAGCATTTAAAAAGGAACAGAAGACAGAAAAGGGAGAGGGGATACACACGCACAGACGCACACACACGCACTCAGAGACACACACTGATGTACACACACTCGCACACACACGCACGCACGCACACACAAGAGTGACTTGTAAAGTTCTTAAGTGGAAAATAGGAGGTGGTTAAATGGCAAAAGTGACCATATCCAGAGACAATAGGAGACAGATTACAGAATTCGAATAAATAAAAGATGTGTATCAAACAGAGAGTGTGTCACCTTCCATACCAGTGCTTCCGATATGTCTTCCCTTTTCTTCAGCCGAGGATTCTCAGTCGGAAAGCTCCAAGGCCTTTTGTTTGAAAGGGTTCCCGATTTCCACTGCACTTTGTGTTTCCTGATTTCACCCCTGAACGGCCTGGCTCTAATTTTAAGATTGTGCCCCCTTGTTCTGGATTCCCCCACCAGATGAAATAGCTTCTCCTTCTCCACGCACAAATTGGCATAGGGTCAAGCAGATCAGAGAGTTAAATGCGTGGCTCAAAGAGTGGTCTGGGAAAATGGGGTTTCAATTCATGGGGCACTGGCACCAGTACTGGGGAAAGAGGGAGCTGTTGCGTCGGGACGGGCTCCGCCTAAACCGGGCTGGGGCCAGCGTCCTGGCGAATTGAATAACTAGGGCTGTAGATAGGGCTTTAAACTAAAAAAAGGGGGGGGGAGGGGTCAGGTGAGGGTAAATTTAGAAATCAAAAGAGAAAGGCAATAGAGCAGTGTAGCGATTTTGGTAATAATAAGCAGAGTGTGACAGGAAGTGACAGAGAGTTTAACGGTAGCAGTGCAGCGGGGAATAATGGTAAAAAATGTAAATTAAAGGCTCCTTATCTAATTGCACGAAGCATTCGTAACAAGATAGACGAACTTGTGGCACAAATAGAGATAAATGGGTTTGATCTAATAACCATTACAGAGACATGGTTGCAAGGTGGACAAGGTTGGGAACTAAATGTTCCAGGGTACTTGACGTTTCGAAAAGACAGACAGAATGGAAAAGGAGGAAGAGTAGCCCTGATAATAAAAGATGACATAAGAACAGTAGCGAGAAAGGATCTCGGCTCGGAAGATCAGGAAGTAGAATCAGTATGGGTGGAGATAACGAATAACAAGGGGCAGAAAACACTGGTAGTATATAGGCCCCCCAACAGTAATATTCTGTCCAACGGTACAGCTAATCAAGAAATAGTAGGAGCTTGCAACAAAGGTAAAGCAATAATCTTGGGGGACTTTAATCTTCATATAGACTGGACAAATCAAATTGGCAAAGGTAGTCTGGAGGACGAGGTCATGGAATGCATTCAGGACAGTTTCCTAGAACAATATGTCGTGGAACCAACCCTTAGAGGCTGAGACAGGAGAAATTATTCCGGGGAATAAGGAAATGGCAGAAACATTAAAAAAATATTTTGTATCTGTCTTCAGTAGAAGACACAAAAATGGTGGGGAACCAAGGGTCTAAAGAGGGTGAGGAACTTAACGTAATTAATATAAGTAGCGAAAAAGTACTAGAGAAACTAATGGGACTAAAAGCCGACAAATCCCCTGGACCTGATGGCCTACATCCTAGGGTTCTAAAGGAGGTGGCTGAAGAGATAGTGGATGCATTGGTTTTGATCTTCCAAAATTCCCTAGATTCTAGAATGGTCCCAGCGGAATGGAAGGTCACAAATGTAACACCGCTATTCAAGAAAGGAGGGAGAGAACGTGGCTGAAAGAGGGGCAGGTATGGCAGCTCAACATTCCTGGTTACAGGATTTTCAGACGGGATAGAGTGGGAGGTAAAAAGGGAGTGGGGGTCGCGGTATTGATTAAAGAAACTATTACAGCTGTGAGGAGGGATGATATGTTGGAGGGATCATCAAACGAGGCCATATGAGTCGAATTGAAAAACAAAAAAGGGGCGATTACACTGCTGGAAGTGTACTACAGACCCCCAAACAGTGAGAGGGAGATAGAAGAACAAATATGTAGACAAATTTCTGAGAAGTGCAAAAACTACAGAGCAGTAATAGTAGGGGATTTCAACTACCCCAATATTAACTGGGATAAAATTAGTGTGAAGGGTATAGAGGGTGCGGAATTCCTAAAATGCATCCAGGAGAACTTTTTTAGTCAGTATGTAGCAAGCCCAACAAGGGAGGGGGCGGTTCTGGACTTAGTTTTAGGGAATGAAGCTGGGCAGGTAGAAGGCGTATCAGTGGGGGAGCATTTTGGTGCTAGTGACCATAATTCTGTTAGATTTCAGGTAGTTATGGAAAAGGACAAGGATAGACCAGGAATAAAAATTTTAAGTTGGGGAAAAGCAAATTTTGCGAAGCTCAGAGGGGATTTAGCCATAGTGGACTAGAAACAGCTACAAATCAGTGTCAGAGCAGTGGGAGGCATTCAAGGAGGAGATCCGGAGGGTTCAGACCAAATATGTGGACTTAAAAGAAAAAAGGTGGGACTAACAAATCTAGAGCCCCCTGGATGTCTAGGAACATACAGGGTAGGATAAAGAAAAAAAGGGAGGCGTATGACAAATACCGAGGGCTAAATATTCTTTAGAGGAGTACAGAAAGTGCAGGGGTGCAATTAAAAAGGATATTAGGAAAGCAAAGAGAGAGCATGAAAAATTCCTGGCAAGTAAAATCAAGGAAAACCCAAAGATGTTTTATAAATATATTAAGAGTAAGAGGATATCTAAAGAAAGGGTAGGGCCTATTAGAGATCACGATGGTAAGCTGTGTGTGACATCGGTCGGGCTCTTAATGAATACTTTGTGTCTGTTTTCACAAAGGAGAGGGGCGAAGCAGACATTGCTATCAGGGGGGAGGAGTGTGAAATAGTAAATGAAATAAACATAGTGAGAGAGGAAGTATTAAGGGGTTTAGCAGCTTTAAAAATGGATAAATCCCCAGGCCCGGATGAAATGTATCCCAGGCTGTTAAGCGAAGCAAAAGAGGAAATAGCAGAGGCCATGACCATCATTTTTCAATCCACTCTGGCTTCAGGTGTGGTGCCGGAGGACTGCTAATGTGGCACCCTTGTTTAAAAAGGGAGAAAAGGATAGACCGAGTAATTACAGGCCAGTCAGCCTAACCTCGGTGGTGGGAAAATTATTGGAAAGAATTCTGAAGGACAGGATAAATCTTCATTTAGAAAGACATGGATTAATCAAGGATAGTCAGCATGGATTTGCTAAGGGAAGGTCGTGTCTGACAAACTTGATTGAATTTTTTGAGGAGGTAACAAGGAGGGTAGATGAGGGTTGTGCGTTTGATGTAGTGTATATGGACTTTAGCAAGGCTTTTGATAAGGTTCCACATGGCAGACTGGTCACGAAGTTAAAAGCCCATGGGATCCAGGGCAAAGTGTCAAGTTGGATTCAAAACTGGCTCGGAGACAGGAAGCAGAGGGTAATGGTTGATGGGTGTTTTTGTAACTGGAAGGCTGTTTCCAGTGAGGTTCCGCAGGGCTCAGTACTAGGTCCCTTGCTTTTTGTAGTATATATCAACGATCTCGACTTGAATATAGGGGGTATGATTAAGAAGTTTGCAGATTATACTAAAATCGGCTGAGTGGTTGATACTGAAGAAGGAAGCTGTAGACTGCAGGAAAATATCAATAAATTGGCCAGGTGGGCAGAACAGTGGCAAATGGAATTCAATCTGGAGAAGTGTGAGGTAATGCATTTGGGGAGGGCTAACAAGGAAAGGGAATACACATTAAATGGTAAGACACTGAGTAGTGTAGAGGAACAAAGGGACCTTGGAGTGCATGTCCACAGATCCCTGAAGGTAGCAGGCCAGGTAGATAATGTGGTTAAGAAGGCATACGGAATGCTTGCCTTTATTAGCCGTGGCATAGAATACAAGAGCAGGGGGGTTATGCTTCAACTGCATAAAACACTAGTTAGGCCTCAGCTAGAGTACTGTGTGCAGTTCTGGTCACCACATTACAGGAAAGATGTGATTGCACTAGAGAGGGTACAGAGGAGATTTACAAGGATGTTGCTGGGAGTAGAGAATCTTAGCTATGAGGAAAGACTGGATAGGCTGGGTCTGTTTTCCTTGGAACAGAGGAGGCTGAGAGGAGACCTTATTGAGGTGTATAAAATTATGAGGGGCATAGATAAAGTGGATAGAAAGGATCTATTTCCCTTAGCAGAGGGGTCAAAAACCAGGGGGCACAGATTTAAAGTAATTGGTGGAAGGTTTAGAGGGGATTTGAGGGGAAATTTCTTCACCCAGAGGGTTATGGGGGTCTGGAACTAGCTGCCTGAAAGGGTGGTAGAGGCAGGAACCCTAACCACATTTAAAAAGTACTTGGATGTGCACTTGGGATGCTCTAACCTACAGGGCTATGGACCAAGAGCTGGGAAGTGGGATTAGGCTGGATAGCTCTTTGTTGGCCGGCGCGGACACGATGGGCCGAAATGGCCTCCTTCCGTGCTGTAACTTTCTCTATGATTCTCTCTATGAGAAAAAACAGGGAACTACAGACCCGTTAGCCTGACATCAGTCATCGGGAAAATGCTGGAAATCATTGTTAAGGAAGTGGTATCAGGGCACTTAGAAAATCATAACATGATTAGGCAGAGTTAACATGGTTTTATGAAAGGGAAATAGTGTTTGACAAATTTATTAGAGTTTTTTGAGGATGGAACTAGCAGGGTAGATAGAAACATAGAAAAATAGGAGCAGGAGTAGGCCATTCGGCCCTTCAAGCCTGCTCCACCATTCAATATGATCATGGCTGATCCTCTATCTCAATACCATATTCCCGCTCTCTCCCCATACCCCTTGATGCCTTTTGTGTCTAGAAATCTATCTATCTCCTTCTTAAATATATTCAGTGACTTGGCCTCCACAGCCTTCTGTGGTAGAGAATTCCACAGGTTCACCACCCTCTGAGTGAAGAAATTTCTCCTCATCTCAGTCCTAAATGTCCTACCCCGTATTCTGAGACTGTGATCACCCATTCTAGACCCCCCAGCCAGGAGAAACATCCTCCCTGCATCCAGTCTGTCTAGCCCTGTCAGAATTTTATACGTTTCAATGAGATCCCCTCTCATTCTTCTAAACTCTAATGAATACAGGCCTAGTCGACCCAATCTCTCCTCATACGACAGTCCTGCCATCCCAGGAATCAGTCTGGTGAACCTTCGCTGCACTCCCTCTATGGCAAGTATATCGTTTCTTAGGTAAGGAGACCAAAACTGCACACAGTACTCCAGGTGTGGTCTCACCAAGGCCCTGTAAAACTGTAGCAAGACATCCTTGCTCCTGTACTCAAATCCTCTTGCAATGAAGGCCAACATACCATTTGCCTTCCTAACAGCTTGCTGCACCTGCATGTTTGCTTTCAGTGACTGGTGTACAAGGACACCCAGGTCCCTTTGTACATCAACATTTCCCAATCTATCACCATTTAAATAATACTCTACCTTTCTGTTTTTACTACCGAAGTGGATAACTTCACATTTACCCACGTTATACTGCATCTGCCATGTATTTGCCCACTCACTCAACTTGTCTAAATCGCCTTGAAGCCTCTTTGCATCCTCATCACAGCTCACAATCCCACCTAGTTTCGTGTCGTCAGCAAACTTGGAAATATTACATTTGGTTCCCTCATCCAAATCATTGATGTATATTGTGAATAGCTGGGGCCCAAGCACTGATCCCTGCGGTACCCCACTAGTCACCGCCTGCCACCCCGAAAAAGACCCATTTATTCCTACTCTCTGTTTCCTGTCTGTTAACCAATTTTCAATCCATGCCAGTATATTACCCCCAATCCCATGTGCTTTAATTTTGCACACTAACCTCTTATGTGGGACTTTATCAAAGGCCTTCTGAAAATCCAAATACACCACATCCACTGGTTCTCCCTTATCTATTCTACCAGTTACATCCTCAAAAAACCCCAGTAGGTTTGTCAAACACGATTTCCCTTTCATAAATCCATGTTGACTTTGTCTAATCCCGTTGATAATTTCCAAGTGTCCTGTTATCACATCCTTTATAATAGACTCTAGCATTTTCCCTACTACTGATGTTAGGCTAACCGGTCTGTAGTTCCCTGTTTTCTCTCTCCCTCCTTTTTTAAATAGTGGGGTTACATTTGCCCTTTCTCATTACACAGTACCAGGTCCAGAATATCCTGTTCCCTGGTTGGTTCCTCCACATACTGATCCAGGAAACCATCTCGCATGCATTCCAAGAATTCGTCCTCCACACCATTAGTGGTAATTTCATTTGCCCAGTTAATATGTAGATTAAAGTCCCCCATGATTACCGTATTGCCCTTGTTATATGCACTTCTAATTTCTTGAATGATACTGTGCCCTACATTACCACTACTGTTTGGTGGCCTATACACAACTCCCACCAATGTTTCTTAGCTCCACCCAAACTGATTCCAGTTCTACATCACGATCTGCCGAGCCAAGATCTTTTATCTCCACCGTACTGATCTCAACCATTATTAACAGCGCTACGCCACCTCCTTTTCCTTTTTGTCTGTCCTTCCTAAATGTTGAGTACCTTGGAACATTCAGTTCCCAGCTTTGGTTACCCTGCAACCATGTCTCTGTAATAGCAATTACATCATACCCATTTACTTCTATTTGTGCCATTAATTCATCCACCTTGTTGCGAATGCTACGTGCATTTAGATAAAGTGCCTTCAACTTTGCCTGCTTAATATTTTTCTGCACTTCGACCCTCTTTACTGTTGGCCTTTGTTTCTGCTCCCGACTAGTTTTGCTGACTACTTTTCGAACTTGCACTTCCAGCTTTGTTTCTCTCCGTTCTGGGCCCACACTTAGGTTCCCAGCCCCCTGACAAACTATTTTAAATCCTTCCCAACAGCACTAGCAAACCCCCCTGCGAGGATATTGGTCCCGGTTCTGCCAAGGTGTAATCTGTCCAGCTTGTACAGGTCCCGCCTTCCCCAGAATCGGTCCCAATGCCTCAGGAATTTAAATCCCTCCCTCCTACACCATCTCTCCAGCCACGCATTTATCTGGTCTATTCTCCTATTTCTGCTCTCGCTAGCACGTGGCACTGGGAGTAATCCTGAGATTACTACCTTTGAGGTCCTGCTTTTTAATTTATTTCCTAGCTCCCTATATTCTGCTTGCAGGACCTCATCCCTCTTTCTACCTATGTCGTTGGTACCGATATGGACAATGACCTCTGGCTGTTCACCCTCCCCCTTCAGAGTGTCCTGCAGCCGTTCAGTGACATCCTTGACCCTGGCACCAGGGAGGCAACATACCATCCTGGAGTCACGTCTGCGGCCACAGAAACGTTTATCTGTTCATCTTACGATAGAATCCCCTATCACTATTGCTCTCCCACTCTTTTTCCTCCCCTCCTGTGCAGCTGAGCCACTCATAGTGCCACAGACTTGGCTCTTGCTGCATTCCCCTGAGAAACCATCTCCCCAGCAGTATCCAAAACGGAAAATCTGTTGAAGAGGGAGATGGACCCAGGAAGCGAGACCCGGCGGGCAGGGGAAGGCCAGCTCAAGGAGCAAGGCGGTGGCTACACCTTCTTCTGGAAAGGCAAACCTGAAGAAGAACGACGCCTCCATGGGGTAGGCTTCGCCATAAAAAATTAGCTGGTTGGGCGTCTCAGAGACTCCCCTAGCGGTATAAAAGAGCGCCTCATGACTCTACGGCTCACCCTAGCCCGGAACCAGTGTGCTACGGTCATCAGTGCGTACGCCCCAACACTGGAAGCCACAGACAAGACCAAAGAGGAATTCTACTCCAGCCTCGAACAATCCCTGTCCCCGAGTCCCAACGGGCGACAAGTTGATCCTCCTTGGCGACTTCAACACCAGAGTTGGAAAGGACACAGACCTCTGGGGAGGTGTGATCGGCAGAGAGCGGGTAGGGAAAGCCAACTCCAACGGTACCCTCCTCCTGACAAAATGCTTAGAACATGGCCTTGTCATAACCAACACCTTGTTCCGTCAGAGAGACAAGCACAAGACTTCATGGCAACACCCTCGCTCCAAGCACTGGCATCTGCTGGACTACGTCATCGTCCGAGCGAGGGACCGCAAGGACATCTGCATCACCCGTGCCATGACAGGAGCTGACGACTGCTGGACAGACCACCGCCTAATCCGCTCTGTCTTCTCCATCAATGTAGCCCCAAAACAGAGGCAGCAACAGAAGCAATGCTGCAGGAAAATCAACGCTGGAGCACTCAAAGACCCCGCGAAGAAAGCCCTATTCAGCCTGCGCCTCACAAACAACCTGATGACTCTCAGTGATGCAGAGACACAGAGTGCCCACAGCACCTGGTCTGCACTCAAGGCCTCCATAATCAGCACCTGTGAAGAGACGCTCGGTCACTCGACCAGGAAACACCAAGACTGGTTCGACGAGAACGACCAGGAGATCCAGGAGCTAATAAGCCGCAAGCGCAAGGCATTCCTGATCTGGAAACAGCAACACAACTCGAGAGCAAGAAAGCAGCTCTACAGACGCCTGAAGGCCGAGGTCCAACAAAAAACTCGCGACCTAAAGAACAGGTGGTGGGTGGAGAAAGCGCAGGAGATCCAGCAGCTAGCCGACAAGCACGACGTGCGTGGATTCTTTAGCGCAGTCAAGACCGCCTACAGCCCAAGCACCAAAGGTCCTACCCCACTGCGGGCCAAGAACGGAGAGGTACTCATCAAGGACAGAGAGGCAGTCAATGCCCGCTGGAAGGAGCACTTCGAAGATCTCCTTAACCGAGACTCTGTCTTCGACGCGAGTGTCTTCAACTCCATCCCGCAGCATGCTACCCGCCACCATCTCAGCACAACCCCAGCCCGGCATGAGGTTGAAAAGGCCGTCCGACAACTGAAGAACAACAAGGCCTCAGGAGCAGATGGAATCCCTGCCGAGGCGCTAAAGCATGGTGGAGAACCACTACTGGCGTGAATTCATGAACTCATTTCTCTTATCTGGAAGGAGGAGAGCATGCCACGGATCTCAGAGACGCCGCAATTGTGACCATCTTCAAGAAAGGTGACAAGTCCGATTGCGGTAATTACAGAGGAGTTTCCCTGCTGTCTGCCACAGGGAAAGTCATCGCAAGAATCCTCCTCAATCGCCTTCTCCCAGTGGCTGAAGAGCTCCTCCCAGTGTCGTAATGCGGATTCCGCCCACTAAGGGGCACAATGGACATGATCTTCACTGCGCGTCAATTACAAGAGAAATGCAGGGAACAGCACCAACCGCTGTACATGGCCTTCTTTGATCTCACAAAGGCCTTCGACACTGTCAACCGTGAGGGATTATGGAGTGTCCTCCTCAAATTCGGCTGCCCTCAAAAGTTTGTCACCATCCTCCACCTGCTTCATGACGACATGCAAGCCGTGATCCTGACCAACGGTTCCACCACAGACCCAATTCATGTACGGACCGGGGTCAAGCAAGGCTGTGTCATCGCACCAACGCTCTTCTCGATCTTCCTTGCGGCAATGCTCCATCTCACCCTCAGTAAGCTCCCGCTGGAGTGGAGCTAATTTACAGAACAAACGGGAAACTGTTCAACCTCCGTCGCCTCCAGTCCAGATCCAAGGTCGTCCCTTCCTCTGTCGTCGAATTACAGTATGCAGACGACGCTTGCGTCTGCGCACACTCTGAGGTCGAACTCCAAACCATCGTTAACACCTTCACCGACGCGTACGAGAGCATGGGCCTTACACTAAACATCCGTAAGACAAAGGTCCTCTACCAATCTGCCCCCGCCACACAGTACTGCCCCCTGATTATCAAAATCCATGACAAGGCCTTGGACAACGTGGACCACTTTCCATACCTCGGGAGCCTACTGTCAACAAGGGCAGACGTCGATGACAAAGTCCAACACCGCCTTCAGTGTGCCAGTGCAGCCTTCGGTCGCCTGAAGAAGAGAGTGTTTGAAGACCAGGACCTCAAACCCGGCACCAAGCTCATGGTCTACAGAGCAGTAGTAATACCCGCCCTCCTGTATGCTTCAGAGACATGGACCATGTACAGCAGGCACCTCAAAGCACTGGAGAGGTACCACCAACGCTGCCTCCGCAAGATCCTGCAAATCCATTGGCAGGATAGGTGCACCAACGTCAGTGTTCTTGCTCAGGCCAACATCCCCAGCATCGAAGCTTTGACCACACTCGATCAGCTCCAATGGACGGGTCACATCGTCCGCATGCCCGATACGAGACTCCCAAAACAAGCGCTCTACTCGGAGCTCCGACACAGCAAGAGAGCCCCAGGTGGGCAGAGGAAATGCTTCAAGGGCACCCTCAAAGCCTCCTTGAAAAAGTGCAACATCCCCACCGACACCTGGGAATCCCTGGCCCAAGACCATACAAAGTGGAGGAGAAGCATCCGGGAAGGCGCCGAATACCTCGAGTCTCTTCGCCGGGAGCAAGCGGAAGCCAAGCGCAAACAGCGAAAGGAGCACTCATCAACCCAAGCACCCCACCCACCCACCCCTTCAACCACTGTCTGCCCCACCTGTGACAGAGACTGTAGGTCCCACATTGGACTCATCAGTCACCTGAGAACTCATTTTTAATGTGGAAGCAAGTCATCTTCGGTTCCGAGGGACTGCCTAAGAAGAAGAAGAAGAACTCCTGCACTACCTTCCTAGTTCTTTTACTCTGTCTGGTGGTCACCCATTCCCTTTCTGCCTGTGCACTCTTTACCTGCACTGTGACTACCTCGTTAAACGTGCTACCCACGTAGATCTCAGCCTCGCAGATGCTCCACAGTGACTCCAGCTCCGAAACGTGGATTTCGAGTAGTTGCAGCTGGAGACACTTCCTGTACACGTGTTTGCCCTGGACACCGAAAGTGCCCCTGACTTCCCACATAGCACAGGAGGAGCACTCCACGCTGCCGAGCTGCCCTGCCACGTCCTACCCTTAATTTACTCCCTTTACTTCCTCTAAATTAAAGAATATTAAATACACTAGGGACCTTACTTCACTTTACACATTGCTTACTCTAAACTAGAGACCTTACTTTTACTTTAACGACTGGACTGTAGAAATACTCACCAGGTTCTACTTACCAATCAGCTCCTTCCCTGGTTGTGACGTCACTTTAGCGGCTTTGCAGTTGTTGTTATTGTTTGACTGCTCCCGCTCTCGGACTCTTTCCTTGGTGTAAAGTAAGAACCAATTCCTACAGTGTGAAAAGTTAGGAAAAGCAAAGGCAAAGCAAGGGAGCTCCTCCTTCCACTCCTCACCTAACTCCCTCACTCACCCAACTCCAGCACTCTGTTCAAACCTGCACTGCGAAGCCTGTTTTTATAGGCCCTGAAACAAAAGAGCTGGCTGAGCCCTGCTACAGGAAAACCAGTTTAATCTAGTTTCCCTAATTAACTGCCTTCAGCTGCTCTGAATTGTAGGCCTTGTATATCCCTGCTTAAGGCTGGGAAATTTAGATTTTAAACAGTAACAGTAAATGTGAAACAAACAAAGTTTGATTTGGATGTCCTCGTGCAAGAAACACAGAAATCTAGCATGCAGGTACAGCAAGCAATAAGGAAGGCAAATGGCAAGCTGGCCTTTATTGCAAGGGAGTTGGAGTATAGAAACATAGAAGATAGGAGCAGGAGTAGGCCATTCGGCCCCTCGAGCCTGCTCCGCCATTCGATGAGATCATGGCTGATCATCCAAACTCAGTACCCTGTACCTGCCTTCTCCCCATATCCCTTGATACCTTTAGCTTTTAGAAATATATCTAACTCATTCTTGAATATATTTAATGACTTGGCCTCAACTCCCTTCTGTGGTAGAGAATTCCACAGGTTCACCACTCTCTGGGTGAAGAAATTCTTCCTCATTTCTGTCCTAAATGGTTTACCCTTTATCCTTAGATTATGACCCCTGGTTCTGGACTCTCCGACCATCGGGAACATTCTTCCTGCATCTAGTTCGTCCAGACCTGTCAGAATTTTATATGTTTCGATGAGATCCCCTCTCATTCTTCTATACTCCAGCGAGTATAAGCCCAATCGACCCAATCTCTCCTCATATGTCATTCCTGCCATCCCAGCCTTGTGAATCTTCGCTGAACTCCTTCCATGGCAAGAACATCCTTCCTCAGATAAGGCGACCAAAACTGCACACAGTACTCAAGGTGTGGTCTCACCAAGGCCCTGTACAACTGCAGCAGGACATCCCTGTTCCTATACTCAAACCCTTTCGCGAAGAAGGCCAACATACCATTTGCCTTCTTCACCGCCTGCTGCACCTGCATGCTTATCTTCAGCGACTGGTGCACAAGGACACCCAGGTCTCGTTGCACTTCCCCTTCTCCCAATCTATTGCCATTCAGATAATAGTCTGCCTTTCTGTTTTTGACACCAAAGTGGATAACCTCGCATTTATCCACGTTATATTGCATCTGCCACGCTTCTGCCCACTCACCCAACCTGTCCAAATCATCCTGGAGTTTCTCAGTATCCTCCTCGGAGCACACACGCCCACCCAGCTTTGTGTCATCTGCAAACTTGGAGATATTACATTTAGTTCCCTTATCCAGATCATTAATGTATATTGTGAATAGTTGGGGTCCAAGGACCGAACCCTGCGGTACCCCACTGGTCACTGCCTGCCACTCGGAAAAAGGCCCATTAATTCCTACTCTCGGCTTTCTGTCCGCCAACCAGTTCTCTATCCAAGTCAATACCTTGCCCCCAATCCCATGTGCCTTAACTTTACACGCTAATCTCTTATGCGGGACCTTATCGAAAGCCTTTTGAAAGTCCAAATACACCACATCTACTGGTTCTCCCTTATCTATTTTCCCAGTTACATCCTCAAAAAATTCCAGTAGATTAGTCAAGCACGATTTACCTTTTGTAAATCCATGTTGACTTTGTCCGATTCTGTCACTGTTTTTCAAGTGCTCAGCTATTACATCCTTTATAATGGACTCTAGCATTTTCCCCACTACCGATGTCAGGCTTGTAATTCCCCGCTTTCTCTCTACCACCCTTTTTGAATAGTAGGGTAACATTAGTTACCCTCCAATCTATGGGTACAGTTCCAGATTCCATCGAATGTTGGAAGATGATCAACAATGCATCTACTATTTCTAGGGCCACTTCCTTAAGTACCCTAGGATGTAGATTATCAGGCCCTGGGGATTTATCGGCCTTCAATCCCGTCAATTTCCCTAACACCATTTCCCTGCAAATACTGATTTCTTTCATTTCCTCCCTTTCATCAGACCCTATGTTCTCCAACATCTCTGGGAGGTTATTTGTGTCCTCCTTTGTGAAGACAGAACCAAAATATGCATTTAATTGGTCTTCCATTTCTTTGTTCCTCATTATAACTTCCCCCGCTTCTGACTGCAAGGGACCTACACTTGATTTCACTAATCTTTTTCTCTTCACATATCTATAAAAGCTCTTACAGTCAGTTTTTATGTTCCCTGAAAGCTTACTTTCATATTCTATTTTCCCCTTCTTAATTAAACCCTTTGTCCTCCTTTGTTGAATCCTAAACTGCTCCCAATCCTCAGGGTTACCGCTTTTTCTGGCCAATTTATATGCCCTCTCCTTGGATCTTATGCTATCCCTAATTTCCCTTGTTAGCCACGGTTGAGTCACCCTTTTTGTTTTATTCTTATGCCACACTGGGATGAACAAATTCTGTAGTTCATCCATGCAGTCTTTGAATGTTTGCCATTGCCTATCCACCGTCAACCCTTTGAGTGACATTCCCCAATCAATCCTAGCCAACTCGCACCTCATACCATCGTAGTTTCCTTTATTTAAATTCAACTACTTCACTCTCCATCCTAATGAAGAATTCTATCATATTATAAGAGTAAGGAAGTCTTGCTACAATTGTACAGGGCCTTGGTGAGACCACACCTGGCGTACTGTGCAGAGTTTTGAAATCCTTATCTAAGGAAGGATATACTTGCTTTGGAGGCGGTGCAACGAAGGTTCACTAGATTGATTCCTGGGATGAGAGAGCTGTTCTATGATGAGAGATTGTGTAGAATGGGCCTATACTCTCTGGAGTTTAGAAGAATGAGAGGGGATCTCATTGAAACATACAAGATTCTGAAGGGGATTGACAGGGTAAATGCTGAGAGGTTGTTTCCCCTGGCTGGAGTGTCTAGAACTAGGGAGCATAGTCTCAGGATAAGGGGTAGGCCATTTAAGACTGAGATGAGGAGGAATTTCTTCACTCAGAGAGTTGTGAATCTTTGGAATTCTCTGCCCCAGAGGGCTGTGGATGCTGAATTTTTGAGTATATTCAAGGCTGAGATAGATAGATTTTTGGACTCTAAGGGAATCAAGGGATATGGAGATCGGGCGGGAAAGTGGAGTTGAGGTCGAAGATCAGCCATGATCTTATTGAATGGCGGAGCAGGCTCGAGTGGCCGTATGGCCGACTCCTGCTCTTATTTCTTATGTTCTTATTCTATTGAATCCCTCAATGATTTTCAAGACGTTAATTAAATCACCCCATAAACTTCTATCCTCAAGGGAATACAAGCCAAGTTTATGCAACCTGAACGGCCTAGCTCTAACTGTAAGATTGTGCCTGTGCATCCCTTACCTTACTGTAGCAGCGGATGAAGACGCCCAACTGCTGCGCCAGGATGTGTCGACGCTCAGAGACAGGGAGCCGACGGCTGGGCAGCGTCATCGTCACCGACTGCTGGAGATTACTGGCTGCTCGCTTCAGGAACCTGATCACCAGCTCCTGTCCGAAAAACAGACCACAGTGCTGTCACTCCCATTCAGGGCTCAATCACCCTCCAGGGAACACATTACTTGCCATCTTTAACCACTGCCAACACCACCTTCCCAAACGCTTCTTTGTTCCTACCCCTGAATCACTGAGCGTGCTGGGTTCAGGACCAGATGTTCCCTGCACGCTTTGCCCCAGAATATTTTGTGATTTCCCAGTACACCATCAGAAAAAATTTGATCCTAGAAAACTGTTAATGTTCCTGAATAAGAAACAATCACAGTGACCAGAGCAGTATTATGTATAACAGCACGATCATTAGCTTCAAGATCTAATTTCATCAACAATCATCGCTACCACCTACTCTATGAATTGTGTCTTTGGGTCATTGGAGCCTGTTGTTCATCAAAAACACTACTCGTTTTCCCTCTGGAGCCCCATTCCAGAGACTTGAGCACAAAAATCTAGGCTGACACTCCAGTGCAGTACTGAAGGAGCGCTGCACTGTCAGAGGGGCAGTACTGAGGGAGCGCTGCACTGTCGAGGGGCAGTACTGAGGGAGCGCTGCACTGTCAGAGGGGCAGTACTGAGGGAGCGCTGCACTGTCAGAGGGGCAGTACTGAGGGAGCGCTGCACTGTCAGAGGGGCTGTACTGAGGAGCGCTGCACTGTCGGAGGGGCAGGGCAGTACTGAGGGAGCGCTGCACTGTCGGAGGGGCAGTACTGAGGGAGCGCTGCACTGTCAGAGGGGCAGTACTGAGCGAGCGCTGCACTGTCGGAGGGGCAGTACTGAGGGAGTGCTGCACTGTCGGAGTGGCAGTACTGAGGGAGCGCTGCACTGTCGGAGGGGCAGTACTGAGGGAGTGCTGCACTGTCAGAGGGGCAGAACTGAGGGAGTGCTGCACTGTCAGAGGGGCTGTACTGAGGGAGCGCTGCACTGTCAGAGGGGCAGTACTGAGGGAGCGCTGCACTGTCGGAGGGTCAGTACTGAGGGAGTGCTGCACTGTCAGAGGGGCAGTACTGAGGGAGCGCTGCACTGTCGGAGGTGCCGTCTTTTGGATGAGACGGTAAACCGAGGCCCCGTCTGCCCTCTCCTATGGCACTAGTTCGAAGAAGAGCAGGGGGAGTTCTCTCTGGTTTCCTGGCCAATATTTATCCCTCAAACAACATCACTAAAAAATATTATCCATTCATTTACATCATTGCTGTTTGTGGGAGCTTGCTGTGTGCAAATTGGCTGCCGTATTTCCTACATTACAACAGTGACTGCACTTTATTGAATGTAAAGCACTTTGGGACTCCTGTGGTCGTGAAAGGCACTATAGAAATGCAAGTCTTTCTTTTTCTCTCGATAGCCGTTGCTTATAGCAGCACAAACGAACAATGGCTCAGGTTAGAACATAGAACATAGAACATAGAACAGTACAGCACAGTACAGGCCCTTCGGCCCTCGATGTTGTGCCGAGCATTGTCCGAGACCAAGATCAAGCTATCACACTCCCTATCACTCTGGTGTGCTCCATGTGCTTATCCAATAACCGCTTGAAAGTTCCTAAAGTGTCCGACTCCACTATCACAGCAGGCAGTCCATTCCACACACCAACCACTCTCTGAGTAAAGAATCTACCTCGGACATCCCTTCTATATCTCCCCCCATGCACCTTATAGTTATGCCCCCTTGTAACAGCTGCCTCTACCCGAGGAAATAGTCTCTGAACATCCACTCTATCTATCCCCCTCATCATCTTATAAACCTCTATTAAGTCGCCTCTCATCCTCCTCCGCTCTAAAGAGAAAAGCCCCAACTCCCTCAATCTTTCCTCATAAGACCTCCCCCCCAAACCAGGCAGCATCCTGGTAAATCTCCTTTGCACTCTTTCCAATGCTTCCACGTCCTTCCTATAGTGAGGTGACCAGAACTGCACACAATATTCCAAATGTGGTCTCACCAAGGTCCTGTACAGTTGCAGCATAACCTCACGGTTCTTAAACTCAAACCCTCTGTTAATAAACGCCAACACACCATAGGCCTTCTTTACTGCTCTATCCACTTGAGTGGCAACCTTCAGAGATCTGTGGATATGAACCCCCAGATCCCTCTGCTCCTCCACGTTCCTCAGAACCCTGCCGTTGACCCTGTAATCCTTATTCAAATTTGCCCTACCAAAATGAATCACCTCGCACTTATCAGGGTTAAATTCCATCTGCCATTTTTCGGCCCAGCTCTGCATCCTATCAATGTCTCTTTGCAGCCTACAACTGCCCTCCACCTCATCCACTGCTCCACCAATCTTGGTGTCATCAGCAAATTTACTGATCCACCCTTCAGTCCCCTCCTCCAAGTCATTGATAAAAATCACAAACAGCAGAGGACCCAGCACCGACCCCTGTGGCACACCGCTGGTAACTGGTCTCCAGTCCGAAAATGTTCCATCCACCACCACCCTCTGCCTTCTATGAGATAGCCAGTTACTTATCCAATCGGCCAAATTTCCCTCTATCCCACAACTCCTTACTTTCTTCATGAGACGACCATGGGGAACCTTATCAAACGCCTTACTAAAATCCATGTATACGACATCAACTGCTCTACCTTCATCTACACACTTAGTTACCTCCTCAAAGAATTCAATCAAATTTGTTAGGCAAGACTTACCCTTCACAAATCCGTGTTGACTATCCCTGATTAAGTTGCCCCTTTCCAAATGGTCATAAATCCTATCCCTCAGGACCTTTTCCATTATCTTACCAACCACCGAAGTAAGACTAACCGGCCTATAATTACCAGGGTCATTCCTATTTCCTTTCTTGAAGAGAGGAACAACATTCGCCACTCTCCAGTCCTCTGGCACCATCCCCGTGGACAGTGAGGACCCAAAGATCAAAGCCAGAGGCTCTGCAATCTCCTCCCTTGCCTCCCAAAGAATCCTAGGATATATCCCATCTGGCCCAGGGGACTTATCGAACCTCAGGTTCTTCAAAATTGCTAAAACATCTTCCCTCAGAACATCTACCACCTCCAGCCTATCCACCTTTATCACACTCTCATCCTCAAGAACATGGCCCCTCTCCTCGGTGAACACTGACGAAAAGTATTCATTCATCACCTCTCCTATCTCTTCTGACTCCATGCACAAGTTCCCACTACTGTCCTTGACCGGCCCTACCCTCACCCTGGTCATTCTTTTATTTCTCACATAAGAGTAAAAAGCCTTGGGGTTTTTCTTGATCCGAGCCGCCAAGGACTTCTCATGCCCCCTCCTAAGCTCTTTTTTTAGCTCATTCCTTGCTACCTTGTACCCCTCAATCGACCCAACTGAACCTTGTTTTCTCATCCTTACATACGCTTCCTTTTTCCTCTTGACTAGACATTCAACCTCTTTTGTGAACCATGGTTCTCTCACTCGGCCATTTCCTCCCTGCCTGACAGGGACATACCTATCAAGGACACGCAGTAATTGCTCCATGAAAAAGCTCCACTTTTCATTTGTGCCTTTCCCTGATAGTTTCTGTTCCCATCTTATACTCCCTAATTCTTGCCTAATCGCATCATAATTACCCCTCCCCCAATTATAAACCCTGCCCTGCCGTATGGCCCTATCCCTCTCCATTGCAATAGTGAAAGTTACCGAATTGTGGTCACTATCTCCAAAGTGCTCTCCCACATACAAATCAAACACTTGGCCCGGTTCATTACCCAGTACCAAATCCAACGTGGCCCCACCTCTTGTCGGCCTATCCACATATTGTGTCAGGAAACCCTCCTGCACACACTGTGCAAAAACTATCCCATCCGAACTGTTTGACCTATAAAGGTTCCAATCAATATTTGGAAAGTTGAAGTCACCCATGACAACTACTCTGTGACCTCCACACCTATTCATAATCTGCTTTGCAATTTCTTCCTCCACATCTTTATTACTATTTGGGGGCCTGTAGAAAACTCCTAACAACGTGACCGCTCCTTTCCTGTTTCTAACTTCAGCCCATATTACCTCAGACGGCAGATCCCCCTCGAACTGCCTTTCTGCCGCTGTTAAACTATCCTTGATTAACAATGCTACTCCTCCACCTTTCTTACCAACTTCCCTACTCTTACTGAAACATCTATACCCCGGAACTTCCAACAGCCATTCCTGTCCCTGTTCTAACCATGTCTCCGTAATGGCCACCACATCGTAGTCCCAAGTACCAATCCACGCTCCAAGTTCTCCTACCTTATTCCGGATGCTCCTTGCATTGAAGTAGACACACTTCAAGCCATCTTCCTGTCTGCCGGTACATTCCTGCGACCTTGATACCCTCCTCAGTACCTCCCTACACTCACCACTGGCTCGTGGACTACAGCCCTTTTTCCCATCCCCCTGACAAATTAGTTTAAACCCCCCCGAAGAGCCGTAGCAAATTTCCCTCCCAGGATATTGGTGCCCCTCTGGTTCAGGTGCAAACCGTCCTGTTTGTACAGGTCCCACCTTCCCCAGAATGTGCTCCAATTATCCACATAACTGAAACCCTCCCCCCTACACCATCCCTGCAGCCACGTGTTTATCTGCACTCTCTCCCTGTTCCTCAACTCGCTAGCACGTGGCACCGGCAACAAACCAGAAATTACAACATGGTTTGTACTGGCTCTCAGCTTCCAACCTAGCTCCCTAAATTCCTGTTTTAAATCCCCGTCCCTTCTCCTACCTATGTCGTTGGTACCGATGTGTACCACGACTTGTGATTGTTCCCCTTCCCCTTTGAGGATTCTGAAAACACGGTTAGTTTTTTTATTTGTTCCTGGGATGTGGGCGTCGCTGGCAAGGCCAGCATTTATTGCCCATCCCTAATTGCCCTTGAGAAGGTGGTGGTGAGCAGCCTCCTTGAACCGCTGCAGTCCGTGTGGTGAAGGTACTCCCACAGTGCTGTTAGGGAGGGAGTTCCAGGATTTTGACCCAGCAATGATGAAGGAACGGCGATATATTTTCAAGTCAGGATGGTGTGTGACTTGGAGGGGAACTTGGAGGTGGTGGTGTTCTCATGCATCTGCTGCCCTTGTCCTTCTAGGTGGAAGAGGTCGCGGGTTTGGGAGGTGCTGCCGAAGAAGCCTTGGCGAGTTGCTGCAGTGCATCTTGTAGATGGTACACACTACAGCCACAGTGCGCCGGTGGTGGAGGGAGTGAATGTTTAAGGTGGTGGATGGGGTGCCAATCAAACGGGCTGCTTTGGCCTGGATGGTGTCGAGCTTCTTGAGTGTTGTTGGAGCTGCACTCATCCAGGCAAGTGGAGAGTATTCCATCACACTCCTTACTTGTGCCTTGTAGATGGTGGAAAGGCTTTGGGGAGTCAGGAAGTGAGACAATCGCCACAGAATTCCAAGCCTCCGACCTGCTCTTGTAGCCACAGTATTTATGTGACTGGTCCAGTTAAGTTTCTGGTCAATGGTGACCCCCAGGATGATGATGGTGAGGGATTCAGTGATGGTAATGCCGTTGAATGTCAAGGGGCGGTGGTTAGACTCTCGCTTGTTGGAGATAGTCATTGCCTGGCACCTGTATGGCGCGAATGTTACCTGCCACTTATCAGCCCAAGCCTGAATCTCATCCAGGTCTTGCTGTATGCGGGCATGGACTGCTTCATTATCTGAGGATACTGATAATGAGGTATCGCCTGGTCTAGTACTGAGCCCTATAGACCAGGCTCAAGATTCCAGACCTGCTCTGCGCTGAGTGAGCTAAGCTCAACCTGGGCAGCAGTCGGATGCTGCACCTGGCCTCAGTGCCCCTGTGTTAGGGAGGGGAAAAATCAATCAGGGTTCCTGTTCCTGATCACTTTCCAATGACACCTACTGGATAGTGTGCAGGTATGTAAGAGAAAGTGTACGTGGCTGTGCAGGTAGGTGCGTGTGTACAGGAATGTTGCCCTTTATCTCAAGGAGCCTGGAATACAAATAGAGCCTTAGTCAGACCCCATCTGGAGTAACTGCGTTCAGTTCTGGGCACCAAACATCAGGAAGGAAATATTGGCCTTGGAGGGGGAGCAGCGCAGATTCACCAAATGATACCGGGGCTAAAAGGGTTAAATTATGAGGACAGGTCGCACAGACTGGGCTTGTGTTCCCTCGAATTTAGACAGCTGAGGAATGATCTGATCAACGTCTTAAAAATGATTAAGGGATTTGATAGGGTGAACATAGAAAGAAACTATTTCCTCTGATGGGAGAATCCAGAACAAGGGGGCACAATCTTAAAATTAGAGCCAGGAAATCTGGAACTCTCTCCTTCAAAAGGCTGTGGATGCTCGGGGTCAATTGAAACTTTCAGGACTGAGACAGATAGATGTTTGGAGGGTAAGGGTATCAAGGGATATGGAGCTAAGGTGGGTAAATGGAGTTATGATACAGATCTGCCAGAATCTAATGGAATGGTGGAGCAGGCTTGTGGGGCTGAATGGCCTCCTCCTGCTCCAATGTGCGTGTGCCCAGGTCTCAGTGCAAGTTGCTAACTCAGTTACAATGGGGGGAATTTTAACCCCCAAAAAACGGCGGGTTGGGGTCGGGTGGCAGGTTAAAGAGTTAAAAATCTGAATCCCGACCCCAACCTGCCTCCAACCCATCCACTTCTGGTTTTAACGATTTTGAATATTATAAAATGAGGTTCCGTGCCTCTTTTCGAAGCTCCATTTTAAGTTTAACTCTGGCTGGACGGGTTTCCCGGGTCTCGGGAACACGTCAGCTAAAGGAAGGCGAACACTGCTGGATCCAGGAGGGAAGAGCCTTTCCACATACCTGCTGGATCGAGGGAAGAGCCTTTCCACATACCTGCTGGATCGAGGGAAGAGCCTTTCCACGTACCTGCTGGATCGAGGGAAGAGCCTTTCCACGTACCTGCTGGATCGAGGGAAGAGCCTTTCCACGTACCTGCTGGATCGAGGGAAGAGCCTTTCCACATACCTGCTGGATCGAGGGAAGAGCCTTTCCACGTACCTGCTGGATCCAGGAGGGAAGAGCCTTTCCACGTACCTGCTGGATCCAGGAGGGAAGAGCCTTTCCACATACCTGCTGGATCGAGGGAAGAGCCTTTCCACGTACCTGCTGGATCCAGGAGGGAAGAGCCTTTCCACATACCTGCTGGATCCAGGAGGGAAGAGCCTTCCCACGTACCTGCTGGATCGAGGGAAGAGCCTTTCCACGTACCTGCTGGATCCAGGAGGGAAGAGCCTTTCCACATACCTGCTGGATCCAGGAGGGAAGAGCCTTTCCACATACCTGCTGGATCGAGGGAAGAGCCTTTCCACGTACCTGCTGGATCCAGGAGGGAAGAGCCTTTCCACATACCTGCTGGATCGAGGGAAGAGCCTTTCCACATACCTGCTGGATCGAGGGAAGAGCCTTTCCACATACCTGCTGGATCCAGGAGGGAAGAGCCTTTCCACGTACCTGCTGGATCCAGGAGGGAAGAGCCTTTCCACGTACCTGCTGGATCCAGGAGGGAAGAGCCTTTCCACGTACCTGCTGGATCGAGGGAAGAGCCTTTCCACGTACCTGCTGGATCCAGGAGGGAAGAGCCTTTCCACGTACCTGCTGGATCCAGGAGGGAAGAGCCTTTCCACATACCTGCTGGATCGAGGGAAGAGCCTTTCCACGTACCTGCTGGATCCAGGAGGGAAGAGCCTTTCCACATACCTGCTGGATCCAGGAGGGAAGAGCCTTCCCACGTACCTGCTGGATCGAGGGAAGAGCCTTTCCACGTACCTGCTGGATCCAGGAGGGAAGAGCCTTTCCACATACCTGCTGGATCCAGGAGGGAAGAGCCTTTCCACATACCTGCTGGATCGAGGGAAGAGCCTTTCCACGTACCTGCTGGATCCAGGAGGGAAGAGCCTTTCCACGTACCTGCTGGATCGAGGGAAGAGCCTTTCCACGTACCTGCTGGATCCAGGAGGGAAGAGCCTTTCCACGTACCTGCTGGATCCAGGAGGGAAGAGCCTTTCCACGTACCTGCTGGATCCAGGAGGGAAGAGCCTTTCCACGTACCTGCTGGATCCAGGAGGGAAGAGCCTTTCCACGTACCTGCTGGATCCAGGAGGGAAGAGCCTTTCCACGTACCTGCTGGATCCAGGAGGGAAGAGCCTTCCCACGTACCTGCTGGATCGAGGGAAGAGCCTTCCCACGTACCTGCTGGATCGAGGGAAGAGCCTTTCCACATACCTGCTGGATCCAGGAGGGAAGAGCCTTTCCACGTACCTGCTGGATCCAGGAGGGAAGAGCCTTCCCACGTACCTGCTGGATCGAGGGAAGAGCCTTTCCACGTACCTGCTGGATCCAGGAGGGAAGAGCCTTCCCACGTACCTGCTGGATCGAGGGAAGAGCCTTTCCACGTACCTGCTGGATCCAGGAGGGAAGAGCCTTTCCACGTACCTGCTGGATCCAGGAGGGAAGAGCCTTCCCACGTACCTGCTGGATCGAGGGAAGAGCCTTTCCACGTACCTGCTGGATCCAGGAGGGAAGAGCCTTTCCACGTACCTGCTGGCTCCAGCCTTCCTGCCTTGCCAACCCCCCGCGATCGGATACTCATCCACCCTTCTAATCTCCCCTCCAAGTTCAAGTCCCCGAACCCCCTCACGAGGCCTGCGATCCCCCCTCCGGCCTTTTGACGCCACCCCTCCCCCCGGCCCCTCCTCCACAACCTCCAGCACCCCGACCTCCCCTCCAGCAATCTGGACCCCGACCTCGCCAATAGTCCCCGGCCTTCCAACCACCCCCGTTCTCCTGGGTTTCCCAACCGCTTTCCAGACACCCGTTCCCTACCCGCCTCCAAATTAAAACTCTGGCCAATGTGTTTACCATTTGCTCATCCTCATGGTCAGTACTGGTGATGGGTTCACTCTGCCCGGGATGCTCCCTCAGCAGGCGGATTTGCACACGGTGCAGATAGGCGGAAAAGGCCAAGCGTGCCTGCACCTTGCTGTGGAAACAGATCGAAAGTCAGCATGTCACTAGCTGCAGGAACACCAGCAATGGGGTTAACATTTAACACCCTAAGGACTGTTTTCAGGGTCAATTGACCACAGGGAATGCACACATTACCAGTATTTAGTACCAACCTCAGATTGCCCCCTTGCTGTAACATCTCGAGGAGGTTAGCCCTTGGCTCCTCTTTGGTTTGGGTCCACGCATGCCCCTGACCGAGCGCCCGTTTGCAGACAACCTGCCGCTCAGTAAGATCTGGGACTTTCTGCTGCCCCTCACTGTTGGCTATCGACCTTTGTGACATCGGGGCCTTAGCCAGGGCTTGGCCAGTACAGGTGGGTCCAGCAGTTTCTGAGTCACTCCCTGACGTTTCGTCCCCATCCTCTGCTTCCTCCTCCCCCGCCTCCTCCTCGTCCTCACAGTCTGCACCACACGCCGAAGCAACTGGGACTTTCTGTGAGGATCCTGGAATGGGAAAGAAAGAGAAAAAAAGAGAGATCAAAGTTACAGCTGGGAAATAAAAGGTAAAAGACAAACAGGAAGACATTATTCAGATGTGTAGTGTATTTTTATTTCCTTTGTACATTATTTTTCTTCCCCATTTATCCCCTCCTCTCCTGAAGGTGCTGACTCTCACTAGGGTACGGGTCCCCTCCTCTCCTGAAGGTGCTGACTCTCACTGGGGTACGGGACCCCTCCTCTCCTGAAGGTGCTGACTCTCACTGGGGTACGGGTCCCGTCCTCTCCTGAAGGCGCTGACTCTCACTGGGGTACGGGTCCCCTCCTCTCCTGAAGGCGCTGACTCTCACTGGGGTACGGGTCCCCTCCTCTCCTGAAGGTGCTGACTCTCACTGGGGTACGGGTCCCGTCCTCTCCTGAAGGCGCTGACTCTCACTGGGGTACGGGTCCCATCCTCTCCTGAAGGTGCTGACTCTCACTGTGGTACGAGTCCCCTCCTCTCCTGAAGGTGCTGACTCTCACTAGGGTACGGGTCCCTCCTTTCCGATCTCTGCAACCTCCTCCAGCCCTAAAATCCACCGAGAACTTTGCGGTCCTCCAATCCTAGCTTCTTGCCCATCCCAGATTTCCTACGCCCCACCGTTGGCAGCCATGCCTTTGACTGTCGATGCACCAAGCTCTGGAATTCCCTCCCTAAACCTCTCCATCATCTCCTTTAAGACACTCCTTAAAAACTACCTCTCTGACCAAGCTATTGGTCACCTGTCCCAATATCTCCTTATGTGCCTCTTGTCTGCTAATGCTCCTGTGCAGGCCTTGAGACCTTTTACTACGTTAAGGCGCTATATAAATGCAAATTGCTGCTGTTGTAATTGTAAATGACTGCTCTATTTGGTTACTTAACAGTCATTACACTTCAAAGCAATTTGTTGGACATGGAGCACTGTTGGGATATTTCTGGGAGATTGAATGAGGCTCGATATAAATTCACTGCCGATAACTGACCTGTGCCTTTTCCCGTCCCCGTTTGCGAGCCGACTTGGTGCTGTTTCCTTCTCCTCGCATCCAGTGACAGGAGTTTCCTCTCGTACTGCTGCACACGTTTCCGAACTTCGAGATGGAGCACCTCCAATCTGAAGAAGGCCTGGCTGTTCTGTGTCACACCGTTACTGAGAGAGGAGGGAGTGGGAAAAAATAACCCAGCAACATTCACATTCAGAAAAGCACGAGAAGTATTGAGAAAAGCCAACCATTTTACTTCGAGGAAGAACTCGGGACTATTTTAATACAACAAATGAAACTACTGAATGACAGTAAATCTGCGCTGACCCTCTTACTGCTTGCAGAGACAGGGAATATCCGTCTCTGGGGCCAGGCAATTTTTCATAGTTCTCAGCTCATACACTGTGAGGTTAATGTTACAATAACAAAGCAACTCAGAATTAGCATTATTGCAGCACTAACGCCACAGTATCTCAGTGCTGCTAACCTGACATTATTGCAGCACAACGCCACAAACGTATATTACCATTAACCTGGCATTATTACAATATTGATCCGACATTACAATCGAAGCACACTATTACAGTACTATCAGCTTCATATTGCTACAATACTGTTAACTCCACATTACTGCAGTACTATCACCCTACATTCTTCAACAACAATCACAGTACAGGAAACTCTTTATTAACCGGCACCGACGGGACCGGCGTGGTGCCGGTTAATCAAAAAGTCCGGATAACGGAGAGTTATATCTCCCAACGTACGAGAGCCCCGTACACACTGACATGCGCCTGCATTCGGAGCTCCGTCTCCCCGGGGACCGCCAGCTGACCACCTGTCGTGTCCGCTGCCTACCCGGGCTGCACATTCCCCTCCCAATCTACACGCTCCGATACAAGGCAAACGCCTCGGGGTTTTTTTTAAAGTTAATTTTAAACGAGAGATGAAGGAAAACCCCGGTTACCTGCTCAAGAATTTTGCCGGTTAAGAGAGATTTCCGGATATTTGGGTGCCGGTTAATAAAGAGTTTCCTGTACTAGCTATCTGGAAATAATAATACAACTAACGCCACATTATTACAGTATTGTGAATCCAGCATTAATACAACAATAATAACTGCAATATTACAGTACTAAGCGAACATTATTATCGGACTATTAATCTGACATGACTGCATTATCAACCCTATATTGTACAAGTACCATTACCTAAAACTTTACAATATTTTAACCCCTTCACATCTGACCTGGACGTGTCTGATTGATAGTGTAAGAGTAAGCTTTATTTCATATCTAACTCATCACTTTGAGTGTTTGATGGGATAGTTCATAGAGAGGTTTTTTTTTGTATCTATCCCGTGCTGTACCTGCCCTGGGAGTGTTTGATGGGACAGTGTAGAGGGAGCTTTACTCTGTATCTAACCCATGCTGTACCTGCCCTGGGAGTGTTTGATGGTCATGATGCGGAGATGCCGGTGTTGGACTGGGGTGGACAAAATTGAGAGGTCGCACAACACCAGGTTATAGTCCAACAGTTTTATTTTAAATCACAAGCTTTCGGAGTTAAAACTCCTTCGTCGGGTGAAGTGAGGAGATACAGAATTGTCAAAGCATATATAGATAGAGAACAAAGCATGTGTAACTTACAAGTGCAGACAACTGAATTCAATCATCCTAACTGTTTATCTGCCGAGGTGTGATAAAGTTAATCAGGTCAGCCAGGAAGGTACCACATCAAAGACATAGCAAGATACAACTGAGACAATGAGGTGGAATCGCATGGGGTCGAACGTGTCAAAAGCTGTCGTCTGTATGTAAAACGATTAACTTTAAAATTTTTACTTTTTTACTGGGAATCACATCTGTGAACAAGCCAACGACGACTCGAGTCCGGATCACGTCATGTATCGTGACATAAACCCAAGATCCCGCTTGAGACCGTCTTCATGAGTGCGGAACATGGCTATCAGTTTCTGCTCGATGATTTTGCGTTGTCGTGTTTTCCTAAGGTCGCCTTGGAGAACGCTTACCCGCAGATCCGAGGCTGAATGTCCTTGACTGCTGAAGTGTTCCCCGACTGGGAGGTAACAATCCTGCCTGGCGATTGTTGCGCGGTGCTCGTTCATACGTTGTCTCAGTGTCTGCATGGTCTCGCCGATGTACCATGCCGCGGTGCATTCTTTCCTGCAACGTATGAGGTAGACAACGTTGGCCGAGTCACATGAGTATGTACCATGTACCTGGTGGGTAGTGTCCTCACGTGTGATGATGGTATCTGTGTTGATGATCTGGCATGTCTTGCAGAGTTTGCCGTGGCAGGGTTGTGTGGTGTCGTGGTCGCTGTTATCCTGAAAGCTGGGTAATTTGCTGCGAACGATGGTACTTCTGAGGTTAGGCGGCTGTTTGAAGGCAAGTAGTGGAGGCGTGGGGATGGCCTTAGCGAGGTGTTTGTCGTCATCGATGACATGTTGAAGGCTGCGAAGAACATGGCGTAGTTTCTCCGCTCCGGGGAAGTACTGGACGACGTAGGGTACCCTGTTGGTTGTGTCCCGTGTTTGCCTTCTGAGGAGGTCTATGCGATTTTTCGCTGTGGCCCGTCGGAACTGTCGATCGATGAGTCGAGCGTCATATCCCGTTCTTACGAGGGCGTTTTTCAGCGTCCGTAGGTGTCCATCGCGTTCCTCCTCGTCTGAGCAGATCCTGTGTATTCGCAGGGCTTGTCCATAGGGGATGGCTTCTTTAACGTGGTTAGGGTGGAAGCTGGAGAAGTGGAGCATCGTGAGGTTGTCCGTGGGCTTGCGGTAGAGTGAAGTGCTGAGGTGTCCGTCTTTGATGGAGATTCGTGTGTCCAGGAATGAAACCGATTCTGAGGAGTAGTCCATGGTGAGTTTGATGGTGGGATGGAACTTGTTTATGTTATCGTGTAGTCTTTTCAGTGATCCTTCGCCATGGGTCCAAAGGAAGAAAATGTCGTCGATGTATCTGGTGTACAGCGTTGGCTGGAGGTCCTGTGCAGTGAAGAAGTCTTGCTCGAACTTGTGCATGAAGATGTTGGCGTATTGGGGTGCGAATTTGGTCCCCATGGCTGTTCCGTGTGTTTGGGTAAAAAAATGGTTGTGAAGACATTGTGGTCAAGGATGAAGCGGATGAGTTGTAGGATGGCGTCTGGAGATTGGCTGTTGTTGGTGTTGAGTACTGAGGCTGTCGCAGCGATGCCGTCATCGTGGGGGATACTGGTGTAGAGTGCCGATACGTCCATCGTGGCGAGGAGTGTTCCTGGTTCAACTGGTCCGTGGGTGCTGAGTTTCTATAAGAAGTCTGTAGTGTCGCGACAGAAGCTGGGGGTTCCCTGTACGATGGGTTTCAGAATGCCCTCGACGTATCCAGAGAGGTTCTCACACAGGGTTCCGTTGCCTGATACGATAGGACGTCCGGGTGTGTTGGCTTTGTGTATCTTTGGAAGGCAGTAGAAGTCTCCCACGCGGGGAGTACGTGGGATGAGAGCGCGTAGGATGTTTTGAAGGTCTGGATCGAAGGTCTTGATCAGTCTATTGAGTTGGCGGGTGTGTTCTTTGGTCGGATCTGCGGGTAGCTGTCTGTAGTGTTCCTGGTTGTCCAGTTGTCGGTATGCTTCTTTACAATAGTCCATTCTGTTCTGTATGACGATGGCTCCTCCTTTGTCCGCTGGTTTGATGACGATGTTGCGGTTGGTCTTGAGAGCGTGGATGGCGTTGCGTTGTGCTCGGGTGACATTCTGGACTGTCTTGTGAGTGCGGCTGATGAATCTGGCGTTGATGCATCTCCTGACAGCTTGAGCATACATGTCAAGCTTGGGGCAGCGACAGTGTAGAGGGAGCTTTACTCTGTATCTAACCCGTGCTGTACCTGCACTGGGAGTGTTTGATGGGACAGTGTAGAGGGAGCTTTACTCTGTTTCTAACCCGTGCTGTACCTGCCCTGGGAGTGTTTGATGGGACAGTGTAGAGGGAGCATTACTCTGTATCTAACCCGTGCTGTACTTGCCCTGGGAGTGTTTGATGGGACAGTGTAGAGGGAGCTTTACTCTGTATCTAACCCATGCTGTGCCTGCTCTGGGGTGTTTGATGGGACAGTGCAGAGGGAGCTTTACTCTGTATCTAACCTGTGCTGTACCTGCCCTGGGAGTGTTTGATGGGACAGTGTAGAGGGAGCTTTACTCTGTATCTAACCCGTGCTGTACCTGCCCTGGGAGTGTTTGATGGGACAGTGTAGAGGGAGCTTTACTCTGTATCTAACCCGTGCTGTTCCTGCCCTGGAGTGTTTGATGCCTGCCGTGTCATTCAGTGAATGGTGCGGGGAAGCTAATGAGAGAGAATTATTATTCAAAATCAAAAGATAGATAAATGAGAGTGGGTGGCTGTCCTCTGCAAGTTTAGCGAGTTAACCATCGTGATTTGCCACGTTTTAAGATACTAACCAATTCCTACGTAACTCACGCATGGACAGGTGCACACTCACCGAGATCTTGCTGATGTAGCAGGCTTCACCGTCCTGAAAACAGAAGTAGCGTTGCATCAACTCGGAGAACTACTGAGGTAACAGCTCCAACATTTTGAGCCAAAACAAACTGACACAATGGCTCCCCCAATGACCATGTGGGAAAATGCACGGCCCTACACAGCACAGAAACACAAACCAACTCTTGGCTTGTGTTGGGTTCACTGAACTCAGCTGGAGCAGCAGTAAGGGGACAAACAACAGACCTCCGTGCGTCTAGGCTAGGGAGAGGAAAATTCAGCCATGGTTCATGCTCCTAATCAATGTCTAGTGACTCCTGCAGAAATGCGCCATTGGTAGATGTCCACTGAGCACAGAATCAGGCTCGGCCATGGTCCCTCAACAGGTCAAATAGTCTGCCAGATATCAGTGAGAGTCAGCACCTTCAGGAGAGGAGGGGACCCGTACCCCAGTGAGAGTCAGCACCTTCAGGAGAGGAGGGGACCCGTACCCCAGTGAGAGTCAGCACCTTCAGGAGAGGAGGGAACCCGTACCCCAGTGAGAGTCAGCACCTTCAGGAGAGGAGGGGACCCGTACCCCAGTGGGAGTCAGCACCTTCAGGAGAGGAGGGGACCTGTACCCCAGTGAGAGTCAGCACCTTCAGGAGAGGAGGGGACCCGTACCCCAGTGAGAGTCAGCACCTTCAGGAGAGGAGGGGACCCGTACCCCAGTGAGAGTCAGCACCTTCAGGAGAGGAGGGGACCCGTACCCCAGTGAGAGTCAGCACCTTCAGGAGAGGAGGGGACCTGTACCCCAGTGAGAGTCAGCACCTTCAGGAGAGGAGGGGACCCGTACCCCAGTGAGAGTCAGCACCTTCAGGAGAGGGGGGGACCCGTACCCCAGTGAGAGTCAGCACCTTCAGGAGAGGAGGGGACCTGTACCCCAGTGAGAGTCAGCACCTTCAGGAGAGGGGGGGACCCGTACCCCAGTGAGAGTCAGCACCTTCAGGAGAGGGGGGGACCCGTACCCCAGTGAGAGTCGGCACCTTCAGGAGAGGAGGAGACTAATACCCCAGTGAAAGTCGGCGCCTTCAGGAGAGGAGGAGACTAATACCCCAGTGAGAGGCAGTACACAAATGAAGCAGTACGTCTGTAATCTGTAAATAGCCTCCTTCATCCCAGCTGTACCCTTACCTGACTGTGAAAAGACGCGTTGCCAGCACATAGTTCAGGGTGGTTTTATACTCTAGAAATTGCCTGGAGGATCAAACACAGAGTTGAGTAACAGTCAGAAATTGTGCTTTAGGCACTACAGGTAAAGGGAAAACCAAAAGATGTGAAGTGATTAAACCAGGAGAGAGAAATAAGAACCAAGTGAGTAAAACATTGGAGCTGAAAGACAGGCTAGGGTGTGTGGCCCCAATAAACGTTCTTTATAAAAACACACGGAGTATAAGGATTAAATTCAATGAACTGCAGGTGTGAATTAAAATTGGAGAGTATGACATGGTAGCCATTACTGAGACATGGCTGCAAGACGGTCAGGACTGGGAACTAAATATACCAGGTTATAAGGTCTACAGGAAAATGGCAGAGGGGGAGGAGTAACCTTAGTGATTAAGGATGAAATCACTTCAATGATGAGAGAGGATATAACAAGAGGTAAGCAGGCAGTGGAGACTTTATGGGTAAAATTAAGAATAGGAAAGTATTTAAGACTGTAGTGGGAGTTGTGTATAGGCCCCCTGGTAGCAGCTGTGAAGTGCTAGATTGTATAAATGCAGAGATTGGACAAGTGTGGAGCAAAGGCAGTGTGGTTTTAATGCGGGATTTTAACTTTCATATAGATTGGGATAAGCAGACTAGCACCTGTCAGAAAGGTAGTGAATTTCTTGAATGTGTCCGGGATAGTTTTCTATAACAATATGTCCTAGCGGCAACAAGGGGACATGCCATATTAGATTGAGTAATGAGCCAGATTTAGTTAACAGCCTAACTGTGCGTCAACATTTATCCAATAGCGATAACATGATCGAGTTCAACGTAGCATTTGAAAGGGAGAAACATGAAACAGCTACTAAGATTCTAGATTTAGGTCAGGCCGACTTCAACGGGATGAGGCAGAGACTGTCCACAGTAAACTGGGCAAATCTGTTAATGGGTAAAATGACAAAAGATCAGTGGGAGATGTTCAAAAAAGAATTTAAGGTGATACAGAACCAGTTTATACCCGAGGGGCAAGAGCTCTACTTGCCAAAAAACACAACCATGAACAACTGAAGAGGTAAGGGACAGCATAAAACTAAAAGAAAAAGCATACAAAATTGCAAAAAATAGCACAGATCCTGGCGGATGGAAAAGATACAAAAAACAGCAAAGGGTCACAAAACAAGAGCTACAAAAAGGGAGTATGAAAGGAAACTTGCAAGGGATATCAAAATCAATACGAAGAATTTTTAGAATTATATTAGGAAAAAGAGGGTAGTCAGGAGCAATGTTGGCCCCTTAAAAACTGAAAGCGGGGATATTGTCAATGATAAGGAAATGGCGGACATGTTGAATAATTACTTTGCGTCAGTATTTACAGAAGAGGAAGAGGATACCATGCCGGTAATCCCAAGGAGACTAATATTGAATCAGGGACAGGGACTCAATAAAATTAACGTAGGTAAAATAACAGTAATTAAGAAAATAATGGGACTAAAGAGTGACAAATCCCCAGGGCCAGATGGTTTCCATCCCAGGGTTTAAAAGGAAGTGGGTGAGAACATTGCAGATGCCCTAACTATAATTTTCCAAACTTCTCTCAATTCAGGAACTGTTCCTTTAGATTGGAATATTGTGCATGTCACTCTGCTATTTAAGAATGGCGAGAGAGGGGAAAACCAAGGAATTATAGACCAACTAGCCTAACATCTGTTGTCGGGAAATTGCTAGAGTCTATAATTAAGGATAGGGTGACTATCAGAAAGAGCCAGCATGGATTTGTGAAAGGTAGGTCATGCCTGACAAACCTGATTGAATTTTTTGAGGAGGTGACTGAAGTAGTGGACAGGGGAATGTCTATTGATGTTATTTATATGGACTTCCAAAAGGCATTTGATAAAAGTCCCACATATGAGACTGTTAACTAAGGTAGAAGCCCATGGAATTGAGGGCAAATTATTAACCTGGTTAGGAAATTGGCTGAGCGGCAGGAGACAGAGCAGTAGGGATAATGGGTAGGAACTCAAATTGGCAGGATGTGACGAGTGGTGTCCCGCAGGGATCTGTGTTGGGGCCTCAACTATTCACAATATTTATTAACGACTTAGATGATGGCATAGACAGTCATATATCCAAATTTGCTGTTGACACAAAGATAGGTGGAATTGTAGGCAGTGTAGATGAAAGCATAAAATTACAAAGGGATATCGACAGATTAAGTGAATGGGCAAAACTGTAGCAAATGGATTTCAATGTAGGCAAATGTGAGGTCATCCACTTTGGACCTAAAAAGGATAGAACAGGGCACTTTCTAAATGGTGAAAAGCTAAAAACAGTCAAGGTCCAAAAAGATTTGGGGGTCCAGGTACAAAGATCATTAAAATATCATGAACAAGTACAAAAAATAATCAAAAAGGCTAATGGAATGCTGGCATTTATATCTCGAGACTAGAATACAAGGGGTAGAAGTTATGCTGCAGCTATACAAAACCCTGGTTAGACCACACCTGGAGCACTGTGAGCATTTCTGGGCACCACACCTTAGGAAGGATATATTGGCCTTGGAGGGAGTACAGCGTAGGTTTACCAGAATGATACCCGGACTCCAAGGGTTAAGTTATGAAGAGAGATTACACAAATTAGAGTTGTGTTCCCTAGAATTTAGAAGGTTAAGGAGTGATCTGGTCGACGTTTTCAAGATATTGGGCCGTATTTTGCGACCCCTACGGGCGCGTACGAGCCTGTAGGGGCCCCGCAAGCTCCGGGTTTAGGCAAGCAAAGCTTCTTGACAGATCCTCCGCATCCCCGGGAGACGGGCCTCTGCGGGGGGAGAGTTGCGCTATTTGTCCAACTTCCGCCCGCTGAATGCATGTGAAATTCTTACACCTGGTACAAGCAGCGGAATGCCTGCTTTTAACAGTATAAGAGTTTTAAAAAATAGAAAAATAAAATGTTATCACTCATTTATACATTAAAAACCCTGTCCAATAAGGCTAGTTTATTTTTAGCCCTGTTAAAACGTATTTAAAAAAATGCAAAAAATTAAAGTTTAATTTAAAATATTTAATTAAATGGCATTTTAATTCATTTTAAATGTGATTTTTAAAAAGTTATTTCATGTGTTGGTGTATTTTTTAAGTGATCCCCATTCACACTGATGGGGAATCCGTACGTACGGAACTCCCAGAAGTATGAATGGGGATTCCCTTCTTTTATTGGTTGGGCCGGCCCACGTGATCCGCTTGCGAACCGCCTGCGCCCCCGGGATATGCGGGCCTCTGCCCACGCGGACCAGGAGAGGCCCAGGATCGCGAGTCTCCGTACCTCCCGGGGCACCAGGTAAATGCATAGATTTTTTACAGCTCGGAGGCATCCGCCCGCGGGAAACCTCCGATCACAAATTTTGGGCCATTAAGGGGAACAGATAGGGTAGATAGAGAGAAACTATTTCCACTGGTTGGGGATTCTAGGACTAGGGGGCAGTGTCTAAAAATTAGAGCCAGACCTTTCGGGAGTGAAATTAGGAAACACTTCTACACACAAAGGGTGGTAGAGGTTTGGAACTCTCTTCCGAAAACGGCAATTGATGCTAGATCAATTGTTAATTTTAAATCGGAGATTGATAGATTTTTGTTAACTAAAGGTATTAAGTGATATGGGTCAAAGGTGGGTATATGGAGTTAGGTCGCAGATCAGCCATGATCTCCTTGAATGTCGGAGCAGGCTCAAGGGGCTGAATGGCCTCCTCCTGTTCCTATATTGTACCTCCATTTTTAACACCTGATGGGTCCCTCACTAATTTCATTCTCAGGATGCAGGTGACGCTGGCAAGGCCGGCATTTATTGCCCAGCTCTGAGGAGATGATATTGGGCCTTCTCCTATAGCGATCGTTTAGACAAAGTTATTGGCTCGCTCGGCCACTTCAGACAGCCAACCACATAATGTTTACTGGAGTCACGTGCAGACCGGGTAGGGGTGGCAGAGGCCCCATTCCCTGGAGGGCATTAGTAAACTAGGTGGGTTATCAAAACAACAATCCATAGCCGTAAACTTACAATATCCATTCTACCGCCAAGGTTCATAGTTACATCGCCCCCCCCCACGGGCAGCGTATCAAGAGATGTACGATTACCCCAGCCTAGTAACCAGGGACAACAAAACCCATTCCAACGGATTCACCCCATGAATGAACCAACACACGAATCGAGCAAGTTCCCTTTGAACTCATTCTTGTGCTTCCTCTGATTACGGAGAGCATGCACCTTTTCACCTTTGACCTCGGTGTAACACACTGACAGACTTCCCCTGGCATTGCTCGTGGATAAAAAGATTAAAATATATATTTTCATGTTCGCACGTTTCCTTTTCACAAAATATTTGAGTTGCTTTTCTCTCCTCACCCGTAAAGCTCCCAGGTATCAGCAGTCGGAAATATCCGTACAAATCCGCCTTTTCTCTCATTCTCTTCCATTGCACGGCGCACGACTTTCATCTGCAAATAAAACAAGGCATCAGGAGTGACAAAAGCTGGAGATCAACCGTAAGCCCTCACATCCCTTTCATTCATCAAAAAGCTCTTTGGAAGGAGTTGGCCTGAGCTAAGTTTTCAAGGCTGCTGACGGGGATGAACAAAGCCGACCCAGGTAAGTTATTCACTGTGGGGAAGGGTGCGAACCCCAGGGGCCACGAGGTATAAATGAGAGAGTGAGATCGATGGATTTTTGCTAGGGTATTAAGGGTTACGGAACCAAGGCGGGTAACTGGAGTTAAGATACAGATCAACCACGACCATGATCTAATATTCTAATTGAATGGCGGAACAAGCTCGAGGGGATGAATGGCCTCCTCCTGTTCCTATGTTCCTAAGAGTAAGAAGGGAGGACTCTTTCATCCAAAGCAGAATCGAGCTGTGGAATAAGTTACCAGGGAAATGATGCGGAGATGCCGGTGTTGGACTGGGGTGGACAAAAATGAGCAGTTGCACAACACCAGGTTATAGTCCAACAGTTTTATTTAAAATTACGAGCTTTCGGAGCTCCGCTCCTTCTTCAGGTAAAGGTACAGTGAGGGAATCTATTACACAGTATATATACACAGAGAACAATTTGTCTGCAGAGATACAATCTGTTAGGGAGGCATTACATCAAAGACACATCAGAGTACAGCTAAGACAATGAGGTGGGTCACAGGGGGTCCAACGTGTCAAATGCTGCCGTCTGCAGTTAAGCTTTGAACTTTTTTTTGGTGTTTTTTTTTAAAAACTGGAAAGACAGACAACGATGTCGAGTCACGTTCTGTAGCGTGACATGAACCCGAGATCCCTATTGAGGCCGTCCTCATGGGTGCGGAACTTGGCTATCAGTTTCTGCTCGATGATTTTGCGTTGTCGTGTGTCTCGAAGGCCGCCTTGGAGAACGCTAACCCGCAGATCCGAGGCTGAATGTCCTTGACTGCTGAAGTGTTCCCCGACTGGGAGGTAACAATCCTGCCTGGCGATTGTTGCGCGGTGTCCGTTCATACGTTGTCTCAGTGTCTGCATGGTCTCGCCGATGTACCATGCCGCGGTGCATCTTTCCTGCAACGTATGAGGTAGACAACGTTGGCCGAGTCACATGAGTATGTACCATGTACCTGGTGGGTAGTGTCCTCACGTGTGATGATAGTATCTGTGTTGATGATCTGGCATGTCTTGCAGAGGTTGCCGTGGCAGGGTTGTGTGGTGTCGTGGTCGCTGTTCTCCTGACAGCTGGGTAATTTGCTGCGAACGATTGTACTTTTGAGGTTAGGCGGCAGCTTGAAGGCGAGTAGTGGAGGCGTGGGGATGGCCTTAGCAAGGTGTTCGTCATCATCGATGACATGTTGAAGGCTGCGAAGAACATGGCGTAGTTTCTCCGCTCCAGGGAAGTACTGGACGACGTAGGGTACTCTGTTGGTTGTGTCCCGTGTTCAACTGGTCCATGGGTGCGGAGTTTCTGCAAGAAGTCTGTAGTGTCGCGACAGAAGCTGGGGGTTCCCTGTACGATGGGTTTCAGGATGCCCTCGACGTACTGAGGAGGTCTATGCGGTTTTTCGCTGTGTAACATCGGAACTGTCGATCGACGAGTCGAGCGTCATATCCCGTCCTTACGAGGGCGTCTTTCAGCGTCCGTAGGTGTCCATCGCGTTCCTCCTCGTCTGAGCAGATCCTGTGTATTCGCAGGGCTTGACCATAGGGGATGGCTTCTTTAACGTGGTTAGGGTGGAAGCTGGAGAAGTGGAACATCGTGAGGTTGTCCGTGGGCTTGCAGTAGAGTGAAATGCTGAGGTGTCCGTCTTTGATGGAGATTCGTGTGTCCAAGAATGAAACCGATTCTGAGGAGTAGTCCATGGTGAGTTTGATGGTAGGATGCAGATCCGACCAAAGAACACACCCGCCAACTCAATAGACTGATCAAGACCTTCGATCCAGACCTTCAAAACATCCTACGCGCTCTCATCCCACGTACTCCCCGCGTAGGAGACTTCTACTGCCTCCCAAAGATACACAAAGCCAACACACCCGGACGTCCTATCGTATCAGGCAACGGAACCCTGTGTGAGAACCTCTCTGGGTACGTCGAGGGCATCCTGAAACCCATCGTACAGGGAACCCCCAGCTTCTGTCGCGACACTACAGACTTCTTGCAGAAACTCAACACCCATGGACCAGTTGAACCAGGAACACTCCTCGCCACGATGGACGTATCTGCACTCTACACCAATATCCCCCACGATGACGGCATCGCTGCGACAGCCTCAGTACTCAACACCAACAACAGCCAATCTCCAGACGCCATCCTACAACTCATCCGCTTCATCCTTGACCACAATGTCTTCACCTTCGACAACCAGTTTTTTACCCAAACACACGGAACAGCCATGGGGACCAAATTCGCACCCCAATACGCCAACATCTTCATGCACAAGTTCGAGCAAGACTTCTTCGCTGCACAGGACCTCCAACCAACGCTGTACACCAGATACATCAACGACATCTTCTTCCTTTGGACCCACGGCGAAGGATCACTGAAAGGACTACACGATAACATCAACAGGTTCCATCCCACCATCAAACTCACCATGGACTACTCCTCAGAATCGGTTTCATTCTTGGACACACGAATCTCCATCAAAGACGGACACCTCAGCACTTCACTCTACCGCAAGCCCACGGACAACCTCACGATGCTCCACTTCTCCAGCTTCCACCCTAACCATGTTAAAGAAGCCATCCCCTATGGACAAGCCCTGCGAATACACAGGATCTGCTCAGACGAGGAGGAACGCGATGGACACCTACGGACGCTGAAAGACGCCCGCGTAAGAACGGGATATGACGCTCGACTCGTCGATCGACAGTTCCGACGGGCCACAGCGAAAAACCGCATAGACCTCCTCAGTACGTCGAGGGCATCCTGAAACCCATCGTACAGGGAACCCCCAGCTTCTGTCGCGACACTACAGACTTCTTGCAGAAACTCCGCACCCATGGACCAGTTGAACACGGGACACAACCAACAGAGTACCCTACGTCGTCCAGTACTTCCCTGGAGCGGAGAAACTACGCCATGTTCTTCGCAGCCTTCAACATGTCATCGATGATGACGAACACCTTGCTAAGGCCATCCCCACGCCTCCACTACTCGCCTTCAAGCTGCCGCCTAACCTCAAAAGTACAATCGTTCGCAGCAAATTACCCAGCTGTCAGGAGAACAGCGACCACGACACCACACAACCCTGCCACGGCAACCTCTGCAAGACATGCCAGATCATCAACACAGATACCATCATCACACGTGAGGATACTACCCACCAGGTACATGGTACATACTCATGTGACTCGGCCAACGTTGTCTACCTCATACGTTGCAGGAAAGAATGCACCGCGGCATGGTACATCGGCGAGACCATGCAGACACTGAGACAACGTATGAACGGACACCGCGCAACAATCGCCAGGCAGGATTGTTACCTCCCAGTCGGGGAACACTTCAGCAGTCAAGGACATTCAGCCTCGGATCTGCGGGTTAGCGTTCTCCAAGGCGGCCTTCGAGACACACGACAACGCAAAATCATCGAGCAGAAACTGATAGCCAAGTTCCGCACCCATGAGGACGGCCTCAATAGGGATCTCGGGTTCATGTCACGCTACAGAACGTGACTCGACATCGTTGTCTGTCTTTCCAGTTTTTAAAAAAAACACAAAAAAAAGTTCAAAGCTTAACTGCAGACGGCAGCATTTGACACGTTGGACCCCCTGTGACCCACCTCATTGTCTTAGCTGTACTCTGATGTGTCTTTGATGTAATGCCTCCCTAACAGATTGTATCTCTGCAGACAAATTGTTCTCTGTGTATATATACTGTGTAATAGATTCCCTCACTGTACCTTTACCTGAAGAGGAGCGAAGCTCCGAAAGCTCGTAATTTTAAATAAAACTGTTGGACTATAACCTGGTGTTGTGCGAGCTTCTCATTTTTACCAGGGAAAGACAGTGAAGCAGAGAGTGCAAATCGGATCAGGAGACAATGCAATGTGTTTCTGGGGAGAGATGGGATTGAGGGATATGGTCAGAAGGTGGAGTTGAGGGATATGGTGAGTGGATGGGTAGGTGAGGCTGAGGGATAGGGTGAGAAGGTGGGTAGGTGGGATTGAGTATAGATAGGTGGGATTAAGAAATATGATCTACTCTGGGACTTACAGAAATATATGAGAAGGTAGGGGTCTCACTAATCCTTCAACCCCGCCTGCCCACCCACTCACCCTATCCCTCAATCCCTTCCCTCATTTGAAACACACGTAATGGTCTCGACACCAACTTTCTGAAATGGAAAGGGATTGTTGGGCATAATATTTGTTGCTTGTTCCTGTGTAAATGTAGCACCCAATTAGCACACAGCAAGATTCCCCAAATAGCCCTGAGATAAATGTCCAGTTAATCAGTTTTTAGTGATGTTGGTTGAGGGTGGAATATTGGCCAGGACACCAGGAGAACTCCCCTGCTCTTCTTTGAATAGTGCCTTGGGATCTTTTATGTCCACCTGAACATTCAGACGGGGCTTCGGTTTAATGCCTCATCCGAAAGATGGCACCTCCGACAGTGCAGCGCTCCCTCAGTACTGCCCCTCCGACATGCAGCGCTCCCTCTGTACTGCCCCTCCGACATGCAGCGCTCCCTCAGTACTGCCCCTCCGACAGTGCAGCTCTCCCTCAGTAGTGGCCCTCCAACAGGCAGCGTTCCCTCCGTACTGCCCCTCCAACAGTGCCGCACTCCCTTACTGCCCCTCCAACAGTGCAGCGCTCCCTCAGTACTGCCCCTCCGACAGTGCGGCGTTCCCTCAGTACTGCCCCTCCGACAGTGCAGCACTCCCTCAGTACTGCCCCTCCGACAGTGCGGCGTTCCCTCAGTACTGCCCCTCCGACATGCAGTGCTCCCTCAGTACTGCCCCTCCAACAGTGCAGCACTCCCTCAGTACTGCCCCTCCAACAGTGCAGCACTCCCTCAGTACTGCCCGTCCGACATGCAGTGCTCCCTCAGTACTGCCCTTCCAACAGTGCAGCACTCCCTCAGCACTGCCCCTCCGACAGTGCAGCACTCCCTCAGTACTGCCCCTCCGACAGTGCAGCACTCCCTCAGTACTGCCCCTCCAACAGTGCAGCGCTCCCTCAGTACTGCACTGGAGTGTCAGCCTGGATTATGTGCTGGATTGGGTCATGAACCCACAATCTTCTGATGCAGAGACCAGAGTGCGATCACCGGGATAAGCAGACACACTTAAAAATCGCTTCTCTCCATATACTGCTTGGCTGCTGCCAGCACAAGTCCATAGAGGATGTATCCAACTCCTAGTCTCTACTTCAGCCTCTCACCTCCTCCACGGTCAGTCTCAGAGTGCTTGATCCCTGTACTCCTAGCGGTCTCTCCTTGCCTGAGGAAGTCTTGCCTTTTACCTCAGTGTCGTTCGCTGACATTGGCCTCAGCTGGTGCTGTAAGATTTTCAAAAACGTGAAATGTTTAACGTGACGTGATGAGGGCTCAAAAGTTACAAATCAGTACAGCTGCAGTGTTTAGAACTAGTAGACTCAGTTTGTACAAAGTTGTTTAAACAAACCAATCAAGGAAGAACAGAGCAACAACACTGATCCCTGATCTCAGATGAAGAACAATTTGATAGGCTAGGGCTCTTTAGCATCAAAAATAGGTCTCAACGGGGGCCACCATACAGAAAATAGGATAGAGAAAGGAGACCAGAATCTGGCACTGAGAAAATACATCAAAACAAAATTGTAATGTCGGTGCAAAATCCAACATGGCTGCCTGTGGAAATTAATATCAGGATCTCATTGGTCCATGATGACCATGTGACCAGATAATAAAACATGTTTAGCATGAACCAATGTTTGTGGTTCTTTACATTAGTGAACATCTACAATCACAGACACAGGACTGTTAATACAGATTCATAATAAAATAATTAGATATTCATTCACTTATTGAAAATAAAATCTATATTATGTAGAATTACATACAATATACAGCACAGAAACAGGCCATTCGGCCCAACCAGTCTGTGCTGGTGTTTATGCTCCACACGAGTCTCCTCCCATTCCACCTGCCTCATCTCAGCCCTTCAGCATATCTTTCTATTCCCTTTTCTCTCATGTACTCGTCTAGTGAAGCGCAGAATGTCGTAAGAATGAGCCTTACGCGTGGTGAACTTAAAGTAAGCTTTAATCAACTAAAAAGGTGCTACATACAAAAGAGGTCTTACTCTATGCCTCTCCAGGATCCAACTGATCAGTCCAGTATTTATCCTGGACTAATCACAGGAAGTGATGCAATAAAGTTCGAGTCACAGGAAGCTGTATTGTGTTACCACATTCTCCCCCCACAAAAGATTAGGAGGCCAAGATGCTCCCTCCATTTCGTAGCCGCTGGACGAGGGAGAGCCGCACCCGTTTGGGTTCTCGTAGCGGTAGAGGGCCCCTAGCCCGTTTACCCGCCGCGGGCCGTGGACCAGAGTCCAAGTGATCCAGCCCGCTCTGTGAGGGGTCAGGACGATCCTGACTGTGTACTGGTGCCCGAACGGGTGTCGGGCAGGGCTGTGGCAGATCCGTTTCCGAGCGTACGGTACGGGGTGGATCGTGGCTGCGTGTGCGAGCCCCGACGGGCTCATAGTCAGTCTGCCCCAGGTCGGCACGCTGGAGTGAGGTACCAGCCGGCGTCAGATCCAGATCGTGATGAGAGGCACCTGGCGAGCCCATAGATGTGCCTGGTACAATATCATCCCCTGGTGTCCCTCTATGTTTCGGCGGGCAGGGAGCCAGATCCCGCAATGACACGGTAGATTCCCGACCGTCAGGATACCGAATATAGGCGTAGGTAGGGTTGACGTCAGTGAGCTCAACCTCATCTACCAGGGGGTCATTCTTAGATGCCCGGACATATCTTCGGAGTAGCACTGGTCCCGGTGCAGTCAGCCACGACGGGAGAGATATCCCATAGGATGAGCGATGCTGAAATCGGAAGAACCGTTCATGAGGCGTCGTATTTGTGGCGGTCGAAAGGAGGGACCGTGTGGAGTGTAATGCGTCTGGAAGTACTGCTTCCCATTGCTGGTTGGGTAGGCCCCGAGATCTCAAAGCCAGACGTACCGCATTCCAGATGATAGCGTTATAACGCTCGACTTGCCCATTCCCGACCGGATGATAAGGCGTCGTTTTGCTGGCAGCAATACCCCGTTCCGAGAGATAGGCCTCGAGTTCTCCTGACATAAAAGAAGGGCCCCGATCCGAATGAACATAGGATGCCATGCCACAGAAAGCAAATACCTGCTCAAGGCAGCTGATAACCGTGGTCGTCAGCATATTGGGGCAGGGAAAGGCAAACGGAAAACGGGAATACTCATCAACCATGGTCAATAGATAAGTGTTGCGAGTTGAAGAGGGCAACGGCCCCTTAAAATCGATGCTAAGCCGTTGCATTGGCTGGGTCGCATGTATGAGTATACCACCCGAGGGGCGGAAAAACTGAGGTTTCAATTCCGCACAGACTCTGCAGTCCGAGCACATCTTCTTTACATCCCCGGTAGAGAATGGGAGATTCCGGGACCGCACGAAGTGTAGCATGCGAGTAACGCCCGGATGACACAACCCATCATGGATGTCTACGAGCGTAGAGGGTGCCATGGCGGAGCAGAATGCTCGTGTGAGGGTATCCGGAGCCACATTCTCCTTGCCAGGTCGAAAGTGGATGGTGTAACCAAAAGAGGCCAATTCCAGCCGCCAAAGCTGGATTGTATTATTTTTAATTTTGGTCCGTTTTCGATTATCGAGCATGAAGGCGACCGATCGCTGGTCTGTGATTAAGGTAAAGTGCTGGCGAGCTAGGAGATGACTCCACTTCCGTACTGCCTCTATGATGGCTGTAGCTTCTTTCTCGACTGGAGGATAATGTAGCTCAGCCCCTTGAAAAGTCCTGGACAAAAATGGCACCGGACGACCTTCCTGATTCAGAGTGGCCGAGATCGCCACCTCCGAGGCATCACACTCAACAACAAAAGGAAGACTCTCATCGATGGAGTGAAGAGCCGCTTTCTCCAACTGTTTTTTCAGGAGGTTAAAGGCTGCAACAGCCGCTGTGTCTAGTGGGAATGTGCTGGCCTTCAGTAGAGGTTGGATTCGGTCCGAGAAGTTAGGAATCCATTTAGCATAGTATGCAAACAGGCCGAGGGCCCGGCGCAAGGAGGCCGGATTCTTAGGTGGCGGGAGTTCTTGGAGTGGGCGAAGCCTTTCAGGGTCAGGTTTAATGATGCCATTGCCCACACAATAGCCAAGGATGTTGATGGTTGGTTGTGACTCAATGGATTTAGCCGCATTTAATGTCAAATTACGGTGCTGGAGTGCGTCCCAAAATCGTTGGAGATTGGCGTCATGTTCCCGCTGATTGCGACCTGCGACAGTAATATTGTCCAGATAAGGAAACGTATCCTTCAAGTCTTCCTGTTTGACCAGGTCATCCATTGCTCGCTGGAAGACAGCCACTCCATTAGTGACCCCAAAGGGGAGGCGACGAAATTGATACAGCCGTCCATTGGCTTCAAAGGCCGTATACTGCTTGTCTGAGACCTTCAAGGGTACCTGATGATAGGCACTTTTCAGATCATATGTTGAGAACACTGTGTACTCAGCCAGTTTATTAACCATATCATCGATGCGCGGCAATGGGTATGCGTCCAAGTCCGTATATTGATTGATGGTCTGTGAATAGTCAATGCACAGCCGTTTCTTGTGAGGTTGTAGAGGGTTCTTAACAATAACGACCTGGGCGCGCCATGGCGACGAACAAGGCTCGATGATATCCTCTGCTAAAAGCCGAGAAATCTCAGCCGCAATAAAAGACTGGTCTTCCTGACTGAAACGTCGTGACTTTGTTATAATCGGTTTGCATCGAGGAGGGATACTGGTAAACAGTGAGGGTTCATCCAGTGAAGCTGCTGACAATGCACAGAACGGTAATCGAGGTCGTATATTAGAAATAGTGAGTTCAGGTTTGGATCCGCCGAACTCAATGGTGAGCTTCTTATGCTGCTTTTGAAAATCCAGCCCTAAGATAAGATCACTACATAAGTCCTTGAGCACCGAAAGCCGGGTGGAGGGATACCTGTGACCATTAAGTGTTATTTCAACCATACAAAAGCCAGAAATTCTGGTATTAAGTGATGACTGAGCCATCGCAATTGCCTGGTCCGATGGGAAAACATGTAGCTTTAACTCTGCAACAATCTGTTCCCTAATGAAACTATCAGTGCTACCTGAGTCAATTAAGGCATCTAAAGTATGTCCATTAATTGATGCTTTTGTACTGCATGGAATAGGTTCTGAGGACAAGCAGCTGTAATTGGTGTCGTTGCACAAAGAGTGGCTGAAACTCTAGGTGTGTTTCTTCGAGAGGAAACCCAAGAGGAAGCACGATAGATTTTAGCCGGAACATCTTGATAGGCCCTTACCGGGGCAGTTCGGTAGGACTTAGCTTGATAAGCCCTCGTAGAGGCTCTTGATAGGCAAACCTTTGCAAAATGACCCTTTTTGTTGCAATGACTGCAAAACGCATTGCGAGCAGGGCAGAATTTCCGAGGGTGAAACTCATCACCACAAAAGAAGCATTTCTTAGATTGCCAAGAGGCTGCCACAGTGGGGTCATCATCCTCTTCATCAGTGAAGTCATCAGATTGATCGTCAGGGATAAAGACCTCCCTAATAGAGTTCACCTGTGGCCTCTTAAATTGCCTGACTGTAGTTAAGGCAGTAGACCGAGGTCTGGGCACTGTCTAAAGGTCTGCATTTCTTTTTGCCAGATCTAGAGAGCAAGCCATGTCATAAGCTCTCTGAAGCTCAAGTGTCTTACTTTCCAGTAGACGCTGGCGTATAAATGGGGAGGCAAGCCCGCAGATGAAAGCATCACGGATCATTTCTTCACGGTACAGCTCAGCTGAGGCCGCCTGAAAGTTACAGTCCATACTAAGTCTGCGAAGCTCTTGGAGGAATTTATCAATGGATTCCTCCGGCCCTTGTTGGGCTGTAGCTAGTAGATGTCTGGCATAGACCTCATTCGGTGTCTTAGTACATAGTCTCTTAAGCGTCCGAATTGCCTCCTCGTAACTGCCCCATTCCTCCACATACTGAAATACATTCGGGGTGACACAGTTGATGAGTATCCGCAACTTTGAGTCATCATCAGCCTTACAATATTCGAGAAAATTGTCAAACGTGCGATACCAGTGTTTCCACACCTTACCGGCTGCTGGGGTGTTTGGGTCCAAGTCAAGACGCGATGGTTTAAGGATGTTTTCCATGATGGGTGATTCCCTGGATCCTTAGTTCCGAGTTCGTCCAAAAAGTTTGAGTGCGAAGTTTTTCAAAGTTGATTAAATTGTCGTAAGAATGAGCCTTACGCGTGGTGAACTTAAAGTAAGCTTTAATCAACTAAAAAGGTGCTACATACAAAAGAGGTCTTACTCTATGCCTCTCCAGGATCCAACTGATCAGTCCAGTATTTATCCTGGACTAATCACAGGAAGTGATGCAATAAAGTTCGAGTTACAGGAAGCTGTATTGTGTTACCACACAGAATACCGATTTCCCCCTTGATTAAAAAAGTCTCCTGATTTGTGTGTGATTTTTTTTGCGTATTCTGCCTGTGATTAATGCACCGCGTTCTGTGGCAGTGGGCCGATCACACCAGGAATGCGGCAGGTTTGATCCCCGAGTGAGACAGGGTTCGGGCCCCTCCGCACCATGCCAAGGCTCCCATAACAAGAGCAGGCCCAAGGTATTGGAGAGTCACCTCCTTCGGGAGAGGAGTATGGTGGCAACAAAAAAAAAAAAATCACACAGAAATCAGGAGACATTTTCTTTTACAAAGCGGGAAATCAATACTCTGTTCTTCAGTACGGCCAGCGATCAAGGTCCTGGCCATACTGAAGCGGCCCTGTTGCCATACATCAGAGAGCACAGAGTGCAGCTTTGGTTTACTTAGGGACCAGGCAACGGATATGGTTTACTTTATGCCAAAAAAAAGAAAGGCCCCCATCTGCAAATGAAACTGCACCTGTTCTTGCTCATTATTGCCCGATTTAATGGGAGTCCTTCTCGCGAAGGGGAGCGGACGAATGGCAGGCTCGCAAATCGGCAGCGTGCCAGCGACATTCAATCCGGCCGCAGACGACAACTAGGAGTTTCTGCTGACTGAGCCCTCAGACGGGATATTTCATCACCACTAATTGGGCCGACTTCACTCATTTTCTGAGCAGCAGTAACGTGTGATCGCAAGTGGTTATCGGTGTCATTTTGCAAAGTATTCAAAGCTTGAAACATCTTTCAATTTCACAGATCAGCGTGAAACGGCGACAGGCTGGCTCTTTGAAGTGGAATCGGGTTTAGATGGACAGCATTTCAAAGCACTGAACAATAATCTCATCGAATAAATGATGAGATGGAGTCAGTGCAGGAGGTTTGTAAGTAAAGTTGCAGCTGGTAGGGAAATCTTTCATTGCCTTTGTTTGCTTCAGTCCACCTCTCCCTTATGAGGAAGAATTTATAAATTCATTCTCGGGATGTGGGCATCGCTGGCAAGGCCGGCATTTATTACCCATCCCTAGTTGCCCTGAGAAAGTGGTGGTGGGCCTTCTTCTTTGTAGCGGTTTGATACAACCAAGTAGCTTGTTAGACCACTGCAGAGGGCAATTAAGAGTCAACCATGTTGGTCTGGGACTGGCGTTCTATATAGGCCGGACCGAGTAAGGATGGCAGATTTCCTTCCCTACCAACAACACCTTGTACTCATATTGCACCTTTAACGTAGTAAAACGTCCCAAGGCGCTTCACACCGAGCCACATAAAGAGATGTTAGGACAAACTTAGTCAAAGAGGTAGGTTTTAAGGAGCGTCTTAAAGGAGGAGAGAGGTAGAGAGGCGGAGAGGTTTAGGGAGGGAATTCTAGAGCTTAGGGCCTAGGCAACAGAAGGCACGGCCACCAATGGTGGAGCGATGAAAATCGGGCATGCGCAAGAGGCCAGAATTGGAAGAGCGCAGAGATCCCGGAGAGTTGCAGGGCTGGAGGAGGTTACAGAGATATGGAGGGGTGAGGCCATGGAGGGATTTGAAAACAAGGATGAGGGATTTGAAATCGAAGTGTTGCTTAACTGGGAGCCAGTGCAGGTCAGCGAGCACAGGGGTGATGGGCGAACGGGACTTGGTGCGAGTTAGGATAAAGGCAGCAGAATTTTGGTCCAGTTAAAGTTTATAGAGGGTGGAAGACGGGAGGCCGGCCAGGAGAGCGTTGGAATAGTCAAGTTTCAAGGTAACATAGGCATGGATGAAGGACATCAGTGAACCAGCCAGCCATGACAGTTATGACAACGCGACAACTACTTGGTCACTTTTACTGATACCAGTCGATATCCCGCAATAAGATGACCTTCCCTGCTATTCTTCGAACAGTACCACATAATTTGAGTACAGGAGTAAAGAAGTCTTACTCCAATTATATAGGGCCTTGGTGAGACCACACCTGGAGTACTGTGTACAATTTTGGTCTCCTTACCTAAGGAAGAATATATTTGCCATCAAGGGAGTGCAACGAAGGTTCACGAGATTGATTCCTGGGATGGCGGGACTGTCGTATGAGAAGAGATTGAGTAAACTAGGCCTGTATTCTCTTGAATTCAGAAGAATGAGAGGGGATCCCATTGAAGCATACAAAATTATTACAGGGCTTGATAGGGTGGATGCTGGGAGAATGTTTCCCTTGGCTGGGGAGTCTAGAACCAGGGGCCACAGCCTCAAGATAAAGGGTCGGCCATTCAGGATTGAGATGAGAAGAAATTTCTTCACACAGAGGGTGGTGAATCTTTGGAATTCTCTACCCCAGAGGGCTGTGGAGGCTCAGTCATTGGGTATATTTAAAACAGAAGTCGATAGATTTCTGACTAGTAAGGGCATCAAGGGATATGGCGATAAGGCCGGTGAATGGAATTGAGGCAGAAGATCAGCCATGATCTCATTGAATGGCGGAGCAGGCTCGAAGGGCTGAATGGCCGACTCCTGCTCCTATTGCTTATGTTCTTATGCATCTGTTAAATCTACCTCAGATTAATGTCTCATCCGGGAGACGGCAGCTCCGACAGTGCAGCACTCCCTCAGTACTGCTGTATTGTTCAAATCCTAGAGTGGGACTTTAGCCCACAACCTGATGACTCAGAGGCAGGAGTGCTACCAACACAGCCAAGGCTTATACTTAAAGTAGTCACTGACCCTTTCCCCCAAGACACAGAATAGCACATGTTTTGAGAGGCAATACTTTACCGGAGCTTTGTGGGACTGTGGCCGAGCAGGGAGATCGAAACCAGTCTTCCCTGATCTGCCTTGTCGTATTATTGGGTTGTGACAGACAAATCCTATTGATGTAAAAGAAATCAGAGATTACTTTCAAATAAATGAAATTAATTAATCTTCAGATTAGGAGACAATTCCTCTCCCCCGCCCTCAAACATTCTCCACTTCTCTCCATTGCACGACGTACCTTGCATGAGTAGGTAGAAGATATTTGAGGAGATACACGGCGGCATCATCTGAAGACACAATATCAGGTTCCACATGTACGCTGACGACACCCAGCCCTACCTCACCGCCACCTCTCTCAACCCCTCCACTGCCTCTGATTTGTCACGCTGCTTGCCCAACATCCTGTACTGGATGAGCAGAAATCGGTCTTCCCAATATTTAGTTGGAGAACATTTCTGCTGTGGTGGGGAAAGCCATTGTCTTCGGTCCCCACCACAAACTCCATTCCTTAGCCACCAACTCCTTGCCTCTCTCTGGTCACTGTGTGAGGCTGAGCCAGTCCGTTCATAACCTTGGTGTCGTATTTGACCCTGAGAAGAGCTTCTAACCACATATCAGCTCCATCACCAAGACCACCTATTTCCACCTCCGGAACATAGAATCAGAGAAATTTACAACACAGAAGAGGCCATTCGCTCCATTGTGCCGGCCGAGAAAGAGCTCTCCAGTCTAATCCTACTTTCCAGCTCTTGGTCCGTAGCCCTGTAGGTTACGACACTTCAAATGCACATCCAAGTACTTTTTAAATGCAGTGAGGATTTCTGCCTCGAGCAGCCTTTCAGGCAGTGAGTTCCAGAGCCTCTGGGTGAAAAATGTTCTCCTCAACTCCCCTCTCACCCTTCAACCAATTACTTTAAATCTATGCCCTCTGGTTATTGACCTCTCTGCTAAGGGGAATAGGTCCTTCCTATCCATCCTATCTCAGCCCCTCATCATTTTATACACCTCAAGTAAATCTCCCCTCAGCCTCCTCTGTTCCAAAGAAAACAACCCCAGCCTATCCAATCTTTCCTCATAGTTAAAATTCTCCAGTTCTGGCAACATTCTCCATTGCCTGTCCCTGCCCTTTCACAAAGGGTAGTGGAAATCTGAAACTCTCTCCACCAAAAGGCTGATCTGTACCTCAAATCCATTTTTCCGCCTTTGCTCCATATCCCTCAAGACCCTTACCCAACAAAAATCTATCAAACTCAGTACTGAAAATGTCAATTGTCCCCAGCATTCACAGCCTTTTGGGGGAGAGAGTTCTAGATTTCCATCACCCTTTGTGTGAAGAAGTGCTTCCTGATTTCACTCTTGAATGGTCTGGCTCTAACTTTAAGATTATGTCCTGTTGCCATCTCTCCAAACTCTTCTGCTGCTCAAACTCCATTTCTCCTCTGTGAGGTATCTTGGGACATTTAACCGTAAATCAAGCACCATTGTTACTTTCTCTCTTTGACTGTGTTTCCCTCCCCACACCTTAATTTTCTTGTCTCACTTGTAAATGCACGTTGTTAGTGAGACAACGTAACTCGCAAGTGCCGCAGGCGTCAGTAACTTCAAACGGTTACATCAGGGGCTGATTGTTTTTGTTTAAAAGGTCACTCCAACACATTTCTACAATACATTGAGATCTTGAGACTTTTTCCTTGGTAGATAAACACTCAGATTGGTTTACTTACTGCAGTCATACTAATAAACCGTAGCTCAAATGGCACATAAACCTATACAGTGCATTGCTGTGCGATACATTTCTTGTATGATACTATTCATTCATCCTCTCAAACTGCTCTGATCAGTGACAGCCGTGCACCACCAGTGAGTACTCCATGGCTTACCTTACACCCCAAGCTTGAAACAGCACGTTCTGCAATTGTGGTGCTGGCTGTTTTTTCCCTGCAGTTCACACGGACACAGTATAAATATGTCACTGAAATCTGGTGAGTGTAACAGGCAAACGTCATAAGGCAACATGAAGCAGCCTGACATCAGCAAGGGAACAGGCATGTGCCATTCAAGTGCTTTAAAATCCAGCTAAAATCTCCCCCTCTCGACCCAAACTGCTCGAATGGTATTCCTACGTGAGGACCACCAGATAAACCCAAAGTGCTCGAAGTATTTTTATAGGACATGTTTCTATATTAAAGGTGCTGCATAATTGCAAGTTATTGTTCGAAGAAAGAACTTGCATTTCTATAGCGCCTTTCACGACCTCAGGATGTCCCAAATCACAGCTAATGAAATACTTTTGAAGTGTAGTCACTGCTGTAATGCAGGAAACGCGGCTGCCAATTTGTGCACAGCAAAGTCCCACAAACAGCAATGAGACAAATCACCAGATAATAAACAATAAAGGTTAGTGATGTCCTGTCAATTCCAAATGAATTTTTGGCTGCTGCTCACTCTCGGGTATCAAAGCCGTTTTCAAAGGTGAAGAAAGTAACTGCTTGCTCCCAGGCAACAGGCACTCACCCACTAACGTGAACATGTCCGACAGCAAGCTCGCTTTGATCTTCAGATCCAAAGGCGCATCACTATTGAGAAATAAAGGAAAATTCAAATCAAAGACTGGTCCAGACTCACGCAGATTCCATGCTGTACAGCTATCAGTACAATGAAACCCAGTTATAACGAACCATAGAACCACAGATATTACAGCACAGAAAGAACAGAAAAACCATCGTCAATACCTTCACCGAAGCATACGAGAGAGAGCATGGGCCTTACACTAAACATCCGCAATACAAAGGTCCTCTATCAACCGGCCCCCACCACACAGTACTGCCCTCCCAATTATCAAAATCCACGACGAGACCTTGGACAACGTGGACCACTTTCCATAACTCGGGAGCCTACTGTCAACAAGGGCAGACGTTGTTGACGAAGTCCAACACCACCTTCAGTGTGCCAGTGTAGCCTTTGGTCGCCTGAGGAAGAGAGTGTTTGAAGACCAGGACCTCAAACCCGGCACTAAGCTCATGGTCTACAGTGATACCCGCCCTCCTGTATGCCTCAGAGACATGGACCATGTACAGCAGGCACCTCAAAGCATTGGAGAGGTGCCGCCAATGCTGCTTCCGCAAGATCCTGCAAATCCATTGGCAGGACAGGTGCACCAACGTCAGTGTTCTCGCTCAGGCCACATCCCCAGCATTGAAGCTTTGACCACGCTCGATCAGCTCCGATGGATGGGCCACATCGTCCACAGGCCCGATACGAGACTCCCAAAACAAGCGCTCTACTCGGAGCTCCGACACAGCAAGATAGCCCCAGGTGGGCAGAGGAAACATTTCAAGGACACCCTCAAAGCCTCCTTGAAAAAACGCAACATCCCCACCGACACCTGGGAATCCCTGGCCCAAGACCGCACAAAGTGAAGGAGAAGCATCTGGGAAGGCGCCGAACACCTCGAGTCTCTTCGCCGGGAGCAAGCGGAAGCCAAGCGCAAACAGCGGAAGGAGCGCACATCAACCCAAGCACCCCACCCACCCGCCCCTTCAACCACCGTCTGCCCCACCTGTGACAGAGACTGTAGGTCCCGCACTGGACTCATCAGTCACCTGAGAACTCATTTTTAATGTGGAAGCAAGTCATCCTCGGTTCCGAGGGACTTCCTAAGAAGAAGAAGACAATGAAACCCAGTTATAACGAACTGTAGAACCACAGATATTACAGCACAGAAAGAACCCATTTGGCACATCATGTCTATGTCAGTGCCAGCTCTTCAAGTGGAATGATCGAATCCAATTCCCATCTTTTCCATAGGATTCAATATTCCGGGGTATATAATCTTCAGGCAACACAGAGGTGGGTGTAAAAGAGGAGGGGGTGTCGCAATATTAATCAAGGAGTCAATTACTGCTGTAAGGAGGGATGATATCTTAGCAGGTTCCTCTAATGAGGCCATATGGGTAGAACTTAAAAACAAAAAGGGGGCAAGCACTTTGCTGGGAGTGTACTATAGGCCCCCAAACAGTCAGGGGGAGATAGAGGAACAGATTTGTAGGCAAATCTCAGAGAAGTGTAGAAATAATAGGGTAATAATAGTAGGGGATTTCAACTTCCCCAATATTAACTGGGATAGTCAGAATGTGAAAGGCTTAGAGGGTGCGAAATTCTTAAAGTGCATCCAGGAGAGCTTTTTGAGCCAGCATGTAGAAAGTCCTACAAGAGAGGGGGCAGTACTGGACCTAATTCTAGGGAATGTAGCCGGGCAAGTGGTAGAAGTGTTAGTAGGAGAGCATTTTGGTGACAGTGACCATAATTCGGTGAGATTTAAGGTAGTCATGGAAAATGACAAAGATGGACCGGAAATAAAGGTTCTAAATTGGGGGAAGGCCGATTTTAATACGATAAGGCAGGATCTGGCCAAAGTGGACTGGGATCAGCTATTTGTAGGAAAATCCAAATCAGAGCAGTGGGAGTCTTTCAGAAAGGAAAGAGAGTACAACGGCAACATGTTCCCGTAAAGGTCAAGGGGGTGGGACCAACAAGCCCAGGGAACCCTGGATGTCAAGGGATATACAAGAATGGATTAGAAAAAAAAGGGAGGCTTATGGCAGATACAAAGGACTAAAAACAGTGGAAGCCCTGGAGGAGTATAGAAAGTGCAGGGGGGTACTTAAAAAAGAAATTAGGAGAGCGAAGAGGGGGCATGAAAAAACACTGGCGGGCAAAATAAAGGAAAATCCCAAGGTGTTTTATAAGTATATTAATGGCAAGAGGATAACCAGGGAAAAAGTAGGGCCCATTAGGGACCAAAGTGGCAAATTGTGTGTAGAGCCAGAAGATGTAGGTGAATATTTTGCATCTGTGTTCACTATGGAGAAGGCATAGAAATCAGGTAGGGGGGTTGTGATATACTTGAACAAATTAGTATTGAGAGGGAGGAGGTACTAGCGGTTTTAGCAGGCTTAAAAGTGGATAAATCCCCAGGCCCAGACGAGATGTATCCCAGGCTGCTGTGTGAGGCAAGGGAGGAGATTGCAGGGGCTCTGACACAAATTTTGAGAACCTCTCTGGCCACAGGGGAGGTGCCAGAGGACTGGAGAACAGCTAACATAGTACCATTATTCAAGAAGGGTGGTAGGGATAAACCAGGGAATTCCAAGCCAGTGAGCCTAACATAAGTGGTAGGGAAATTATTGGAAAAAATTCTGAGGGACAGAGTTAGTCTCCACTTGGAGAGGCAGGGATTAATCAGGGATAGTCAGCATGGCTTTGTCAGGGGGAGATCATGTCTGACCAATTTGATTGAATTTTTCGAGGGGGTGACTAGGTGTGTGGATGAGGGTAGTGCAGTTGATGTGGTCTACATGGACTTCAGTAAGGCTTTTGACAAAGTCCCGCATGGGAGACTGGTCAAGAAGGTAAGAGCCCATGGGATCCAGGGCAACTTGGCACATTGGATCCAAAATTGGCTTAGTGGCAGGAGGCAGAGGGTGATGGTCGAAGGTTGTTTTTGTGACTGGAAGCCTGTGTCCAGTGGTGTACCGCAGGGATCGGTGTTGGGTCCTTTGCTGTTTGTAGTGTACATTAATGATTTAGATATGAATGTAGGAGGTATGATCAGTAAGTTCGCAGATGACACGAAAATTGGTGGGGTGGTAAATAGCGAGAAAGGAAGCCTCAGGCTACAGGACGATATAGACGGGTTGGTTAGATGGGCAGAACAGTGGCAAATGGAATTTAACCCTGAAAAGTGTGAGGTGATGCATTTTGGGAGGACTAACAAGGCAAGGGAATACACAATGAATGGTAGGACCCTAGGAAGGACAGAGGATCAGAAGGACCTTGGTGTGCATGTACATAGATCCCTGAAGGCAGCAGGACAGGTAGATAAGGTGGTTAAAAAGACATATGGGATACTTGCCTTCATTAGCTGAGGCATAGAATATAAGAGCAGGGAGGTTATGATGGAGCTGTACAAAACGCTAGTTAGGCCACAGCTGGAATACTGTGTGCAGTTCTGGTCGCCACACTATAGGAAGGATGTGATTGCATTGAGAGGGTGCAGAGGAGAATCACCAGGATGTTACCTGGGCTGCAGCGCTTCAGCTATGAAGAGAGACTGGACAGGCTGGGGTTGTTTTCCTTAGAGCAGAGAAGGCTGAGGGGGGACCTGATTGAGGTGTACAAAATTATGAGGGGCATAGATAGGGTAGATAGAAAGGAACTTTTCCCCTTAGTAGAGGGGTCAATAACCAGGGGGCATAGTTTCAAGGTAAGGGGCGGGAGGTTTAGAGGGGATTTGAGGAAAAACTTTTTCACCCAGAGGGTGGTTGGAATCTGGAACTCACTGCCTGAAAGGGTGGTAGAGGCAGGAACCCTCACAACATTCAAGAAGCATTTAGATGAGCACTTGAAACGCCATAGCATACAAGGCTACGGACCAAGTGCTGGAAAATGGGATTAGAATAGACAGGGCTTGATGGCCGGCGCGGACACGATGGGCCGAAGGGCCTCTTTCTGTGCTGTATAACTCTATGCTCTATGATTAGGAACATAGGAACAGGAGGAGGCAATTCAGACCATCGAGCCTGTTCCACCATTCAATCATATTGCGGTTAATCTGTATCTCAACTTCATTTACCCGACTTTGCTCCACTTATCCATTAACATCCTTACCCAACAAAAATCTACTCCTGAAATTTTCATTTGACTCAGAATTCACACCCCAATATCCTTTTATATTCTTCCTTTTCAAATACTTATCCAATTCCCATTTAAGTGATGTTACAGTCTCTACCTCAATGTTACACCCCTGTTTAAAAAAGGGGAGAGGGATAAACCAGGCAACTACAGCCAGTCAGCTTAATGTTGTTGGTGGGGAAACTCTAGAAACAATAATCCGCAACAAAATTAATTGGCTTTTGGAAACGTATGGGCTAATAATGAAAATCAGCACGGATTTGTTAAATGCAAATCGCGTTTGACTAACTTGATTGAGTTCTTTGATGAAGTAACGGAGAGGGTTGATGAGGGGAGTGTGGTTGATGTTGTGAATATGGACTTTCAAAAGGCATTTGACAAAGTACCGCATAATAGACCCATTAGCAAAATTAAAGCCCATGAGATCAAAGGGACAGTGGCAGCACGGATACAAAATTAGCTCAGGGACAGAAAGCAGAGAGTACTGGTGACCGGTTGTTTTTCAGACTGGAGGGAAGTATACTGTGGTGTTCCCCTGGGGTCGGTATTGGGACCACTGCTCTTTGATATATAATAATGACCTGGACTTGGGTATACAGGGCATCATTTCAAAGTTTCAAAGATGACACAAAACTCAGCAATGTAGTAAACAATGAGGAGAATAGCAGCAGACTTCAGGAGGACAAAGACATAGTGGTGAAATAGGCAGACACATGGCAGATGAAATTTAATACAGAGAAGTGTGAAGTGATACAATTTGGTAGGAAGAATGAGGAGAGGCAATATGAACTAAATGGTTCAATTTTTAAGGGGGTGCAGGAACAGAGACCTGGGGTGTATGTACACAAGTCTTTGAAGGTGGCAGGACAAGTTGAGAAGGCTGTTAAAAAGGCATATGGGATCCTTGGCTTTATAACACTGGTTAGGCCTCAGCTGGAGTATTGTGTTCAATTCTGCGCACTTCACTTTAGGAAGGATGTCAAGGCCTTGGAGAGGGTGCAGAGGAGATTTACCAGAATTGTACAAGGGATGAGGGAGTTCAGTTATGTGGAGGGACTGAAGAAGCTGGGGTTGTTCTCCTTAGAGCAGAGAAGTTTAAGAGAAGATTTGGTAGAACGGTTTTGATAGAGTAAATAAGGAGAAACTGTTTTCAGTGGTAGAAGGGTAGGTAACCACAGGACAAAAATTTAAGGTGATTGGTAAAAGAACCAAAGGTAACATGAGGTAACATTTTTTTACGCAGCGAGTTGTTGTGATCTGGAACGCGCTGCCTGAAAGGGCAGTGGAAGAAGATTCAATAGTAACTTTCAAAAGAGAATTGGATAAATACTTGAAGGGAAAACATTTACAGGGCTATGGGGAAAAAGCAGGGGAATGGGTCATGGAGTGCAGCTTGGAACAGAGTATAAAGCCCATCGGATCCAGGGCAAAGTGTCAAGTTGGATTCAAAACTGGCTCGGAGACAGGAAGCAGAGGGTAATGGTTGATGGGTGTTTTTGTAACTGGAAGGCTGTTTCTAGTGGGGTTCCGCAGGGCTCAGTACTAGGTCCCTTACTTTTTATGGTATATATCAACGATCTAGACTTGAATATAGGGGGTATGATTCAGAAGTTTGCAGATGATACTAAAATCGGCTGTGTGGTTGATACTGAAGAAGGAAGCTGTAGACTGCAGGAAGATATCAATAAATTGGTCAGGTGGGCAGAACAGTGGCAAATGGAATTCAATCCGGAGAAGTGTGAGGTAATGCATTTGGGGAGGGCTAACAAGGAAAGGGAATACATATTAAATGGTAGGACACTGCGTAGTGTAGAGGAACAAAGGGACCTTGGAGTGCATGTCCACAGATCCCTGAAGGTAGCAGGCCAGGTAGATAAGGTGGTTAAGAAAGCATACGGAATGCTTGCCTTTATTAGCCGTGGCATAGAATACAAAAGCAGGGGGATTATGCTTCAACTGTATAAAACACTAGTTAGGCCTCAGCTAGAGTACTGCGTGCAGTTCTGGTCACCACATTACAGGAAAGATGTGATTGCACTAGAGAGGGTACAGAGGAGATTTACAAGGATGTTGCCGGGAGTAGAGAATCTTAGCTATGAGGAAAGACTGGATAGACTGGGTCTGTTTTCCTTGAACAGAGGAGACTGAGGGGAGACCTTATTGAGGTGTATAAAATTATGAGGGGCCTAGATAAAGTGGATAGAAAGGACCTATTTCCCTTAGCAGAGGGGTGAAAAACCAGGGGGCACAGATTTAAAGTAATTGGCGGAAGGTTTAGAGGGGATTTGAAGGGAAATTTCTTCACCCAGAGTGTTGTGGGGGTCTGGAACTCACTGCCTGAAAGGGTGGTAGAGGCAGGAACCCTAACCACATTTAAAAAGTACTTGGATGTGCACTTGGGATGCTGTAACCTGCAGGGCTACGGACCAAAAGCTGGGAAGTGGGATTAGGCTGGATAGCTCTTGGTTGGCTGGCGCGGACACGATGGGCCAAAATGGCCTCCTTCCGTGCTGTAACTTTCTATGATTCAATAATTCTAAACGTGCGAGTTTGCCTCCAGGAGAGCAGGAGTTAAAAATCTGCATGAGAGGGGACAGAGAACCAGCGGGAGTTCAGCTCTGTGAAACCCCCCCAACCGCATTCGGAGAAAAATAAAAGGTGACATCACAGGGAAAAGGCAGAGGCAGCGGACCTGAGCGGGAGAGAGAGCGGTGGCGGAGCAAATAAACAGCGCGGCAGAGGAAGGCCCGAGAGCAGAGGCAGCGGACCTGACAACAGAAACAAGGAGTGACGTCACAGGAAAGTGATTGGTTGGTCAGTATTTCTCTCTTTTTCTTGGACATTGGTTTAAATTAAGAGCCGGGATTAAAAACTAAACGTTCAAAACTTAAACACTTAATTAATTAAATACATTAGAGATGGCACGGCAGGGGACGTGCTACTGCTGCAACATGTGGGAGCTGGTGGACACCATTGAGGTCCACGGCGACCACATTTGCAGTAAGTGTTGGTTGCTCGAGGAACTTCGGCTCCGTGTTGATGAGCTGGAGTCCGAGCTTCAAACACTGCGACACATCAGGGAGGGGGAGAGTTACCTGGACGCTGTGTTCCAGGAGGCAGTCACACCCCTTAGATTAATTAATTCAAAATTTGGTCCGTGGTCAGGGACAGGTGGGTGTGACTACAAGCGAGGCAGGTATGGAGACCCAGAAGGTAGAGGTGGAGGAGCCTCAGCCCTTGCTCTTGTCCAATAGTTACGAGGTTCTTACTCCCGGTGTGGACTGCAGGGAGGGTGAGCAAACTGACCACAGCACTGTGGTACAGGGAGCCATTCAAATAGGGGGAGCAAAAAGAAATGTGGTAGTGGTAGGGGACAGTATAGTTAGGGAGATAGATACCGTTCTCTGCAGCCGAGAGCGTGAGTCCCGAAGGCTGTGTTAAGGACATCTCCTCTGGGCTGGGGAGGAACTTGGGAGTGGGAAGGGGAGGATCCAGTTGTCGTGGTCCATGTAGGTACCAACGACATAGGTAGGACAAAGAAAGGTTCTGCTGAGGTAGTATGAGTAGCTAGGGGCTAAATTAAAAAGCAGAACCACAAAGGTAATAATCTCTGGATTACTACCTGAGCCACGTGCAAATTGGCATAGGGTAAATAAGATCAGAGAGATGAACGAGTGGCTCAAAGATTGGTGTGGGAGAAATGGGTTTTGATTCTTGGGGCACTGGCACCAGTACTGGGATAAGAGGGAGCTGTTCCGTCACGACGGGCTTCATTTGAACGAGGCTGGGACCAGTGTCCTGGCGAATCGAATAACTAGGGCTGTAGATTGGGCTTTAAACTAAATAGTGGGGGGGAGGGATACGCTGAGCGGAAATTTAAAAAGTCAAAGAAAAATGAGAAGGCAAAAGTGCAGGGTAGCGATAGGGGTAATGATAACCAGAGTGTGACAGGAAGGGACAGAATGTATACACATAAGAGTGCATCAGAAAGCGGGGTCAGAGTAGGGAAAAATGGTAAAAAGACAAAATTAAAAGCTCTATATCTGAACGCACGCAGCATTCGTAACAAGATAGATGAGTTGACAGCACAAATAGAAATAAATGAGTATAATCTGATAGCCATTACAGAGACGTGGTTGCAAGGCGACCAAGGCTGGGAACTGAATATTCCGGGGTATTTGCCATTTGGTAAGGATCGGCAGAAAGGAAAAGGAGGTGGTGTAGCTCTGTTAATAAGGGATGAGATCAGTGCAGTAATGAGAAATAATATTGGTTCAGAAGATCAAGACGTAGAATCAGTTTGGGTGGAGATAAGAAATAATAAGGGTAAGAAGTCACTGGTGGGAGTGGTCTACAGGCCCCCAAACAGTAGCCACACTGTAGGACAGAGTATAAATCAAGAAATAACAGAGGCTTGTAAGAAAGGTACGGCTATAATCATGGGAGATTTTAATCTTCATATTGATTGGACAAAGCAAATTGGCAAAGGTAGACTTGAGGAAGAGTTCTTAGAGTGTATGCGGGATGGTTTCTTGGAACAATACGTTGTGGAACCAACCAGGGAGAAGACTATTTTAGATCTGGTAATGTGTGACGAGGCTGGATTAATTAATGATCTCGAAGTGAAGGATCCTCTTCGGAAGAGTGATCATAGCATGGTAGAATTTCAAATTCAGTTTGAGGGTGAGAAAGCTAGGTCTCAAACTAGTGTCCTGAACTTAAACAAAGGTAATTACAAAGGTATGAAGGCAGACTTGGTTAAAGTGGACTGGGAAAATATATTACAAGGTAAGACTGTAGAAAAACAGTGGCAAACATTTAAGGAGATATTTTATAACTCTCAGCAAAGATATATTCCAGTGAGAAAGAAAGACTCTAAGAGAAGGATGAACCATCCATGGCTAACTAAGGAAGTAAAGGATGGTATCAAATTGAAAACAAAAGCATACAATGTTGCGAAGAATAGTGAAAGGCCAGAGGATTGGGAAATTTTTTTAAAACCAGCAAAGGACGACTAAAAAAATGAATAAGAGAGAGAAGATAGCTTATGATTCAATATTCAGGAAAGAGTGTTCAATATTCAGGAAAGATAGGCAAAAAGGAAAAGGAGGTGGGGTAGCATTGCTGGTTAAAGAGGGGATTAACACAATTGTAAGGAAGGATATTAGCTCTGATGATGTGGAATCTGTATGTGTAGAACTGAGAAATACCAAGGGGCTGAAAACACTAGTGGGAGTGGTGTATAGACCCCCAAACAGTAATACGGAGGTTGGGGATGGCATTAAAAGGGAAATTAGAGAAGCGTGCAATAAGAGCACAGCAGTTATCATGGGCAACTTTAATCTACATATAGATTGGGCTAACCAAATTAGTAACAATACTGTGGAGGAGGAATTCCTGGAGTGTATACGGGATGGTTTCCTGGACCAATATGTCGAGGAACCAACTAGAGATCAGGCCATCTTAGACTGGGTATTATGTAATGAGAAAGGATTAATTAGCAATCTTGTTGTGCGAGGCCCCTTGGGTCGGAGCGATCATAATATGATAGAATTCTTCATTAAGATGGAGAGTGAAGTAGTTGACTCAGAGACTAGGGTCCTGAATTTAAATAAAGGAAACTACGATGGTATGAGGCGCGAGTTGGGTAGGATTGATTGGGGAATGTCACTCAAAGGGTTGACGGTGGAGAGGCAATGGCAAGCATTCAAAGATCGCATGAATGAACTACAGAATTTGTTCATCCCAGTTTGGCATAAAAATAAAACAAAAAAGGTGACTCAACTGTGGCTAACAAAGGAAATTAGGGATAGCATAAGATCCAAGGAAAGGACATATAAATTGTCCAGAAAAAGCAGAAAACCTGAGGATTGGGAGCAGTATAGGATTCAGCAAAGAAGGACAAAGGGATTAATTAAGAGGGGGAAAATAGAGTATGAGAGTAAGCTTGCGAGGAACATAAAAACTGACTGTAAAAGCTTTTATAGATATGTGAAGAGAAAAAGATTGGTGAAGTCAAGCGTAGGTCCCTTGCAGTCAGAATCAGGGGAATTTATAATGGGGAACAAAGAAATGGCAGACCAATTAAATACATACTTTGGTTCTGTCTTCACAAAGGAGGACACAAATAAACTCCCAGAGATGTCAGGGAACATAGGGTCTAATGAGAAGGAGGAACTGAAAGAAATCAGTATTTGTAGGGAAATAGTGTTAGGGAAATTGACGGGATTGAAGGCCGATAAATCCCCAGGGCCTGATAATCTACATCCTAGGGTACTTAAGGAAGTGGCCCTAGAAATAGTAGATGCATTGCTGGTCATCTTCCAAAATTCTATAGACTCTGGAACAGTACCCATGGAATGGAGGGTAGCTAATGTTACCCCACTATTCAAAAAAGGTGGTAGAGAGAAAACAGGGAATTATAGACCAGTAAGCCTGACATCGGTAGTGGGGAAAATGCTAGAGTCCATTATAAAAGATGTAATAGCAGAGCACTTGGAAAACAGTGACAGGATCGGACAAAGTCAACATGGATTTACAAAAGGCAAATCGTGCTTGACTAATCTACTGGAATTTTTTGAGGATGTAACTGGTAAAATGGATAAGGGAGAACCAGTGGATGTGGTGTATTTGGACTTTCAGAAGGCTTTCGATAAGGTCCCGCATAAGAGATTAGCGTGTAAAGTTAAGGCACATGGGATTGGGGGCAAGGTATTGACTTGGATAGAGAACTGGTTGGCAGACAGAAAGCAAAGAGTTGGAATAAATGGGTCTTTTTCCGAGTGGCAGGCGGTGACTAGTGGGGTACCGCAGGGATCGGTGCTAGGACCCCAGCTATTCACAATATATATTAATGATCTGGACGATGGAATTGGATGTAATATCTCCAAGTTTGCAGACGACACAAAGCTGGGTGGGCGTGTGTGCCGTGAGGAGGATGCCGAGAAACTCCAGTATGATTTGGACAGGTTGGGTGAGTGGGCAGAAGCATGGCAGATGCAATATAATGTGGATAAATGCGAGGTTATCCACTTTGGTGTCAAAAACAGGAAGGCAGATTATTATCTGAATGGCAATAGATTGGGAGAAGGGGAAGTGCAACGAGACCTGGGTGTCCTTGTGCACCAATTGCTGAAGGTAAGCATGCAGGTGTAGCAGGCGGTTAAGAAGGCAAATGGTATGTTGGCCTTCGTAGCGAAAGGGTTCGAGTACAGGAACAAGGATGTCTTGCTGCAGTTGTACAGGGCCTTGGTGAGACCACATCTTGAGTATTGTGTGCAGTTTTGGTCGCCTTATCTGAGGAAGGATGTTCTTGCCATGGAGGGAGAGCAGCGAAGATTCACCAGGCTGATACCCGGGATGGCAGGAATGGCGTATGAGGAGAGATTGGGTCGATTGGGCTTATACTCACTGGAGTTTAGAAGAATGAGAGGGGATCTCATTGAAACTTATAAAATTCTAACAGGACTAGACAGACTAGATGCAGGAAGGATGGCCGGGGAGTCCAGAACCAGGGGTCACAGTCTAAGGCTAAGGGGTAAGCCATTTAGGACTGAGATGAGGAGGAATTTCTTCACCCAGAGAGTGGTGAACCTGTGGAATTCTCTACCACAGAAGGCAGTTGAGGCCAATTCATTAAATATATTCAAGAAGGAGTTAGATATATTTCTTAAAACTAAAGGGATCAAGGGATATGGGGAGAAGGCAGGGACAGGGTACTGAATTTGGATGATCAGCCATGATCTCATTGAATGGCGGAGCAGGCTCGAGGGGCTGAATGGCCTACTCCTGCTCCTATCTTCTATGTTTCTATGAGAGTAAGCTAGCAAGAAATATAAAAACAGACAGTAAGAGCTTCTACTGGTATATAAAAAGGAAGAGAGTAGCTAAAGTAAACGTTGGTCCCCTAGAGGATGAGTCTGGGGAATTAATAATGGGAAACAGGGAAATGGTGGGGACTTTGAATAAATATTTTGTATCGGTCTTCATGGTAGAAGACACTAAAAGCATCCCAATAATGGACAATCAAGGGGCTATTGGGGTGGGGGGTGAGGGGGGGGGGACTTAAAACAATCACTATCACTAGAGAGAAAGTACTAGTCAAACTAATGGGACGAAAGGTGGTCAAGTCCCCTGGACCCAATGGCCTGCATCCTAGGGTCTTAAAAGAGGTGGCTGCAGAGATAGTGGATGTATTGGTTATAATCTACCAAAATTCCCTGGATTCTGGAGAGGTCCCAGCAGACTGGAAAACCACAAATGTAACGCCCCTATTTAACAAAGGAGGGAGACAAAAAGCAGGCAACTGTCGACCAGTTAGCCTAACATCTGTCATTGGGAAAATGCTGGAGTCCATCATTAAGGAAGTGATAGCAGGACATTTAGAAAATCATAATATAGTCAAGCAGAGTCAGCATGGTTTTATGAAAGGGAAATCATGTTTGACAAATTTGGTGGAGTTCTTTGAGGATGTAACGAGCAGGCTGGATGGAGGGGAACCAGTAGATGTCGTGTATTTGGATTTCCAGAAGGCATTCGATAAGGTGTCACATAAAAGGTTACTACACAAGATAAGAGCTCACAGGGTTGGGGGTAATATATTAGCATGGATAGAGGATTGGCTAACTAACAGAGAGTTGGGATAAATGGGTCATTTTCAGGTTGGCAAACTGTAACTAGTGGATCAGGGATCAGTGCTGGGGCCTCAACTATTTACAATCTATATTGAACACTTGGATGAAGGGACCGAGTGTAATGTAGCCAAGTTTGCTGATGATACAAAGATAGGTGGGAAACCAAATTGTGTGGAGGACGCAAAGAATCTCCAAAGGGATATAGATAGGCTAAGTGAGTGGGCAAAAATCTGGCAGATGGAGTTTAATGTGGGAAAATGTGAGGTTATCCACTTTGATAGGAAAAATAAAAAAGCAAATTACATAGAAACATAGAATCTAGGAGCAGGAGTAGGCCATTCGGCCCGTCGAGCCTGCTCCGCCATTCAATACGATCATGGCTGATCATCCAAATCCAGTACCCTGTCCCTGCTTTAATCCCCACAGTACACACATATCCCACCCTACCCCCGTAACCCCACGTATTTAATTCCCCCTAACATATCCCATCCTATCCCCATAACCCCACATATTTAATCCCCCCTAACACTAAGGGTCAATTTATCATAGCCAAATCAACCTAACCCACACATTTTTGGACTGTGGGAGGAAACCGGAGCACCCGGAGGAAACCCACGCAGACACGGGGAGAATGTGCAAACTCCACACAGACAGTCACCCGAGGTCAGATTCGAACCCGGGTCTCTGGCGCTGTGAGGCACCAGTGCTAACCACTATGCCACCGTGTTGCACCGTGTCAAATTATTATTTAAATGGGGAGAGATTACAAAATGCTGAGGTACAGAGGGATCTGGAGTTTAGAAGAATGAGAGGGGATCTTATTGAAACATATAAGATTCTGAAGGGTCTTGTCAGGGTAGATGCAGAGAGGATGTTTCCCCTCGTGGGGGAATCTAGAACTAGGGGGCACAATTTTAGAATAAGGGGGCACCCTTTTAAATCGGAAATGAGGAGGAATTTCTTCTCTGAGGGTCGTGAATCTTTGGAATTCTCTTCCCCAGAGAGCTGTGGAGGCTGGGTCATTGAATTTATTTAAGGTGGAGATAGACAGATTTTTGAACGATAAGATAGTCAAGGGTTATGGGGAGCAGGCAGGGAAGTGAGTTGAGGCCAAGATCAGATCAGCCATGATCTCATTGAATGGCGGAGCAGGCTCGAGGGGCCAAATGACCGACTCCTGCTCCTACGTCTTATGTTCTTATTACAGGAAACTCTTTATTAACCGGCACCCAAATATCCGGAAATCTCTCTTAACCGGCAAAATTCTTGAGTAGGTAACCGGGGTTTTCCTTCATCTCTCGTTTAAAATTAACTTTAAAAAAAACCCCGAGGCGTTTGCCTTGTATCGGAGCGTGTAGATTGGGAGGGGAATGTGCAGCCCGGGTAGGCAGCGGACACGACAGATGGTCAGCTGGCGGTCCCCGGGGAGACGGAGCTCCGAATGCAGGCGCATGTCAATGTGTACGGGGCTCTCGTACGTTGGGAGATATAACTCTCCGTTATCCGGACTTTTTGATTAACCGTCACCACGCCGGTCCCGTCGGTGCCGGTTAATAAAGAGTTTCCTGTAATTGGATAGCTCTACCAAAGAGCTGGCACAGGCACAATGGACCAAATGGCCACCTTCTGTGCTGTATCATTCTCTGATTAGCTAGTTGTGCTAGAGCATTCCATGTTCTAACAATCCTGTGAGACAAAAGATTCTTTGAATATTCCCCTTCATTTTTCCAGTGACACCCTCAGGCTGTGTTCCTCCACAGTGACCGACTCACCAACCACCGAAAACAATCTTGAACTATTTAGCCTCTCAAAATCTATCAGAATTTTGATAACCTACTGGATTCCCCACCTTCTCTGTCCCAGGGTAAACTGACTCAATTTTTCAAGCCTTTCTTCACAACTATAACCTTTCACCCCTGGAATCTTCCCAGAGAATCTTCACTGAGCCCCGTCTGTAGCTCTGATGTACTTCCTATGATCACCTTTTATAATGAAACTTCACAAGGCACCGCAATATAATTAGGTTCAGTATAAAAATAGATTAAAGGTGAAGAGTTGAGGACAAAGATGCTTGGGTGGAAAGATAAGCAAGATAAGAAGGGACCTCGCCCAAATCAAGGAACAATTGCCAAATAGAGCCATAGATCGGCAAAGAGAAATATTTAAACAGGAGATGGAAAGGAAACAAATTAAGTACATCCCAGGAAGGAAAAAAGGGAGTGTGTCAAAGGCTGGGGTTCCATGGATGGATCGGTCGGGAGATTAGCTCAAATTTGAAACTGAAAACAGCACAAAGTACTTACAGTGCAAATAACACAAATGAAAGCCAGGACAAATATAAAGAAAATATAGGAAACTACAAATTTAGAAAGGCTTATGAAAAACAAATGCAAGAAAATTAAAGGGCTATAAATAGGCTTTCTACAGGCACATTAGCAGCAAGAGGTAGGGATCCTGCTGCCAAGAGATGGAGGAGACAAGCCTGTAGTGCAGAGTGAGGGAACGGCAGCTACTGAATCAGGAATTTGCCTCCGTTTTCACAGAGTAGGTGAATAGTGATTGGGAGTTAGAACTAGCAGAGGTGAGTATAGAACAGGTTAGTGGAGGCTATTATTCAAAGAGAAACGGGCCAAAGTTACTCAGACTTAAGATCGGCAAATCACAGGGACCTGACCATTTACATCCAAGGATCCTGAGGGAAGCTGGGAAAGAATACTGGAGGCTCTGATTAGAATCATAGAATCACACATGACAGGAGGAGGCCATTCGGCCCATTGTGTCTGTGCCGGCTCTTTGCAAGAACGATCCAGTTAGTCCCACTCCCCCTGCTCTTTCCCCAGAGCCCTGCACATCTTTCCTTTTCAAATATGTATCCAATTCCCTTTTGAAAGTTACAATTGAATCTGCTTCCACCGCCCTTTCAGGCAGCGCATTCCGTATCGTAACAAAGTAAAAAAGTGTCTTCTTATCTCTCCTTCTTTGGCTCAGCGTCAGTTTTCCTCATGTCTCTGTGAAGCTGCTTGGCATGTTTCTCTGTGTTAAAGGTGCAATGTAAATGCAAGTTGCTGTTTTGGTGTCTTACTCCACAACTCTGCTTCCCTTCGGGTGACCCCCGACTTCCTTTATTATACTCCTAACATCCTCATTTTTAACTCATGTGCCCTGGGATTTGAACCCTTCACAACAGTGAACACGGATCAAATTTTTCAACTCCTTTATAACCTCAAACTTCCATGAATGACCTTCACTCACCCCTTTATACACATGTCTACTTTAACAAGTTCTCTCTTTGTTCATTTTCAAATTTAACAGCCCAATTTCCTTAACCATTCCTCATATCTCAAAATTCTAGAATTATCCTCACTGCTCAACTCTGTGCCCTCTCAAGCATGGTAGCTTTTTAAAAATGTGTTCTGGGGACGTGGGTGTCGCTGGCAAGGCTGGCATTTATTGCCCATCCCTTGTTGCCCTGAAACAGTGGTATGGGCCTTCTCCTTCAAACCGCAGCAGCTCTTGGACTTTTTTTTCTGATCACTGAACCTTGCTGCAATTTCTAACAACCGAGGAGCCAGTAGCCAGGCCCATCGGGGGGCATGAAGAGTCAACCACACAGTGTGGGACTAGAGTATAAGAATCAGGAGTCGGCCATACGGCCCCTCGAGCCTGCTCCGCCATTCAATAAGATCATGGCTGATCATCGACCTCAACTCCACTTTCCTGCACTATCCCCATATCCCTTGATTCCCCTAGAGTCCAAAAATCTACCTATCTCAGCCTTGAATATACTCAAAGACTCAGCATTCACAGCCCTTTGGGGCAGAGAATTCCAAAGCTTCACAACCCTCTGAGTGAAGAAATTCCTCCTCCTCTCAGTCTTAAATGGCTGACCCCTTATCCTGAGACTATGCCCCCCAGTTCTAGATTCTCCAGCCAGGGGAAACAACCTCTCAGCGTCTACCCTGTCAATCCCATTTCAGAATCATGTATGCTCTTATTTCTTATGTTCTTATGTACCTGCAGGCTAACTGTCTGTGTTTCCTGTACGAGGACACCTAAATCTCTCTGAACTCTAACATTTAATAGTTTCTCACCATTTAAAAATTATTCTGTCACGGGCAGGAGAGACCAAGTAGGGGTGGCAGCTTCCCAAAAGGACATTGGCTAACCAGTTGGGTTTTTACAACAATCCGGCAGGTTTCACGGTCATTTTTCCATAAATTACCAGATTTATAGAATTCAATTTCACAACTTTTCACGGTCGGAGTTGAACGCAAGACCTCTGAGTTGCTTACTGGACCCAAAGGCATTCACATTTTTAGTTTATAACGTCAAGGAATTTCCCCTCATGTTAAGTGGCCTGAAATCAGCAAAACACCAGGTATAAAAGACTTGAAACTCCCAAAACTACAAAAAAAAAATTTCCACATTAACGTATGAAATAAACAAAGTAGAGGCCAGGAGCAGGTGATTTATGAACAATGAACCAACTCCTGTGTCAAAGATTTGAAAACAATGAAGTATAAAAAGCCGTGCCTGGGTTATGTGTTGTTATATTTGGCCGGGAATTTCCTCAGCGCTGCTCCTGCTCCGCTGCCATTGCCGCATGAGCACGGTTTGTGCCACACTTCCAGTGAGGTTACAGCGGCGGAGCGGGAGCAGCTCCAAGGAAATTCCCAGCCAATGTCAATCGCTGCAGAGTCTCATCCTGTTCTCACAGGCACACTGGACAGTAATCAGGAAAATAAGGTTTCGAGTCAGAAGCCATTGGCCCATCTAGTCTACATAAGAACATATGTCAAGGAACCAACCAGAGATCAGGCCATCTTAGACTGGGTATTATGCAACGAGAAAGGATTAATTAGCAATCTTGTTGTACGAGGCCCCTTGGGTCGGAGCGATCATAATATGATAGAATTCTTCATTAGGATGGAGAGTGAAGTAGTTGAATCAGAGACTAGGGGCCTGAATTTAAATAAAGGAAACTACGATGGTATGAGGTGCGAGTTGGGTAGGATTGATTGGGGAATGCCACTCAAAGGGTTGACGGTGGATAGGCAATGGCAAACATTCAAAGACCGCATGGACGAACTACAGAATTTGTTCATCCCAGTTTGGCATAAGAATAAAACAAAAAGGGTGACTCAACCATGGCTAACAAGGGAAATTAGGGATAGCATAAGATCCAAGGAGAGGGCATATAAATTGGCCAGAAAAAGTAGTAACCCTGTGGATTGGGAGCAGTTTAAAATTCAACAAAGGAGGACAAAGGGATTAATTAAGAAGGGGAAAATAGAATATGAGAGTAAGCTTGCAGGGAACATAAAAACTGACTGTAAAAGCTTTTATAGATATGTGAAGAGAAAAAGATTAGTGAAATCAAGCATAGGTCCCTTGCAGTCAGAATCAGGGGAACTTATAATGGGGAACAAAGAAATGTCAGGCCAATTAAATACATATTTTGGTTCTGTCTTCACAAAGGAGGACACAAATAACCTCCCAGAGATGTTGGGGAACATAGGGTCTGATGAAAGGGAGGAACTGAAAGAAATCAGTATTTGTAGGGAAATGGTGTTAGGGAAATTGAAGGCCGATAAATCCCCAGGGCCTGATAATCTACATCCTAGGGTACTTAAGGAAGTGGCCCTAGAAATAGTAGATGCATTGCTGATCATCTTCCAACATTCGATTGAATCTGGAACAGTACCCATGAATTGGAGGGTTGCTAATGTTACCCCACTATTCAAAAAGGGTGGTAGAGAGAAAACGGGGAATTACAGACCGGTAAGCCTGACATCGGTAGTGGGGAAAATCCTAGAGTCCATTATAAAAGATGTAATAGCTGAGCACTTGAAAAACAGTGACAGGATCGGACAAAGTCAACATGGATTTACAAAAGGTAAATCATGCTTGACTAATCTACTGGAATTTTTTGAGGATGTAACTGGTAGAATAGATAAGGGAGAACCAGTGGATGTGGTGTATTTGGACTTCCAAAAGGCTTTTGATAAGGTCCCGCATAAGAGATTAGCGTGTAAAGTTAAGGCACATGGGATTGGGGGCAAGGTATTGACTTGGATAGAGAACTGGTTGGCAGACAGAAAGCAAAGAGTTGCAATAAACGGGTCTTTTTCCGAGTGGCAGGCAGTGACTAGTGGGGTACCGCAGGGATCGGTCCTTGGACCCCAGCTATTCACAATATATATTAATGATCTCGACAAGGGAACGAGATGTAATATCTCCAAGTTTGCAGACGACACAAAACTGGGTGGGCGTGTGTGCTGCGAGGAGGATGCCGAGAAACTCCAGTATGATTTGGACAGGTTGGGTGATTGGGCAGAAGCGTGGCAGATGCAATATAACGTGGATAAATGCGAGGTTATCCACTTTGGTGTCAAAAACAGAAAGGCAGATTATTATCTGAATGGCAATAGATTGGGAGAAGGGGAAGTGCAACGAGACCTGGGTGTCATTGTGCACCAGTCGCTGAAGGTAAGCATGCAGGTGCAGCAGGCGGTGAAGAAGGCAAATGGTATGTTGGCCTTCATAGCGAGAGGGTTTGAGTACAGGAACAAGGATGTCTTGCTGCAGTTGTACAGGGCCTTGGTGAGACCACACCTTGAGTACTATGTGCAGTTTTGGTCGCCTTATTTGAGGAAGGATGTTCTTGCCATGGAAGGAGTTCAGCGAAGATTCACAAGGCTGATACCTGGGATGGCAGGAATGACGTATGAAGAGAGATTGGGTCGATTGGGCTTATACTCGCTGGAGTTTAGAAGAATGAGAGGGGATCTCATTGAAACTTATAAAATTCTGACAGGACTAGACAGACTAGATGCAGGAAGGATGTTCCCGATGGTTGGGGAGTCCAGAACCAGGGGTCACAGTCTAAGGATAAGGGGTAAGCCATTTAGGACAGAAATGAGGAGGAATTTCTTCACCCAGAGAGTGGTGAAACTGTGGAATTCTCTGCCACAGAAGGCAGTAAAGGCCAATTCATTAAATAGATTCAAGAAGGAGTTGGATATATTTCTTAAGGCTAAAGGGATCAAGGGATATGGGGAGAAAGCAGGGACAGGGTACTGAATTTGGATGATCAGCCATGATCGCATTGAATGGATTGCCTATCTTCTATGATTCTATAAGACGCAGAAGCAGGAGTAGGTCATTTGGCCCCTCGAGCCTGCTCCGCCATTCAATAAGATCATGGCCTCAACTCCACTTCCCTGCCCGCTCCCCATAACCCTCGACTCCCTTACCTTTCAGCTCTCTGGGGAAGAGAATTCCAAAGATTCACGACCCTCAGAAGAAATTCCTCCTCATTTCCGATTTAAGAGGGTGGCCCTTTATTCTGAAATTATGCCCCCTAGTTCTAGATTCCCCCACGAGGGGAAACATCCTCTCTGCATCTACCCTGTCAAGCCCCTTCAGAATCTTATATGTTTCAATGAGATCACCTCTCATTCTTCTAAAAACTCCAATGAGTATAGGCCCAACCTGCTCAACCTTTCTTCATAAGACAACCCCTTTATCTCTGGAATCAACCTCGTGAATCTTCTCTGAACTGCCTCCAATGCAAGTATATCCTTCCTTAAATAAGGAGACCAAAACTGTACGCAGTACTCCAGGTGTGGTCTCATCAACGCCCTGTACAGTTGTAACAGGACTTCCCTACTTTTATACTCCATTCCCTTTGCAATAAAGGCCAACATTCCATTTGCCTTCCTAATTACTTGCTGCACCTGCATGCTAACTTTTTGTGATTCATGTACAAGGACCCCCAGATCCCTCTGTACCTCAGCATTTTGTAGTCTCTCCCCATTTAAATAATAATTTGCTTTTTTATTTTTCCTACCAAAGTGGATAACCTCGCATTTTCCCACATTAAACTCCATCTGCCAGATTTTTGCCCACTCACTTAGCCTATCTATCTCCCTTTGAGGAATATTTGCATCCTCCACACAATTTGCTTGCCCACCTATCTTTGTATCAGCAGCAAATTTGGCTACATTACACTCGGTTCCTTCATCCAAGTCATTCATATAGATTGTAAATAGTTGAGGCCCCAGCACTGATCCCTGCGGCACCCCACTAGTTACAATTTGCCAACCTGAAAATGACCCATTTATCCCGACTCTCTGTTTTCTGTGAGTTAGCCAATCCTCTATCCATGCTAATATATAACCCCAACCCCGTGAGCTCTTATCTTGTGCAGTAAACTTTTATGTGGCACCTTATCGAATGCCCTCCAGAAATCCAAATACACGATATCCACTGGTTCCCCTCCATCCTGCTTGTTACATCCTCAAAGAACTCCAGCAAATTTGTCAAACATGATTTCCCTTTCATAAAACCATGCTGACTCTGCTTGACTATATTATGGTTTTCTAAATGTCCTGCTATCACTTCTTTAATGATGGACTCCAGCATTTTCCCAACGACAGATGTTAAGCTAGTCTACCTGTCCAACTCACCATATCAGCGTCATTACCACGTTTCTGGAACTATCCCCTTCCCTAATATGGAATTCATCCAGGCCGTTTTACACCCTGCAGTGGTTTTCTGTTTCACAATTCTATTACTCTCTTACTGAAAAAAAAAGTTACCTAAAATTCACTGATTTCCTTCTGATGCCCTTAACTTGAAACTGTATCAGGCAGCCCTCGAATCCCCATTGCCTCGCCCTTATCCACCAGATCTGTAACCTCCTCAACAACCAGAAGATTCATCAGACACATCTGGCCCTCTCGAATCAAACCCCTTCCTGCCAGATAATCATTGCCACAATACAATAGCAAAATACTGCGAATGCTGGAAATCTGAAATAACAACAGAAAATGCTGGAAACACTCAGCAGTCCAGGCAGCATCTGTGGAGAGAGAGACAGAGTTAACGTTTCAGGTCTGTGTGACCCTTCGTCAGAACAGGAAAAAGTTAGAGCTGTAACAGGTTTTAAGCAGGTGCAGAGGCAGGGAAAGGGGGAGGGGAAGAAAGAACAAAAGGGACGGTCTGTGATAGGGTGGAAGGCAGGAGTGGTTAAAGATGGAATTTAATACAGAGAAGTGTGAGGTGATGCATTTTGGCAGAAGGAACAGGGAGAGGCAATATACACTTAATGGCACAGTTTTAAAGAGTGTGCAGGGACAGAGGGACCTGGGAGTTAATGTGCATAGATCCCTGAAGGTGGCAGGACATATTGAGCGAGTGCTTAACAAAGCATATGGGATCTTGGGTTTCATAAATAGAGGTATTGAGTACAAAAGTAGAGAAGTTATGCTGAACCTTTATAAAGCGCTGGTTAGGCCACAACTGGAGTATTGCGTCCAGTTCTGGTCACTACACTTTAGGAAGGATGTGAAGGCACTTGAGAGGGTGCAGAGGAGATTTACCAGAATGGTTCCGGGGATGGGGGATCTTAGCTACAAGGACAGGTTGGAGAAGCTGGATTTGTTTTCATTAGAGCAAAGGAGGTTGCGGGGTGATTTGATAGAAGTGTACAAGATTATGACGGGTTTGGATCGGCTAGACGGGGAAAGGCTGTTCCCACTAGTTGATGGTACAAGGACTAGGGGACACAGATTTAAGGTTTTGGGCAAGAGATACAGGGGGGACGTGAGGAAAAACTTTTTTACACAGCGAGTGGTGAGGACCTGGAACTCGCTGCCAACGGAAGTGGTGGAAGCGGAGACACTCAATGTTTTCAAGGGGAGACTGGATAGGCACTTGAGGCAAATAAACTTGCAGGGCTACGGGGATAGAGCGGGGGAATGGGACTGACTGGATTGCTCTACAGAGAGCCGGCACGGACTCGATGGGCTGAATGGCCTCCTTCTGTGCCGTTATGACTGTATGAAATGTTGCAAATGGGAATGGCAGAATCATCAACAGCTGCCGCCTGAAAAAATAGGGGCAGAGGTAATAGTCTGAAATTGTTCAGCTCGATTTTGAGTCCAGAAGGCTGTAAAGTGCCTAATCGAAAGATGAGGTGCTGTTCCTCGAGCTTACGTTGAGCTTCATTGGAACAGTATAAGAGGCCGAGGACAGAGAGGTCAGAATGGGAGCGGAGCGGTGAATTAAAGTGACAATCTTTGCCACAATCACTCTTCGGTCTCGAACACTTTCCCCACAATCTAGGCAAAGCTCACAGGTCTGTAATTTCAGGGTTCTGGTGGTTCAGGCGAATGTAAAAGATCCCACAGCATTATTCGAAGAAGAGTAGGAAGCTCTCCTAGTGTCTTGGCCAACATTCCTCCCTCAACTAATGAAACCAAACAGATTAACTAGTCACAGGGTCATCGACCTGAAACGTTAACTCTGTTTCTCTCTCTACAGATGCTGCCTGACTTGCTGAGTATTTCCAGCATTTTCTGTTTATATTTCAGATTTCCAGCATCTGCAGTATTTTGCTTTTAGATTAACTAGCCAGTCATCTCATTCTGACTTATGTATGTGAAGAAAACTTGGTATATTTTAGAGATGTAATACACTATATAATTGCATGTCTTTTTTTTTACCATTCTCCACTATAACGCCAAGCTTAAGAATGAGGAACGTCAAGTGTATGAACAACACTGTGTCACTTTAGGGACAAATGATAGGTTACTCAATGCTATCTGCATTTTCCAAGCAAAGTCTTCACCACAGCCAGCATTTTGACAATCATAGAAAAGTGTAAAGTGGCAAATATCATCCGCGCCAACCTGTCCAACACCATCAGCAACAATCCGTCCAACACCATCAGCGTTAACCCGTCCAACACCATCAGCAACAACCCGTCCAACACCAACAGCAACAACCCGTCCAACACCATCAGTAACAACCCCTCCAACACCATCAGTAACAACCCGTCCAACACCATCAGCAACAACCCCTCCAACACCATCAGTAACAACCCGTCCAACACCATCAGTAACAACCCGTCCAACACCATCAGCAACAACCCCTCCAACACCATCAGTAACAACCCGTCCAACACCATCAGCAACAACCCGTCCAACACCATCAGCAACAACCCGTCCAACACCATCAGCAACAACCCGTCCAACACCATCAGTAACAACCCGTCCAACACAATCAGCAACAACCCATCCAACATCATCAGTAACAACCCGTCCAACACAATCAGCAACAACCCGTCCAACACCATCAGTAACAACCCCTCCAACACCATCAGCAACAACCCGTCCAACACCATCAGCATCAACCCGTCCAACACCATCAGCAACAACCCCTCCAACACCATCAGCAACAACCCCTCCAACACCATCAGTAATAACCCCTCCAACACCATCAGTAACAACCCCTCCAACACCATCAGCAACGACCCGTCCAACACCATCAGTAACAACCCGTCCAACACCATCAGCAGCAACCCGTCCAACACCATCAGCAACAACCCGTCCAACACCATCAGTAACAACCCGTCCAACACCATCAGTAACAACCCCTCCAACACCATCAGCAACAACCCCTCCAACACCATCAGCAACAACCCCTCCAACACCATCAGTAATAACCCCTCCAACACCATCAGTAACAACCCCTCCAACACCATCAGCAACAACCCGTCCAACACCATCAGTAACAACCCGTCCAACACCATCAGCAACAACCCGTCCAACACCATCAGCAACAACCCGTCCAACACCATCAGCAACAACCCGTCCAACACCATCAGTAACAACCCCGTCCAACACCATCAGTAACAACCCCTCCAACACCATCAGCGTTAACCCGTCCAACACCATCAGCAACAACCCCTCCAACACCATCAGCAACAACCCCTCCAACACCATCAGTAACAACCCGTCCAACACCATCAGTAACAACCCGTCCAACACCATCAGCAACAACACCTCCAACACCATCAGCAACAACCCGTCCAACACCATCAGTAACAACCCGTCCAACACCATCAGTAACAACCCGTCCAACACCATCAGTAACAACCCGTCCAACACCATCAGTAACAACCCGTCCAACACCATCAGTAACAACCCCTCCAACACCATCAGCAACAACCCCTCCAACACCATCAGTCACAACCCGTCCAACACCATCAGTAACAACCCCTCCAACACCATCAGCGTTAACCCCTCCAACACCATCAGCAACAACCCGTCCAACACCATCAGTAACAACCCGTCCAACACCATCAGCAACAACCCCTCCAACACCATCAGCAACAACCCGTCCAACACCATCAGCAACAACCCGTCCAACACCATCAGTAACAACCCCTCCAACACCATCAGTAACAACCCCTCCAACACCATCAGTAACAACCCCTCCAACACCATCAGCAACAACCCGTCCAACACCATCAGTAACAACCCCTCCAACACCATCAGTAACAACCCCTCCAACACCATCAGTAACAACCCGTCCAACACCATCAGCGTTAACCCGTCCAACACCATCAGTAACAACCCGTCCAACACCATCAGTAACAACCCGTCCAACACCATCAGCGTTAACCCGTCCAACACCATCATCAACAACCCGTCCAACACCATCAGCAACAACCCCTCCAACACCATCAGTAACAACCAGTCCAACACCATCATAGAGTCATAGAGTCATACAGCACAGAAAGAGGCCCTTCGGCCCATCGTGTCCGCGCCGGCCATCAAGCCCTGTCTATTCTAATCCCATTTTCCAGCACTTGGTCCGTAGCCTTGTATGCTATGGCGTTTCAAATGCTCATCTAAATGCTTCTTGAATGTTGTGAGGGTTCCTGCCTCTACCACCCTTTCAGGCAGTGAGTTCCAGATTCCAACCACCCTCTGGGTGAAAATGTTTTTCCTCAAATCCCCTCTAAACCTCCTGCCCCTTACCTTGAAACTATGCCCCCTGGTTATTGACCCCTCTACTAAGGGGAAAAGTTCCTTTCTATCTACCTATGCCCCTCATAATTTTGAACACCTCAATCAGGTCCCCCCTCAGCCTTCTCTGCTCGAAGGAAAACAACCCCAGCCTGTCCAGACTCTCTCCATAGCTGAAGCGCTCCAGCCCAGGTAACATCCTGGTGAATCTCCTCTGCACCCTCTCCAATGCAATCACATCCTTCCTATAGTGTGGCGACCAGAACTGCACACAGTATTCCAGCTGTGGCCTAACTAGCGTTTTGTACAGCTCCATCATAACCTCCCTGCTCTTATATTCTATGCCTCGGCTAATGAAGGCAAGTATCCCATATGCCTTTTTAACCACCTTATCTACCTGTCCTGCTGCCTTCAGGGATCTATGTACATGCACATCAAGGTCCCTCTGATCCTCTGTCCTTCCTAGGGTCCTACCATTCATTGTGTATTCCCTTGCCTTGTTTGTCCTCCCAAAATGCATCACCTCACACTTTTCAGGATTAAATTCCATTTGCCACTGTTCTGCCCATCTAACCAACCTGTCTATATCGTCCTGTAGCCTGAGGCTTCCCTCCTCGCTATTTACCACTCCACCAATTTTCGTGTCATCTGCGAACTTACTGATCATACCTCCTACATTCATATCTAAATCATTAATGTACACTACAAACAGCGTTAACCCGTCCAACACCATCAGCAACAACCCGTCCAACACCATCAGTAACAACCCGTCCAACACCATCAGTAACAACCCCTCCAACACCATCAGCAACAACCCGTCCAACACCATCAGTAACAACCCGTCCAACACCATCAGTAACAACCCGTCCAACACCATCAGCAACAACCCCTCCAACACCATCAGCAACAACCCCTCCAACACCATCAGCAACAACCCGTCCAACACCATCAGCAACAACCCCTCCAACACCATCAGCAACAACCCGTCCAACACCATCAGTAACAACCCCTCCAACACCATCAGTAACAACCCCTCCAACATCATCAGTAACAACCCCTCCAACACCATCAGCAACAACCCGTCCAACACCATCAGTAACAACCCCTCCAACACCATCAGTAACAACCCATCCAACACCATCAGCGTTAACCCGTCCAACACCATCAGTAACAACCCATCCAACACCATCAGTAACAACCCGTCCAACACCATCAGCGTTAACCCGTCCAACACCATCAGCAACAACCCGTCCAACACCATCAGCAACAACCCGTCCAACACCATCAGTAACAACCCGTCCAACACCATCAGCGTTAACCCGTCCAACACCATCAGCAACAACCCGTCCAACACCATCAGTAACAACCCGTCCAACACCATCAGTAACAACCCGTCCAACACCATCAGCAACAACCCGTCCAACACCATCAGCAACAACCCCTCCAACACCATCAGTAACAACCCCTCCAACACCATCAGTAACAACCCCTCCAACACCATCAGTAACAACCCCTCCAACACCATCAGTAACAACCCGCCCAACACCATCAGTAACAACCCGTCCAACACCATCAGTAACAACCCGTCCAACACCATCAGTAACAACCCGTCCAACACCATCAGCAACAACCCCTCCAACACCATCAGTAACAACCCGTCCAACACCATCAGCAACAACCCGTCCAACACCATCAGCAACAACCTGTCCAACACCATCAGTAACAACCCGTCCAACACCATCAGTAATAACCCGTCCAACACCATCAGCAACAACCCGTCCAACACCATCAGCAACAACCTGTCCAACACCATCAGCAACAACCCGTCCAACACCATCAGCAACAACCCGTCCAACACCATCAGTAACAACCCGTCCAACACCATCAGCAACAACCCGTCCAACACCATCACTAATCTATCACAGCAAACCCAATTGCTTTTTAATATGTTTGTAATTTTGTAGTTGATGGATGGTGGTGCTGAGGAAAGGGACACTTACCATTGTCAGGATCAAGGTCTAAAAAGGTCAGGTAGCATACAGACGTGATGTAGAGTAAAGCCGAGATCTACACTCCCCTAACCAGCGTGCCTCAGTTTCAACCACAGAAAGGTAACCCCTACTGCATCAGTGTCACATTTTACCATTTCTGACACCAGCCATCCTGTGGTGTCTCTGACCGAGATTGACAATTAATGCTGAATTAAGAGTAATTTTTCCCTGTAGGCTCCTGCTCACAATGACCTGGATAGAGACAAGCCAATTCCACTTCAAGTGGGACCCTTAAAACCAACTGGCAGGAGGCTTCCATCCCATCAGTCCTAGCTGGATTTGAACGCAGGTCCTAGAGGAGGAAGGTCAGTGTCTAAATACCTGAATCACCCAGTCTTTTCAAGCTGAAACTTTAATGAAACAAAAGCAATGCTAATTGCTTACTTACCATGCCAGGGACGGTGAAAGATTGACTTCCAGCAGCCAGGGTTTGAGCTTGGAGTCAATGAGGACATCAAAACCATACAGCTCTGTTAAAACACAAAGCACACCTGTGTAAGGGCTCGCACCTGTGCTGCTGATCCTGAATCTCAACAGATCAGAGCTCACACTACACACTGCCATTGTGCTGTCTCTCGCTGGAGCCCACACCCACTCTGCACAGCTGCAATAACAACATAATCCAGCGCTTTGAGTGTCGGAACTTCAATGGGTTGAAACCACCAACTTCCATCATTAACACTCAATGGGATCCTGCATGATCAGGTTTGCAATGTTAAACTTTTAACCCAGTTTAACCTTTAAAATGCAAACAAGTTTTTTTTCCTTTACACAGACCAACCTCTCCAAATTAACTGTGCCACTAATTGGAACCTGGCTCACTGGGAACAGTTTGTGCAGTGATCATAGGAACAGGAGCAGGCCAGTCAGCCTCTCGAGCTTGTTCCGCCATTCAATTAGATCATGGCTGATTTGTACCTCAACTCCATTTACCCGCCTTTGATCTAGAACAAAACTCGATGTCTCAGTCTTGAAAATGTCAATTGAGCCCCAGCCTTTTGGGGGAGAGAGTTCCAGATTTCCACGAAGCTGTGTGTGACATCCCCCCACCAGAGGAAATCGTTTCTCTCCATCTACCCGATCAAATTACTGAATCATTCTAAATACCCCAATCAGATCACCCCGCAACCTTCCAAACTCAAGGGCATAGAAGCAAAGTTTAGGCAACTTTGATAAATAAATTAATAAATAAATAAATACTTGAAGGAGAAACAATTGCAGGGATTTGGGGAAAGAGCGGAGGCGTGGATTGCTCTTCGAAAGAGCTGGCGCAGACTCTGTGCTGTACTATTCTGTGATTCTATAACCTGTCCTCATAACTTAGCCCTTTAAGCCCCAATATCATTCTGTATTATTATATAAACAGAACTTCACAAATAGAATAGACTCCTTCCGATGGCTCAGCTCGTTAAGGAAGAGTAGCTGAGCCAAGCATACCACGGGTTCAGTGGTATGGATGAGTTAGAGAGGGGAAATCAGCAACACCCACACTCCTGATCATTGTCCAGCATTGGAATTACATGTGTAGACCAGATTAGGACTGGCTACGGTACTCCTTGCAATCAGGAATAGGGCAAGTACAGCCAGCTCTCCACAAAGCCATACCTAGCACAGACCTTCAGGAGAGGACAACAGGATGCAAGAATCGAGCAGAAAAAGGAGGAATACAAAAGATTAAGCCTAACAGGGGGAAGCTGCAGATAGTAACAGAACATCAAAGCTTTAACATGCAGTTGACACAGTAATACGGCCACACGGCAAAATGGGGGAGACACAGAGTGAAGGTGAGGAGTACCCCCAGAGCAGAATGTGGAAATCACACAGTAAGCCTCTATCATTTACTGTCTGTACCTCTTGATTAGAGTTTACACAACTACTAGGAGACCTGATGAGGAGAAGGGCAGGAGATTTAGAAACCTAATTTGGGAAGGCAAAGTAATGCAGCACATTACAGCCTCAATGCAGAGCATCAGGGAAGGGGGTTTACATTCGGCATCTCACACGTGGTTAGTCAATCTCAGCCAACGAACAGAAACCGGTTGCTTGTCCACAGGAAGAGAAGTAGTCCCCAGGATCACTCTCACACTCCTGCTTTCAGACATGTCAGAATACGGCTCAGTACCCTTCCCCATGCTGCTAACTCCAGTGATGTTTTCAATACTTGCCCTTCTCTCCTGCAGGTGCTGACTCTTGCTGGGGTACTGTTCCATGGGTCTTCGCAGTGACTTGGTTTCTCCCAAGTGCCAGTTCTTCATCTGTGAACCCAAAGCATCAGCAGACGACCCAACCCAGTCAGGTTCAGTAACTCCTCCCAGCCGAGCTCAACTGTGTCCTCAAACAACTCAGCAAGGCGCAAAGTGCAGTTCCTCATAGCCCAGGCCATCCGGGGCCCATTGCATCGCCAACTATCGTCAGACTGAGATCATCCAACTCACACTTGTGGTGCAGGTTGCCGCCTCATGCAATGAATGCTGACTTGCTGTATATCTTCAAGAGAGAGCTGCACCGGTTTCTGGCTGGGGAGAAGATCACGTCGTACAAGTGGTAGAAGAACTTCCATTTCTATAGTGCCTTTCGTGACCCAAAGTGTTTTACAGCCAATTAAGTACTTTTGAAGTGTAGTCACTGTTGTAAAGTTTCACGACGACATGCAAGCCGTGATCCTGACCAACGGTTCCATCACAGACCCAATTCACGTACAGACCGGAGTCAAGCAAGGCTGTCATCATCGCACCAACGCTCTTCTCGATCTTCCTTGCTGCAATGCTCCATCTCACCCTCAGTAAGCTCCCCACTGAAGTGGAGCTAATTTACAGAACAAACGGGAAACTGTTCAACCTCCGTCGCCTCCAGTCCAGATCCAAGGTCGTCCCATCCTCTGTCGTCGAATTACAGTATGCAGACGACGCTTGCGTCTGCGCTCACTCGGAGGTCGAACTTCAAATCATCGTCAACACCTTCACCGAAGCATACGAGAGCATGGGCCTTACACTAAACATCCGTAAGACAAAGGTCCTCTACCAACCTGCCCCCGCCACACAGTACTGCCCCCCGATTATCAAAATCCACGACAAGGCCTTGGACAACGTGGACCACTTTCCATACCTCGGGAGCCTACTGTCAACAAGGGCAGACGTCGATGACAAAATCCAACACCGCCTTCAGTGTGCGAGTGCAGCCTTTGGTCGCCTGAGGAAGAGAGTGTTTGAAGACCAGGACCTCAAACCCGGCACTAAGCTCATGGTCTACAGAGCAGCAGTGATACCCGCCCTGCTGTATGCCTCAGAGACAGGGACCATGTACAGCAGGCACCTCAAAGCACTGGAGAGGTACCACCAACGCTGCCTCCGCAAGATCCTGCAAATCCATTGGCAGGATAGGCGCACCAACGGCAGTGTCCTTGCTCAGGCCAACATCCCCAGCATCGAAGCTTTGACCACGCTCGATCAGCTCTGATGGACGGGCCACATTGTCCACATGCCCGATACGAGACTCCCATAGCAAGCGCTCTACTCGGAGCTCCGACACGGCAAGAGAGCCCCAGGTGGGCAGAGGAAATGCTTCAAGGACACCCTCAAAGCCTCCTTGAAAAAGTGTAACATCCCCACCGACACCTGGGAATCCCTGGCCCAAGACCGCACAAAGTGGAGGAGAAGCATCTGGGAAGGCACCGAACACCTCGAGTCTCTTCACCGGGAGCAAGTGGAAGCCAAGCGCAGGCAGCGCAAGGAGCGCACGTCAACCCAAGCACCCCACCCACGCACCCCTTCAACCAGTGTCTGCCCCTCCTGTGACAGAGACTGTAGGTCCCGCATTGGACTCATTAGTCACCTGCGAACTCATTTTTAGAGTGGAAGCAAGTCATCCTCGGTTCCGCCTAAGAAGGAGAAAGTAGGGACCCTACAATATAAATCAGGGCTAATGTGGTCTCCGAAGAGGAATTTTCCAAATTATTTTCCCCTAATTGGCCTGGGTTCCTATTTGGTGTTTCACCTCTCCCAGGAGACCACATGGCCCTGGGTAGGTCGGGACTGCCTGTACCGTGATGCATAAGGCGTCTCGACTGTGTGGGACAGGTTGGATGGACCAGTTGGTCTTTTCCTGTACGACATTTTGTATATTGGTATGTTCATTGCAGAATGGAAATCATATGTGGGGCTTCGCTGCTCTCTGCACATCAGCACCACGCTAACCATCACCTTTAACCGCAAGCACCGGTCCATTTTTAAAAAGGGTCCTTGTGATGAGACAGTAACATCCTCGGCTATTGGGGTCTGACCAGCATAGCAGCCTTTGAGCTAAGGTTTAGTTAGCCCAGGGGAATCAATGTGTTAAGTAAAATAAACTGGATGGAATCACGTCTTCTGGGGTCAGCATTCCAAACAGAGTGATACTGGGAATGAAGTCTGTGCCTTTGTATTCCCTCTGCTCAACAACAACAACAACGTGTATTTATATAGCACCTTTAACACCGTAAAACGTCCCAAGGCGCTTCACAGGAGTATTATCAGACAAAAAATTTGACACCGAGCCACATAAAATGAAATTAGGGCAGGTGACCAAAAGCTTGGTCAAAGAGGTAGGTTTTAAGCAGCGTCTCAAAGGAGAAGAGAGAGGCAGAGAGGTTTAGGGAGAGAATTCCTGAGCTTAGGGCCGAGGCAACAGAAGGCACGGCCACCAATGGTTGAGCGATTATAATCAGGGATGCTATAGAGGGCAAAATTAGAGGAGCGCAGATACCTCAGGAGGATGTGGGGCTGGAGGAGATTATAGAGATAGGAAGGGGAGAGGTCATGGAGGAATTTGAAAACAAGGATGAGAATTTTTAAATCGAGGCGTTGCTTAACCGGGAGCCAATGTAGGTCAGCGAGCACAGGGGTGATGGGTGAATGGGACTTGGTGCGAGTTAGGACACGGGCAGTCGAGTTTTGGATGACCTCGAGTTTACGTAGGGTAGAATGTGGGAGGCCAGCCAGGAGTGCATTGGAATAGTCAAGTCTGGAGGTAACAAAGGCATGGATGAGGGTTTCAGCAGCGGATGAGCTGAGGCTAGGGTGGAGACGGGCGATGTTGCGGAGATGGAAATAGGCGGTCTTAGTTATGCCGCGGATATGTGGTCAGAAGTTCATTTCAGGGCCAAATATGACACCAAGGTTGCGAACAGCGCAGTTCAGCCTCAGACAGCTATTAGGGAGAGGGATGGAGTCGGTGGCTAGGGAACGGAGTTTGTGGTGGGGACCGAAAACAATGGCTTCGGTCTTCCCAATATTTAATTGGAGAAAATTTCTGCTGATCCAGAACTGGATGTCGGAGAAGCAGTCTGACAATTTAGAGACCGTGGAGGGGTCGAGAGAAGTGGTGGTGAGGTAGAACTGGGTGTAATCAGCATACATGTGAAAACTGATGTGTTTTCGGATGATGTCGCCAAGGGGCAACATGTAGATGAGAAATAGGAGGGGGCCAAGAATAAATCTTTGGGGGACACCAGAGATAACGATGCGGGAGCGGGAAGAGAAGCCGTTGCAGGTGATTCTCTGGCTACGATTAGATAGATAAGAATGGAACCAGGCGAGTGCAGTCCCACCCAGATGGACGACGGCATTGGAGAAGGATGGAGTGGTCAACCGTGTCAAAGACTGCAGACAAGTCAAGAAGGACGAGGAGGGAAAGTTTACCTTAGTCACAGTCACAAAGGACGTCATTTGTGACTTTGATGAGAGCCGTTTCGGTACCGTGGCAGGGGCAGAAACCTGATTGGAGGGATTCAAACATGGAGTTGCGGGAAAGATGGGCACGGATTTGGGAGGTGAAACACGTTCAAGGACTATGGAGAGGAAAGGGAGGTTGGAGATGGGGCGGTAGTTTGCAAGGACGGAGGAGTCAAGGGTTGATTTTTTTTTGAGGAGAGGGGTGATGACGGCAGATTTGAGGGAGAGGGGGACAGTACCTGAGGAGAGAGAACCGTTAACAATGTCAGCTAACATGGCAGCCAGAAAAGGAAGTTGGGTGGTCAGCAGTTTGGTGGGAATAGGGTCGAGGGAGCAGGAAGTGGGTCTCATGGACAAGATGAGTGCAGAGAGGTCATGAGGGGAGATCGGAGAAAAACTAGAGAAAGATGTGAGTTCAGGGCTAGGGCAGGGGGGCACCCGAGAGGAAGTTTGGCCCGGTGGGCTAGGGAAAGGAAGGGAAGTGGCAGAGGCAGCTGAACGGATGGTCTCAATCTTGGAGACAAAGAAGTCCATGAGCTCCTCACACTTGTTGTCGGAGGTGAGGGTGGAAGAGACAGGGGAGAGGGGTTTAAGAAGACGGTTAGCAGTGGAGAATAGAAGCCGGGGTTTATCTTTGCATTAGAATCATAGAATGGTTACAGCACGGAAGGAGGCCATTCAGCCCGTGCCACCTCTCTGCAAGAGCACCTCAGCTGGTCCCACTCCCCCGCCCTTTCCCCATTGCCCTGCAATTTATTTTCTTTCAGGTGCTTATCCAACTCCCTTTTGAAAGCCGTGATTGAATCTGCCTCCACCACCCTTTCAGGCAGTGCATTCCAGATCCTAACCACTCGCTGCGTAAAAAAGGTTTTTCTTACGTCGCCTTTGGTTCTTTTGCCAATCACCTTAAATCTGTGTCCTCTGGTTCTCGACCCTTCCGCCAATGGGAACAGTTTCCCTCTATCTACTCTGTCTAGACCCCTCATGATTTTGAACACCTCTATCAAATCTCCTCTCAATCTTCTCTGCTCTAAGGAGAACAACCCCAGCTTCTCCAGTCTATCCACGTAACTGAAGTCCCTCATCCCTGGAATCATTCTCGTAAATCTTTTCTGCACCCTCTCTAAGGCCTTCACATCCTTCCTAAAGTGCGGTGTCCAGAATTGGACACAATACTTCAGTTCAGGCCGAACCAGTGTTTTATAAAGGTTCATCATAACTTCAGCGCTTTTGTACCAAATACCTCTATTCATGAAGCCCAGGATCCCGTATGCTTTTTAACTGCTTTCTCAACCTGCCCTGCCACCTTCAACGATTTGTGCGCACATACCCCCAGGTCTCTCTGCTCATGCACCCGCTTTAGGATTGTACCCTTTAGTTTATATTGCCTCTCCTCATTCTTTCTACCAAAATGTATCACTTCACATTTTTCTGCGTTAAATTTCATCTGCCACGTGTCCGCCCATTTCACCAGCCTGTCTACGTCCTCTTGAAGTCTATCACTATCCTCCTCACTGTTCACTAAACTTCCAAGTTTTGTGTCATCTGCAAATTTTGCCCTGTACACCCACACCCAAGTCATTAATATATATCAAGAAAAGCAGTGGTCCTAGAACCGACCCCTAGGGAACACCACTGTATACCTTCCTCCAGTTCGAAAAACAACTGTTCACCACTACTCTCTGTTTCCCATCACTTAGCCAATTTCATATCCATGCTGCCACTGTCCCTTTTATTCCATGGGTTTCAACTTTGCTGGCAAGCCTATTATGTGGCACTTTGTCGAACGCCTTTTGGAAATCCATGTACACTACGTCAACCGCATTGCCCTCATCAACCCTCTCTGTTACCTCATCAAAAACTCAATCAAGTTGGTTAAACACGATTTGCCTTTAACAAATCCGTGCTGGCTTTCCTTAATTAATCCACACTTGTCCAAGTGACTGTTAATTTCGTCCCTGATTATTGTTTCTAAAAGCTTCCCCACTACCGAGGTTAAACTGACTGGCCTATAGTTGCTGGGTTTATCTTAACACCCTTTTTTGAAGGGTGTAACATTTGCAATTCTCCAGTCCTCTGGCACCACCCCCATTTCTAAGGTGGATTGGAAGATTATGGCCAGTACCTCCGCGATTTCTTCTTTCACTTCCCTCAGCATCCTGGGATGCATCCCATCTGGTCCTGGTGACTTATTTACTTTAAGTACAGCCAGCCTTTCTAGTACCTCGTTTTTATCAATTTTTATCCCATCCAGTATCTCCTCTACCTCCTCCTTCACTTTGTCTATGGCAGCATCTTCTTCATTGGTGAAGACAGATACAAAGTACTCGTTTACTCAGCCATACCCTCTGCCTCAATGCATAGGTCTCCTTTTTGGTCTCGAATCAGCCTCACGCCTCCTCTTACTACCCGTTTACTGCCTATCGAAGACTTTTGGATTACCTTTTATGTTGGCTGCCATTCTATTCTCATACCCTCTCTTTGCCCCTCTTATTTTCTTTTCACTTCTCCTCTGAACTTTCTATATTTAACCTGATTCTCAGATGTATTCTCAACCTGACATCTTTTTCTGCTTCATCTTACTCTCTATCTCTTGCGTCATCCAGGGAGCTCTGACCTTAGTTGCCCTGCCTTTCTCCCTAGTGGGAATGTAGCTCGACTGTACCTGAACTATTTCCTCTTTAAAGGCAGATCCGTTCTCATCCCACTGAAATTGGCCTTCCTCCAATTAAGTATTTTTACTCTAGACTGCTCCCTGTCCTTTTCCATAGCTAATCTAAACCTTATGATACTATGATCACTGTTCCCCAAATGTTCACCTATTGACACTTGCTCCACCTCATTCCCCAGAACCAGATCCAGCAATGCCTCCTTCCTCGTTGGGCAGAAATGTATTGATCAAGAAAGTTCTCCTGAACACACTTCAGAAATTCTTCCCCCTCCCTGCCCTTTACATTACTATCCCAGTCTATATTAGGATAGTTGAAGTCCCCCATTATTACTGCTCTATAGTTCTTGCATCTCTCTGAAATTTCTCTGCAAATTTGCTCCTCAATATTTTTCCCACTAGTTGGTGGCCTATAGAATACACCTGGTAGTGTAATGGCACCTCTATTATTCCTTATTTCTTAACTCTAGCCATATAGATTCTGTTCTTGACCCCTCCAGGACATCCTCTCTCTCCAGCACTAACATTCTCCTTAACTAATACTGCCACACCATCTCCTATCTTTCCTTCCCTATCTTTCTTGAACACCTTATATCCAGGAATATTTAATACCCAATCCTGTCCTTTTTTGAGCCAGGTCTCAGTTATTGCTACAACATCATATTCCCATGTGGCTATTTGCGCCTGCAGCTCACCAACCTTGTTTACGGGATTGGGGGTAATATTCTGGCATGGATAGAGGATTGGCTATCTAACAGAAAGCAAAGAGTTGGGATAAATGGTTCATTCTCAGACTGGCAATCAGTAACTAGTGGTGTTCCACAGGGGTCAGTGCTGGGTCCCCAACTCTTTACAATCTATATTAACGATTTGGAGGAAGGGACCAAGTGTAACATATCAAAATTTGCAGATGATACAAAGATGGGAGGGAAAGTAGTGAGTGAGGAGGACATAAAAAACCTGCAAGGGGACATAGACAGGCTAAGTAAGTGGGCAGAGATTTGGCAGATGGAATACAACACTGGAAAGTGTGAGGTGATGCACTTTGGCAGGAAAAATCCTAGAGCAATTTATTATCTTAATGGCAAGAAACTGGAGAGTACTGAAGTGCAAAGGGATCGGGGGTCCTGGTGCACGAAACTCAAAAGGTTAGTATGCAGGTGCAGCAAGTGATTAAGAAGGCAAATGGAATGTTGGCTTTCATTGCTAGGGGGATAGAATATAAAAATAGGGAGGTATTGCTTCAGTTGTACAAGGTATTGGTGAGACCGCACCTGGAATACTGCATACAGTTTTGGTGTCCTTACTTAAGGAAAGACATCCTTGCTCTCGAGGCAGTGCAAAAAAGGTTCACTCGGTTAATCCCGGGGATGAGGGGGTGGTCATATGAGGAGAGGTTGGGTAGATTGGGACTCTACTCATTGGAGTTCAGAAGAATGAGAGGCGATCTTATTGAAACATATAAGATTGTGAAGGGGTTGGATCGGGTGGATGCGGGGAGGATGTTCCCGATGACGGGTGAGACGAGAACTAGGGGACATAGTCTTAGAATAAGGGGCTGCTCTTTCAAAACTGAGATGAGGAGGAACTACTTCACTCAGAGGGTGGTAGGTCCATGGAATATGCTGCCACAAAAAGCTGTAGAAGCTACATCATTAAATAAATTTAAAACAGAAATAGACAGTTTCCTAGAAGTAAAGGGCATTAAGGGTTACGGGGAGCGGGCAGGAATTTGGGCATGAGTCTAGGTTCGGATCGGTCATGGCCCTGTGGGTAGTGGAGCGGGCCCAGGGACCGTGTAGCCTGATTCTGCTCCTATTTCGTGTGTGCAATTCTGTTAGATGCAGGAGATGGTTCTGTGATAGATAGTAGATTGGCGGTTAGGATCAGATCAGCCATGATCTTATTGAATGGCGGAGCAGGCTCGAGGGGCCGATTGGCCTACTCCTGCTCCTATTTCTTATGTTCTTATGTTCTTATGTTCTTACTATGCTTCGTGCGTTCACATACATGCACTGTAAAACTATCTTAGACCATCTTGTGTTCTCTCTTAGTCTGACCCCACCTAATGATTCTGGAATAGTGAGCAATTTTGGCCTCAGGGTGCCAGTACAGGCTGTTCATTGGTTGCCTGTCTAGTTTAAGTGCATAAACCCATTAATGAAAGAGCCTTTCCATCTGCCCTCTTCATAATGGCAGCACTCACCCTGGTGTAACTCTACAGCGGAGTACTGCTCTCCGGCTTGGCTATCAAGTCCGCATGTCAAATCCATTGACGTCCAGCTGAATTCTACTATTAGAATTATCACCGGTACGCTTCTATCGACACCAACACCTTGGCTGCCCGTGCTTGCAAACATCGCACCACCACACCTATGCCGTGAATATGCAGTCTCCAGAAAATACAACCGCTACACCAGCAAAGACATGCCGATCAAGGCCGACTTGAACAACCTACCACCAACCCCTCTCAAATCTAGAAGGCCATTTTGGACCGTCACCAAAGCCCTTCAGCGATCTGACGAGTTGACGGTACAAATAACTACACATGGGTATGATCTGGTGGCCATTACAGAAACATGGCTGCAAGGTGACCATGACTGGGAACTAAACATCCAGGGGTATTTGACTATTAGGAAGGACAGACAGGAAGGAAAGGGAGGTGGGGTGGCTATGTTAATAAAGGATGGAATCACTGCAATAGTGAGAAATGATATTGGGTCAAAGGATCAGGATAGTGAAACAGTTTGGGTGGAGATAAGGAATAATAAGGGGAAAAAGTCACTAGTGGGCGTAGTCTATAGGCCTCCTAACAGTTGTAACTCTATTGGTCGGAGTATAAATCAGGAAATAGTTGGGGCTTGTAATAAGGGAACAGCTATAATCATGGGAGATTTTAACTTTCATATTGACTGGACAAATCAAATTGGGCAGGGCAGCCTTGAGGAAGAGTTCATAGAGTGCATTAGGGATGGGTTCCTTGAGCAGTATGTTACTAAACCAACCAGGGGGCAGGCAATCTTAGATCTGGTCCTGTGTAATGAGACAGGATTAATAAAAAATGTCCTAGTAAAGGATCCCCTTGGAATGAGTGACCATAACATGGTTGAATTCCAAATTCAGTTGGAGGGTGAGAGAGTTGGATCTCAAACCAGCGTACTAAGCTTAAATAAAGGAGACTATGAAGGTATGAGAGCAGAGTTGACTAAAGTGGACTGGGAAAATAGATTAAGGTGTAAGACGGTACAGGTGCAGTGGTGTACATTCAAGGCGGTATTTCACAACTTTCAAGAAAAATATATTCCACTGAGGAAAAAGGGGCGTAAAAGAAAAGACAGCCATCCGTGGCTAAGTAAAGTAATAAAGGATAGTATCCGACTGAAAACAAGGGCATATAAAGTAGCCAAATCTAGTGGGAGGATAGAAAATTGGGAAGCATTTAAAAGCCAGCAAAGAATAACTAAAAGATTAATTCAGAAGGGGAAGATAGATTATGAAAGTAAACTAGCAAAAAATATAAAAACAGATAGCAAGAGTTTCTACAGTTATATAAAAAGAAAAAGGGTGGCTAAAGTGAATGTTGGTCCCTTAGAGGACGAGACCGGGAAATTAGTAGTGGGGAACACGGAAATGGCAAATACGCTGAACAAATATTTTGTATCAGTCTTTACAGTAGAGGATACTAAAAATATCCCAACACTGGACAAACGGGGGGCTATAGGGGGGGAGGAGCTAAACACGATTAAAATCACTAAGGAGATGGTACTCGGTAAGATAATGGGACTTAAGGCAGATAAATCCCCTGGACCTGATGGCTTACATCCGAGGGTCTTGAGAGAAGCAGCGGTAGGGATTGCAGATGCATTGGTGGTAATTTTCCAAAACTCCCTGGATTCGGGAAAGGTCCCAGCAGATTGGAAAACTACTAATGTAACGCCCTTATTTAAAAAGGGAGGTAGACAAAAGGCTGGAAACTATAGACCAGTTAGCCTAACATCTGTGGTTGGTAAAATGTTGGAGTCCATTATTAAGGAAGCAGTAACAGGACATTTGGATAAGCATAATTTAATCGGACAGAGTCAGCATGGTTTTATGAAGGGGAAATCATGCTTGACAAATTTGCTCGAATTCTTTGAGGACGTAACAAACAGGGCGGATAAAGGGGAACCAGTGGATGTGGTGTATTTGGACTTCCAAAAGGCATTTGATAAGGTGCCACACAAAAGATTACTGCACAAGATAAAAAATCACAGGATTGGGGGTAATATACTGGCATGGGTGGAAGATTGGCTATCTAACAGAAAACAGAGAGTTGGGATAAATGGTTCATTCTCGAGTTGGCAATCAGTGACTAGTGGTGTTCCGCAAGGGTCAGTGCTGGGACCCCAACTCTTTACAATCTATATTAACGATTTGGAGGAGGGGACCAAGTGCAACGTATCCAAGTTTGCTGACGATACAAAGATGGGAGGAAAAGCAGTGAGTGAGGAGGACATAAAAAACCTGCAAAGGGACATAGACAGGCTAAGTGAGTGGGCGGAAGTTTGGCAGATGGAATATAATGTTGGAAAGTGTGAGGTTATGCACTTTGGCAGAAAAAATCAAAGAGCAAGTTATTATCTAAATGGAAAGAAACTGCAAAGTGCCACAGTACAAAGGGATCTGGGGGTCCTGGTGCATGAAACACAGAAGGTTAGTATGCAGGTACAGCAGGTGATCAGGAAGGCCAATGGAATCTTGGCTTTTATTGCAAGGGGGATGGAGTATAAAAGCAGGGAAGTCTTGCTTCAGTTATACAAGGTACTGGTGAGGCCACACCTGGAATACTGCGTACAGTTTTGGTTTCCATATTTAAGAAAAGATATACTTGCTCTCGAGGCAGTTCAGAGAAGGTTCACTCGGTTAATTCCGGAGATGAGGGGGTTGACTTATGAGGAAAGGTTGAGTAGGTTGGGCCTCTACTCATTGGAATTCAGAAGAATGAGAGGCGATCTTATCGAAACATATAAGATTGTGAGAGGGCTTGATCGGGTGGATGCGGGGAGGATGTTTCCACTGATGGGTGAGACTAGAACTAGGGGGCATAATCTTAGAATAAGGGGCTGCCGTTTCAAAACTGAGATGAGGAGAAACTTCTTCACTCAGAGGGTAGTAAATCTATGGAATTTGCTACCTCAGAGAGCTGTGGAAGCTGCGACATTAAATAAATTTAAAACGGAGATAGACAGTTTCCTAGCTGATAAGGGAATTAAGGGTTATGGGGAGCAGGCAGGGAAGTGGACGTGAATCTAGGTTCGGATCAGCCATGATCTTATTGAATGGCGGAGCAGGCCCGAGGGGTCGTATGGCCTACTCCTGCTCCTACTTCTTATGTTCTTATGTTCTTATGTATCTCCCCTCAGCCTTGATGACCGATGGCGAAATGCTTGGAAGAACTGCAACATACGGAATGGATTCCTTATAGAGGACCCCACAGTACAACCTGAAGGATCAAACCTTCCTCGCAAACAGTGGACAACCATCAACCGCCTCAGAACCGGTCATGGTAGATGCTGCCACCTTCTCCATAGATGGAAGATTAAAGCATCCCCATCATGTGACTGTGGAGCTCCTGATCAGACCCTGGAGCACATCATTGAGCACTGCCCACAGAGGAAACTCACAGGCAGCCTACAAGATATCCACGCTATTACACCGGAAGCTTTGACCTGGATATCTGACTTAGATATTGACATTTGATTTGCTTTGCTACCACCATACGAAAGAATACGACAATTAAGCCACTTAAAAACAACCATGATTAGCTTCCTACTTCCTTTTGTACGTTTTTACTTGCTTTCTTTGAGAATAGTTTTATTTAAATGCAGACGGTTGATAAAATCAGCAGAAGAACTGCTGGGGTGAAATTACCAAGCCCAACACAGGTAAAATAACACAAACACCCTGTGTTACTGACTGTATCTCTACTGGTGTTAATCCAGCTCCCTCACACTGTCACTCAGTAACCCCTCTCCCCCAGCGCCGTGTTACTGACTGTATCTCTACTGATGTTAATCCAGCTCCCTCACACTGTCACTCAGTAACCCCTCTCCCCCAGCGCCGTGTTACTGACTGTATCTCTACTGATGTTAATCCAGCTCCCTCACACTGTCACTCAGTAACCCCTCTCCCCCAGCGCCGTGTTACTGACTGTATCTCTACTGATGTTAATCCAGCTCCCTCACACTGTCACTCAGTAACCCCTCTCCCCCAGCGTCCTGTGTTACTGACTGTATCTCTACTGGTGTTAATCCAGCTCCCTCACACTGTCACTCAGTAACCCCTCTCCCCCAGCACCCTGTGTTACTGACTGTATCTCTACTGATGTTAATCCAGCTCCCTCACACTGTCACTCAGTAACCCCTCTCCCCCAGCGTCCTGTGTTACTGACTGTATCTCTACTGATGTTAATCCAGCTCCCTCACACTGTCACTCAGTAACCCTTCTCCCCCAGCACCCTGTGTTGCTGACTGTATCTCTACTGATGTTAATCCAGCTCCCTCACACTGTCACTCAGTAACCCCTCTCCCCCCAGCGTCCTGTGTTACTGACTGTATCTCTACTGATGGTAATCCAGCTCCCTCATGAATTAAGGATAATGTTAACGAGATAACAGTTACTGAATTTCAAAAGAAGTAAATAACTGCGTAATGCACTTTAAGACATTTCAATGTGATAATGCCTTATAGAAATGGGTGTTAGTAATAACCTGGGAATCAGGACACTTTGTTTAAAGGAGCAGGCAGGCATCTGTCACTTCATTGTGATTGATACTGTAGCATTTTGATAAATTTCAATTTAACTTTCACCTCCTTTCATCACATTTCCTTCAGTAAATTTCATGTGCTTTCCTAATACAGGTAAATCATTAAGGAGTGGAGCCATTTGTCCATTTTTGTGATTTTCTTTGTGTGTGTGTGTGTGTGTGTGTGTGTGTGTGTGTATCTGTGTGTGTGTGTGTGTATCTGTGTGTGTGTGTATCTGTGTGTGCGTGTGTGTGTGTGTGTATCTGTGTGTGTGTGTGTGTGTGTGTGTGTGTGAGAGAGAGATGGATTTTTTGTGCTCTTCAAGATGACGGATGTTGGTGTTGAGGTCTGGCACCCTTTGGATTTCAGACACTCTTACATCAGGCATGGCACAATACCCTCGACTCTTCTTCTGCACCAGCGTAGCAGCCATCCAATCTCTCAGCGAGAATGGCAACGTAACTCCAATTACTGGAAAAACTAGCTCTCCTTAGAGCAGCGAAGATTAAGGGGAGATTTGATAGATGCGTTCAAAATCATGAGGGGTTTTGATAGAGTAAATCAGGAAAAACTGTTTCCACTGGCACAAGGGTCGATAACCAGAGGTCACAGATTTAAGGCAATTGGCAAAAGAACCAGAGTGGAGAAGAGGAGAATTTTATTTTACTCAGCGAGTTGTTACAATCTGGAAGGCACTGCCTGAAATGGCGGTGGAAGAAGATTCAATATTAACTTTCAAAAGAGAATTGGATTTATACTTGAAAGCAGAAATTTGCAGGGCTACGGGGAAAGAGCAGGGGAGTGGGACTAATTGGATAGCTCTTTCAAAGAGCCGGCACAGGCAGAGTAGAACGAATGGCCTCCTTCTGTGCTGTATCATTCTATGACACGGAAAGTTCAGTGCAGTGTGTCCATGTCCACAAGAACTGGGTTAAGACTGCCAAACGCATTTCACGTAAGCACCCTTACAGCCAGCAGAGAGAGGAGACTTGAATTCGATTTAAACCCAGATCCCAGAAGTGAAAGGCCAATGTCTAATTACCAATTACCTAGGTATGAGGGGCGAGTTGGCTACGATAGATTGGGAAGTTAGATTAAAAGGTATGATGGTAGATAAGCAATGCCGAATATTTGAAGAAATATTCAAAAATTCTCAACGAATATACATTCTGTTGAGAAATAAAAACTCCACAGGAATAGAGATCCCTCTGTGGCTAACTAAAGAAGTTAAGGAGAGTATAATATTAAAAGAAGAGGCTGAAAATGTTGCCAAGAAGAGTAGTAATCTGAGGGTTGGGAGAATTTTCGAAACCAGCAAAGGATGACGAAAAAATTGATAAAGAGGAGAAAATAGAACACGAGAGTAAACATGGGTCCCTTAGAGGCTGAGACAGGAGAAATTATAATGGGGAATAAGGAAATGGGAGAGATATTAAACCAATATTTTGTATCCGTCTTCACAGTAGAAGACAAAAAAAAATACCAGAAATAGTGGGGAACCAAGGGTCTAATGAGAGTGAGGAACTTAAAGTAATTAATATTAGTAAAGAAAAATCGCTGGAGAAACTAATGGGACTAATAGCGAACAAATCCCCTGGACCTGATGGCCTACATCCTAGGGTTCTAAAAGAGGTGGCTGCAGAGATAGTGGATGTATTGGTTGTGAGCTTCCAAAATTCCCTAGATTTTGAAACGGTCCCAGAGGATTGAAAGGTAGCAAATGTAACACTGCTATTCAAGAAAGGAGGGAGAGAGAAAACAGGGAACTATAGACCAGTTAGCCTGACATCAGATGTCAGGAAAATGCTGGAATCCATTATTAAGTAAGTGGTAATAAGGCACTTAGAAAATCATAATATGATTAGGCAGAGTCAACATGGTTTTATGAAAAGGACATCGTGTTCGACAAATCTATTAGAGTTTTTTGAGGATGTAACTTGCAGGGTAGATAAGAGGGAACCAGTGGATGTAGCATATTTGGATTTTCAAAAGGCATTCGATAAGGTGCCACACGAAAGGTTGTTACACAAGATAAGGGCTCATGCAGTTGAGGGTAATATATTAGCATAGATAGAGGATTGATTAAAGGACAGAAACCAGAGAGTAGGAATAAACGAGTCATTTTCAGGTTGGCAGGCTGTTACTAGTGGGGTGCCGCAAGGATCAGTGATGGGGCCTCAGCTACTTACAATCTATATTAATGACTTAGATGAAGGGGCCGAATGTAATGTATCCAAGTTTGCTGACGATACAAAGCTAGATGGGAAAGTAAGCTGTGAGGAGAACACAAAGAGTCTGCAAAGGGATATAGACAGGTTAAATGAGTGGGCAAGAAGTTGGCAGATGGAGTATAATGTGGGGAAATGTGAGGTTATTCACTTTGGTAGGAAGAATAGAAAAACAGAATATTTTTTAAATGGTGAGAAACTTTTAAATATTGGTGCAGAGGGATTTGGATTTTCTTGTACACGAAACACAGAAAGTTAGCATGCAGGTACAGCAAACAATTAGGAAGGCAAATGGTATGTTGGCCTTTATTGCTAGGGGGTTGGAGTACAAGTATAAGGAAGTCTTGCTGCAATTGTACAGGGCCTTGGTGAGACCACACCTGGAGTACTGTGTACAGTTTTGGTCTCCATACCCGAGGAAGGATGTATAACGAAGGTTAACTAGATCGATTCCAGAGTTGAGAGGGTTGTCCTATGAGGAGAGATTGAATAGAATGGGTCTCTATTCTCTGGAGTTTAGAAGAATCAGAGGTGATCTCATTGAAACATATAAAATTCTGAGAGGGCTTGACAGGGTAGATGCTGAGAGGTTGTTTCCCCTGGCTGGAGAGTCTAGAACTAGGGGGCATAATCTCAGGATAAGGGGTCAGCAATTTAAGACTGGGATGAGAAGAAATTTCTTCACTCAGACGGTTGTGATTCTTTGGAATTCTCTACCCCAGAGGGCTGTAGATGCTGTCGTTGAGTACAATCAGAGCTGAGATCGATAGATTTTTGGACTCTAAGGGAATCAAGGGATATGGGGATAGGGTAAGAAAGTGGAGTTGAGGTCGAAGATCAGCCATGATCTTATTGAATGGCGGAGCAGGCTCGAGGGGCCGTATGGTCTACTCATGCTCCTATTTCTTATGTTCAATAAGGTGCCCTTTTATTTAATTCATTCTTGGGCTGTGAGACGTCGCTGGCAAGGTCGGCATTTATTGCCCAACTCAGGTTGCCCTTAGAAGGTGGTGATAAGTCTGCTTTTTGAACCGACTGGGTCTCTAATCCACTTGAGAGGGCAGCTAAGAGTCAACAACATTAATTCTTCCTGCTTTGGCAGGGAGAGAATCCAGGAACTCCAGCTATACTGACTGTAGCTGATTTCAGAATGTGATGGAAACTGGTTGCTCCCACATGCTGAGAGTGTGCACAGAAAAAGTGAGTGCAGGAGATAGCTGATGTCAGCATGGGCAATAGAAGAGACCCCACGCAAATGCCAGGCAATGACCAGTTCCAATGAGGCATGTTTTGTTATGTAATGGCATGTGTATATAATTGAATTCGTTGGAAATTCAGGAAATATATGTCAAGTGGTTGGCATAGCGAAGTGCGTACGATGGGGGGGGGGGGGTAATTTATACATGCGCAGGACATATATGCGGGGAATATTGCAGGGTGATATAATTTTATATTTGGTATGTACAAAGAGAAAGGAATAGAAGGATATGCTGATAGGGTTAGATGAAGTAGGGTAGGAGGAGGCTCATGTGGAGCATAAACACCGGCATAGACCAATTGGGCCGAATGGCCTGTTTCTGTACTGTACATTCTACGTAAAAAAAGAGCCTAACTACCTGTCCTTGACTTGCAATGGCATTACCATCACCGAGTCCCCCTACCATCAACATCCTGGGCAGGGGTGGGGGGGGTCATCACTGACCAGAAACCCAAGTGGAACAGTCAACTGGAGCAGGTCAGAGGCTGAGTATTCTGCGTAGAGTGGCTTTCTTCTCGACTCCCCAAAGCCTCTCCAGCACCTACAAGTCAGGATTTGATGGTAGTTCTGACAAAAGGTCATTGACCTGAAACGTTAACTCTGTTTCTCTCTCCACAGATGCTACCTGACCTGCTGAGCAACGTTCCCATTTTTTTTTGGGTCCACAGTATTTTGTGATTGAATACTCTTCACTTGCCTGGATGGGGGCCACTACAACAACACTCAAGAACTTCAATACCATCTAGGACATGGCACCTCATCCAACAGCTGAAACATCCACTCCTTCCTTGCTTCCCAACAGTTTTATTAAAAAGGTACTAAATTCCTGTGCAGTGACATCGCAGACACAAAGCACTGAACGGCAGCTTAAGTTGGTCAATCAGGGTGTGTGATGATCCATGAAACTACTGGATTGTCGAAAAAAAACATCTGGTTCACGAATCTCCTTTAGGGAAGGAAACCTGCCGTATAGGTCTGGCCTATAAGGTGACTCCAGACCCGCAATGTGGTTGACTCTTAACTACCCTCTGAAATGGCCCAGAAAGCCGCTCAGTTGTAGCAAACCGCAACAAAAAATGCACCACACGGACTGCAGCAGGTCACTACCACCTTCTCAAGGGCAACTAGGGATGGGCAATAAATGCCAGCCTTGCCAGTGACGCCCACATCCTGTGAATGATTAAACAAGATAAGGGCTCATGGGGTTGGGGGTAATATATAAGCATGGATAGAGGATTGGTTAAAGGACAGAAAACAGAGAGTAGGAATAAACGGGTCATTTTTAGGTTGCCAGGCTGTTGCTAGTGGGGTGCCGTAAGGATCAGTGCTGGGGCCTCAGCTATTTACAATCTATAGAATCATAGTATCATAGACATTTACAGCACAGAGGGAGGTCATTCGGCCCATTTTATACACTTCAATTAAATCTCCTCTCAGCCTCCTCTGCTCCAAAGGAAACAACCCCAGGCTATCTAATCTTTCCTCAGAGCTAAAATTCTCCAGTCCTTGCAACATCCTCGTAAATCTCCTCTGTACCCTCTCTAGCGCAATCACATCTTTCCTGTAATGTGATGCCCAGAACTGCACGCAGTACTCTAGCTGTGGCCTAACTAGTGTTCTATACAGTTCAAGCATAACCCCCCTGCTCTTACATTCCATGCCTCGGCCAATAAAGAAAAGAATCCTGTATGCCTTTTTAACCATCTTATCTAACCTGTCCTGCTACCTTCAGGGATCTGTGGACATGCACTCCAAGGTCCCTCTGTTCCTCTACACTTCTCAGTATCCTACCATTTATTCACTCAGACGGTTGCAAATCTCTGGAATTCTCTACTCCAGAGGGCTGTGGATGCTGAGTCGTTGAGCATATTCAAGTCTGAGATAGATAGATTTTTGGATATTAAGGGAATCAAGGGATTGGACTGAAAATTGGAGTTGAGGTCGAAGATCAGCCATGATCTTATTGAATGGCGGAGCAGGCTCGATGGGCCGTATGGCTGACTCCTGCTCCTATTTCTTATGTTCGTGAGTTCTTATACTTATTAGCCCCACGTCACTGCTGACTGGAGTCACGCTTTGGTTTCAGAAATATTAGAAGGACCAATAACCAGACCACACAGATTTAAGGTCATTGGCAAAAGAACCAGTGGAAGGCAAGAAGAACTTTTTTACTCAGTGAGTTGTGATCTGGAAGGGCGGTGGAAGCAGATTCAATATTAACTTTCAAAAGGGAATTGGATAAATACTTGAAAAGGAGACATTTGCAGGGCTATGGGGAAAGAGCAGGGGGGATTGGGACTAATTAGCTCGCACTTTCTCAGAGCCGGCACAGGCAGGATGGGCTGAATATGTTGTATGATTCTATGATGATATCTGATGAACAGACTTTCTACGTAAGATGCTATTTTCTCCCTTTGTCTGCTTGTACTGTGGGTCATTCACAGTTAGCAGAGGGCACTGCGCAGGCGGTACCTGTCTCCGATGTGCCACTCTTACCAATTGCCAGGGAGATTGCAGAAGCCACCTTGGGTTGACTCTCCATCCCCTCTCTATTCTCTCCCGGTGGGGAAGAGCCTGGCCTACCCTGGGGTCTGTACCTCGGGGCAGAGTTCACAGTGCGGGTGGGGTGTGGGCACGGCTACTGCAGCGTCATCGACTTTCAGCACGCGGGTCTCACCCAGTCTGCTGCGCGCCCCAGCGTAAATGGCCCGCCCCCCACCCTTGCTCTGCCGTCAGTACACTGGGTATGATGCCGTTCCCCCAGACTGCACCGTGACGCTCAGCCTAAAAGGGCCTTTGAGTGATTGTTTGATAAAGATCTTATTAAAGGCCTCTGGCAAAACAGCAGTGCTCCTTTAATAGGTTACTTGAAAGAAATAAGCTTTTGGGGAGGTGATAGGGGGAGGAGAGAATGCAGGCATTTGAATTTACTGGTTTGAAACTGCAGCTAATTTAGCTCATTCACGAGGTGCAAATTATTACAATCTGACTTTTGCTTAAAGACCCTTTAACAAACAAAATGCGTTCAGTCCCTAGGCCTGAAGGAGCAGGGACAGGAGTAATGTAAGGGGGCAGACTGTTTATCTGCCGTCAGTGTCGGCGCGCAGTGGCTGCCTGCTCCGGCTCCTGAGGGAGCAGAGAGCAGTGCTTTGTTCTCCCCTGCGCTGCTTCTCAGTGTGTCCTTTTACAGTGTCTTTAACCAGGCTCCCTGAAGCCGCCTTCTGCAGCAAGCAGTCCCCTTCTCACTGCCAACTCAGCCCAGCTGAAAGCCTTTTTTTTTTGGAAAGCTCCCTTATTCAACTTGAGTTTGGCGCCGGAGAGGCCCAGACCACACTGAGCTGGATCCCAGCTTGGGAAGAGGCGGAACAATAACCCTCTTATCCTGATCCATATTCCTTAAAACAAACACGACCATGCTCTTTCTCTCTTTCCTCACCATTAAACTGCACACCCTCGCACTGCCACTTAAAGGCTCCATTAACTGCTGGCTGCGAGTCTACAAATGCCACCGCATGCAAATCTGGAAAGAAGCACATTAACCCCTTCACGGCGGCTGTACTGAGGCTCTTTTAAATTCATTCTGGGGATGTGGGTGTCGCTGGTAATTATTGCCCGTCCCTAGTTGCGCTGGGTGGGTTCGATACAACCGAGGGGCTTGCCAGGATCAACTCAAAGGGCAGTTAGTAATCAACCACATCGGTGTGGGACTGAAAGAAAGACTTGCATTTCTATAGCACCTTTCACGACCTCAAGACGTCCACAAGCGCTTCACAGCCAATGAAGTACTTTATGAAGTGCAGTCACTGTTGTAATGTAGGAAACACGGCAGCCAATTTGCGCACAGCAAGAGCCCACAAACAGCAATGTGATGATGACCAGATCATTTGTTTTTTGTGATGTTGATTGAGGGATAAATATTGGCCAGGACACCGGGAGAGAACTCCCCTGCTCCTCTTCGAAATAGTGCCATGGGATCTTTCACGTCCACCTGAGGAGCAGACGGGCCTCGGTTTAACGTCTCATCCAAAAGACGGCACCTCCGACAGTGCAGCGCTCCCTCAGTACTGCCCCTCCCTCAGTACTGCACTGGAGTGTCAGCCTGGATTTTTGTGCTCAAGTCTCTGGAGTGGGCCTTGAACCCACAACCTTCTAACTCAGAGGCAAGGGTGCTACCCACTGAGTCACAGCTGACACGGGAGTCACATATAGGCTCAGATTGGGTAAGGACGACAGGTAAAGGACATTAGTGAACCAGATGGGTTTTTACAACAATCCGACAGATTCATGGTCACTTTTTCTGATTCCAGCTTTTTATTTCCAGATTTTTTTAAAAACTGAATTCAAATTCTCAAACTGCCAAGGTGGGATTTGAAATCACATTCCCTGGATTATTAGTCCAGTAGCAGAACCACTACGCTACTGTGCCCATTAACCACTACGCTATCGTGCCAATTAACCACTACGCTATCGTGCCCATTAACCACTACGCTATCGTGCCCATTAACCACTACGCTATCGTGCCCATTAACCACTACGCTACCGTGCCCATTAACCACTACACTATCGTGCCCATTAACCACTACGCTATCGTGCCCATTAACCACTACGCTACCGTGCCCATTAACCACTACGCTACCGTGCCCATTAACCACTACACTATCGTGCCCATTAACCACTACGCTATCGTGCCCATTAACCACTACGCTATCGTGCCCATTAACCACTACGCTACCGTGCCCATTAACCACTACGCTACCGTGCCCATTAACCACTACGCTATCGTGCCCATTAACCACTACGCTACCGTGCCCATTAACCACTACGCTATCGTGCCCATTAACCACTACGCTATCGTGCCCATTAACCACTATGCTATCGTGCCCATTAACCACTACACTATCGTGCCCATTAACCACTACGCTATCGTGCCCATTAACCACTACTCTACCGTGCCCATTAACCACTACACTACCGTCCCCATTAACCACTACACTACCGTCCCCATTAACCATTACTCTATCGTACCCATTAACCACTACACTACCGTCCCCATTAACCACTACACTACCGTGCCCATTAACCATTACGCTATCGTGCCCATTAACCACTACGCTACCGTGCCCATTAACCACTACGCTATCGTGCCCATTAACCACTACGCTATCGTGCCCATTAACCACTATGCTATCGTGCCCATTAACCACGACACTAGCGTGCCCATTAATCACTACTCTATCGTACCCATTAACCACTACACTACCGTACCCATTAACCACTACACTACCGTGCCCATTAACCACTACACTACCGTACCCATTAACCACTACACTACCGTCCCCATTAACCACTACACTACCGTGCCCATTAATCTCATTACTGTACCCGTCTCTTCCTGAACTTGGCTCAGTGCCAGCACTCTCACCTATGGGTCAAAGGATTGTGGGTTCAAGCCTCGCTCCAGAGACTCGAGCACACGATCCAGGCCGACATTCCAGTGCAGTGCCGAGGGTATGCCGCACTGTCGGAGGTGTCAAATGGAGGTCCCATCTGCCTGTGCAGCTAAATGTTAAAGACGTCATGGCACTTTTTTGGTCTTGCTAACATTCCTCCTTCAACCAAACAGATCTGTTGGTTATTCAACTCAGTGCTGTTTGTGGGATCTTCGTGAGCACAGAATGGCTGGTGTGTTTGAGGCATTTCTGAGCTATGTGATTGTGGATGTAATTCACACATAACGGGGGTCATTTTGACTTTGGGCAACAGTGTAAAACCAGCGATACCAGATCAGCCGCCCGTTATACATCTCTCTCGATTTTAATGTCCAATTTCCATTGGAAGAGATGTACAACAGGCAGCTGATCTGATATTGCACCTTTTACACTGTCGTCCAAAGTCATGATACCCCACAGTGAGTTGCGTTGATGTGCAGTAACTGTGCAGCCAGCAAACACTGCAGACATCTTGCCAGCCATGCTCCACAGACAGCAACAATATGAATGATGGTGTGTTAGTCCAGGGAGAGATGCTGGCCTGGACACTGTAGAACTTCATGTTCTTCTTCAAATAGCGTCTTGGGATCTTTAATCTCCACCAGACGGGTTGATGTCTTATTTGAAGGACGGGACCTCCAAAAGTGCAGCACTCGCTCAGTACTGCACTGGAGTGCCAGCCTGGATTATGTGCTCAAGTCTCTGGCGTGCTGCCTATGTCACCCACAAAATACACAATTACATAGTATTAACTACAGCAACAACTTGTGTTTATATAGCGCCTTTAACATAGTAAAAAGTCCCAAGGCGCTTCACAGGAGCGTCATCAAACAAGATTTGACACCGAGCCACTTAGGGAGATATTAGGGCAGATGACCAAGAGGTAGGTTTCAAGGAACGCCTTAAAGTAGGAAAGAGAGGTAAAGAGGCGGAGAAGTTTAGGGCCTTGGCAGCTGAAGCACGGCCGCCAATGGTTGAGCGATTAAACTCAGGGATGCTCAAGAGGCCAGAATTGGAAGAGCGCAGAGATCTCGGAGGGTTGTGGGGCTGGAGGAGGTTGCAAAGATAGGGGCAAGGCCATGGAGGGATTTGAAAACAAGGATGAGAATTTTAAAATCGAGGCATTGCTTAGCCAATGTAGGTCAGCACAGCACAGCACAGAAACAGGCCATTCAGCCCAACAGGTCCATGCCAGTGTTTATGCTCTACACGAGCTGACTACAGAAATAAAATGAGCACCATGTCGACGATGACCAGAACTCCGGCCAAAAATAAAAGCCAAAACACCACAGCAACACGCACCCAGAAAAGTAACTGGAAAACCGATTATATTGATGACGGGAAATGTTTCGAAGTCTCAGTTTTCTGCATGGTGCTAGAGACTGGCATGAAGAACTGGTTAAAAACTAGCACAAAAAAACGGGACACTAACAACACACATCAAAAAAACAGGAATTCCAAAGCTGACAGAGCTGGACGCCAGACTGTGTCGAAACTGATAATAATCACCCAGAGCTATTTTAACAGACCGTGTTCAAAATAGTTTCATAACCACAAGCCAGGATGCCAACCGGCAGAACATTGTAATAACACAAGGGTACAATTAAAGCTTTATAGACAGTAACTACCACACAGACTTTCCAAAATCCCACAATATAACTAGAGTACGCGACGCTTCAGTGCATCTTGCAGCTGGTTAACCTTGCGGCAAATCCTGGTCTACAACAAATATCACTAGAAAAGAGAGAGTTGTATTTATATAGTGCCATTTCTCAGCAATGACCCAAAGTACTTCATATCCAATTACTTTAGAGTGCAGTGACTACAGGCCAGTAAGCCTGACATCAGTTGTTGCAAAAGACTCCGCCTCGCCCGTACCCGTCCCCGACTCCGACTCCGCCCCCGCCTCCCCGTCCCCGACTCCGCCCACGCTTCCCCGTGCCCGACTCCGCCCCCGCCTCCCCGTCTCCGCCTCCCCGTCCCCGACTCCGCCTCCCCGTCCCCGCCCCCGCGTCCCCGACTCCGCCTCCCCGTCCCCGACTCCCCGTCCCCGACTCCGCCCCCGCCTCCCCGTCCCCGACTGCGCCCCCGCCTCCCCGTCCCCGCCTCCCCGTCCCCGCCCCCGCCTCCCCGTCCCCGACTCCGCCTCCCCGTCCCCGACTGCGCCCCCGCCTCCCCGTCCCCGACTCCGCCCCCGCCTCCGCCCCCGACTCACCGACTCCGCCTCCCCGTCCCCGCCTCCGCCCCCGCCTCCGCCCCCGACTCCGCCCCCGCCTCCCCGTCCCCGACTCCGCCCCCGCCTCCCCGACTCCGCCCCCGACTCCCCGACTCCGCCTCCCCGTCCCCGCCCCCGCCTCCCCGTCCCCGACTCCGCCCCCGCCTCCGCCCCCGACTCCCCGTCCCCGACTCCGCCCCCGACTCCACCCCCGCCTCCCCGTCCCCGACTCCACCCCCGCCTCCCCCTCCCCGACTGCACCCCCGCCTCCCCCTCCCCGACTCCCCGTCCCCGACTCCCCGTCTCCGCCCCCGCCTCCCCGACCCCGACTCCGCCCCCGCCTCCCCGTCCCCTACTCCGCCCCCGCCTCCCCATCCCCTACTCCGCCCCCGCCTCCCCGACCCCGACTCCACCCCCGCCTCCCCGTCCCCGCCTCCGCCTCCCCGTCCCCCGCCTCCCCGTCCCCGACTCCGCCTCCCCGTCCCCGCCTCCCCGTCCCCGCCTCCCCGTCCCCGACTCCCCGTCTCCACCCCGGCCTCCCCGTCCCCGACTCCGCCTCCCCAACTCCGCCCCCCCGGCCTCCCCGACTCCGCCCCCCCGCCTCCGCCCCCGCCTCCCCGTCCCCGCCTCCCCGTCCCCCACTCCGCCCCCCCCGCCTCCCCGTCCCCGACCCCGCCTCCCCGTCCCCGACTCCACCCCCGCCTCCCCGTCCCCGACTCCACCCCCGCCTCCCCGTCCCCGACTCCGCCCCCGCCGCCCCGTCCCCGACTCCGCCACCGCCTCCCCGTCCCCGACTCCGCCACCGCCTCCCCGACTCCGCCCCCGCCTCCCCGGCCTCCCCGTCCCCGACTCCACCCCCGCCTCCCCGTCCCCGACTCCGCCCCCGCCTCCCCGTCCCCGACTCCGCCCCCGCCTCCCCGTCTCCGCCCCGCCTCCCCGTCCCCGACTCTGCCCCCGCCTCCCCGTCTCCGCCTCCGCCTCCCCGTCCCCGACTCCACCACCGCCTCCCCGTCCCCGACTCCACCCCCGCCTCCCCGTCCCCGACTCCGCCCCCGCCTCCCAGTCCCCGACTCCGCCCCCCCGCCCCCCGCCTCCCCGTCCCCACCCCCGCCTCCCCGTCCCCGACTCCGTCCCCGACTCCACCACCGCCTCCCCGTCCCCGACTCCACCCCCGCCTCCCCGTCCCCGACCCCGCCTCCCCGGCCTCCCCGACTCCGCCCCCGCCTCCCCGTCCCCTACTCCGACTCCGCCTCCCCGTCCCCTACTCCGCCCCCGCCTCCCCATCCCCTACTCCGCCCCCGCCTCCCCGACCCCGACTCCACCCCCGCCTCCCCGTCCCCGCCTCCGCCTCCCCGTCCCCGCCTCCCCGCCCCCGCCTCCCCGTCCCCGCCTCCCCGGCCTCCCCGTCCCCGACTCCGCCCCCGCCTCCCCGTCCCCTACTCCGCCCCCGCCTCCCCATCCCCTACTCCGCCCCCGCCTCCCCGACCCCGACTCCACCCCCGCCTCCCCGTCCCCGCCTCCGCCTCCCCGTCCCCGCCTCCCCGTCCCCGCCTCCCCGTCTCCACCCCGGCCTCCCCGTCCCCGACTCCGCCTCCCCGACTCCGCCCCCCCGGCCTCCCCGACTCCGCCCCCCCGCCTCCGCCCCCGCCTCCCCGTCCCCGCCTCCCCGTCCCCCACTCCGCCCCCCCCCGCCTCCCCGTCCCCGACCCCGCCTCCCCGTCCCCGACTCCACCCCCGCCTCCCCGTCCCCGACTCCACCCCCGCCTCCCCGTCCCCGACTCCACCCCCGCCGCCCCGTCCCCGACTCCGCCACCGCCTCCCCGTCCCCGACTCCGCCACCGCCTCCCCGACTCCGCCCCCGCCTCCCCGGCCTCCCCGTCCCCGCCCCCGACTCCACCCCCGCCTCCCCGTCCCCGACTCCGCCCCCGCCTCCCCGTCCCTGACTCCGCCCCCGCCTCCCCGTCTCCGCCCCGCCTCCCCGTCCCCGACTCTGCCCCCGCCTCCCCGACTCCACCCCCGCCTCCCCGTCTCCGCCTCCGCCTCCCCGTCCCCGACTCCGCCCCCGACTCCACCACCGCCTCCCCGTCCCCGACTCCACCCCCGCCTCCCCGTCCCCGACTCCGCCCCCGCCTCCCAGTCCCCGACTCCGCCCCCCCGCCCCCGCCTCCCCGTCCCCGACTCCGCCCCCGCCTCCCCGTCCCCGACTCCGTCCCCGACTCCACCACCGCCTCCCCGTCCCCGACTCCACCCCCGCCTCCCCGTCCCCGCCTCCCCGACTCCGCCCCCGCCTCCCCGTCCCCTACTCCGCCTCCCCGTCCCCTACTCCGCCCCCGCCTCCCCATCCCCTACTCCGCCCCCGCCTCCCCGACCCCGACTCCACCCCCGCCTCCCCGTCCCCGCCTCCGCCTCCCCGTCTTCGCCTCCCCGTCCCCGCCTCCCCGTCCCCGCCTCCGCCTCCGCCCCCACCTCCCCGTCTCCACCCCGGCCTCCCCGTCCCCGACTCCGCCTCCCCGTCCCCGCCTCCCCGTCCCCGCCTCCCCGTCTCCGCCCCCGCCTCCCCGTCCCCGCCTCCCCGACTCCGCCCCCTCGGACTCCGCCCCCGCCTCCCCGACCCCGACTCCACCCCCGCCTCCCCGTCCCCGCCTCCCCGACTCCGCCCCCGCCTCCCCGTCCCCGACTCCGCCCCCGCCTCCCCGTCTCCGCCCCGGCCTCCCCGTCCCCGCCCCCCCCGTCCCCCCCGGCCTCCCCGACTCCGCCCCCGCCTCCCCGTCCCCGACTCCGCCTCCCCGCCTCCCCGTCCCCGACTCCGCCCCCGCCTCCCCGGCCTCCCCGTCCCCGACTCCGCCCCTGCCTCCCCGGCCTCCCCGTCCCCGACTCCGCCCCCGACTCTACCCCCGCCTCCCCGACTCCGCCCCCGCCTCCCCCTCCCCGTCCCCGACTCCGCCTCCCCGACTCCGCCTCCCCGACTCCACCCCCGACTCGCCCGTCCCCAACTCGCCCGTCCCCGACTCCGCCTCGCCCGTACCCGACTCCGCCTCCCCGTCCCCGCCTCCCCGTCCCCGACTCCGCCCCCGCCTCCCAGTCCCCGACTCCGCCCCCGCCTCCCCGTCCCCGACTCCGCCCCCGCCTCCCCGTCCCCGACTCCACCCCCGCCTCCCCGTCCCCGACTCCACCCCCGCCTCCCCGTCCCCGACTCCACCCCCGATTCGCCCGTCCCCAACTCGCCCGTCCCCGACTCCGCCTCGCCCGTCCCCGACTCCGCCTCCCCGTCCCCGCCTCCCCGTCCCCGCCTCCCCGTCCCCGACTCCCCGTCCCCGACTCCCCGTCCCCGACTCCCCGCCTCCCCGTCCCCGACTCCACCCCCGCCTCCCCGTCCCCGACTCCACCCCCGCCTCCCCGTCCCCGACTCCACCCCCGCCTCCCAGTCCCCGACTCCACCCCCGCCTCCCCGTCCCCGACTCCACCCCCGCCTCCCCGTCCCCGACTCCACCCCCGCCTCCCCGTCCCCGACTCCACCCCCGCCTCCCCGTCCCCGACTCCACCCCCGCCTCCCCGTCCCCACCCCCGCCTCCCCGTCCCCGACTCCACCCCCGATTCGCCCGTCCCCCAACTCGCCCGTCCCCGACTCCGCCTCGCCCGTCCCCGACTCCGCCTCCCCGTCCCCGCCTCCCCGACTCCCCGTCCCCGACTCCCCGTCCCCGACTCCCCGTCCCCAACTCCCCGTCCCCGACTCCGCCCCCCCCGCCTCCGCCCCCGCCTCCCCGTCCCCGCCTCCCCGTCCCCCACTCCGCCCCCCCCGCCTCCCCGACCCCGCCTCCCCGTCCCCGACTCCACCCCCGCCTCCCCGTCCCCGACTCCACCCCCGCCTCCCCGTCCCCGACTCCACCCCCGATTCGCCCGTCCCCAACTCGCCCGTCCCCGACTCCGCCTCGCCCGTCCCCGACTCCGCCTCCCCGTTCCCGCCTCCCCGTCCCCGCCTCCCCGTCCCCGCCTCCCCGTCCCCGACTCCCCGTCCCCGACTCCCCGTCCCCGACTCCCCGTCCCCGACTCCCCGTCCCCGACTCCCCGTCCCCGACTCCACCCCCGCCTCCCCGTCCCCGACTCCACCCCCGCCTCCCAGTCCCCGACTCCACCCCCGCCTCCCCGTCCCCGACTCCACCCCCGCCTCCCCGTCCCCGACTCCACCCCCGCCTCCCCGACTCCACCCCCGCCTCCCCGTCCCCGACTCCACCCCCCTCCCCCCCGTCCCCACCCCCGCCTCCCCGTCCCCGACTCCACCCCCGATTCGCCCGTCCCCAACTCGCCCGTCCCCGACTCCGCCTCGCCCGTCCCCGACTCCGCCTCCCGTCCCCGCCTCCCCGACTCCCCGTCCCCGACTCCCCGTCCCCGACTCCCTGTCCCCGACTCCCGCCCCCCCCGCCTCCGCCCCCGCCTCCCCGTCCCCGCCTCCCCGTCCCCCACTCCGCCCCCCCCCCCGCCTCCCCGTCCCCGACCCCGCCTCCCCGTCCCCGACTCCACCCCCGCCTCCCCGACTCCACCCCCGCCTCCCCGTCCCGACTCCACCCCCCCCGCCCCGTCCCCGACTCCACCCCCGCCGCCCCGTCCCCGACTCCGCCACCGCCTCCCGACTCCGCCCCCGCCTCCCCGTCCCCGACTCCGCCCCCCGACTCCACCCCCGCCTCCCCGTCCCGACTCCGCCCCCGCCTCCCCGTCCCCGACTCCGCCCCCGCCTCCCGCCCCGCCTCCCCGTCCCCGACTCTGCCCCCGCCTCCCCGACTCCACCCCCGCCTCCCCGTCTCCGCCCCCGCCTCCCCGTCCGCCCGCCTCCCCGACCCCGACTCCACCCCCGCCTCCCCGTCCCCGACTCCACCCCCGCCTCCGTCCCCGCCCCCGCCTCCCCGCCTCCCCGCCCCCGACCCGGCCTCCCCGACTCCGCCCCCGCACCCCGTACCCGACTCCGCCCCCGACCCCGCCCCCGACCCCGTCCCCGACTCCACCCCCGCCTCCACCCCCGCCTCCCCGTCCCCGACTCCACCCCCGACTCGACCGTCCCCGACTCCACCCCCGACTCGCCCGTCCCCGACTCCGCCTCCCCGTCCCCGACTCGCCCGTCCCCGACTCCGCCTCCCCGTCCCCGACTCGCCCGTCCCCGACTCCGCCTCGCCGTCCCCGACTCGCCCGTCCCCGACTCCGCCTCCCCGTCCCCGACTCGCCCGTCCCCGACTCCGCCTCGCCGTCCCCGACTCCGCCTCGCCCGTCCCCGACTCCGCCTCGCCCGTCCCCGACTCCGCCTCGCCCGTCCCCGACTCCGCCTCCGCCTCGCCCGTCCCCGACTCCGCCTCCGCCTCGCCCGTCCCCGACTCCGCCTCCGCCTCGCCCGTCCCCGACTCTGTTCCTTTCCCAGAACCTTGTAACTATGCAACTACTCACCCCTCTTCCTCCTAGAATCTCTCTTTCTGAAGCTCATACTTCGTGTCATCTACATCCTGATTTACCTCATCTTCACAACTCTTTCCAACCTTGGTTACTGTCTTGTATTACATGCCTGGGCCCTTCACTACATTTCTAAATAATGCCAAAAAGGCCGATCTGCAGGGCATGTCTCTTTCACCAGTCATCATTGTAGTCTTCCAGGCAAAACCATCATCTAACTCGGTGATATTGCACAAGCCAAGATTTTGGTGGCCTTTGGATGAGACGTTAAACCAAGGCCCTGTCTGCTCTCTCAGGTGGATGTAAATGATCCCATGGCACTATTTTGAAGAGGAGCTGGGGAGTTCTCCCTGGTGTCCTGGCCAATATTTATCCCTCAACCAACATCGCTACAACAGATTATCTGGTCATTTATCACATTGCTGTTTGTGGGATCTTGCTGTGCGCAATTTGGCTGCCAACGTTTCCTACATTACAACAGTGACTACACTTCAAATGTACTTCATTGGCTGTAAATCGCTTTGGGACATCCTGAGGTCGGGAAAAGCGCTAGATAAATACAAGTTTTACAAGTACTTCTTTTACATAGTGTGACAGGGAGTGTAGTTCTAAATGAAGCATGCATGAGCTGGGACAGCCCAAATCTGATATTATCAGGGGCCCACAGGCTAAGAAAGAGCCTCACTCAAAGACACCATAGGATGGGTGGTGTCACACATCAAAATGAAAAGTGTCACAGTGGGGCCAATTATCTTAGGTTGGGGCTGGGAGTGTTTGATGGGGACAGTGTGGAGGGAGCTTTACTCTGTATCTAACCCATGCTGTGCCTGCTCTGGGAGTGTTTGATGTGACAGTGTAGAGGGAGCTTTACTCTGTATCTAACCCGTGCTGTGCCTGCTCTGGGAGTGTTTGATGGGACAGTGTAGAGGGAGCTTTACTCTGTATCTAACCCGTGCTGTGCCTGCTCTGGGAGTGTTTGATGGGACAGTGCAGAGGGTGCTTTACTCTGTATTTAACCCGTGCTGTACCTGCCCTGGGAGTGTTTGATGGGACAGTGTAGAGGGTGCTTTACTCTGTATTTAACCCGTGCTGTACCTGCCCTGGGAGTGTTTGATGGGACAGTGTAGAGGGAGCTTTACTCTGTATTTAACCCGTGCTGTACCTGCCCTGGGAGTGTTTGATGGGATAGTGTAGAGGGAGCTTTACTCTGTATCTAACCCGTGCTGTACCTGCCCTGGGAGTGTTTGATGGGACAGTGTAGAGGGAGCTTTACTCTGTATTTAACCCGTGCTGTACCTGCCCTGGGAGAGTTTGATGGGACAGTGTAGAGGGAGCTTTACTCTGTATTTAACCCGTGCTGTACCTGCCCTGGGAGTGTTTGATGGGATAGTGCAGAGGGAGCTTTACTCTGTATCTAACCCGTGCTGTACCTGCCCTGGGAGTGTTTGATGGGACAGTGTAGAGGGAGCTTTACTAAGTATGCGGAATTGATGCCTCAAATAAAGTGTTTCATACCAGCAGCAATGTTGCTCGACTTTAGCATTAAATTCAGAAATAAAGAAGTTCCCTATTCCATGAGTATATTTGGAGATAATGACATTGTGTTAAAGAGACATGCCACACGGGGGGAAGCGGTGTGTGAGGCTTCAGTGCTGACAGGATTCACTGTTTTCTTGGATCGATTTGTATGCAGCTGCAGCAGTTCTGATGTTTCGAGCCAAAAACGCTGAGGGGGTTGAACTTGACACAGAGACAACATTAAAACGTAGGCGTCACCAGTCACTATTACACACAGATTAACAGTGGAATCTGGCACTGAGTAGAGAGATTGCAACTGGGGAACATAAACCCCAAATCCCTGCTGCTGAGGACAAAACATTTAATCAATGACCTCAGTTTAGATCGGAGAAACAGGCTCCAATACTGAGCTCAGTACAGATCCCGGAGAAACAGGCCCCAATACTGAGCTCAGTACAGATCTCGGGAACAGGCCCCAATACTGAGCTCAGTACAGATCTCGGGAACAGGCCCCAATACTGAGCTCAGTACAGATCCCGGAGAAACAGGCCCCAATACTGAGCTCAGTACAGATCTCGGGAACAGGCCCCAATACTGAGCTCAGTACAGATCTCGGGAACAGGCCCCAATACTGAGCTCAGTACAGATCCCGGGAACAGGCCCCAATACTGAGCTCAGTACAGATCTCGGGAACAGGCCCCAATACTGAGCTCAGTACAGATCCCGGGAACAGGCCCCAATACTGAGCTCAGTACAGATCCCGGGAACAGGCCCCAATACTGAGCTCAGTACAGATCCCGGGAACAGGCCCCAATACTGAGCTCAGTACAGATCCCGGGAACAGGCCCCAATACTGAGCTCAGTACAGATCACAGAGAAACAGGGCCCAATACTGAGCTCAGTACAGATCTCGGGAACAGGCCCCAATACTGAGCTCAGTACAGATCCCGGAGAAACAGGCCCCAATACTGAGCTCAGTACTGATCTCGGGAACAGGCCCCAATACTGAGCTCAGTACAGATCCCGGAGAAACAGGCCCCACTACTGAGCTCAGTACAGATCTCGGGAACAGGCCCCAATACTGAGCTCAGTACAGATCTCGGGAACAGGCCCCAATACTGAGCTCAGTACAGATCCCGGAGAAACAGGCCCCAATACTGAGCTCAGTACAGATCTCGGGAACAGGCCCCAATACTGAGCTCAGTACAGATCTCGGGAACAGGCCCCAATACTGAGCTCAGTACAGATCCCGGGAACAGGCCCCAATACTGAGCTCAGTACAGATCTCGGGAACAGGCCCCAATACTGAGCTCAGTACAGATCCCGGGAACAGGCCCCAATACTGAGCTCAGTACAGATCCCGGGAACAGGCCCCAATACTGAGCTCAGTACAGATCCCGGGAACAGGCCCCAATACTGAGCTCAGTACAGATCCCGGGAACAGGCCCCAATACTGAGCTCAGTACAGATCCCGGGAACAGGCCCCAATACTGAGCTCAGTACAGATCCCAGAGAAACAGGGCCCAATACTGAGCTCAGTACAGATCTCGGGAACAGGCCCCAATACTGAGCTCAGTACAGATCCCGGAGAAACAGGCCCCAATACTGAGCTCAGTACTGATCTCGGGAACAGGCCCCAATACTGAGCTCAGTACAGATCCCGGAGAAACAGGCCCCAATACTGAGCTCAGTACAGATCTCGGGAACAGGCCCCAATACTGAGCTCAGTACAGATCTCGGGAACAGGCCCCAATACTGAGCTCAGTACAGATCCCGGGAACAGGCCCCAATACTGAGCTCAGTACAGATCTCGGGAACAGGCCCCAATACTGAGCTCAGTACAGATCCCGGAGAAACAGGCCCCAATACTGAGCTCAGTACAGATCCCAGAGAAACAGGCCCCAATACTGAGCTCAGTACAGATCCCGGGAACAGGCCCCAATACTGAGCTCCGTACAGATCCCGGGAACAGGCCCCAATACTGAGCTCAGTACAGATCCCGGGAACAGGCCCCAATACTGAGCTCAGTACAGATCCCGGAGAAACAGGGCCCAATACTGAGCTCAGTACAGATCCCAGAGAAACAGGCCCCAATACTGAGCTCAGTACAGATCCCGGGAACAGGCCCCAATACTGAGCTCAGTACAGATCCCGGGAACAGGCCCCAATACTGAGCTCAGTACAGATCCCGGGAACAGGGCCCAATACTGAGCTCAGTACAGATCTCGGGAACAGGGCCCAATACTGAGCTCAGTACAGATCTCGGAGAAACAGGCCCCAATACTGAGCTCAGTACAGATCCCGGGAACAGGCCCCAATACTGAGCTCCGTACAGATCCCGGGAACAGGCCCCAATACTGAGCTCAGTACAGATCCCGGGAACAGGCCCCAATACTGAGCTCAGTACAGATCCCGGAGAAACAGGGCCCAATACTGAGCTCAGTACAGATCCCAGAGAAACAGGCCCCAATACTGAGCTCAGTACAGATCCCGGGAACAGGCCCCAATACTGAGCTCAGTACAGATCCCGGGAACAGGCCCCAATACTGAGCTCAGTACAGATCCCGGGAACAGGGCCCAATACTGAGCTCAGTACAGATCTCGGGAACAGGGCCCAATACTGAGCTCAGTACAGATCTCGGAGAAACAGGCCCCAATACTGAGCTCAGTACAGATCCCGGGAACAGGCCCCAATACTGAGCTCAGTACAGATCCCGGGAACAGGCCCCAATACTGAGCTCAGTACAGATCCCGGGAACAGGGCCCAATACTGAGCTCAGTACAGATCTCGGGAACAGGGCCCAATACTGAGCTCAGTACAGATCTCGGAGAAACAGGCCCCAATACTGAGCTCAGTACAGATCCCGGGAACAGGCCCCAATACTGAGCTCAGTACAGATCTCGGAAAAACAGGCCCCAATACTGAGCTCAGTACAGATCCCGGGAACAGGCCCCAATACTGAGCTCAGTACAGATCTCGGGAACAGAACCCAATACTGAGCTCAGTACAGATCTCGGGAACAGGGCCCAATACTGAGCTCAGTACAGATCCCGGGAACAGGCCCCAATACTGAGCTCAGTACAGATCCCGGGAACAGGGCCCAATACTGAGCTCAGTACAGATCCCGGGAACAGGGCCCAATACTGAGCTCAGTACAGATTTCTGGAACAGGCCCCAATACTGAGCTCAGTACAGATCCCGGGAACAGGCCCCAATACTGAGCTCAGTACAGATCTCGGGAACAGGCCCCAATACTGAGCTCAGTACAGATCTCGGGAACAGGCCCCAATACTGAGCTCAGTACAGATCCCGGAAAAACAGGCCCCAATACTGAGCTCAGTACAGATCTCGGGAACAGGCCCCAATACTGAGCTCAGTACAGATCTCGGAGAAACAGGCCCCAGTACTGAGCTCAGTACAGATCCCGGGAACAGACATAGAAAAATAGGAGCAGGAGTAGGCCATTTGGCCCTTCAAGCCTGCTCCGCCATTCAATATGATCATGGCTGATCCTCTATCTCAATACCATATTCCCGCTCTCTCCCCATACCCCTTGATGCCTTTTGCATCTAGAAATCTATCTATCTCCTTCTTAAATATATTCAGTGACTTGGCCTCCACAGCCTTCTGTGGTAGAGAATTCCACAGGTTCACCACCCTCTGAGAGAAGACATTTCTCCTCATCTCAGTCCTAAATGTCCTACCCCGTATCCTGAGACTGTGATCACTCGTTCTAGACCCCCCAGCCACGGGAAACATCCTCCCTGCATCCAGTCTGTCTAGCCCTGTCAGAATTTTATATGTTTCAATGAGATCCCCTCTCATTCTTCTAAACTCTAGTGAATACAGGCATAGTTGATGCAATCTCTCCTCATACGACAGTCCTGCCATCCCAGGAATCAGTCTGGTGAACCTTCGCTGCACTCCCCCTATGGCAAGTATATCCTTTCTTAGGTAAGGAGACCAAAACTGCACACTGTCCCAATACAACGTCCACATGCACGTACTTTCCGTTAGGGGATGCTGGACAGTGATGAGGATCAGGAACCCTGGCTGATTTTATTCCCCACCACCCCCGCCCCAGCACCACCCCACCCCCGCCAACCCTGGGAGGTGGGAGGTGTTGAGGCAAATTTAGTGCCCCCATTGCTGCCGCCAGCAGAGACAATCTAAGCAGGATGGGACAAGTGGTGTTCCCCAGGGATCTGTTCTGGGTCCTCAGCTTTTCACCACCATATTTATTAATAACTTGGATGAAGGAACAGAGGGTTGTATATCCACGTTTGCAGATCACATTAAATTAGGAGGGACAGGAAGTAGTGCAGATGGGACCAGGCAGTTGCAAAGGGACATAGACAGATTGTCAGTGGGCAAAACTGTGGCAGATGGAGTTCAACGTAGGGAAGTGTGAGGTCATCCACTTTGGACCCAAGAAAGAGAAATCGCAGTATTTTCTCAATGGTGAGAAACTGGGAACTGTAGGGGAGCAAAGAGATGTGTGAGTCCAAGTGCACAAATCACTAAAAGCTAACTGACAGGTACAAAAAGCAATCAAAATGGCTAACCGAATGCAGGCCTGTATCTCAAGGGGGCTGGAATAGAAAGGGGAAGAAGTGATGCTTCAGTTGTACAGAGCTCTGGTTAGACCCCATCTGGAGTAACTGGGTTCAGTTCTGGGCACCACATCTCAGGAAGGAAATATTAGCCTTGGAGGGGGTGCAGCGCAGATTCACCTGAATGACACCAGGATTAAAGGGTTAAATTATGAGGACAGGTTTCATAAACTTGGCTTGTACTCCCTTGAGTTTAGAAGATTAAGGGATAATCTGATCGAGGTGTTTAAAATGTTAAAAGGGTTCGATAGGGAAGATAGAGAGAAACTATTTCCTCTGGTGGGGAAATAAAGAACAAGGAGACACAACCTTAAAATTAGAGCCAGGCTGTTCAGGAGTGAAATCAGGAAGCACTTTTTCCACACAAAAGGTAGTGGAAATCTGCAACTCTCTCCATCAAAAGGCTGTGGATGCTGGGGGTCGATTGGAGCTTTCAAGACTGAGATCGATAGATTTTTGTTGGGTAAGGGTATCGAGGGATGTGGGGCAAAGGCAGGTAAATGGGGTTGAGACACAGATGACCGAACTGAATTCTGGAGCAGGCTCAAGGAACTGAATGGCCTCCCTCTGTTCCTCTGGAACAGGAGGAGGCCTGCTGTGCCTGCTCGGAGGTGAAGTACCAGAGCTCCCTTGTCGCTACGTTTTCGTGCTGTCAGACGTCAGCTTCTCTGCTGCATCCAAGGGAATAGCCCTGGCAGGAATTATATCGCAAGTGGGGATGATCTCATAACTCACTGAGATCCCAGGCACAAATAAGCCTGAACTGGTCGCACTCTCCAGGAGTATAAATCATATCGAATTTGCTCCCGCAGAGCAATCCTTATACTCAAAGTATGGTTCGCATTGCTCAACAAACACACACACACACACAATCCATCACTAGGACGGTACTCACTGCGGGGAGTTCTCCGCTGCCTCGGTTTCCCTCCACCTCTGGCTGGGAATCAGGACCACATCTCACAGCCCCTTTTTAAAATGATGTCATGAGAGTTCCACCCCTTCCCTTCTCCTCCCTCCCTCCCCGAATGCTCTGCTTGTTGCACAATCATTCTGTGTGTGGGCATCGCATTTAGAGAGTTTGGGAAAATGCCTGATTGAACAGCACGCAGCTCCATTCGTAGTTCAGACTCAATCTTTCCATTTCACTTCTCCCAATGTATCTTTTTAATTTGTTCTCAGGATGTGGGCAACAACGGCAAGGCCTTCTTTTTACAGAGGACATCAAGAGTCAACCACATAGTGTGGGACTGGAGTCATGTGTAGACCAGGCCGGGTGCGGACGACAGGTTGCCTTCCCTGAAGTGCATTAATGAATCAGTTGGGTTTTGACCACATTCCGGCAGCTTTCAGGGTTATTTTTCTGGTGCCAACCACAAAATCACCAGATTTATTGAAGTCAGCTTCACAACTTGCCCTGGTGGGATTTGAACTCACGATCTCCAGATTGCCAGCCTGCAAGTATAAGCTCTACACTATTATTCCCATTTCTCGCATCTCCTCTCCTGAAGTCACTGGCATCTTATTGGCTAAGATCTGTTCAGCATTGGCTGCTTCTAGTATCTCACCCCAAGTAGACATTCTTTGTACGTGATCCAAGACGTGGGTGGAGGGAGGAGCCAGTGACAGCCGCGCCTGAGCCTGTCCTCGCCCAGTGTCTATGTAGGTGCGCTTAACAGCGAGAGTCACTGGATAGGAATCGGGAGCAGGACCTCTCCTCTCCCTAGAAAGGGTGCTGGGGCTAACTGTTACTTCCTTACCAGTCGCCTGAGGTCAGCTAACTTGACAGAGACTAGATCTTGTCCTCACCCAATGTGCGCACACCCAGGACCTTCCTGCTGTGTGTGACTCAGTCCCACACTCGGTGGTACATTCACCCACTGAGCCATGAAACTTCCTGTCCGGTTATAAAGCAGAAGGACTGCACACAGATCATTTTATCTTATCTACCATTTGAACAAATAATGAAACGCTTTGCTCGTTTAAAAACATAATTAACATTAATAATGAATTATAAAAGTACGAACAATTATTACATATCTTCTATTACATAAAGACCAAGACTGACAGTGTTTTCTCCTTGCCTTTATATTAGGGAATCCTGTACACGTACAGGCCCTGACACTACCACACACACAAACCATACAGTACAATTACAAGAATCAATTCTTCCCTTTACCAGCTGTGTACTGTACATTCAGGAGCTGACACTATGAGCCATACAGTACCAGATGGGGTGAATTGTTTTCTTTCACCTGGTGTACTGTACATGTACAGGAGCTGACATTGATGCACATATGAGGTGAAAGAAGGAATTTTCATTTCTATAGCGCCTTTCATGTTCTCAGGACGTCCCAAAGCACCTTACAGCCAATGAAGCACTTTTGAAGTGTAGTTACCGTTTAGTTTAGGGAAATACAGCAGTCAATTTGCAAACAGCGAGGTCCCACAAACAACAATGAGATACATGACCAGATAATCTGTTTTAGTGGTGCTGGTTGGGGGATAAATATTGGCCAGGACACCAGGAGAACTCCCGTACTCTTTGAATAATGCCATGGGATCTTTTATGCCGCCTCAGTGGGCAGATGGGGGCTCGGTTTAACATCTGACCTGAAAGACGGTACCTCAGACAGTGCAGCACTCCCTCAGTACAGCACTGGGAGTGTCAGCCTAGATTATGTGCTCAAGTCTCTGGAGGGGGTACTTGAACCCACGACCTTCTGACTCAGGCGACAGTGCTACCACTGAGTCAAGGCTGACACCTGACCAGATAATCGGTTTTAGCGGTGTTGGTCGAGGGATAAATACTGGCCAGGACACCAGGAGAATTCCCCTGTTCTTATTTGAATAGTGCAGTATCGGTTGGGAGTGAATCGCTCCCTTTTTTCAGGTGTAATTTACAAATGCACAGAAGCTGACACTAAAACACACGCAAGTTGTACAGCTCCAAACAGGAGTCAAATGTCTTCTTTTATTCGGTCTGTATCGTATGTACACATCGGACAGAGACAGATATAATTAGCCTCCGAGTAGAAGACAGGAATAAATTTGAATGCTACAACAGCCTGCATTCTTCCGCTTTCAAGTTATTCTGACCTGCGTGCCAGGGTCAGTTATCCCTCTTGCTGCTCACCCTGGCAACAAAGCTGCCGGCTGCTGGCATTTGAGCAAACGGAGACATCGGGGGAATGTGCCCAGCAGACCACAGACACCAAATCACACTCTGTGCTGATGATGTTCCCCCACAGCTTTGGCCACCTGATTGATTCCAAGACCAATTATACCAACACAGAGACCACGATTCTGGGCCCACTATTACCTGCAGTTTGTGATTCATTTACTTTGCAATGGATCATTTCAGCCGATGGGGCTGCAGATTACTCCAGAGCTGCATCGCCCCTACCTGCCAACTACTTCCAGCATAGTCCATGAAGAGTTAGGTCCAGATTGATCCTGCGGATATCTGGATTACCGGCCCCTGAATGTCTGTACATTGACTGCTCATCAGGTTGGACTACCTTCCTGTGTGGACTTTCAAGCTCTTTATTTATAATGAGTGACTGTTTGGAACCTGTATTTTGACCATTTTAAAAAAAAATTACTACAGTACAACAACAGACAACAACTTGCATTTATATAGCACCTTTAACATAGTAAAATGTTATCACCGAGATATCCTCACTGCTGTCCTCCCTCAGCACCGAGCGACTTCTCATCCTCGGTGATTTCAACCTCCATCTCAATTCATCATGCTCTCTCTCCTCTGAGTTCACTAGCCTCCTATCCTCCCTTAATCTCTCCCTCCATGTAAACACCCCAATCCGTATTCACGGCCACCCGCTCAACCTTGCCATCTCTCGTGGCCTCGCTACTCCCGTGTCAATCGAAGATGAGACCATCTCTGACCACTTCCTCGTATCGCTCTCCACCCACATCCCCCTTCCCCCACCCAACCCTACTTCCTTCTGATCCCCGAGATAAAACTCTCTCCCAATTCCCTTACAACTGCACTTATGAAATCCCAACTGTCCAGCCTTTGGCCCTCCATTCACATGACATTTCTGCAGCTACCGATCTGCTCAACCACACCCTCACCACCACCTTTGATGCCCTAGTCTCTATTAAAACCATTACTCTCTCTCACCCTGGTCGTTCCCCTGGTACGGCCCACATCTTCACTCCCTCAAGTCAAAGGAATGCAGACTTGAATGGATATGGGGGACACCTGGTTTAGCCATTCACCGCCAGATCTGGCTGGACCACATAAAGCATTATCGGGTCCTGCTCTCATCTGCCAAAACTGCTCACTATTCCAGAATCATTCTGGAATGCAAAGATAACCCCCGGCTATTATTTTCTACTGCTAACCGTCTTCTTAATCTCCTCTCCCCTGTCTCCTCTACACTCACCTCCAACAACAAGTGTGAGGAGCTCATGGACTTCTTTGTCTCTAAGATTGAGACCATCCGTTCAGCTGCCTCTGCCACTTCCCTTCCTACCCCTAGCCCACCGGGCCAAACTTCTTCTAAGGTTCACCCCTGCCCTAGCCCTGAACTCGCATCTTTCTCCAGTTTCTCTCCGATCTCCCCTCCTGACCTCTCTGCACTCATCTTGTCCATGAGACCCACTTCCTGCTCCCTCGACCATATTCCCACTAAACTGCTGACCACCCAACTTCCTTTTCTGGCTCCCATGTTAGCTGACATTGTTAACGGTTCTCTCTCCTCAAGTACTGTCCCCCTCTCCCTCAAATCTGCCGTCATCACCCCTCTCAAAAAAAAACCCTTAACCCCTCCGTCCTTGCAAACTACCGCCCCATCTCCAACCTCCCTTTCCTCTCCAAAGTCTTTAAACATGTTGTCGCCTTCCAAATCCGTGCCCATCTTTCCCGCAACTCCATGTTTGAATCCCTCCAATCCGGTTTCCACCCTTGCCACAGTACCGAAACGGCTCTCATCAAAGTCACAAATGACATCCTTTGTGACTGTGACAAAGTAAACTATCCCTCCTCATCCTTCTGCAGCCTTTGACACGGTTGACCACTCCATCCTCCTCCAACGCCTCCCCACCGTCGTCCAGCTGGGTGGGACTGCACTCGCCTGGTTCCATTCTTATCTATCTAATCGTAGCCAGAAAATCACCTGCCATGGCTTCTCTTCCCACTCCCACATCGTTACCTCTGGGGTCCCCCAAGGATCTATCCTTGGTCCCCTCCTATTTCTCATCTATATGCTGCACCTGCGCTCCTCAAATTCTGCCCTCGAACATTCCCGATTATAATCGCCCAACCATCGGTGGCCGTGCCTTCAGCTGCCTAGGCTCGAAGTTCTGGAACTCCATCCCTAAACCTCTCCGCCTCTCTACTTCACTGTCCTTTTTAAGACGCTCCTTAAAACCTACCTCTGACCAAGCTTTTGGTCATGTGGCTCGGTGTCAATTTTTTGTCTTAAAATACTCCTGTGAAGCGCCTTGGGATGTTTTACGACGTTAAAGGCGCTATATAAATACATGTTGTTGTTGTTGTAAAACACCCTAAGCCGCTTCACAGGAGCGTAATCAGACCAAAATCGACACCGAGCCACATAAGGAGATATTAGGACTGATGACCAAAAGCTTGGTCAAAGAGGTAGGTTTTAAGGAGCGTCTTAAAGGAGGAAAGAGAGGCGGAGAGCTTTAGGGAGGGAATTCCAGAACTTAGAACAAACAGCTGAAGGCACGGCCACCTATGGTGCAGCAATGGAAATCGGGGATGCGCATGAGGCCAGAATTGGAGGAGCGCAGAGATCTCAGAGGGCTAGAGGAAGTTACAGAGATAGAGGGGCGAGACCATGGAGGGATTTGCAAACTATCTGATCTCCTGTGAGGCTGCTCATAGGTTGTCTGGGTTTGAAGCACAGCTGTGATGTTTAGCTGCTGACTGAACGGTCCCTTTAAGGTCACTGATCTTAATAAGCAAATCTAAGTAACTACAGCAAGCAGAGGACAGGTGTAAATTTCAGGCTCCAGGTCAAAGACTGGGTTTCTTTCTCTCTGTTTTTTAATCAATTGTTTTGCAACTGGTAACTGGTGTATGCTATATCAACAGGAGCAGATAACCTGTGGTGTTGGTCAAGGTAAGTGAGAAGATATCAAGATGGAGATCGATAGATTTTTGGACAATAAGAGAATCAAGGGATATGGGGATAAGTGGAGTTGAGGTAGAAGATCAGCCATGATCTTATTGAATGGTGGAGCAGGCTCGAGGGGCCGTCTGGCCGACTCCTGCTCCCATTTCTTATGTTCTTAGGCTGTGATATGCTGTTTTACAATGACACAAGTGTTATGATTCGCAATGTTATATTCTGCTGCTAGGGTGAAGCTGTGCACCTTTCAGGACACGAACTCTAATGGCGGTTACCTAAATATAGCTCGATACCAATTGGATGGGACAAAAATATTCTGACTCCTGTGTCGTTCAGCTATTGTTATATAAATAGCTGGCAGATCTCCGGTGGCATTGCTCACATTACAACAGCTAACAATGTTTTACAATGACAGGAACATTATAGCATGTAACGCACAATGTATCATTCTGCCGCAAAGCTGAAGCTCTGTTTAAGCTAGTCTATCTTTTTAAGGGCTCAAAGTCCAATTGCTGTATGTGTTCAAGACTGTTTCCTCAGTCAATATGTTGCCACTGTGGAACTTTAAAGTTATTACATAAGAACATAAGAATCAGGAGGAGGAGTCGGCCATACGGCCCCTCGAGCCTGCTCCACCATTCAATCAGATCATGGCTGATCATCGACCTTAACTCCACTTTCCCGCCCAATCTCCATATCCCTCGATTCCCCTGGAGTCCAAAAATCTATCGATCTCAGCCTTGAATATACTCAAAGACTCAGCATGCACAGCCCTCTAGGGCAGAGAATTCCAAAGATTCACAACCCTCCGAGTGAAGAAATTCCTCCTCATCTCAGTCTGAAATGGCCGACCTCTTACCCTGAGACTATGCCCCCCAGTTCTAGACTCTCCAGCCAGGGGAAACAACTTCTCAGCATCTACCCTGTCAATCCCCCTCAGAATCTTATATGTTTCAATGAGATCACCTCTCATTCTTCTAAACTCCAGAGGGTATAGGCCCATTCTACTCAATCTCTCCTCATAGGACAACCCTCTTGTCCCAGGAATCAATCTAGTGAACCTTTGTTGCACCGCCTCTAAGGTAAGTATATCCATCCTCAGATAAGGAGACCAAAACTGTGCACAGTACTCCAGGTGTGGTTTCACCAAAGCCCTGTTGAATTGTAGCAAGACTTCCTTACTTTTGTACTCCAACGCCCTTGCAATAAAGGCCAACATGCCATTTGCCTTCCTAATTGCTTGCTGTACATAATATGATTGAATTTTACATTAAGTTTGAGAGTGATGTAGTCCAATCTGAAACTAAAGTCTTCAATCTAAACAGAGGAAACTACAAGGGTATGAGGGACAAGTTGGCCATGGTAGATTGGGAGACTACACTAAAAGATATGAAGGTGGACATACAATGGCTAACATTCAAGGAAATAATGCATAATTTGCAACAAACATATATTCCTCTAGGGCATAAAAACCCAAAAGGAAAAGTGATCCAACCATGGCTAACAAAAGAAATTAAAGCTAGTATTAAGTCAAAGGAGGAAGCTTATAAAGTTGCCAGAAAAAGCGGTCAGCCTGAGGTTTGGGATCTTTTTAGAAATCAACAAAGGGGGACCAAGAAATTGATAAAGAAAGGGAAAATGGAATATGACCACAAACTAGCGAAAAATATAAAAACGGATTGTGAAAGCTTCTATAGGTATGTGAAAAGGAAAAGACTGGCGAAGGTAAATGTAGGTCCTTTACAGTCAGAGACGGGAGAATTTATAATGGGGAATGAGGAAATGGCCGAGAAATTAAATAAATACTTTGTTTCTGACTTCACGGAGGAAGACACAAAAAACCTCCCAGAAATACGAGAAAACCATGGGTGTGACGAGAATGAGGAACTTAAAGAAATTATTATTCGTAAAAAAAACAGTACTAGCAAAATTAATGGGACTAAAAGTCGATAAATCTCAAGGACCGGATGAGCTACATCCTAGGGTTTTGAAAGAGGTGGCCATTGGAATAGTGGACGCATTGGTTGTCATCTTCCAAAATTCTATAGATTCTGGAATGGTTCCTGCAGATTGGAGGATAGCAAATGTAACCCTGCTATTTAAGAAAGGAGGGAGAGAGAAAACGGGGAACTACAGACCTGTTAGCCTCACATCAGTAGTTAGAAAAATGCTGGAATCTATTATAAAGGATGCAATAACTTAGAAACTAATAGTAAGATTGGGCAGAGTCAACATGGATCTATGAAAAGGAAGTCCTGTTTGACAAACCTATTGGAGTTCTTTGAGGATGTAACTAGTGGAGTAGACAAAGGGGAACCGGTAGATGTGGTGTATTTGGATTTTCAGAAGGCCTTCGATAAGGACCCACACAAGAGGTTGGTGAACAAAATTAGGGCACATGGAATTGGGGGTAATATACTAGCATGGATTGAGAATTGGTTAACAGACAGAAAACAAAGAGTAGGGATAAACGGGTCTTTTTCAGGATGGCAGGCTGTGACTAGTGGGGTACCACAAGGATCAGTGCTTGGGCCCCAGCTATTCACAATCTATATCAATGATTTGGATGAGGGGACTAAATGTAATTTGCTGATGATACAAAGCTAGGTGGCAGTGTCAGTTGTGAAGAGGCTTCAAGGGGATCTCGACAGGCTCAGTGAGTGGGTGGGAACATGGCAGATGGAATATAATGTGGATAAATGTGAAGTTATCCACTTTGGTAGAAAAAACAGAAAGGCAGAGTATTTCCTAAATGGTGAAAGATTGGGGAATGCAGATGCTCAAAGGGACCTGGGTGTCCTTGTACATGAGTCACTGAAAGTGAATGTGCAGGTGCAGCAAACCATTAGGAAGGCAAATGGTATGCTTGCCTTCATTACAAGAGGATTTGAGTACAGGAGTAAAGAAGTCTTACTCCAATTATATAGGGCCTTGGTGAGACCACACCTGGAGTACTGTGTACAATTTTGGTCTCCTTACCCAAGGAAGGATATACTTGCCATAGAGGGAGCGCAACGAAGGTTCACGAGATTGATTCCTGGGATGGCGGGACTGTTGTATGAGAAGAGATTGAGTAAACTAGGCCTGTATTCTCTTGAATTCAGAAGAATGAGAGGGGATCTCATTGAAGCATACAAAATTATTACAGGGCTTGATAGGGTGGATGCTGGGAGAATGTTTCCCTTGGCTGGGGAGTCTAGAACCAGGGGCCACAGCCTCAAGATAAAGGGTCGGCCATTCAGGACTGAGATGAGAAGAAATTTCTTCACACAGAGGGTGGTGAATCTTTGGAATTCTCTACCCCAGAGGGCTGCGGAGGCTCAGTCATTGGGTATATTCAAAACAGAAGTCGATAGATTTCTGACTAGTAAGGGCATCAAGGGATATGGCGATGGGGCCGGTGAATGGAGTTGAGGCAGAGGATCAGCCATGATCTTACTGAATGGCGGAGCAGGCTCGAAGGGCCGAATGGCCGACTCCTGCTCCTAATTCTTATGTTCTTATGTACCTGCAGGCTAACTCTGTGTTTCTTGTACGAGGACACCTAATCTCTCTGAACACCAACCTTTAACAGTTTCTCACCATTTAAAAAATATTCTGCTTTTCTATTCTTCCTACCAAAGTGAATAACCTCACAATTCATTGTATGTGAAGCGGTTTGAGATGTTTGAGAGATATTAAGGGGATGCTATATAAAATGCAAGTCTCCCTTTCTTTAAACGCCACCTCTCTTTCACCTGTAGCTTCGTGGTTGCCCCGGGCTTCCATTCACAGACTGCCCGACTGCGAGACACTGACCCAGTTAGGATTCAGTGATGTTCCCTATTCTTCTCTTGCTCTCCACTAAAAGGCGGCAAAGGGAATGTCATCAGAATAGCTTATCCCAGCCTGGCCTCCGCCTGGCAAGTGGCTACAGTCACCCGATTAAAATCAGGATCTCAGCGTGTGGGGGAAATAGCCAGCGCAGACCCCCCGCCCCCTCCTAGCACTCTCGCCTCTGAGCCAGACAGTCGTGGGTTCAAGTCCCACTCCAGAAACTCGAGCCCCATAATCCAGGCTGACAGTCCACTGAACTACTGAGGAAATGCTACGCTGTTGGAGGTGCCGTCTTTCGGATGAGACGTTAAACCGTGTGGAGCAGAAACACCAGCATTGACCTGTTGGGCCGAATAGTCTGTTTCTGTGCTGTAAATACTTTGAAATACTTTATAACTTTGTCTGTCCTCTCAGGTGGACATAAAAGATCTCGCGACATTATTGGAAGAAGTACAGGCGAGTTCTCCCTGGTGTCCTGGCCAATATTTATCCCTCAAACAACAAATGTAAAAATTATCTGGTCATTTTCTCAGTGCTGTTTGTGGGAGCTTGCTGTGCACAAATTGGCTGCTGCGTTTCCTACATTACAATAGTGACTACACTTCAAAAGTACTTCATTAGTTGTAAAGCGCTTCAACGGAGATCGTGAAAGGCGCTATAGAAATGCAAGCCTTTCTTTCTTCGATAGTATGGCTCGACAGCAATCCACTGGTTTAATTGCGACTTTCAGCGATGGTACACAGGCACAGCATCAATGACTCAGAGACCACACTCACTCGAGCTCAAAGCCTCGCCTCCCTTGCAGCAGGCTCCCACGCGTTCTTCAGGCACATATAATTACAACCAGACGCACAGATACTAGCTTTCTGCGCCGAAGCCCTCTCTGCTCTCAGCGCTGTGCAGGTTTGCTACTAGTTAACAATACTCCTGATAAGAGCCACAAACTCTCAGTGACCCAAAACAAGGAGGGAATGGGGAAAACAAACCCTCAGCTGTCAAGTACAATTTAGTGAAAGAGAGAGAAGCAAAGCTGCTACCTAAAACAAGTAAGGGAAAGGGCAGAGGACTTTGTTCTATAATTAATGGCGAGGGGAAAAGGTTGGTGGCAGCAGAGGGAGGTCAAAGGATACAGGCTGCACTTTGTTTTGGATTGAATAACCACCGATATATAAAAACAAATTAATAAAACCTTCAAAAAAAGGAATTTGCCAGTAGTTTATAAGATAAACAAACAGCTTGGGAAAAAAAGGAGGGGAAAAATTCCTGCGCCAGGTTTAGCCTTTTCTTGGAGAACGAAGGGGTGATAGTGGCCTCGGAGAGTCTCGAAACAGCAGGGCAAGCAGGCTTCGCAGTTAGCCGAGAAATACCTTCTGCCACAACTTGTTATTTAAGTCTTTAATAAGTGGGTCAGCTTGTCTCCATGTGAGGCAAGTTAATCCGAAGCCACGCACTCAAAGCAAACCATCTGACGCTTGGCCCCCAACCAGCACTTGACAGGGGTTTATTTCCTCCTGTTTATTTACTTTTTCTTTTATTAGATTTTTCTTTTCCAAAGGGTTACGTTGTGCGCGCTTGCAGGGCAGGGAATTTTGCCCCATGCTACTGTGCTTGGCTCCATCTGGCCAGTGCCCTCACGACCTCGCTGCCCTTTCGTTTGAGAATGGCGCGCGCACACACACACACACACACACACACACAATCACGCCCACAAATGCATTCGCAGGCACACGCACATGCTCACGCTCACACGAGCACGCACACGCTCACACACACGGGCGCGCACACACTACAGGGATGACCTTCCCCCAACTGAACTGCCACAGTTTAAACAATCTTTCAGGAGTGTGAACCTCTGATTGGGGGGCAAACAGTAAAGGGGCTGTTGGTCTCAGCCTCTTATGAGAGAGACAAGAGGCCATTGCCCCTGCCCAGCTGAGCAGTCACATTCTCCCGCTCCACAATCCACAGGGCAGGCACAGCACGGCTCAACATCCTGCAATCTCCTACACTGGCTGCGTGTTCAGCGAGCACAACTCTCTGACCAAGTACCGCACCCCAAGCACTGAAACTGCCAGATTGTGAGCAGTAACAAATAGCCTGAATAATACTGAAACAAAAGCCCTTCTGAAGCTCGGGTCAGCTCCGACATCTCTCAGAGCTGACAGAGAAGGTAGCAGGGCAACAGTGAGATGTGCTCAGTGTCCAAAAACCACCATCACGAGAGACACCTCCACTCTCTCTTCCCATAAGTACTGCAGTATCCACACAAGGCCAAAAGGAGCAATCATCCACAAATTTATTACAAGGGGACAAGCGACTTTAAGCGGTGTTATTCTGTATGTACTCAACCACAAACTGCGGCATTCTATGCTATCCAGACTTACATCCTCACTCCACCACCTCCCCCCACCCTACCTCTGCACCCTCCTCCAGCACAACATCCCCACTCACACCCAACACTGGTCCCATTCCTCTCCCTCCATCAGTGGCACAGCTTTCAGCCAACAGACCCTACCCTCGGAAACTCTCTCCCTAAACCCCGAACCCTTACTATATATCCCCTCCCCTTCAACAACCCTCTGAAAACCCAGCTCACCGACCATGCCTTCAGTCTCCTGCCCGAACCTCCTCCTCGTTGCCTAATTCCCCTCGTGAAGTGCGGTGGGAGATTTCACGAACAAACTCGACACGAGTCTAAGGCTTTGTTGTTGGCGAGCTCTCCAGGTGTTGTTGGCCTCGCCCCTCCCTATCTCTGTAACCTCCTCCAGCCCTGTAACCTCCTCCAGCCCTACAACCCTCCGCGATCTCTGCGCTCCTCCAATTCTGGCCTCTTGCGCATCCCCGATTTTCATCGCTCCACCATTAGCGGCCGTGCCTTCAACTGCCTGAGCCCCAAGCTCTGGAATTCCCTCCCTAAATTCTCCGCCTCTCTCTCCTCCTTTAAGACGCTCCTTAAAACCAACCTCTACCAAACTTTTGGTCACCTGTCCTAATATCTCATGTGGCTCAGTGTCAATTTTTGTCTGATAATGCACCTGTGATGTGCCTTGGGATGTTTTACTACGTTAAAGCTGCTATATATAGGGCAGTGATTGTAGGGGACTTCAACTTCCCTAATATTAACTGGGATAAAATTAGGGTGAAAGGTATAGAGGGGGCAGAATTCTTAAAATGCATTCAGGAGAACTTTTTTAGCCAGTACGTAACAAGCCCAACAAGAGAGGGGCGGTTCTGAACCTAGTTTTAGGGAATGAAGCTGGGCAGGTGGAAAGGGTATCAGTGGGAGAGCATATTGGTGGTAGAGATCATAATTCACTTAGATTTAGGGTAGTTATGGAAAAGGACAAGGATAGACCAGGAACAAAAGTTCTCAATTGGGAAAAGCTAATTTTACTAAGCTGAGAGGTGATTTAGCCAAAGTGGACTGGAGACAGAAACCTGAAGGTAAATCAGTGTCAGAGCAGTGGGAGGCATTCAAGGAGGAGATAGTGAGGGTTCAGAGCAAGTATGTTCCCTTAAAGAAAAAGGGTTGAACTAACAAATCTCGAGCTCCCTGGATGTCAAGGGGCATACAGGGTAGGATAAAGAAAAAAAGGGAAGCTTATGACAGATACCGAGGACTCAATACTGCAGAAAGCCGAGAGGAGTATAGAAAGTGCAGGGGTGAAATCAAAATTGAAATTAGGAAAGCAAAGAGAGGGCATGAAAAAATATTGGCAAGTAAAATCAAGGAAAACCCAAAAGTGTTTTATAAATACATTAAGAGCAAGAGAATAACTAAAGTAAGAGTAGGGCCTATTAGGGACCATAAAGGTAATCTGTGTGTGGAAGCGGAAGACATGGGTATGGTTCTTAATGAATACTTTGTGTCTGTTTTCACAAAAGAGAGGGCTGATGCAGACATTGCAATCAGGGAGGATGAGTGTGAAATATTAGATGAGATAAACATAGTGAAAGAGGAAGTATTAAGGGGTTTAGCAGCTTTGAAAGTGGATAAATCCCCAGGCCCGGATGAAATGTATCCCTCACTGTTAAGAGAAGTAAGAGAGGAAATAGCAGAGGCTCTGACCATCATTTTCCAATCCTCTCTGGCAACAGGTGTGGTGCCAGAGGACTGCTAACGTGGTACCGTTGTTTAAAAAGGGAGAAAGGGATAGCCAGTCAGCCTAACCTCAGTGGTGGGAAAACTATTGGAAAAAATTCCGAAGGACAGGATAAATCTTCATTTAGAAAGACACGGATTCATCAGGAACAGTCCACATGGATTTGTTAAGGGAAGGTCGTGTCTGACTAACTTGATTGAATTTTTTGAGGATGTAACAAGGAGGGTCGATGAGGGTAGTGCGTTTGATGTAGTGTATATGGATTTTAGCAAGGCTTTTGATAAGGTCCCACATGGCTGACTAGTCACGAAAGTAAAAGCCCATGGGATCCAAGGCAAAGTGACAAGTTGGATCCAAAATTGGCTCAGAGGCAGGAAACAAAGGGTAATGGTCGAATGGTGTTTTTGTGACTGGAAGGTTGTTTCCAGTGGAGTTCTGCAGGGCTCAGTACTGGGTGCCCTGATTTTTGTGGTATATATCAATGATTTGGACTTGAATGTAGGAAGTATGATTAAGAAGTTTGCAGATGATGCAAAAATTGGCCGTGTGGTTGATAATGAAGGAAAAAGCTGCAGACTGCAGGAAGATATCAATGGACTAGTCAGGTGGGCAGAACAGTGGCAAATGGAATTCAATCTGGAGAAGTGTGAGGTAATGCATTTGGGGAGGGCTAACAAGGCAAGGGGAATACACTATAAATGGTAGGACACTGAGAAGTGCAGAAGATCAGTGGGACCTTGGAGTGCATGTCCACAGATCCCTGAAGGTAGCAGGACAGGTAGATAAGGTGGTGAAGAAGGCATACGGGATACTTGCCTTTATTAGCCGAGGCATAGAATATAAGAGCAGGGAGGTTATGCTTGAACTGTATAAAACACTAGTTAGGCCGCAGCTAGAGTACTGCGTGCAGTTCTGGTCACCACGTTACAAGAAGGATGTAGTTGCACTAGAGAGGGTACAGAGGAGATTTACAAGGATGTTGCCTGGACTGGGGAATTTTAGCTATGAGGAAAGACTGGATAGGCTGGAGTTGTTTTCTTTGGAACAGAGGAGGCTGAGGGGAGACCTAATTGAGGCGTATAAAATTATGAGGGGCCTAGATAGAGTGGATAGGAAGGACCTATTTCCCTTAGCAGAAGGGTCAATAACCAGGGGGCACAGATTTAAAGGAATTGGTCAGAGGTTTAGAGGGGAGTTGAGGAGAACTTTTTTCACCCAGAGGGTTGTGGGGGTCTGGAACTCACTGCCTGAAAGGGTGGTAGAGGCAGAGACCCTCATCACATTTAAAAAGTACTTGGATATGCACTTGAAGTGCTGTAACCTACAGGGCTACGGACCAAGAGCTGGAAAGTGGGATTAGCGTGGACAGCTCTTTGTTGACTGGCACAGACAAGATGGGTCGAATGGCCTCCTCCTGTGCTGTAGATTTCTATGATTCTATGATATATGCAAGTTGTTGATGTTGGCGAGCTCTCCACTACCCTCTGAAATCCTGCAGTAGTTTTTATTCTTTTTTGACAGCTGAAAATGACCAGAAGTAGGCAGTGGCAGCACAGACTATGAATGAACAATGATAGTGGCTCAGCCTGAAGCGTGACAGGAAATCGAGATGGGAGCTAATCCTTTGACAATGACTGTCATTATCTGGTTCTGGTTCATAACTATAAGTCGGGGCTTAGTCTGCATATAACAGTCACCTGTCGTTCTTCATCCTAATGGAATTGTTCGAAGTTACAACAGACACAAGCTGCTCTATTAATAGAGAGAGAGAGAGATATCAACCCGGGAACCCAATGTGACCCAGACAGGTTTTGGCAGATGTTACAGTCCTTCAACACAGAACAGATGGCGGCCACTTACCAGAACTGTACATCAACCTCCACATGGCACGGTATCAGCCCCATGCCAGAGACGGCCCATGCCCGACCCGTACCCAACCCAACCCGCACCACCCTGCCGGTCACAGTCCAATGCGTGTGACGTTCCTCCCACTCTCACTTTCTTTTTTACATCTTCTTAGGACATGGGCAGAGCTGGCAAGGCAGTATTATTGCTCATCCCTAGTTACCCTCTGGTACGGAGTCAACCATATATTGTTGCAGGACTGGAGTCACGTGTAGGCCAGGCTGGCTAAGGATGGCAGGTTCCCTTCCCTGAAGGACATTAGTGAACCGGTTGGGTTTTTACGACAATCCCTGCCGGTGCTCGTCCAGTACCACAACCACTAGGCTACGTGAACCCCCACACCCACTCCAACTGCAATCTGCTCTGTAAGTAAAGACAGGACAGGGCTGGGGTCAGAGTGGCCTGTGCAAAGGGAGCGAGTCATTTGGGAATCCCAATGTTTAGGGGGTTGTTTCCTACTGGTCATAAGAGCATAAGAACATAAGAAATAGGAGCAGGAGTAGGCCATTTGGCCCCTCAAGCCAGCTCCGCCATTCGATAAGATCATGGCTGATCTTCTACCTCAACTCCAAAGATTCACCATCCTCTGAGTGAAGAAATTTCTCCTCATCTCAGTCCTAAATGGCCGACGCCTTATTCTGAGACTGTGAGCCCTGGTTCTAGACTCCCCAGCCAGGGGAAACAGCCTCCCTGCATCTACCCTGTCAAGCCCGGTAAGAATTTTGTATGTTTCAATGAGATCACCTCTCATTCTTCTAAACTCTAGAGAATATAGCCCTAGTCTACTCAATCTGTCCTCATAGGATAATCCCGCCATCCCAGGAACCGGTCTGGTGAACCTTCGTTGCACTCCCTCTATGGCAAGTACATCCTTCCTTAGGTATGGAGACCAAAACTGTACACAATACTCCAGGTGTGGTCTCACCAGGGCCCTATATAATTGCAGTAAGACATCCTTGCTCCTGTACTCAAATCCTCTTGTAATAAAGGCCAATATACCATTTGCTTTCTTAATTGCTTGCTGTACCTACATGTTAACTTTCAGTGATTCGTGTACAAGGACACCCAGGTCCCTCTGAACACCAACATTTCCCAATCTCTCTCCATTTAAAAAGTACTCTGCTTTTCTATTTTTCCTACCAAAGTGGATGACTTCATAATTCTCCACATTATATTCCATTTGCCATGTTCTTGCCCACTCACTTAGCCTGTCTATATCCCCTTGAAGCCTCCTTGAATCCTCTTCACAACTTACATTCCCACCCAGCTTTGTATCATCAGCATATTTGGTCCCCTTATCCAGATCATTGATATAGATTGTGAATAGCTGAGGCCCAAGCACTGATCCTTGCGGTACCCCACTAGTTACAGCCTGCCAACCCAAAAATGACCCGTTTATTCCTACTCTCTGTTTTCTGTCCGTTAACCAATCCTCAATCCATGCTAGTATATTACCCCCAATCCCATGAGGCCTAATTTTGTTTAATAACCTCATGTTGCACCTTATCGAATGCCTTCTGAAAATCCAAATGCACCACATCCACTGGTTCCCCCCTTATCTATTCTGCTAGTTACAACCTCAAAAAACTCTAATAGATTTGTCAAACACGATTTCCCTTTCATAAACCCGTGCTGACTCTGCCCAATCCTATTATTATTTTCTAAGTGCCCTGTTACCACGTCCTTAACAATAGATTCTAGCATTTCCCCTACTACTGATGTCAGGCTAACTGGTCTGTAGTTCCCAGTTTTCTCTCTCCCTCCTTTCTTAAATAGTGGGGTTACATTTGCCACCTTCCAATCCGCAGGAACCGTTCTAGAATCTAGGGAATTTTGGAAGATGACAACCAATGCATCCACTATCTCTATATTTTTGGGCAGGACCCCAGAGAATTCCCCTGGCTTTCGTCGAATAGTGCCGTGTGATCTTTAACATTCACCTGAACAGGCAGATGGGGGTCTCGGTTCAACACCTTCATTTTCAGATCCTGTGGCGTATCCTCAGTACTGTACTGAAGCACAGTGAGGAACTTGGTGCAGACCCCAAATACAAAAGTTAGGAAGTTATGATAAACCTTTATACAACACTGGTTGGGCCCCAGCTAGAGCATTGTGTCCAATTCTGGGCACCACTTTAGGAAGGACGTGATGGTCTTAGAGGGTGCAGAAGAGATTTACCAGAATGGTACCAGGGATGAGAGACTTCAGTTGTGTGGAGAGACTGGAGAAGTTGAGTCGTTTTCCTTAGAGCAGAGAAGGTTAAAAGATTAGATAGAGGTGTTCAAAATGATGAAGGGTTTTGATCGAGTAACTAAGGAGAAACCGTTTCCACTGGCAGGAGGGTCGGTAACCAGAGGACACAGAGTGAAGGAACATGGAAAAAAGAACCAGAGGGGAATTGAGGAGAAATTGTTTTACGCAACGAGTTGTTGTGATCTGGAATGCACTGCCTGAAAGTGAGAGGAAAGAATTAATATGAAGGCGGGAAATTTTAAATAAAAACTGAAACGTCTGGAAATGGGCAGCAGGTCTGATGGCATCTGAAGGAAGGGGGTCCTCAGGTGTCCTGCAAACATTGTTCTGGGCTGGGAAGCGGAAAAGCAGGCAGGGTTCCTACTCCTGATTACTGTCCAGTCACTCCTGCTGGACTACTTAGTGTGTGTGGACATTGGCTGAGGTTAGGACTGGGCTTGGCTGTGATGCTCCATGAATCACTTGCTAACACTCGCTGTCAAAGGTCATACGTGAAGAATGACCCGCCCCTGGGCAGCTGGCACCGATGGAACGTTGCCCCAGTGGGAACTTTGAGAGGACTCAAATTGGGGGAGGGGAAAGAAACTGTAAACTAGAACAACTTGTAAGGTTCATAATACAGTAAAAAACCAAGCTGAATATAGAAAGTACAGAGGAGATCTAAAAAGGGAATAAGAGGGGCCAAGAGTGTGTATGAGAATAGATTAGCGACTAATATAAAAAGGGAACCCAAGGTCTTTTATAAACATATAAATAGTGGAAGGGTGGGGCCGATTTGGGACCAAAAAGGAGACCTTCTTGCGGAGGCAGGGGGCATGGCTGAGGTTAACCTCAGTAGTGGGGAAGCTTTTAGAAATGATAATCCGGGACAAAATTAACAGTCACTTGGACAAGTGTGGATTAATTAAGGAAAGCCAGCACGGATTTGTTAAAGGCAAATCATGTTTAACTAACTTGATTGAGTTTTTTGTTGAGGTAACAGAGAGGGTTGATGAGGGCAGTGTGGTTGACGTGGTGTACATGGAATTCAAAAGGCGTTTGATAAAGTGCCACATAATAGGCTTGCCAGCAAAGTTGAAGCCCATGGAATAAAAGGGACAGTGGCAGCATGGATACGAAATTGGCTAAGTGACAGGAAACAGATAGTGGTAAACGGTTGTTTTTCAGACTGGAGGAAGGTATACAGTGGTGTTCCCCAGGGGTCGGTACTAGGACCACTGCTTTTCTTGATAAGAACATAAGAATTAGGAACAGGAGTAGGCCACACGGCCCCTCGAGACCTGCTCCAGCAGTCAAAAAGATCATGGCTGATCTTCGACCTCGACTCCACTTTCCCGCTCCATCCCCATATCCCTTGATTCCCCTAGAGTCCAAAAAATCTATCTATCTCAGCCTTGAGTATACTCAAAGACTCCGCATCCACAGCCCTTTGGGGTAGAGAATACCAAAGATTCACAACCCTCTGAGTGAAGAAATTCCTCCTCATCTCAGTCTTAAATGGCTGATCCCTTATCCTGAGACTATGCTCCCTAGTTCTAGATTCTCCAGCAAGGTATCAGGCAACGTATGGTGTATGGCGCAAGATGCCCTGCTCCAGAAAGATTTGGCCAGTTTAATTTACCTCAAAGCCCAATTTTCTATTTTTAGGGGAAAATGTCATTGAGCTGGCCTAATACGCAGGCTGCAAATAGAGAGGAAGTGGTTCGCTTTATCAGGAGGAAGGCAGAGTAAATGCGCTGCTTACTGTTGCACACAATTCTAGTAGGGTCCATTAAGGATGACATAAACCTATGATGGCGAATCCCAAGCCCATTTCAAGCATTGTACACAACCACGCATTTCACATACATGTTCTCTTTGTGCCAAAGTTGCATGTCACACTTTTCTTCTGGAGGTGATGGTTGGTGGACATGGGAAAGCGAACAAATGTCCCAGCTTCCAGCCCAATACCGTGTCTTGCTGTTGGGGAGTTTCTTATTGGGGTTAGCAGCCTTCCATGCAGAGGTTAGCCCAGATCTACTGGGAACCAATCGCTCCCCAGTAATATATATTAATGACTTGGACTTGGGTGTACAGGGCACAATTTCAAAATTTGCGGATGACACAAAACTTGGAAGTTTAGTGAACAGTGAGGAGGAGAGTGATAGACTTCAAGAGGACATAGACAGGCTGGTGAAATGGGCGGACACGTGGCAGATGAAATTGAACGCAGAAAAGTGCGAGGTGATACATTTTGAGAAGAAGAACGAGGAGAGGCAATATAAACTAAAGGGTACAATCCTAAAGTGGGTGCAGGAACAGAGAGACCTGGGGGTATATGTGCACAAATCGTTGAAGGTGGCAGGGCAGGTTGAGAAAGCAGTTAAAAAAGCATACGGGATCCTGGGCTTCATAAATAGAAGCATAGAATACAAAAGCAAGTAAGTTATGATGAACCTGTATCAAACACTGGTTCGGCCTCAACTGGAGTATTAGGTCCAATTCTGGGCACCGCACTTTAGGAAGGATGTGAAGGCCTCAGAGAGGGTGCAGAAAAGATTTACGAGAATGGTTCCAGGGATGAGGGACTTCAGTTACGTGGATAGACTGGAGAAGCTGGGATTGTTCTCCTTAGAGCAGAGAAGGTTAAGAGGAGATTTGATAGAGATGTTCAAAATCATGATCGGTCTAGACAGAGTCGATATAGAGAAACCAGGCAGAAGGGGAAGGGTCAAGAACCAGAGGACACAGATTTAAGGTGATTGGCAGAAGAACCAAAGGCGACATGAGGAAAAACTTTTTTACGCAGCGAGTGGTTATGATCTGGAATGCACTGCCTGAAAGTCCAAAAATGTGCGGGTTAGGTTGATTTGGCTATGATAAATTGACCCTTAGTGTTAGGGGGGGATTAAATAGGTGGGGTTATGGGGATAGGATGGGATATGTTAGGGGGAATTAAATACGTGGGGATAGGGTGGGATAGGTGCAGGCTCGATGTGGGGATTCTGTGTGAGAAAGCAGGGACAGGGTACTGGATTTTGGATGATCAGCCATGATCGTATTGAATGGTGGAGCAGGCTCGACGGGCCGAATGGCCTACTCCTGCTCCTAGTTTCTATGTTTCTATGTTTCAATCACGGCTTTCAAAAGGGAGTTGGATAAGTACCTGAAGGAAATAAATTGGCAGGGCTCTGGGGAAAGGGCAGGGGGAGTGGGACTAGCTGAAGTGCTCTTGCAGAGAGCCGGCACGGGCTCGACGGGCCGAATGGCCTCCTTCTGTGCTGTAACCATACATTCTATTCTATGACGGGGGAAGCAGATTCAATAGTAACTTTCAAAAGGGAATTGGATAAATGCGTAAAAAAGAAAAAATTGCAGGACAATGGGGAAAGAGCAGGGGAGTGGGACTAATTGGAGAGCTCTTTCAGAGAGCCGGCACAGGCACGATGGGCGAATGGTCTCCTAGGATTCTATGAAGTAACAACTAGGCAGGGTTTGGGGCTTTCTTCACTCTTACAAGTTTGAGAACTTCTGTTGGAGACCCCAAATATACACACACACCACACACACACCTGGGCAAACCTACAGTCAAGACTCAACACAAAGCAAACTTCAAGCAGCAACTGGAACTTACCAAAGCAGTTGCCTCTGTGGGGCACAAACATTTTGGAGGCGGAGGCGATGTGAAGCTCTGCTGCGATGAGCGCCTTAATGATGAGGTCCTCGATCTGAGCCATTAAAGCTGCACGGAGGGAGCAGGAGACACACAATGGAAACAGCCTCAATCCAAAGTCTACACAACACACCAACCCCTTCCACCGAACATGGCTATCGCAGCACCAGATAAAACATGACATAAGAACAGAAGAAATAGGAGCAGGAGTCGGCCATTCAGCCCCTCGAGCCTGCTCCACCATTCAATAAGATCATGGCTGATCTTCTATCACATCTCCACTTTCCTGCACTATCCCCATATCCCTTGATTCCATTAATATCCAAAAATTTATCGATCTCTGTCTTGAATATAATCAACGACTGAGCCTCCACAGCCCTCTGGGGTAGAGAATTCCAAAGATTCACCACCCTCCGAGTGAAGAAATTTCTCCTCATCTCAGTCCTAAATGGCCGACCCCTTATTCTGAGACTGTGAGCCCTGGTTCTAGACTCCCCAGCCAGGGGAAACATCCTCCCTGCATCTACCCTGTCAAGCCCGGTAAGAATTTTGTATGTTTCAATGAGATCACCTCTCATTCTTCTAAACTCTAGAGAATATAGGCCTAGTCTACTCAGTCTGTCCTCATAGGACAATCCCCCCATCCCAGGAACCAGTCTGGTGAATCTTCGTTGCACTCCCTCTATGGCAAGTATATCCTTCCTTAGGTAAGGAGACTAAAACTGCACACAATACTCCAGGTGTGGTCTCACCAGGGCCCTATATAATTGCAGTAAGACATCATCACTCTTATAATCAAATCCTCTTGTAATAAAGGCCAACATACCATTTGCTTTCCTAATTGCTTGCTGTACCTGCACATTAACTTTCAGTGATTCGTGTACAAGGACACCCAGGTCCCTCTGAACACCAACATTTCCCAATCTCTCACCATTTAAAAAACTCAGCTTTTCTATTTTTCCTACCAAAGTGGATAACTTCACATTTCCCCACATTATATTCCATTTGCCCTGTTCTTGCCCACTCACTTAGCCTGTCTATATCCCCCTGAAGCCTCTTTACAACTTACATTCCCACCCAGCTTTGAGAAGCACATTTTGCATGCTTCTCAAAGGCAACAATGTGGAGCAGTGTTCTTCACCCTCCACCTCCTGTAGGCCTGATCCTTGCTGAGGTACCACATCGTGGGGCTGCAGACCCCCCCAACCAATTGCCCACCAGGGTGTTGCCCAGAAATAAAAACAGAAAATGCTGGAAATACTCAGCAGCATCTGTGGAGAGAGAAACGTGACGAAGGGTCATCGACCTGAAACGTTGACTCTGTTTCTCTCTCCACAGACGCTGCCTGACCTGCTGAATATTTCCAGCATTTCCTGTTTTTATTTCAGATTTCCAGCATCCGCAGTATCTTGCTTTTGTATTAGTGTTGCCTAGAAAGCTTTGTTCTCCGAGTTTTTTAGTTGTGCGCAGAACTCAGAGGGCGCCTTGCAGCATCAGCCGGGCAGACCTGGTCCAGCAGTGGTGCCCACATAGCTCCAAGGTAAAGGACAAGCCCACGATCGGATCTGTCAATCAGCTGCTCAGCTCAAGTCCCTCTGACAGTCATTACTCTGACAGGGTTTACAGCTCTGGCCTTCTTAATTCAAAATCTCTCCCATCTCCGATAGGTGGACAACCCCCTCCCTGCGGCTGAAGAACAGGATGGGTGAATCTGGTAAAGGGTCAGATCCCTTCCCACCTCAGTCGAGCAGGAATGTACAGGGAGACAGCCAAGGGTCAGTATTTTTGAAGCGCTCCGATAGCAATAAACAATGTAACTGGACGACGCGCCCTGCAGGAGGCGCGACTCACCGGCCGTGTCGGTTCCCTCCTGCTTCAGGTACCGTAGCATGGCGCTCATGCTCCACTTGTTCCCGTAATCCTCCACCTCTGGGTCATCACAGCTGGAAATGACAGAACAACATGTGTCAATTAGTGGAGTGCTCAGAGTCAGGAACTGTGTGCCCTGTTCAAACTGCGATTTCTCCACACCGAGAGTCAGGGCCTGTGGAAAAAAAGAAAGAATTTGCATTTATATAGCGCCTTTCATGACCTCAAGACGTCCTAAAGCTCCTTTACAGCCATTTAAGTACTTTTTGTAGGTAATAAACAGTGAGGAAGATAGTAATAGACTTCAAGAGGACATAGACAGGCTGGTGGAATGGGCAGATGAAATTCAACGTAGAAAAGTCATAGAGTCATAGAGTTATACAGCACGGAAAGAGGCCCTTCGGCCCATCGTGTCCACGCCGGCCATCAAGCCGTCTAATCTAATCCCATATTCCAGCATTTGGTCCGTAGCCTTGTATGCTATGGCATTTCAAGTGCTCATCCAAATGCTTCTTGAATGTTGAGGGTTCCTGCCTCTACCACCCTTTCAGGCAGTGAGTTCCAGACTCCAACCACCCTCTGGGTGAAAAAGTTCTTTCTCAAATCCCTTCTAAACCTCCCGCCCTTTACCTTGAATCTATGCCCCCTTGTTATTGACCCCTCTACTAAGGGAAAAAGCTCCTTAGTATCCATCCTATCTATGCCCCTCATAATTTTGTACACCTCAATCATGTCCCCCCTCAGCCTCCTCTGCTCCAAGGAAAACAAACCCAATCTGTCCAGTCTCTCTTCATAGCTGAAGCGCTGCAGCCCGGGTAACATTCTGGTGAATCTCCTCTGCACCCTCTCCAAAGCGATCACATCCTTCCTGTAGTGTGGCGACCAGAACTGCACATACATTTTGGTAGGAAGAATGAGGAGAGACAATACCAGCTAAATGGTACAATTTTAAAGGGGGTACAAGAACAGAGAGACCTGGGGGTGTTTTTGAAGGGGGCAGGGCAGGTTAACAAAGCAGGTGGGATCCTGAGCTTTATAAATAGAGGCAGAAAGTACAAAAGTCAGGAAGTTATGGTAAACCTTTATAAAACACTAGTTCGGCCCCAGCTGGCGTATTGTGTGCAATTCTGGGCACCGCACTTTAGGAAGGACGTGAAGACTTTGGAGAGGGTGCAGGGGAGATTTACCAGAGTGGTTCCAGGGATGAGGGATTACAGTTATGTGGATAGACTGGAGAAGCTGGGGTTGGAGAAGGCCAAGAGGAGATTTGATAGAGGTGTTTAAAATCACGAAGGGTTTCGATAGAGTAAATAAAGAGAAACTGTTTCCAATGGCTGAAGGGTCGATAACCGGAGGGCCCAGATTTAAGGTGATTGGCAAAAGAACCAGAGGCGACATGAGGAAAAACATTTTTACGCAGCGAGTGGTTAGGATTTGGAATGCGCTGCCTGAGAAGGTGGTGGATACAGACTCAACAGTAGCCTTCAAAAGGGAATTGGATAAATACTTGAAGGAGAAACAATTGCAGGGATATGGGGAAAGAGCGGGGGAGTGGGACTGACTGGATAGAGCCGGCACAGACTCGATGGGCCGAACGGCCTCCTTCAGTGCTGTACTATTCTATGATTCTATCTTGGATGTCTGACAAGCAGCGTGACAAATCAGAGACAGTGGCGGGGTCCAGAGAGGTGGTGGCGAGGCAGAGCTGGGTGTTGTCACCCAAGCGACATTGCCCAATTTGCGCTGAATTCTTTCTGTTTATTATCAAATCTCCTAAAGCGTTATACAATGCAGACATTTGGAATTATACCAACACTTTAAACCTGATGGAATTAATAAAACATTCCACAAAATGTATGTGTTGGAATTGCAATGTCTATTTTAATGGTCATTGATGGACCCTTCACTTCACTTTGAAATCTGAGCTCCTCCCCTTCATATATATAAATGTGTGTTCTGTTACTCTATGCAGCTTCGATTTCAAGATAATCAGAATCAAACCCACACTAAAAAACATTCCATGGGGTTTATCAAACAGGCCATTTTCATTTCATGAAAGGATTCTTTTTATCCCAAATATAATGACTGACTCAGAACTCGCCTGCTGGAGATCACTCTGGTTGGTGCCATTTTACAAGTAGAAATTTCCAATTATTGCCACAAGGGTCAGCATCAAACACTCCCAGGGCAGGTACAGCACAGGTTAGATACAGAGTAAAGCTCCCTCTACACTGTCCCATCAAACACTGCCAGGGCAGGTACAGCATGGGTTAGATACAGAGTAAAGCTCCCTCTACACTGTCCCATCAAACACTCCCAGGGTAGGTACAGCATGGGTTAGATACAGAGTAAAGCTCCCTCTACACTGTCCCATCAAACACTCCCAGGGCAGGTACAGCACGGGTTAGATACAGAGTAAAGCTCCCTCTACACTGTCCCATCAAACACTCCCAGGGCAGGTACAGCACGGGTTAGATACAGAGTAAAGCTCCCTCTACACTGTCCCATCAAACACTCCCAGGGCAGGTACAGCACGGGTTAGATACAGGGTAAAGCTCCCTCTACACTGTCCCCATCAAACACTCCCAGGGCAGGAACAGCACGGGTTAGATACAGAGTAAAGCTCCCTCTACACTGTCCCATCAAACACTCCCAGGGCAGGTACAGCACGGGTTAGATACAGAGTAAAGCTCCCTCTACACTGTCCCATCAAACACTCCCAGGGCAGGTACAGCACGGGGTTAGATACAGAGTAAAGCTCCCTCTACACTGTCCCATCAAACACTCCCAGGGCAGGTACAGCACGGGTTAGATACAGAGTTGGACATTACCTGACATAGTCGCGGCTTTTCTTGTTGATGCTGTAGTTAGTGAGGTGCATGAACTGGTTCTTGATGTTTCGTGTTCCACGGTCGTACTTCACCGTAGCAAACCTATTAAAAAGAAAGTAGAGATTGGGGTTACATTCCCAGGCTGGGGAGCAGTAGGAAACACACAGAACTCCCCTCCACTCAGTGCCTTGTTCCCAACAAAAAGACATCATCCAGCCACTGTGGAAAATTCAGGAGCAAGTTACTCCCCTGGTTCCAAGTGCTTGCAGTTTCAATCTTTCTTCCCAGGCTACCCTGCAGTGGGTTACAGACCGAAACCTAATGGAGGGTTTAGACAAGGTCAATTGTCGGTCTCCAACTGCTACACTGACTGCGATCAGCTAACTCTGCAAAGGGCAGGTACTGGCCTGCATGGCTCAGTACCAAGCTAGGCAGCGCACCTAGGCACCTGCTTACCGGGATTATTATTTTCCCCATCTTCAGGGCAGAAACAGAATGCATTGTGGAAGAGAAAGACACAGGAGAACAGAAACCCAGGGTGCACACAGAGCGGATACAGGAGAACAGAAACCCAGGGTGCACACAGAGCGGATACTGGAGAACAGAAACCCAGGGTGCACACAGAGCGGATACAGGAGAACAGAAACCCAGGGTGCACACAGAGCGGATACAGAACAGAAACCCAGGGTGCACACAGAGCGGATACTGGAGAACAGAAACCCAGGGTGCACACAGAGCGGATACAGAACAGAAACCCAGGGTGCACACAGAGCGGATACAGAACAGAAACCCAGGGTGCACACAGAGCGGATACAGAACAGAAACCCAGGGTGCACACAGAGCGGATACTGGGGTGACAGAAACCCAGGGTGCACACAGAGCGGATACAGAACAGAAACCCAGGGTGCACACAGAGCGGATACTGGGGTGACAGAAACCCAGGGTGCACACGGAGCGGATACAGGAGAACAGAAACCCAGGGTGCACACAGAGCGGATACAGAACAGAAACCCAGGGTGCACACAGAGCGGATACTGGAGAACAGAAACCCAGGGTGCACACAGAGCGGATACTGGGGTGACAGAAACCCAGGGTGCACACAGAGCGGATACAGAACAGAAACCCAGGGTGCACACGGAGCGGATACTGGAGAACAGAAACCCAGGGTGCACACAGAGCGGATACTGGAGAACAGAAACCCAGGGTGCACACAGAGCGGATACAGGAGAACAGAAACCCAGGGTGCACACAGAGCGGATACTGGAGAACAGAAACCCAGGGTGCACACAGAGCGGATACAGGAGAACAGAAACCCAGGGTGCACACAGAGCGGATACTGGGGTGACAGAAACCCAGGATGCACACAGAGCGGATACTGGAGAACAGAAACCCAGGGTGCACACAGAGCGGATACAGAACAGAAACCCAGGGTGCACACAGAGCGGATACTGGGGTGACAGAAACCCAGGGTGCACACAGAGCGGATACAGAACAGAAACCCAGGGTGCACACAGAGCGGATACAGAACAGAAACCCAGGGTGCACACAGAGCGGATACAGAACAGAAACCCAGGGTGCACACAGAGCGGATACAGAACAGAAACCCAGGGTGCACACAGAGCGGATACAGAACAGAAACCCAGGGTGCACACAGAGCGGATACTGGAGAACAGAAACCCAGGGTGCACACAGAGCGGATACAGGAGAACAGAAACCCAGGGTGCACACAGAGCGGATACTGGAGAACAGAAACCCAGGGTGCACACAGAGCGGATACAGGAGAACAGAAACCCAGGGTGCACACAGAGCGGATACAGGAGAACAGAAACCCAGGGTGCACACAGAGCGGATACTGGAGAACAGAAACCCAGGGTGCACACAGAGCGGATACAGAACAGAAACCCAGGGTGCACACAGAGCGGATACAGAACAGAAACCCAGGGTGCACACAGAGCGGATACAGAACAGAAACCCAGGGTGCACACAGAGCGGATACAGAACAGAAACCCAGGGTGCACACAGAGCGGATACTGGGGTGACAGAAACCCAGGGTGCACACAGAGCGGATACAGAACAGAAACCCAGGGTGCACACAGAGCGGATACAGAACAGAAACCCAGGGTGCACACAGAGCGGATACAGAACAGAAACCCAGGGTGCACACAGAGCGGATACTGGAGAACAGAAACCCAGGGTGCACACAGAGCGGATACTGGAGAACAGAAACCCAGGGTGCACACAGAGCGGATACTGGAGAACAGAAACCCAGGGTGCACACAGAGCGGATACTGGGGTGACAGAAACCCAGGGTGCACACAGAGCGGATACTGGAGAACAGAAACCCAGGGTGCTCACAGAGCGGATACTGGAGAACAGAAACCCAGGGTGCACACAGAGCGGATACAATAGCCAAGATGATCAGGAGCTTACCTTGTATATTACAGTAGCAGGTACCTGCACCCATGCCGGGGTGTCTTATTGTCCTGGCATTCCACGGCACTGGATGTGAATCTGCCCCAGTGTCCCAGCACACTGTCCTGGCATTCCACGGCACTGGATGTGAATCTGCCCCAGTGTCCCAGCACACTGTCCTGGCATTCCACGGCACTGGATGTGAATCTGCCCCAGTGTCCCAGCACACTGTCCTGGCATTCCACGGCACTGGATGTGAATCTGCCCCAGTGTCCCAGCACACTGTCCTGGCATTCCACGGCACTGGATGTGAATCTGCCCCAGTGTCCCAGCACACTGCCCTGCCCGGAGGTTATTTACTCGGTCAATACAAGTGAGCCTGAACTGCGCTGCCACCTAGTGGTGAACGAACAATGAAAGACCTTTACCATTTGTGTGACTTTGTTCTTAGTTCCAGAGTTGGCAGGCAGCACCATTGTAGTCCCCTCAGCCCTGCCAAAACTTACCGCCATCCCCGTACACCCTCACAATGCTGCAAACATGTTTCAGTTTTTCATAAACCCTCCCAAATGAAATATTTCACTCCCTAAAGGGCAAGACTTGAACTTAAACCAAAGACAATCAGTTGCCTTTGAATGCCGACAGGGAAGTGGCCAGTGGGGTCTGGAAGAGCCGGTACAAGACTACAAGGGATCAGATAATGTAAGAGAACGAGAAGGCGACAGGCCAGACACAGCTAAATGCCCTGACATTCATACACCGTTAGAAAGACAGACTTGCATTTATAAGGGAAAAGGGATTCGGGGATCGGGCGGGAAAGCGGAGTTGAGGTCGATGACCAGCCATGATCTTACTGAATGACGGAGCAGGCTCGAGGGGCCGTATGGCCTCCTCCTGCTCCTATTTCTTATGTATGCAGCACCTTATCGTTTCTCTCAGACATGTCATATGATGAGCGTCAGTCAGTAGCACACTTGCCTTTGAGCCAGAAAGTCATGGGTTCAAGCTCCGCTCCAGGACCCTGGCACACAATCCAGGCCAACTCTCCAGCGCAGCACAAAACAACTGCGACAACACTGCAAAAAGGTCGTGTTGGGCTCCAGAGGCCGCAAAAGGCGCGACAGAAGCGAGAGTCCCTTCTTTTAGCAAATTACTTTTGAAGTGTGGTGACTGTTGTTATGTAGGCAAACACAGTGGCCATTTTTGTGAACAGGAAGATCCCACACGCAAAAATGCACAAGATGAACGAACAGTTGATCTGTTTTCTGCTGAGGAAGGATGTTTGGCCGGGGCACCAGAACTCTCTATGAATACACTGTGGAATCACTTCAAATTTATGAACTGCTTTTAACATAAAACAATAAAGATCAGCGTCATTGCCTTCACGAACATATGGTCTGTGCGTATGAGGCAGGGAGGGGGTGGGGGGTTCAAGAGGTTCACGGTATCAAATATACTCGGAAACTGTTACATCAATTCCAGCCAATCAGGGTCCGAAGCAGACAAGGTGAGGATGGTGCCCAAGGCTTGCTATAAACAGGAGTGTGCGCCGACACAATGAAAACCCACACACCCGGCCCCTCAGGTCTTCACACATCAGCAGTCTGTGCAAACTGCTCTCAGGAGACGAGCTTCGAAACCCTCGGCAAAATGTTTTCCCAGACTGTTCGCCACTCACCGTGCAAGAAAAAATAACACATTCTGCTTGGGTGATCACGTGCTCAGCAAACCCATTCAAAACAAAAATTAAAGACAAGAAGGGAGAGTGGGCAAAAAAAAACAAACTCGGAACAAAGGTTGAGTGTTGTCGCCATCGTGTGGCCCAATCGTGAACTGCATGCAACAGCATTTATTAACCCGAGGGAAAGGGAGGAGGGCGCTGAGCGGCAGGGAAAAGAGGAACAGAAGCTGGCAAGGGGAGCAGAAGAACGATTAAACAGAAGGGGTTTGGGGTTTTTTTTTTAGCTAGGGAGCTGCAGAGGCCAGGGCACGGTGGCTTAAAGAACGGCCGTCAAAGGTGGAGCAGGGGATGGGAAGTCAACCGGTGTCGGGGCATAACCTTCAAATTAGAGCCAGGCCGTTCAGGGGCGATGTCAGGAAGCACTTCTTCACACAAAGGGTGGTGGAAATCTGGAACTCTCCCCCAAAAAGCTGGTGAGGCTGGGGGTCAACTGAAAATTTCAAAACTGAGATTGATAGATTTCTGTTGTGTAAGGGTATTAAGGGTTAGGGAACTAAGGCGGGTAGATGGAGTTAAGAGACAGATCAGCCGTGGTTTTACATAAAATTACATAGGATATACAGCACAGAAACAGGCCATTCGGCCCAGCCAGTCCATGCGGCGTTTATGCTCCACTCGAGCCTCCTCCCGTCTTTCCTCATCTAAATCTATCAGCATAACCCTCTATTCCCTTCTCCCTCATATGCTTGTCTAGCCTCCCCTTAAATGTATCTATACTATTCGCCTCAACCCCTCCCTGTGGTAGCGAGTTCCACATTCTCACCACTCTCTGGGTGAAGAAGTTTCTCCTGAATTCCTTATGGATTTCTAGGTGACTATCTTATATTGATGGCCTCCAGTTATGTTCTTCCCTCCAGTTATGTTCTTCCCCACAAGTGGAAACATTCTCTCTGCTTACTCTATCAAAACCTTTCATAATTTTAAAGATATCTATTAGGTCACCCCTCAGCCTCTCTTTTCAAGAGAAAAAAGACCCAGCCTGTGCATCCTTTCTGGTCAGGTATAACCTCGCATTTCCTTGTAAATCTTCTCTGCACCCTCTCCAGTGCCTCTATATCCTTTTTATAATATGGCGACCAGAACTGTTCGCAGTAACTCCAAGTGTGGTCTCACCAAGGTTCAATACAGGTTTAGCATAACTTCCCTACTTTTCAATTCTATTCCTCTGGAAATAAACCCTAGTGCTTGGTTTGCTTTTTTATGGCCTTGCTAACCTGTGTCGCAACTTTTAGTGATTTGTGTGTTTGTACTGAGATCTCTTTGCTCTTCTACCCATTTAGATTCTTATTTTCCAAGTAGTATGTAAACTCCTTATTTTTCTTACCAAAACGTAATACCTCACTTATCTAGGTTGAAATTCTTTTGCCAATGATCTAATTAACTGGCGGATAATAGCCTCCTCCTGTTCCTGTGTAACAGGCTCGAGGGGCTGAATGGCCTCCTCCTGTTCCTGTATAACAGGCTCGAGGGGCTGAATGGCCTCCTCCTGTTCCTGTATAACAGGCTCGAGGGGCTGAATAGCCTCCTCCTGTTCCTATGTAACAGGCTCGAGAGGCTGAATGGGCCTCCTCCTGTTCCTATGTAACAGGCTTGAGGGGGCTGAATGGCCTCCTCCTGTTTCTGTATAACAGGCTCGAGGGGCTGAATAGCCTCCTCCTGTTCCTATGTAACAGGCTCGAGAGGCTGAATGGGCCTCCTCCTGTTCCTGTGTAACAGGCTTGAGGGGGCTGAATGGCCTCCTCCTGTTTCTGTATAACAGGCTCGAGGGGGCTGAATGGCCTCCTCCTGTTCCTATGTAACAGGCTCGAGGGGGCTGAATGGCCTCCTCCTGTTCCTATGTAACAGTCTCGATGGGGCTGAATGGCCTCCCCCTGTTCCTATGTAGGAGTGCGGCTGCATGGGCTGGAGGAGATTGGGAGGTGGGATGGTAAGGATAGAGGATATGAGGATGAGGTAAACTCCTGGTACCCACAGTCACGTAACATTACTTTGTTTTTTAATTACACTCCAGCAGGAGGGGGAAAGAGAATTAAGAGGGAACTTTAGATCAAAGCAGGGACAAACCTGGTTTTGAAGTGGAGTGAGGTAATGTAGGCATAGCACGTTGTGTACTAGAAGCATAGAAGATAGGAGCAGGAGTAGGCCATTCGGCCCCTCGAGCCTGCTCCGCCATTTAATGAGATCATGGCGGATCATCCAAATTCAGTACCCTGTCCCTGCCTTCTCCCCATATCCCTTGATCCCCTTAGCCTTAAGAAATATATCTAACTCCTTCTTGAATATATTTAATGAATTGGCCTCAACTGCCTTCTGTGGTAGAGAATTCCACAGGTTCACCACTCTCTGGGTGAAGAAATTCCTCCTCATCTCAGTCCTAAATGGCTTACCCCTTATCCTTAGACTGTGACCCCTGGTTCTGGACTCCCCCGTCATCGGGAACATCCTTCCTGCATCTAGTCTGTCTAGTCCTGTTAGAATTTTATAAGTTTCAATGAGATCCCCTCTCATTCTTCTAACTCTAGCGAATATAAGCCCAATCGACCCAATCTCTCTTCATACGACATTCCTGCCATCCCAGGTATCAGTCTGGTGAATCTTCGCTGCACTCCCTCCATGGCAAGAACATCCTTCCTCAGATAAGGCCACCAAAACTGCACACAATACTCAAGGTGTGGTCTCACCAAGGCCTTGTACAACTGCAGCAAGACATCCTTGCTCCTGTACTCGAATCCTCTCGCTATGAAGGCCAACATACCATTTGCCTTCTTAACCGCCTGCTGCACCTGCATGCTTACCTTCAGCGACTGGTGCACAAGGACTCCCAGATCTCGTTGCACTTCCCCGTTTCCCAATCTATTGCCGTTCAGATAATAATCTGTCTTCCTGTTTTTGCCACCAAAGTGGATAACCTCGCATTTATCCACATTATACTGCATCTGCCATGCATCTGCCCAATCACCCAACCTGTCCAAATCATACTGGAGTTTCTCGGCATCCTCCTCACAGCACACACGCCCACCCAGCTTTGTGTCGTCTGCAAACTTAGAGATATTACATCTAGTTCCCTCATCTAGATCATTAATATATATTGTGAATAGCTGGGGTCCTAGCACCGATCCCTGCGGTACCCCACTAGTCACTGCCTGCCACTTGGAAAAAGACCCGTTTATTCCAACTCTTTGCTTCCTGTCTGCCAACCAGTTCTCTATCCAAATCAGTACCTTACCCCCAATCCCATGTGCTTTAACTTTGCACGCTAATCTCTTATGCGGGACCTTATCGAAAGCCTTCTGAAAGTCCAAATACACCACATCCACTGGTTCTCCCTTATCTATTCTACCAGTTACATCCTCAAAAAATTCCAGTAGATTAGTCAGGCATGATTTACCTTTTGTAAATCCATGTTGACTTTGTCCGATCCTGTCACTGTTTTCCAAGTGCTCTGCTATTACATCTTTTATAATGGACTCTAGCATTTTCCCCACTACCGATGTGAGGCTTACCGGTCTATAATTCCCCGTTTTTTCTCTACCACCTTTTTTAAATAGTGGGGTTACATTAGCTACCCTCCAATCCATGGGAACTGTTCCAGAGTCTATAGAATTTTGAAAGATAACCAGCAATGCATCTACTATTTCTAGGGCCACTTCCTTAAGTACCCTAGGATGTAGATTTTCAGGCCCTGGGGATTTATCGGCCTTCAATCCCATCAATGTTACCCTCTGATCGTAGCCACAGAATCTCTACCAATGGCTTCTCTTCGCACCTGTTATCTCTGGAGTCCCCCAGGGATGCATCCTTGACCCTTCCTCTTCCTCATCTACATGCTGCCCCTTGGCAACATCATCAGCAAACAAGGGGACAACTTCCACATGTATGCTGATGACACTCAGCTCTACCTCACAACCACCACTCTCCATCCCCTCTACTGCTCGTGTTGTCAGACTGTTTATCTGACATCCAGTCGTATATGAGCCACAATTTCATCGAGTTAAACATTACAAAGACCTAAGCCATCGTCTTCAGCCCCCACCTCAAACTCTGTACCCTCGCCACCAACTCCATCCCTCTCGCTGGTCACTGACTCAGGCCCAAACCAGACTGTTGGCAATCACAACCTCGCCATCCTGTCCCAAAGCTGAGCTTTCGAGCCATATCCACTCACATAGACCGCCTACTTCCACCTCCGTAACATCACCCGTCTCCGCGCCTGCCTCAGCTCATCTGTTGCTGAAACCCACATCCATGCCTTTGTTACCTCCAGACCCAACTCTTCCAACGCTCTCCTGGCCGGCTTCCCACCCTCCCAATCTCTGCTGCCGTATCCTAACTCACACCAAGTGCCGTTCACCCTTCACTCGCTGACCGACATTGGCTCCCAGTCTCCCATCGCCTCAAATTTAAATTTCTTATTCTTGACTTTAAAACCCTCTCTAGCCTCACCCACTATCTCTGTAACCTTCTCCATTGCTACAACCGCCCAGCCCCCCTCCCAAACTCTCCGTTCCTCTGACTCCAGCCTCTTGTGCTTCTCCCTCCCCCCATCATTGGGGGCCATGCCTATAGACGCCGCGGTCCCCCCAGTCTGGAATTCCCTCCCTGAACCCCTCCGCCTCTCCCTCCTTTTCTCTAATCCTTCTTCAAAACCCACCTTTTTGAACAAGCTTTTGGCCACCCCTCCGAATCTTCGCCCCTCTGACTCGCCATCTGTTTTGCTTATACCTCCGGGAAGCGCCTGTGGTAAAGGCGCTATTTATTATAAATGCTAGTTGTTGCTACTTGTTGATGAGACAGATGTGCCCGCCAGGGGTGTATAATCAGTGCAAAAACCTGAGGCTTCCTACCTCGTCAGTCCTTCTTCATAGAGATAAACCACCAGAGGGTCGTAGGATGTCACCAGGACGTATAATCGCACATCAAACTTGAAGTCTGTAAGTGGCAAAAATAAAGTTAATAACTCCACGCATGGACACGCTGTCGGAGACTCAGAATGCAGCTGACTCAGCTTTCTCTTACCCTGAAACTGTGGCGTGGTAGCTTGGCTCACTTGGTAACACACTGGCCTCCGAGTCAGAAGGTTGAGGGTTCAAGCCCCACTTTAGGGCCTCGGCTGGAACTCCAGTGCAGTGCGGAGAGAACCGAGGCCCCGTCTGCCTGCTCAGGTGGACATTAAAGATCCCGTGGCACTATTGGAAGAAGGGGAGTCCTCCCTGGTGCCCTGGCCAACATTCATCCCTCAACCAACATCACCTAAAACGCCCTCTGTCTCACTGCTGGGTTTGCCGACATTATCGATACACTTCAAAAGCAATTCATTGCCTGTGAAGGTTCCGAGTGAAGATTTGCACCCACGTGTAAAAATATCAAACATATTTACAAGTTTGATTACACACAGCACATTCCCCACCGCCGTCCAATATTCTCCAGGAGCACCGATTTAGAAAATTGGTCTTAAGATTCAACGTGGGCTATTTTACTCCATTCCTCCATTCCTCAGGATGTTGTGGCAATAACGGAAACGTGGCTTAAAAACGGTGAGGGCTGGGCACTTAATATTCAAGGGTACAAGGTGTTCAGAAAAGATAGGGAAGGAAAAAAGGGAGGTGGGGTGGCAGAGCTGATTAAGGAAGACATTGTAGTGTTGGAAAGGGAGGATGTTCTTGCGGGGACAAGGACAGAATCCATTTGGTTAGAGTTGAAGAGCAAAAAGGGTGTGATCACGCTATTGGGGGTATTCTACAGGCCTCCAAATAGTGAGAGGGAGGTAGAGGAGCAAATCTGCAGGGAAATCACAGAGATATGCAAGAGCTATAGAATGGTGATATTGGGGGACTTTAATTACCCAAATATCGATTGGGATAATGCTAGGCTAAAGGGAAAGGAGGGGGAGGAATTTCTGAAATGTGTTCAGGAGAATTTCCTTGACCAATATGTTCTTCGCCCAACTAGGAAGGAGGCATATACGATAGCAAAATACTGCGGATGCTGGAAATCCAAATTGGGTGACCGCTTTGCGGAACACCTCCGTTCAGTCCGCAAGGGGGACCCCGAGCTCCCGGTGGCCTGTCACTTTAATTCTCCGCTCCACTCCCACTCTGACCTCACCGTCCTCGGCCTATTACACTGTTCCACGGAAGCTCAGCGTAAGTTCGAGGAACAGCACCTCATCTTTCGTTCAGGCACCCTACAGCCCTCTGGACTCAACATCGAGTTCAACAATTTCAGATCATAACCTCGGCCCCTATCACATTTATATTTTATTTTTTCATCCACCCTTTTGTTTGGCCCCCCCCTTTTTTTTTCCTCCCAGAAGCTGGCAGCTGTCCTTCATTCTGCCAGTGGATTTCACACTTCATTTAGCCTCAACCTGTCACATTACCACCTCCTCTTGCCTTGATTATCTCTTAATGTCTCTCAATGTCTCTTAATCTCTCCTTTTGTTCTTTCATCCCCTCCCCCTTTTCCCAGCTTTATCCTTGCTTTAAATCTGTTTCATTTCCTGCTTTTTTCAATTCTGACAAAAGGTCTTTGACCTGAAACGTTAACTCTGTTTCTCTCTCCACGGATGCTGCCTGGCCTGCTGAGTTTTTCCAGCGTTTTCTGTTGTTATTTAGGAAGGAGGCATTGCTGGATCTGATGCTTGGGAATGAGGTGGGCCAGACCCACAGTGTCTGTGAGAGAGCACTTGGGTACGAGTGATCATCGTATCATTAGATTTAGATTAGCAATGGAGAGGAGCAAGAAACAATCTGGAGTGAAACTTCTAAACTGGAATAGGGCGAACTTCAATGGGATGCAAAAGGATCTAGCCAGGGTAAAATGGAACCAAAGACTGACAGGAAAAACTGTAACGGAACAATGGGTGATCTTTAAGGAGGAGATGTTCCAAGTACAGGCTAGGTACATTCCAACAAGAGGGAAGGGTAAGGGAACCAAAGCAAGGGCTCCTTGAATGACGAGGGAGATAGAGAAGATGATGAAACAAAAAAAGAGGGTGTATGATGAATGTCAGGTGAATTCTTCAAGGGAGAACCAGACGAAATACAATAAGTTAAGAGAGGAATTGAAGATGAAAATAAGATTGGCAAAGAGAGAATGAGAGTAGAATGGCGGTTAACATAAAAGGGAACCCAAAAATCTTCTACTGGCATGTAAACAGTAAAGGTGATATATGCTTAGAGGCACAGGGCAAGGTTAGAATACTCAATGAGTACTTTGTATCAGTGTTTACTAAGGAGGTGGATGCTGACAAAATATCAGTAGAAGTGGAAAAGGTAGAAGCAATGGAAGGGGTGAAAATTGATAGACAGGATGTACTAAAAAGGCTGGGTATGCTTAGAGTGGATAAGTTGCCTGGTCCAGATGGCTTGCATCCCAGGTTGCGAAGGAACTTGGGAGGAGATAGTGGAAGGGCTTGCCATAATTTTCCAATCTTTCCTAGGGGATGTGCCTGAGGATTGGAAAGTGGCAAATGTGACACCATTGTTCAAGAAAGGGTGTAAGGACAATCCTAGTAACTACAGGCCGGTCAGTTTAACATCAGTGGTGGGTAAAGTTTTAGAAACAATAATCAAGGAAAAAATTAACGGGCACTTGGACAGGTTTAAGCTAATTAAGGAGAGCCAACACGGATTTGTAAAAGGCAGATCGTGTTTGACAAATCTAATTGAATTTTTTGATGAAGTAACAGGGAGGATACCAATTGACTGCAACAGGACATAGAAAGGCTAGCAGAATGGGCAGACAAGTGGCAGATGGAATTTAATACAGAGAAGTGTGAGGTGATGCATTTCGGCAGAAGGAACAGGGAGAGGCAATACACACTTAATGGCACAGTTTTAAAGAGTGGGCAGGGACAGAGAGACCTGGGAGTTAATGTGCATAGGTCCCTGAAGGTGGCGGGACATATTGAGAGAGTGGTTAGCAAAGCATATGGGATCTTGGGCTTCATAAATAGAGGTCTTGAGTACAAAAGTAGAGAAGTTATGCTGAACCTTTATAAAGAGCTGGTTAGGCCACAACTGGAGTATTGCGTCCAGTTCTGGTCACCAGACTTTAGGAAGGATGTGAAGGCCTTTGAGAGGGAGCAGAGGAGATTTACCAGAATGGTTCCGGGGATGGGGGGATCTTAGCTGCAAGGACAGGTTGGAGAAGCTGGATTTGTTTTCATTAGAGCAAAGGAGGTTGCGGGCTGATTTGATAGAGGTGTACAAGATTATGACGGGTTTGGATAGGCTAGACGGGCAAAGGCTGTTCCCACTAGTTGATGGTACAAGGACTAGGGGACACAGATTTAAGGTTTTGGGCAAGATATACAGGGGGGGATGTGAGGGAAAACTTTTTTACGCAGCGAGTGGTGAGGACCTAGAACTCACTGCCGATGGAAGTGGTGGAAGCGGACACACTCAATGTTATCAAGGGAAGACTGGATAGGCACTTGAGGGAAATAAACTTGCAGGGCTATGGGGATAGAGCGAGGGAATGGGACTGACTGGATTGCTCTACAGAGAGCCGGCACGGACTCGATGGGTCAAATGGCCTCCTTCTGTGCCGTTATGACTCTGACTATTTCCTTGGTTGGGGAGTCAGTAACAAGGTGTCAATCGTTTAAAATTAGCATTAAGAGAGAGTGAGGTGAGAGGTTGGAAGAAATTTCTTTACACAGGGTTGTTGGGAGCAGGGAGTGCTTTGCCACAGGGAGTGGCTGAGACAGAGACCATCGCATCTTTTAATGGAAAATTGAATATTTGATGCAAAGGTCTATGGGGAAAGCGTGAGCAGTGGGATTTCCTCTGGATTGGTCTCGCAAAGAGCTGGCACAGATAGGATGGGCCGAAAAGCTTCCTTCTGTGGTTTACATATGGCACAAGCAGAAAACTTGCCTTCATATAGCGCCTTCAACACAGAGAAATGCAAGCCAAAAAATGGATGTTGAGCCAAAGGAGGAGATATTGGGAGGGGTGACACAAAGCTTGCTCAAAAAGGTGGGTTCGAAGAAGGGTCTTAAAGGAGGAGAGAGAGAGATAGAGAAGTGGAAAGGTTCAGGGAGGGAATTCCAGAGAAGGAGGCCTAAGCAGCTGAAGGTGGGCTGAAAGGAGAAGGGGAGAAAATGCACGAGGGCAGAGTCAGAGGGATGGATTGTTCGGGAAGGGGTTGTGAGGCTGGAGAAGGTTACAGAGAGACGGCGGGGTGACGCCTTGGAGGGGTTGAGATGGGTAGCGGAGAGGGGGAGCTCGATGTCATCGCATACATGTGGAAGGTGACCCCACGACAGTGGATGATGTCAAGGAGCAGCCTGCATATGTGGAAGAGGAGGGGCCGAGGATGGATCAAACTCGGGGCAACTGGGGAGGGGCAATGAATGACGGCCTTGCCAGCGATGCCCACATCCTGAGAATGAATATAGAAAAAAAAGGGAGCAATACATGGCGTTGCAGGGTGAATGGAGAGTTCAGTGGACAGTATTAGCCCGATTCAAAACATTAGCTGGTTACGATTGGCCTGCACTAGAGAGGGACATTTAACAAAATAAGCCATTAAACTCCCCATTCTCGCTGCTACACCATGCATTGCTCCCTGAATGCATTGCTCCTGATCAGAGGAGGAAAAACATTAAAAGCTGCTGTTAACTTCCGGGGAAAATTGCTGGGCGCTGATCATGCAGCCATTCGTGGGCCATGCAAATAGGCAGCAGGGAGTGAGAGTGGTTTTGATTGTGTATTTGCAGTTTAAGAGCAGCAAGAGAGGATGACCAAATAAAGCCAAGAAAGTGAAGCACATTCTCCGTATGAAAAGGATAACTCACCATCTATTAGCAGCGGAGAGCGGATGTAACGTGAAACTAGGATACTCTCGTCTGTTGTAATCTGGTTGGGCTGAAACATTGGAAAAGAAACATAAGGAACAAGGTTCGAGTGTAATACAATAAACTGGTGCCGAGTGGTCAGGCAGGGGCACCTCAGTAAACTATCATTTCACATTTATTGACCAGTCTCACCCCTGGGAGGAGCACTGAAGTCGCTGAAACTACAGCGCACAGGTTAGACACACCCAGAGTACTGTGCCCAGTTCTGGTCACTGAGACACGAGCCCCAGAGGCTGAAGAGGTATGAGGCTGATCCCCAGGAACAGAGGCACTGGGTTATGAGGAACGACGGGAGAAACTTGGGCTTTCAAAGGCCATGACTGAGAGGTGAGCTCACCGAGGTATAGAGAAGGGAGATCCCCAATACAACAGTCAGCCGTGGCTCAGTGGGCAGCACTCACGCCTGTCCTGGCCATTATTTATCCCTCAACCGACATCACTAAAACAGATTATCTGTTCGTTATCACATTGCTGTTTGTGGGAGCTTGCTGTGCGCAAATTGGCTGTTGTGCTTTCTACATTATAACAGTGACTACACTTCAAAAGTACTTCACTGGTTGTAAAGCGCTTTGGGATGTCCTGAGGTTGTGAAAGGCGCTATAGAAATGCAAGGCTTTCTTTCTGTCTTCAAACTAAACCCTGACAGTAGAGCAAGGGGGTCACAGGCAATGTTCCCTCTAATTTTTTTTGGTTGCGTGACCCCTTTAACGGGCTGCGCAGCCCATTCAAATTTCCACGCACGTGGTTTTATCCATTTAAAAGCCGTGAACGGCATAACTCTCTATTCCCTTCTCCCTCATATGCTTATCTAGCCTCCTCTTAAATGCATCTATACTATTCGCTTCAACCACTCCCTGTGGTAGCGAGTTCCACATTCTCACCACTCTTTGGGTAAAGAAGTTTCTTCTGAATTCCCTATTGGATTTCTTGGTGACTATCTTATATTGATGGCCTCTAGTTTTGCTCTTCCCCACAAGTGGAAACACTCTCTCTGTATCCACTCTATCAAAACCTTTCATCATTTTAAAGACCTCTATTAGGTCACCCCTCAGCCTTCTTTTTTCAAGAGAAAAGAGACCCAGCCTGTTCATCCTTTCCTGATATGTATACCCTCGCATTTCTGGTATCATCCTTGTAAATCTTCTCTGCACCCTCTCCAGTGCCTCTATATCCTTTTTATAATATGGCGACCAGAACTGTACGCAGTACTCCAAGTGTGGTCTAACCAGGGTTCGATACAGGTTCAGCATAGTTTAGGACTGATATCAGGGGGTTTAATGAAGCCATTAAAGTTGATATTGCGATCAGTTGGAACCAGAGACAATGAAGCAAAAGGACCAGCTTTGAGGAAGACTGCAGAGCGAGAGTGAGATGAATAAATTAGGGAAAATACGAGGGGGGAAGATCACGCAATGGAAGTGGAATAGTTCCATATACTCTCCTCTTCTGAAGGTGCTGATTCTCACTGGGTACAGTTCACAGTTCTCTGCTATTTTGCACAAGTGACTCTTCCCCCAGGTGTGAGCAGACAGTGAGCGTCAGTGGGCTGGTGAACCATAGAGGGCATCACAGCCAAGCTCACTCCTGTCCTCATCCCACGTCCATACAGATGGACTTTCCAGCATGGGTTAGGAGTAGGAACTCTGACACGGGAGAAGCACACAGCAGGGCACCAGCATTGAGCCGAGCTTCCCCCTGTGCTGAGCTTAGGACACCAGGGCCAATTACAGCGCCCGCACTTCTATCCCAGCCAAGACGGGCCGACTCAGCAAAGCCTGGCAAAATCTAACCTGTGATTTTATTGACCTGCGTGGGGCAGGACCACAGCAGTTAACCTATCCCCATCATCCCCCCCAACACCCTCACCCTGTTCACAAGCACTTACACTGCTGACCAGGTAGACTCCACGGCCCCTGGAAGATGCCACTGGTTTGACAATCCACGGTCCCTTATCCTTCATATGTGCAGCTTTAAAAAGTATATAAAAGAAATGTTGACAATTATAAACAATTTCTGATGAGGGAGTTAGTTTAAACGAGAACAAACAGTTGCAATAGAATTCGAACTTGGAGAAGACAACCTCGTCAAACCAGTGCAGAGACCGAACCCAACTAGGAACCGGTCGAGGGACCGAACCCAACTAGGAACCGGTCCAGAGACCGAACCCAACTAGGAACCGGTCCAGGGACCGAACCCAACGAAGAACCGGTCCAGAGACCGAACCCAACTAGGAACCGGTCCAGGGACCGAACCCAAGAACCAGTGCAGAGACCGAACCCAACGAAGAACCGGTCCAGGGACCGAACCCAACGAAGAACCGGTCCAGGGACCGAACCCAACGAAGAACCGGTCCAGGGACCGAACCCAACTAGGAACCGGTCCAGGGACCGAACCCAACGAAGAACCGGTCCAGAGACCGAACCCAACTAGGAACCGGTCCAGGGACCGAACCCAAGAACCAGTGCAGAGACCGAACACAACGAAGAACCGGTCCAGGGACCGAACCCAACGAAGAACCGGTCCAGAGACCGAACCCTACTAAGAACCGGTCCAGGGACCGAACCCAACTGGGAACCGGTCCAGAGACCGAACCAAACTGGGAACCGGTCCAGAGACCGAACCCAACTAAGAACCGGTCCAGGGACCGAACCCAACGAAGAACCGGTCCAGGGACCGAACCCAACTAAGAACCGGTCCAGAGACCAAACCCTACTAAGAACCGGTCCAGGGACCGAACCCAACTGGGAACCGGTCCAGAGACCGAACCAAACTGGGAACCGGTCCAGAGACCGAACCCAACTGGGAACCGGTCCAGGGACCGAACCCAACGAAGAACCGGTCCAGGGACCGAACCCAACGAAGAACCGGTCCAGGGACCGAACCCAACGAAGAACCGGTCCAGGGACCGAACCCAACTAGGAACCGGTCCAGGGACCGAACCCAACTAGGAACCGGTCCAGGGACCGAACCCAATTAAGAACCGGTCCAGGGACCGAACCCAATTAAGAACCGGTCCAGAGACCGAACCCAATTAAGAACCGGTCCAGAGACCGAACCCAACTGGGAACCGGTCCAGAGACCGAACCCAATTAAGAACCGGTCCAGGGACCGAACCCAATTAAGAACCGGTCCAGAGACCGAACCCAACTAAGAACCGGTCCAGGGACCGAACCCAACTGGGAACCGGTCCAGGGACCGAACCCAACTGGGAACCGGTCCAGAGACCGAACCCAACTAAGAACCGGTCCAGGGAGCGAACCCAACGAAGAACCGGTCCAGAGACCGAACCCAAGAACCAGTGCAGAGACCGAACCCAACGAAGAACCGGTCCAGGGACCGAACCCAACGAAGAACCGGTCCAGGGACCGAACCCAACGAAGAACCGGTCCAGGGACCGAACCCAACGAAGAACCGGTCCAGGGACCGAACCCAACTTGGAACCGGTCCAGAGACCGAACCCAACGAAGAACCGGTCCAGAGACCGAACCCAACTAGGAACCGGTCCAGGGACCGAACCCAACGAAGAACCAGTCCAGAGACCGAACCCAACTAGGAACCGGGCCAGGGACCGAACCCAACTAGGAACCGGTCCAGGCACCGAACCCAACTAGGAACCGGTCCAGGGACCGAACCCAACTAAGAACCGGTCCAGGGACCGAACCCAACTAGGAACCGGTCCAGAGACCGAACCCAATTAAGAACCTGTCCAGAGACCGAACCCAATTAAGAACCGGTCCAGAGACCGAACCCAACTGGGAACCGGTCCAGGGACCGAACCCAACTAAGAACCGGTCCAGGGACCGAACCCAACTAAGAACCGGTCCAGGGACCGAACCCAACTGGGAACCGGTCCAGGGACCGAACCCAACTGGGAACCGGTCCAGAGACCGAACCCAACTAAGAACCGCTCCAGAGACCGAACCCAACTAAGAACCGGTCCAGGGACCGAACCCAAATAAGAACCGGTCCAGGGACCGAACCCAACTGGGAACCGGTCCAGGGACCGAACCCAACTGGGAACCGGTCCAGAGACCGAACCCAACTAAGAACCGGTGCAGGGACCGAACCCAACTGGGAACCGGTCCAGGGACCGAACCCAACTAAGAACCGGTCCAGAGACCGAACCCAACGAAGAACCGGTCCAGAGACCGAACCCAACTAGGAACCGGTCCAGGGACCGAACCCAACGAAGAACCAGTCCAGAGACCGAACCCAACTAGGAACCGGGCCAGGGACCGAACCCAACTAGGAACCGGTCCAGGCACCGAACCCAACTAGGAACCGGTCCAGGGACCGAACCCAACTAAGAACCGGTCCAGGGACCGAACCCAACTAGGAACCGGTCCAGAGACCGAACCCAATTAAGAACCTGTCCAGAGACCGAACCCAATTAAGAACCGGTCCAGAGACCGAACCCAACTGGGAACCGGTCCAGGGACCGAACCCAACTAAGAACCGGTCCAGGGACCGAACCCAACTAAGAACCGGTCCAGGGACCGAACCCAACTGGGAACCGGTCCAGGGACCGAACCCAACTGGGAACCGGTCCAGAGACCGAACCCAACTAAGAACCGCTCCAGAGACCGAACCCAACTAAGAACCGGTCCAGGGACCGAACCCAAATAAGAACCGGTCCAGGGACCGAACCCAACTGGGAACCGGTCCAGGGACCGAACCCAACTGGGAACCGGTCCAGAGACCGAACCCAACTAAGAACCGGTGCAGGGACCGAACCCAACTGGGAACCGGTCCAGGGACCGAACCCAACTAAGAACCGGTCCAGAGACCGAACCCAACTAAGAACCGGTCCAGAGACCGAACCCAACTGGGAAACGGTCCAGGGACCGAACCCAACTGGGAACCGGTCCAGGGACCGAACCCAACGAAGAACCGGTCCAGGGTCCGAACCCAACGAAGAACCGGTCCAGGGACCGAACCCAACAAAGAACCGGTCCAGGGACCGAACCCAACTAGGAACCGGTCCAGAGACCGAACCCAACTAGGAACCGGTCCAGAGACCGAACCCAACTAGGAACTGGTCCAGAGACCGAACCCAATTAGGAACCGGTCCAGAGACCGAACCCAACTAGGAACCGGTCCAGGGACCGAACCCAACTAGGAACCGGTCCAGAGACCGAACCCAACTAGGAACCGGTCCAGGGACCGAACCCAACTAGGAACCGGTCCAGAGACCGAACGCAATTCGGAACCGGTCCAGAGACCGAACCCAACTAGGAACCGGTCCAGAGACCGAACCCAACTAGGAACCGGTCCAGGGACCGAATCCAATTAAGAACCGGTCCAGGGACCGAACCCAATTAAGAACCGGTCCAGGGACGGGATGGGGGTTCAGCAGCAGCTTTCTAAACAGCGAGCTCCAAAAAGGAAATCAGGTTTTCGGATGGGGCAGAGAGAATTGCTGAGCAGTGGCCTGAATCTCCCTTACCCAGGAGGGAGGAGAAAATAAAACCTTTTCTGCCCAAAAATTGGTGAGACAATCAGGCAGAAGAAACAGTTCTGACGAAAGGTCATCGACCTGAAACGTTAACTCTGTTTCTCTAGCCACAGATTCAGCCTGACCTGCTGAGTATTTTCTGTTTTTATTATAGAAGAAACACATTGTCAGGTTACCTGCCTCCCTGCCTATCCCCTCGGCAGCACCAGATCAGGGCAGTGCCTGCCTGCCTATCCCCTCGGCAGCACCAAGGACATGAAGTGAGGGCAAATCAAGCCGACGCCACACCCTCCCCTGTCAAAGAGCTGATGGTTTTTTCCATTCTCTGGATGTGGACATTTATTGTCCTGTCCCAGTTGCCGAGGTGGTGGTAATGGGCCTTCACCTTGAACCACTGGTTGCGGTTTTGTACAACTGAGGGGCTTGCTCAGCCATTTCAGAGGGCAGTTAAGAGTCAACTATGTTGGTGTGGACTGGAGCCACATATAGGCCCAGACCGGGTAAGGACGGCAGGTTTTCTTCCTTAAAAAGGACATTAGTGAACCAGTTGAGTTTTTATGACAATCTGGTCATGGTCACAAGTTCTGAGAATTCAAATTCTCAGACTGCCATGGTGGGATTTGAACTCACGTTCTCTCGATTACTGGTCCAGTAACAGAATCACAAACTACCATATGCCTGACACTTCACTGGAGACAGCATGACTTGGATTGGACTGAACTGCGATTGTATGAAAGGTCCTTACTCCACAGTTCCTGGTACTCTGAGGGGAGGATGTACGCCTGAGGTACAATATTGAAGTGTTTGAAACCATGACTCTGCTGCATGCGTTGGATATTTTTGTACAGCCGATCCTTTCTGGTCAACTCATAGGATCTGGAACAAAATAACATTAAATAGCATGAAATAAAGTAAAATGCAAAAGGAAAATCATAGCTTCAGGCAGGTTTTTCTGAGCGTACAATGGTGGGAGTGCCCACCACTGATGAGGATGGCACTCTGATTTGAGACCAGCCGTAGCTCAGTTGGTAGCACGCTCACCTCAGGCAGAAATTCGAGGCAATGCGTTCTAACTCCACCCATCTCTGGGTTTGCAGCACTGTGTACAACTTGCTCTAGGACCACAGAAAATTAACCACGTTGGATTTCAGTTTTCTTGGATGCTGCAAATACACAAGTCCCGCTCCAGAGACTTGAGCACAAAAAACCTAGGCTGACACTCCAGTGCAGTACTGAGGGAGCGTTGCACTGTCAAAGGGGCAGTACTGAGGGACTGCTGCACTGTCAAAGGGGCAGTACTGAGGGAGTGCTGCACTGTCGGAGGGGCAGTACTGAGGGAGTGCTGCACTGTCGGAGGGGCAGTACTGAGGGAGCGCTGCACTGTCGGAGGGTCAGTACTGAGGGAGCGCTGCACTGTCGGAGGGGCAGTACTGAGGGAGTGCTGCACTGTCAGAGGGGCAGTACTGAGGGAGCGCTGCACTGTCGGAGGGACAGTACTGAGGGAGCGCTGCACTGTCGGAGGGACAGTACTGAGGGAGTGCTGCACTATCAGAGGGGCAGTACTGAGGGAGCACCGCACTGTCGGAGGGTCAGTACTGAGGGAGTGCTGCACTGTCGGAGGGGCAGTACTGAGGGAGCGCTGCACTGTCGGAGGTGCCGTCTTTCGGATGAGACGTTAAACCGAAGGCCTGTCTTCCCTCTCAGGTGGACTTAAAAGTTCCTATGGCACTCTTTGAAGAAGAGCAGGGGAGTTATCCCTGGTGCCCTGGGCAATATTTATCCCTCAACCAACATCACTAAAACAGATTATCTGGTCAGTATCACATTGCTGTTTGTGGGAGCTTGCTGTGCGCAAATTGGCTGCCATTTCCTACATTACAAAGTGACTGCACTTCAAATAGTACTTCACTGGCTGTAAAGCACTTTGGGACGTCCAGTGGTCGTGAAAGGCGCTATAGAAATGTAAGTCTGTCCTTTCTTAGATTTGCTAGCGCTCCTGAGGTGTAGCCCGTAATGAAAGGAGGGTAGACTGTCTTACAACGGCAGCAGTTTGTGACACATTATTATACACTGGAAATGGTGATCAGAAATGAGATTGAAATGTTGGACTTAATTCTGAGAGAAATGTAATCAGTCAGTGAAGTTAATGTTAGTTTTATTCAGTAGCTCCTGTTAAATTTGAGCCAATCACAATTTTTGCGTTCTTTTAAGATTGATGCTGGATGCAAAATCTTTATAAATACAGAAAAGAGATAATATTGTAGGCAATGCATTTATATTTCAACCCTTCTCTAACCCCGCCCATCAGTGGGTCTGAGACACTGTGGACAACTTGCTCGAATGCCCAAAACATCTCAATGGTTCAATAGGACCACAGAAAACTAACCACGCCGGATTTCAGCTTTCTTGGACGCTCCAAACACACACACATCCCTGAGGGGAGAGTGCAGCAGATTTTTTTGGATATTCCCCATTTCATTTCAGAGAGGTTTAATTTCAGCCTTGTGTCCTATTCAATTGGCTTAATGCTAATGAAACATCCTGTGTTGCACCAACAATCTACCTGACGTTTCGAAGCAATTCCCAAAGAGGGATTGTGCAGCCTGAGCTGATGATACTCGTTCCCCAGTCAATGATAAATCTGGGTAAAGTCAGTTAGTCTCTACAGACTAGAGATGTTCAAACTAGGCAGACACAACCTTGGTGTCCCTGATGACTCCTCTGTCAAGGTGATGAACTCCGGTACTTTGTTTGCACTCTTTATGGCCATCACCTTTTGTGTTGCTACCTTCAAACATAGAAACATAGAAGATAGGAGCAGGAGTAGGCCATTCGGCCCCTCGAGCCTGCTCCGCCATTCGATGAGATCATGGCTGATCATCCAAACTCAGTACCCTGTCCCTGCCTTCTTCCCATAACCCTTGATACCTTTAGCTTTAAGAAATATATCTAACTCATTCTTGAATATATTTAATGACTTCGCCTCAACTACCTTCTGTGGTAGAGAATTCCACAGGTTCACCACTCTCTGGGTGAAGAAATTCCTCCTCATTTCTGTCCTAAATGGTTTACCCGTTATCCGTAGATTATGACCCCTGGTTCTGGACTCTCCGACCATCGGGAACATTCTTCCTGCATCTAGTTTGTCCAGGCCTGTCAGAATTTTATATGTTTCGATGAGATCCCCTCTCATTCTTCTATACTCCAGTGAGTATAAGCCCAATCGACCCAATCTCTCCTCATATGTCATTCCTGCCATCCCAGGTATCAGCCTTGTGAATCTTCAGTGAACTCCTTCCATGGCAAGAACATCCTTCCTCAGATAAGGCGACCAAAACTGCACACAGTACTCAAGGTGTGGTCTCACCAAGGCCCTGTACAACTGCAGCAGGACATCCCTGTTCCTATACTCAAACCCTTTCGCTATGAAGGCCAACATACCATTTGCCTTCTTCACCGCCTGCTGCACCTGCATGCTTACTTTCAGCGACTGGTGCACAAGGACACCCAGGTCTCGTTGCACTTCCCCTTCTCCCAATCTATTGCCATTCAGATAATAGTCTGCCTTTCTGTTTTTGACACCAAAGTGGATAACCTCGCACTTATCCACGTTATATTGCATCTGCCACGCTTCTGCCCACTCACCCAACCTGTCCAGATCATCCTGGAGTTTCTCGGTATCCTCCTCGCAGCACACACTCCCACCCAGCTTTGTGTCATCTGCAAACTTGGAGATATTACATTTAATTCCCTTATCTAGATCATTAATGTATATTGTGAATAGCTGGGGTCCAAGGACCGATCCCTGCGGTACCCCACTGGTCACTGCTTGCCACTCGGAAAAAGACCCATTAATTCCTATTCTCTGCTTTCTGTCCGCCAACCAGTTCTCTATCCAAGTCAATACCTTGCCCCCAATCCCATGTGCCTTAACTTTACACGCTAATCTCTTATGCGGGACCTTATCGAAAGCCTTTTGAAAGTCCAAATACACCACATCTACTGGTTCTCCCTTATCTATTTTCCCAGTTACATCCTCAAAAAATTCCAGTAGATTAGTCAAGCACGATTTGCCTTTTGTAAATCCATGTTGACTTTGTCCGATCCTGTCACTGTTTTTCAAATGCTCAGCTATTACATCCTTTATAATGGACTCTAGCATTTTCCCCACTACCGATGTCAGGCTTACCAGTCTGTAATTCCCCGCTTTCTCTCTACCACCCTTTTTGAATAGTGGGGTAACATTAGCTACCCTCCAATCCATGGGTACAGTTCCAGATTCCATCGAATGTTGGAAGATGATCAGCAATGCATCTACTATTTCTAGGGCCACTTCCTTAAGTACCCTAGGATGTAGATTATCAGGCCCTGGGGATTTATCGGCCTTCAATACCGTCAATTTCCCTAACACCATTTCCCTGCAAATACTGATTTCTTTCAGTTCCTCCCTTTCATCAGACCGTATGTTCTCCAACATCTCTGGGAGGTTATTTGTGTCCTCCTTTGTGAAGACAGAACCAAAATATGCATTTAATTGGGCTGCCATTTCTTTGTTCCTCATTATAACTTCCCCTGCTTCTGACTGCAAGGGACCTACACTTGATTTCACTAATCTTTTTCTCTTCACATATCTATAAAAGCTCTTAGTCAGTTTTTATGTTCCCAGCAAACTTACTTTCATATTCTATTTTCCCCTTCTTAATTAATCCCTTTGTCCTCCTTCGTTGAATCCTAAACTGCTCCCAATCCTCAGGGCTACCGCTTTTTCTGGCCAATTTATATGCCCTCTCCTTGGATCTTATGCTATCCCTAATTTCCCTTGTTAGCCACGGTTGAGTCACCCCTTTTGTTTTATTCTTATGCCACACTGGGATGAACAAATTCTGTAGTTCATCCATGCAGTCTTTGAATGTTTGCCATTGCCTATCCACCGTCAACCCCTTGAGTGACATTCCCCAATCAATCCTACCCAATTCGCGCCTCATACCATCGTAGTTTCCTTTATTTAAATTCAGGACCCTAGTCTCTGATTCAACTACTTCACTCTCCATCCTAATGAAGAATTCTATCATATTATGATCACTCTGACCCAAGGGGCCTCGTACAACAAGATTGCTAATTAATCCTTTCTCGTTACATAATACCCAGTCTAAGATGGCCTGATCTCTGTTTGGTTCCTCGACAAACTGTTCCAGAAAACCATCTCGTAAACATTCTAAGAATTCCTCTTCCACAGTATTTTTACTAATTTGGTTAGCCCAATCTATATGTAAATTAAAGTCACCCATGATGACTGCTGTGCCCTTACTGCATGCTTCTCTAATTTCCCTTTTAATGCCGTCCCCAACCTCCGTATTACTGTTTGGAGGTCTATATACCACTCCCACTAACGTTTTCTGCCCCTTGTTATTTCTCAGTTCTACCCATACAGATTCGCATCATCAGAGCTAATATCCTTCCTTTCAATTGTGTTAATCCCCTCTTTAACCAGCAATGCTACCCCACCTCCCTTTCTTTTTTGCCTATCTTTCCTAAATATTGAATAACCCTGGATGTTGAGTTCCCAGCCTTGGCCACCCTGGAGCCATGTTTCTGTAATCCCAATCAAATCGTATTCATTTACCTCTATTTGCGCAGCTAATTCATCCACCTTGTTCCGAATTCTCCTTGCATTAAGACACAAAGCCTTCAGGCTTGTTTTTTTAACGCTCTCAGACCTATATGAATTATTATTTACTGTGACCATGTTTGATTTAAACCGTTGAGTGCTTTGCCTTCTACTTTTGTTTTTCTCCTTCCTGTCTATAGCTTTTATCCTTGTTTCCCTTTCCTCTGTCTCCCTGCTCAGGTTCCCAACCCCCTGCCACTTTAGTTTAAACCCTCCCCAACAGCACGACCAAACACTTCAGTGACTTATGTATCTGTATTCGCAGATCGGTTTTCTCCTCACACCCCATTTTAGTTTCTTTGCTGCCAAGGAACAAGTGGCCTCCTTATTCCTCTTACCAAAATTAACCACCTCACACTTGGCTAGATTGAATTCCATTTGCCATTTATCCACCCACTCTGAAAGCCTGCATATATCTGCCTGTATTTTGGTGCAGTCCTCCACATGATCAGCTACCCACGCACCCCCCACCCCCGCCACCATTTAGTATCATCTGCAAATTCGGCACCGTACCTCCCACTGCTGAGCCATTTATGGACACGGTGAACAACAGTGCTTCCAGCACCATCCCAGCGGGACTCCACTTCCCACTCTCTGCACATCAGATCACTGGGAAATAACTACAAGAAGCACATCCAGGGGTCAGTACATTCCCAAACACCCACACAGCTTCATTCCCTTCAGAAAATGAAAAGGACGCAGCAAGACCAGAGGAAACATCACGATAGAAACAAGGTTTATCCACAACAAGCAGATTCAATTTTGTTGTTAATAGATCAAGAATCAAAGAATAAATCAAACTTTGGTACAAGTGAGAAAGAGGCATGGTAGGTTAGACATGTACCTGGGGAAGTGGTTGACTTTCTGGAACTCCAATAGAGTGCGTAATAGATAAGGTTTGAGATGGGAACCTGTCCACATCAGGTTGAAATCATTACTGCTGGGATGGACCTGTATATAAAGAAAAATGAAACATGATTGCATGAGTACCGTCTATCTCTTTTGTGAGCTAAATGTTCATTCAGGTGAGGGATGTCAGTGCTCGACACATTACCATATTAATACGCATTATCAGCGTCAAACACTCCCAGAGCAGGTACGATGCGGTGAACTACAGAGTAAAGCTCCCTCTACACTGTCCCATCAAACACTCCCAGGGCAGGTACAGCACGGGTTAGATACAGAGTAAAGCTCCCTCTACACTGTCCCATCAAACACTCCCAGGGCAGGTACAGCACGGGTTAGATACAGAGTAAAGCTCCCTCTACACTGTCCCATCAAACACTCCCAGGGCAGGTACAGCACGGGTTAGATACAGAGTAAAGCTTCCCTCTACACTGTCCCATCAAACACTCCCAGGGCAGGTACAGCACGGGGTTAGATACAGAGTAAAGCTCCCTCTACACTGTCCCATCAAACACTCCCAGGGCAGGTACAGCACGGGTTAGATACAGAGTAAAGCTTCCTCTACACTGTCCCATCAAACACTCCCAGGGCAGGTACAGCACGGGTTAGATACAGAGTAAAGCTCCCTCTACACTGTCCCATCAAGACTTCACCTGAGGAAGGGGCGATCGATAGCTCCGAAAGCTTGTGATTTCAAATAAAACTGCTGGACTATAACCTGGTGTTGTGCGACCTCTCAATTTTGTCCATCAAACACTCCCAGGGCAGGTACATCACGGGTTAGATGCAACATTTAATTTCCCTTATGTAGGGTTTACACTCTCTCCCAGTAAGCTAGGGCTGTCCAACCTTCATTCAGTGGGTTATATACTCTGAAGCCCGCCAGTCCAGCCTATGCAACCCAGGAATCTCAGCCCTATTGCTCCTTGTATTTCGTATTCACCCGTTTGTCCTGTTTGAATTGTTGTAGGCCTGGAGGTTCAGAAAGAGCTGTTCTTTGTAGTGTTGTCTCACTGATGTACAAGTCCTAAATCAGAACACTGAGATCTGTTAGCATCAGCAACCTGAGATATCTGAAAATTTCTGGGAACTGAAACTTTCTCTGTATCCTCGACACTCCATGGTACGCACCCACCACAGGACACACAAAGACAAAAAGCTTGGCCTGTGTGTCGCAGGGACACACACACACTTTACTTAAGCCTGGAGAACCTGAGCTCAAGCTGGGGTCTGGGAGCAGGTCAAGCTTCCATCCTGCTGGCGTCAGGTGATGGGGTGGCATGAGGAGCCCATGAAAAAAGCGGCAGTGAGCGAAATAACCCCCAATGAACAGGGGAGGGAGCCTTCAACTGAACAAACATTGTCTTACCACTAAACAAAGAGAACGTACCTCGTGGAAGCCATGCACCGTCAAAATGCTGCGCACTAGTCTGCTCTCGGTGCGCACGATCTTATATGCCAAGTGATAGCGCTCTACAACAAGAAAAGGAACACGTCACAACAGACTGTACCGATATAATTACATGACCTAAAAAAGCGACGCTAACCCAGCCGTAGCGTTCGAACATACTGCGACAGGCAATGGCAAGGTGCACGGTTTGGGTCTACAATCCCCAATCTCGGGGGAAGGTCATGAAGTTACGCCATGCGAATATTTGCCGTTTAAAGGAAATTCCCGAGTATGCTATTTCAACAGACTTGTTCGCCAGTTGAAAATGGATCATCGCTTTCCTGTTTTGGAAGTTTTCCCCGTTTCAAATCATCTTGCTTGGGTATTTTGGGTCGGACTGCTTGGAGACCACAATAGTGTAGTTACGTGCGGTGCATTGGAGGGAATGGGCTCGATGGGTCGCATGGCCTTTTCCCGTTGTGTGGTTTCTTGTATTCTTCAAGTCTCAGAGTCCTTCACAACAGGGAGTGGGGAACAAAGAGCAGCAGACAGGAGAGGTTAAAAAGGAGGGGACAGGAAGACCGAAGCCATGATCAAAGAGATTGGCTGTTCAGGCAGCTTTGAAAGTAAGGGAAAGAAGTAGCAAGGTGAAGTGTTTTTAACAGTCCCAGAGACCAGAGGCCTCGTGGTTAAAACATCAGCTTCCGATAGTGGAGCAGAGCCTAAATTTGGAAATTTTAATGATTTTCAAGACATCTACGTTGTTTAACTTTCACGTGATTCACAATCAATCAAAAATCTTTATGAGGTGGCAGGATTCACAATATCAAGTGCTGCTAGATTGGTTCAGTTCACTGTTTGGTTGGTGAAGTGGACGATAAAGAGGACTCTATAGACACGCGCTGTCAATGAACACAGTCGGAAAAGGCCGAATCTTTACTCTCGAGCTCGCTCTCCTTACTCTGGAGAATCCTTACCCTAGAGACAGGTGAAGACAGCCTTGCTCACTTCGCTACACTGTTTTAATTCCACCTTGGATGGGCAGATGGGCGGTCATCAGTCCTTGCGGTAATAATACTTGCCTCCAATCGAGCGTAAGGTGCCGTCCTTCGTCACAATCCCATCTGCGTAGAAAACCAAGGTGGGTACCATCTGATTGCTGCCTGCCCACTGAATGCACGGGTGATCCCTGCAACATAAAGCTTATTTCAGAAGTGCATCATGCAGCAACTCTCTACAAAATACATTCCCCCTTCTCGGAATCAATAGCGAAGGAGGCCATTCAACTCATCACACGAATCTTCATCTAATCTTCAACTAATATCATTCCCTTGTCCTTTCTCCATATCCTTTGATATTCTTTCACAGGACCAGAGAGTTTATAGCACAGAAGGAAGCCATTCAGCCAGTCGAGTCTGTACTAGCTTGAAGCTAGAGCCATCCAAATCTAATCGCACAGCCATGTTGCTCTGCTACGAGTGTTAATCTAGTCTCCCCTTAAAAGATGCAATGGTTTCTGCTTCAACATTTCTCCCAATAAAATGTCTTCTTTTCATATACTTATGCAATGACAATGTGGCAGATGGAGCTCAATATGGGGAAGTGTGAGGTCATCCACTTTGGTTCCACGACAAATCGTAATATTTTCTGAATGGTGAGAGACTTGGGGGTAAAAATTGGGTAGCCGGGGCGCTAGTTAACGCTCCCGCGGCCGATTTTCCCAGGTAGCGCTCCGAGAGGGAGATGGGACGCTACTGGAAGCATCCCGCGTCCCTCTTGGGGCACTGCGAGCCAATATCGTCGCGGTACTGCAGGCCTTCCTCCCCTTATTAAAGGGGAGGGGCCTGGCGCAGCACATCCCGGCATCCAGCTGGGCCACCAGGGATCGGGAGTGCCGGCAAACGAGCCCGGCACTCAAGAGGAGTGCCGGGCTCACAGAGAGCAGCTGGCACCCCGCGGGGGGGCTTCATGGGGGCCGGGGACAGCAACGGGGGCAGGTGCTGGCAGACGGCCAGCAACAAAAATGGCCGCCCACCACCTCCCCCTTTAACTAGCGCCGCCCCGGCCTCAGGTAGGCCCCCCTAACCCCGGCAGACATAGCATCCGGCGGTAAGTTGGGGTGCGCCACCCAATATTACAGCCGGGACGCGAGTGGGGCACTGCGCACGGTGATGACATCATCGCCGGCGGTGCAGCGCCGCCACTAACCTCTCGCTGAATTTCCCAGGCGCTAGTTGATTTGCGCCCCGTTAGCACCCTCTTAGGGAGCTAACGGGAGGTGCAAATCAACCAAATTCAGCCCCCTAGGAGCTGTGGAGGAGCTGAGGGATTTAGGTGTCCATGTACACAAATCGCTAAAAGCTAGGACTCAGGTATAAAAAGTAGTCAAAAGGATATTGGAATGTTGGCCTTTATCTTGAGAGGATTGGAATTCACTTGAGGAAGTGATGCTTCAGTTGTACGGAGCCGTGTTCAGACCCCATCTGGAGTAACTGGGTTCAGTTCTGGGCCCCGCACCTCAGGAAGGATATATTGGTCTTGGTGGGGGTGCAGCGTAGATTCACCAGAATGATACAGGGGTTAAAAGGGTTCAATTATGAGGATATGTTGCATAAACTTGGTTTGTATTTCCTTGAGTTTAGGAGCTTGAGGGGTGATCTGATCTCGGAGTTAAAAATGATAAAAGGGTTTGGTAGGGTAGATACAGAAAAGCTATTTCTTCTGGAGTGAGAATCCAGAACAAAGGGGCATAATCTTCAAATGAGAGCCAGGCCGCTTCAGGAGTGAAATCAGGAAGCATTTTTTCCCCACACAAAGGGAAATGGAAATCTGGAACTCTCTCCCCCAAAAGGCTGTGGATCCTGGGACAATTCAAGCTTTCAACACTATGATCAACAGATTTTTGTTGTGTAAGAGCATCAAGGACTCCTGGACAGAGTAAAGGAGGGGAAAACCCTGGAACCATTGAAGGAGCAATGGGATGTTGCAGTGGGGAGACAGTAGACAAATTAAAATGGGCCGAATGGCCTTCACTCTTCCATAATTATCAATGAAAATATCAATGTACAGAAACTATTGCAGAATACCGTTTGTCTAAAACTTACTGTACTAAACTCTCTAGTATCTCCTGAGCATCCATACTGGGGTACAGGCCCATGGGCACCAGCAGCCCTCGAGGGATCATCCTTCAATGCTCGCCCTTGAGTAGCGGGTATTGGCAGGCTATTCAATCATCGGGTGGGGCGGTGATGTTAGAGATGAGCTCAATCCTGTTCTCACCCGGTGTAGACACACCTGAAACTTTCAGCAGGGGTCCCTGGGTAGCGGCCAAGAGCGGGAGCCCCAGCTGATTTGTTTCCCTCGCTAGCCCAGGGGCCACATGTACCGCCCTGGCTGAAATCCGCTAACTCAGCACAGACTGGTTATCAAAGCCCATACTTTCTGGAGTGTGTGGCTTAGTGCTTTACCAGGGAAACACCAGGGGAGGGCGAGGACATGTGAAATAATGCAATCATTTATCCTTTAGAATATAAAATGATCACAGCAGGAGGAATCTTCACTGTAGAAAACTGCACAATTCAACTTGTTCTTTTTTATACCCTAAAAGGACATTCAATCCACCAGAGCTGCAAAGGAACGAGAGCAGAGTGACACAAACACACATCCAGTTCTAATGAAGGCACTCACAGTCCAGCCAGCTGCTGTCCCCCCAGCTCTTAATGCTGAGTCTGCACTGCTGTGCTTCAGATTAAACCCGAATACTGTGCTGGCTTCAGCAGAAGTACAGATAAAACAGGGAAGATGATGAACACCCACAAAACTCTCCCTATTCCAACAGCATATATCGGGGACTTTGAACACAAAGTACAAAAAAAGCCATTTCGTAATCATAGAATGATACAGTACAGAAGGAGGCCATTCGGCCCATCACTCCTGTGCCCGCTCATTGGCAGCACTAGTCAATTAGTCCCACTCCCCTGCTCTTTCCCCATAGCCCTGCAAATTTGTCCTCTTCAACTCCATTTTGAAAGTTACGATTGAATCTGCTTCCACCACCCTTTCAGGCAGCGCATTCCAGATCAGAATAACTCGTTGCGTTAAAAAAAGTTTCATATCACCTCTGGTTCTTTTGCTCAGTCAGTCCCCCACCACTCCGCTCAGTCAGTCCCCCGCCACTCCACTCAGTCAATGCCCCACCACTCCGCTCAGTCAATGCCCCACCACTCCGCTCAGTCAATGCCCCACCACTCCGCTCAGTCAGTCCCCCACCACTCCGCTCAGTCAGTCCCCCACCACTCCGCTCAGTCAATGCCCCACCACTCCGCTCAGTCAGTCCCCCACCACTCCGCTCAGTCAGTCCCCCGCCACTCAGCTCAGTCAATGCCCCACCACTCTGCTCAGTCAATGCCCCACCACTCCGCTCAGTCAGTCCCCCACCACTCCGCTCAGTCAGTCCCCCACCACTCCACTCAGTCAGTCCCCCACCACTCCGCTCAGTCAATGCCCCACCACTCCGCTCAGTCAGTCCCCCACCACTCCGCTCAGTCAGTCCCCCGCCACTCAGCTCAGTCAATGCTCCACCACTCCGCTCAGTCAGTCCCCCACCACTCCGCTCAGTCAGTCCCCCACCACTCCGCTCAGTCAGTCCCCACCACTCCGCTCAGTCAATGCCCCACCACTCCGCTCAGTCAGTCCCCCACCACTCCGCTCAGTCAGTCCCCCACCACTCCACTCAATCAATGCCCCACCACTCCACTCAATCAATGCCCCACCACTCCGCTCAGTCAATGCCCCACCACTCCGCTCAGTCAATGCCCCACCACTCCGCTCAGTCAATGCCCCACCACTCCGCTCAGTCAATGCCCCACCACTCCGCTCAGTCAATGCCCCACCACTCCGCTCAGTCAATGCCCCACCACTCCGCTCAGTCAATGCCCCACCACTCCGCTCAGTCAATGCTCCACCACTCCGCTCAGTCAATGCCCCACCACTCCGCTCAGTCAATGCCCCACCACTCCGCTCAGTCAGTCCCCCACCACTCCGCTCAGTCAATGCTCCACCACTCCGCTCAGTCAATGCCCCACCACTCCGCTCAGTCAATGCCCCACCACTCCGCTCAGTCAATGCCCCACCACTCCGCTCAGTCAGTCCCCCACCACTCCGCTCAGTCAGTCCCCCACCACTCCGCTCAGTCAATGCCCCACCACTCCGCTCAGTCAATGCCCCACCACTCCGCTCAGTCAATGCTCCACCACTCCGCTCAGTCACTGCCCCACCACTCCGCTCAGTCAATGCTCCACCACTCCGCTCAGTCAGTCCCCCACCACTCCGCTCAGCCAATGCTCCACCACTCCGCTCAGTCACTGCCCCACCACTCCGCTCAGTCAGTCCCCCGCCACTCCGCTCAGTCAATGCCCCACCAGTCCGCTCAGTCACTGCCCCACCACTCCGCTCAGTCAGTCCCCCACCACTCCGCTCAGTCAGTCCCGCGCCACTCCGCTCAGTCAATGCCCCACCACTCCGCTCAGTCAATGCACCACCACTCCGCTCAGTCAATGCCCCACCACTCCGCTCAGTCAATGCACCACCACTCCGCTTAGTCAATGCACCACCACTCCGCTCAGTCAATGCCCCACCACTCCGCTCGGTCAATGCCCCGCCACTCCACTCAGTCAATGCCCCGCCACTCCACTCAGTCACTGCCCCACCACTCCGCTCAGTCAATGCCCCGCCACTCCGCTCAGTCAATGCTCCACCACTCCGCTCAGTCACTCCCCCACCACTCCGCTCAGTCAATGATCCGCCACTCCGCTCAGTCAGTCCCCCACCACTCCGCTCAGTCAATGCCCCACCACTCCGCTCAGTCAATGCTCCACCACTCCGCTCAGTCAGTCCCCCACCACTCCGCTCAGTCAATGCTCCACCACTCCGCTCAGTCACTGCCCCACCACTCCGCTCAGTCAATGCCCCACCACTCCGCTCAGTCAATGCCCCACCACTCCGCTCAGTCAATGCCCCACCACTCCACTCAGTCAGTCCCCCACCACTCCACTCAGTCAGTCCCCCGCCACTCCGCTCAGTCAATGCCCCACCACTCCGCTCAGTCAATGCCCCACCACTCCGCTCACTCAGTCCCCCGCCACTCCGCTCACTCAGTCCCCCACCACTCCGCTCAGTCAATGCCCCACCACTCCGCTCAGTCAATGCCCCACCACTCCGCTCAGTCAATGCTCCACCACTCCGCTCAGTCAATGCCCCACCACTCCGCTCAGTCAATGCCCCACCACTCCGCTCAGTCAATGCCCCACCACTCCGCTCAGTCAATGCCCCACCACTCCGCTCAGTCAATGCCCCACCACTCCGCTCAGTCAATGCCCCACCACTCCGCTCAGTCAATGCTCCACCACTCCGCTCAGTCAATGCCCCACCACTCCGCTCAGTCAATGCTCCACCACTCCGCTCAGTCAATGCTCCACCACTCCGCTCAGTCAATGCCCCACCACTCCGCTCAGTCAATGCCCCACCACTCCGCTCAGTCAATGCCCCACCACTCCGCTCAGTCAATGCTCCACCACTCCGCTCAGTCAATGCTCCACCACTCCGCTCAGTCAATGCCCCACCACTCCGCTCAGTCAATGCCCCACCACTCCGCTCAGTCAATGCTCCACCACTCCGCTCAGTCAATGCTCCACCACTCCGCTCAGTCAATGCTCCACCACTCCGCTCAGTCAATGCTCCACCACTCCGCTCAGTCAATGCCCCACCACTCCGCTCAGTCAATGCCCCACCACTCCGCTCAGTCAATGCTCCGCCACTCCGCTCAGTCAATGCTCCACCACTCCGCTCAGTCAATGCCCCACCACTCCGCTCAGTCAATGCCCCACCACTCCGCTCAGTCAATGCTCCGCCACTCCGCTCAGTCACTGCTCCATCAGTATCAAAAACAAAAGTTTAATTTGTCTCCCATGACACATATTAATCGATCGCATTTTAAAAACGGGTCAAATAATGCCAACCTTGCACTCCTTTCCAAATAAAACATCCACAGAGCCTTATAATGATCGGTCAACTAGTCCAGTAATTTAAGCACTACAGTGCGGTCTCACCGGACCAATATGTCACTTGACGTAGTTACCAGTCTGAGCCTGGGAAAGGGGCCCTCACCATACCATTTTGGGCGCCGGATGAGCGGGCATCTTGGGGACCAGGAGATGGAGAAAGTCATAAATGTATCCCGAAAAAAAAAATCATGAGACAGACTGACAGCCCACGGAAAGAGGAATCCCCATTATAGAACCATAGAATCTCACAGCACAGGAGGAGGCCATTCGGCCCATAGTGCCTGTGCTGGCTCTTTGAAAGAACTCTCCAATTAGTCCCACTCCCTCGCTCTTTCCCCGTAGCCCTGCAAATTTTTCCCCTTCAAGTATTTATCCAATTCCCTTTTGAAAGTTACTGTTGAATCTGCTTCCACCGCCCTTTCAGGCAGCACATTCCAGATCACAACAACTCGGTGTAAAAAAATTCTCCTCATCTCCCCTCTGATTCTTTTACCAATTACCTTAAATCTGTGTCCTCGGGTTACTGACCTTTCTGCCACTGGAAACAGTTTCTCTTTATTTACTCTATCAAAACGCTTCATGATTTTGAACACCTCTACCAAATCTCCTCTTAACCTTCTCTGCTTGAAGGAGAACACTCCAAGCTTCTCCAGTCTCTCCACATAACTGAAGTCCCTCATCCCTGGTAACATTCTGGTAAATATCTTCTGCACCCTCTCCAAGGCCGTGACATCCTTCCTAAAGTGCGGTGCCCAGAACTGGACACAATACTCCAGCTGGGGCCCAACCAGTGATTTATAAAGGTTTAACATAACTTCCTCTATTAATAAAGCCAAGGATCCCGTCTGCTTTTTTAACCACTTTCTCAACTCATCCTGCCACCTTCAAAGATTTGTGTGCATATAACCCCAGGTCTCTCTGTTCCTGTCCCCCTTTATAATTGTACCATTTACTTTATATTGCCTCTCCCCATTCTTCCTTCCAAAATGCATCACTTCACTGCGTTTAATGTCATCTGCCATGTGTCTGCCCATTTCACCAGTCTGTCTTTGTCCTCCTGAAGTCTGTTATTGGGCCGAAAATTGATCCCGGGACGCGAGAGTACGCACTGCGTACTCTCGCGTATTCCCACTCCAATTGCCGGTTTTCTGCATGCCCTGCGCATGCGCTGAAAACCGGCAATTGCTCTTCCGAAAAGGGGGCGGGGCCGGAGTGCATCGCGTGCGCGCTACAGGCTGCGCGCACGCTGTGCACTTCATGCTTTGGACGCGCAGGTAAGTAGGGAAGATTTTGGAAATGTAAAAAGGAGGAGTAAGACCCGCTTTTAAGAAGGTAAGCAGTGAATTAAGTATTTTTTTGAATTTTTTTATCAGGTATATCTTTTTTATAGACTTTAAAGACAGGTAAGTTTATTTTTATAACTTTTTAAAAGATTTTAAATTTTTTCAAAAATTTAATTTTTTATTTAAAATGGTTAATTTAATTAACTATACTTATTTTATTAATGTGATGGTTTTTTTTTTTAATTTAATTGAGGTTTAGCTGTTATTTTGGGGGGGTGTAAGATTCATAAGTCTCACAGCCATGCTGTGAGACTTATGAATGGAAGATGGTGTGCTGCCATTGGCTCTGAGTCACGTGATCCCACAGCTCGCACGAATTAACTACGCCGCTGGGATACGCAAGCCCAGCACAGCTGATGTCTGGAACATCAAGTTCGTGCGAGCTGGATCAGAAAAAGCATAAGCGAGGTGAGACATCGCGGGGAAGGCTTACCCCCGCGGGAACAGAGCGAGATCAATTTCTGGGCCATTATCTTCCTCACTGTTTACTACATTTCTGAGTTTCATGTCATCTGCAAACCTTCAAATTATGCCCTGTATAGCCAAGTCCAGGTCATTATTATATATCAAAGAGCAGTGGTCCTAATACCGACCCCAGGGGAACACCACAGTATACTTCCCTCCAGTCTGAAAAACAACCGGTCACCAGTACTCTCTGCTTTCTGTCCCTTAACCAATTTTGTACCAATGCTGCCACTGCCCCTTTAATCCCATGGGCTTCAATTTTGCTAACAGGTCTATTATGCGGTACTTTGTCAAACACTTTTTGAAAGTCCATATACACAACATCAACCACACTCCCCTCATCAACCCTCTCCATTACTTCATCAAAGAACTCAATCAAGTTAGTCAAACACGATTTGCATTTAACAAATCCATACTTTTGCAACTGGCAATTAATTTTGTCCCAGTTTATTGTCTCTAAAATTTACTCCACCACCGACGTTAGGCTGACGGGCCTGTAGTTGCCAAGTTTATCCCTCTACCCTTTTTTGAACAGGATGTAACATTTGCAATCCTCCAGTCCTCTGGCACCACCACCACATCTAAGGAGGATTGGATCATTGTGGCCAGAGCCTTCGCAATTTCCACCCTTACTTCCTTCAGTAACCTAGGATGCATCCCATCAAGATTGGGTGACTTTTCTACTTTGAAAACTGGCAACCTTATAAGTCATGATGCGGAGATGCCGGTGTTGGACTGGGGTGGACAAAATTGAGAGGTCGCACAACACCAGGTTATAGTCCAACAGTTTTATTTGAAATCACAAGCTTTCGGAGCTATCGATTGCTCCTTCCTCAGGTGAAGTAAATTAGATACAGAATCGCCAAAGCATATATAGATAGAAAACAAAGCATGTGTACTTTACAATTGCAGACCAATAAATTAAATCATCCTGACTATCTGCCGAGGTGTGATAAAGTTAATTAAGTCAGCCAGGAAGGTACCACATCAAAGACATAGCAAGATACAACTGAGACAATGAGGTGTAGTCGCAGGGGTTCTAACGTGTCAAAAGCTGCCGTCTGTATGTAAAATGAAAAGCTTTAAAAAAAATTTACTTTTTTACTGGGAAAATTTTTACTTTTTTACTGGGAATCACATCTGTGAACAAGCTAACGACGACTCGAGTCCGGATCACGTCATGTATCGTGACATAAACCCAAGATCCCGATTGAGACCGTCTTCATGAGTGCGGAACTTGGCTATCAGTTTCTGCTCGATGATTTTGCGTTGTCGTGTGTTTCTAAGGTTGCCTTGGAGAACGCTTACCCGCAGATCCGAGGCTGAATGTCCTTGACTGCTGAAGTGTTCCCCGACTGGGAGGTAACAATCCTGCCTGGCGATTGTTGCGCGGTGCTCGTTCATACGTTGTCTCAGTGTCTGCATGGTCTCGCCGATGTACCATGCCGCGGTGCATTCTTTCCTGCAACGTATGAGGTAGACAACGTTGGCCGAGTCACATGAGTATGTACCATGTACCTGGTGGGTAGTGTCCTCACGTGTGATGGTGGTATCTGTGTTGATGATCTGGCATGTCTTGCAGAGTTTGCCATGGCAGGGTTGTGTGGTGTCGTGGTCGCTGTTATCCTGAAAGCTGGGTAATTTGCTGCGAACGATGGTACTTCTGAGGTTAGGCGGCTGTTTGAAGGCAAGTAGTGGAGGCGTGGGGATGGCCTTAGCGAGGTGTTTGTCGTCATCGATGACATGTTGAAGGCTGCGAAGAACGTATGAACGAGCACCGCGCAACAATCGCCAGGCAGGATTGTTACCTCCCAGTCGGGGAACACTTCAGCAGTCAAGGACATTCAGCTTCGGATCTGCGGGTAAGCGTTCTCCAAGGCAACCTTAGAAACACACGACAACGCAAAATCATCGAGCAGAAACTGATAGCCAAGTTCCGCACTCATGAAGACGGTCTCAATCGGGATCTTGGGTTTATGTCACGATACATGACGTGATCCGGACTCGAGTCGTCGTTAGCTTGTTCACAGATGTGATTCCCAGTAAAAAAGTAAAAATTTTCCCAGTAAAAAAGTAAAAAAATTTTAAAGCTTTTCGTTTTACATACAGACGGCAGCTTTTGACACGTTAGAACCCCTGCGACTACACCTCATTGTCTCAGTTGTATCTTGCTATGTCTTTGATGTGGTACCTTCCTGGCTGACTTAATTAACTTTATCACACCTCGGCAGATAGTCAGGATGATTTAATTTATTGGTCTGCAATTGTAAAGTACACATGCTTTGTTTTCTATCTATATATGCTTTGGCGATTCTGTATCTAATTTACTTCACCTGAGGAAGGAGCAATCGATAGCTCCGAAAGCTTGTGATTTCAAATAAAACTGTTGGACTATAACCTGGTGTTGTGCGACCTCTCAACCTTATAAGTACCACCTCTTCATCTAATTTTATCCTATCCAGTATCACTACTGCCGTCTCCTTTACTGCTACATTGGCAGCATCTTCTCCCGTGAAGACAGATGCAGAGTACTCATTTAGTGCCTCAGCCATGCCCTCCGCCTCCACAAAGAGATCCCCTTTTGGGCCCCTAATCGGCCCACCCTACCTTTGACTACCCTTTTACATGTTTATAAAAGACTCTTGGATTCCCTTTTATGTTAACCGTTAATCTATTCTCATACTCTCTCTTTGACCCTCTTATTCCCTTTTTTAGGTCTCTGTACTTTCTGTATTTAGCTTGGTTCTCTACTGTATTATGAACCTTATATTTGTCATAATCATAGAATGGTTACAGCACAGAAGGAGGCCCGTCGAGCCCGTGCCGGCTCTCTGCAAGAGCACTTCAGCTAGTCCCACTCCCCCACCCTTTCCCCGTAGACCTGCAAATTTTTTTCCTTCAGGTACTTATGCAACTCCCTTTCAAAAGCCACGATTGAGTCTGCTTCCACCGCCCTTTCAGGCAGTGCATTCCAGATCATAACCACTCGCTGTGCAAAAAAGTTCTTCCTCATGTCGCCTTTGTGCCAATCACCTTAAATCTGTGTCCTCTGATTCTCGACCCTTCCGCCAATGGGAATAGTTTCAAAGTCTATCCTTTCACACTTTTCTGCGTTAAATTTCATCTGCCACATATCCACCCATTCCACCAGCCTGTCTATGTCCTCTTGAAGTCGATCACTATCCTCCTCACTGTTCACTAAACCTCCAAGTTTTGTGTCATCTGCAAATTTTGAAATTGTGCCCTGTACTCCCAAGTCCAAGTCATTAATATATATCAAGAAAAGCAGTGGTCCTAGTACCGACCCCTGGGGAACACTACTGTATACCTTCCTCCAGTCCGAAAAACAACCGTTCACCACTACTCTCTGTTTCCTGTCACTCAGCCAATTTCGTATCCATGCTGCCACTGTCCCTTTTATTCCATGGGCTTCAACTTTGCTGGCAAACCTATTATGTGGCACTTGGACAAATGCCTTTTGGAAATCCATACACAACACGTCAACCGCATTGCCCATATCAACCCTCTCTGTTAGCTCATCAAAAAATTCAATCAAGTTAGTTTAACACGATTTGCCTTTAACAAATCCGTGCTGGCTTCCCTTAATTAATCCACACTTGTCCAAGTGACTGTTAATTTTGTCCCGGATTATCATTTCTAAAAGCTTCCCCACTACCGAGGTTAAACTGACTGGCCTGTAGTTGCTGGGTTTATCCTTACACCCTTTCTGACATGTGTAACATTTGCAATTCTCCGGTCCTCTGGCACCACCCCCATTATCCAAGGAGGATGGGATGATTATGGCCAGTACCTCTGCAATTTCCACCTTTACTTCCCTCAGCATCCTAGGATGCATCCCATCCGGTCCTGGTGACTTATCTACTTTAAGTAAGTCTCCTTTTTCTGTTTCATTTTAATCTCTGTATCTTTAGTCAGCCAGGGATCTCTAGCTTTGGACAGCCTTCCATTCCCCCTCGTGGGGAATGTGCCTACTCTGTACCCGAACTATCTCCTCTTGGAAGGCTTCCCATTGTTCAATGACTTGGCAGGGTTTAAACTAACTTGGCAGGCGGATGGGCACCAGCATATAGGAGTAGAAAAGGGGAATAAGGTGCATAAAAGAGTGAGTGTGTTGGATAGTACTAGAGGCGGTAGTAGTACCATATTAGATAGCAGCAGACTAAGAAAGACTACGAAAAATTCAAAAATGGGTTTAGAATGCATGTACGTAAATGAACAAAGTGTGGTGAATAAGGTTGGTGAGCTACAGGCACAATTAGCTGTGTGGCAATATGATGTGGCAATAACGGAAACGTGGCTTAAAAACGGTGAGGACTGGGCACTTAATATTCAAGGGTACAAGGTGTTCAGAAAAGATAGGGAAGGAAAAAAGGGAGGTGGGGTGGCAGTGCTGATTAAGGAAGACATCGTAGTGTTGGAAAGGGAGGATGTTCTTGAGGGGACAAGGACAGAATCCATTTGGTTAGATTTGAGGAGCAAAAAGGGTATGATCACGCTATTGGGGGTATTCTATAGGCCTCCAAATAGTGAGAGGGAGGTAGAGGAGCAAATAGAACATAGAACATAGAACAGTACAGGCCCTTCGGCCCTCGATGTTGCGCCGAGCATTGTCCGAGATCAAGATCAAGCTATCACACTCCCTATCACTCTGGTGTGCTTCATGTGCTTATCCAATAACCGCTTGAAAGTCCCTAAAGTGTCCGACTCCACTATCACAGCAGGCAGTCCATTCCACACCCCAACCACTCTCTGAGTAAAGAATCTACCTCGGACATCCCTTCTATATCTCCCCCCATGCACCTTATAGTTATGCCCCCTTGTAACAGCTGCCTCTACCCGAGGAAATAGTCTCTGAACATCCACTCTATCTATCCCCCTCATCATCTTATAAACCTCTATTAAGTCGCCTCTCATCCTCCTCCGCTCTAAAGAGAAAAGCCCCAACTCCCTCAATCTTTCCTCATAAGACCTCCCCCCCAAACCAGGCAGCATCCTGGTAAATCTCCTTTGCACTCTTTCCAATGCTTCCACGTCCTTCCTATAGTGAGGTGACCAGAACTGCACACAATATTCCAAATGTGGTCTCCCCAAGGTCCTGTACAGTTGCAGCATAACCTCACGGTTCTTAAACTCAAACCCTCTGTTAATAAACGCCAACACACCATAGGCCTTCTTTACTGCTCTATCCACTTGAGTGGCAACCTTCAGAGATCTGTGGATATGAACCCCCAGATCCCTCTGCTCCTCCACGTTCCTCAGAACCCTGCCGTTGACCCTGTAATCCTTATTCAAATTTGCCCTACCAAAATGAATCACCTCGCACTTATCAGGGTTAAAGTCCATCTGCCATTTTTCGGCCCAGCTCTGCATCCTATCAATGTCTCTTTGCAGCCTACAACTGCCCTCCACCTCATCCACTACTCCACCAATCTTGGTGTCATCAGCAAATTTACTGATCCACCCTTCAGTCCCCTCCTCCAAGTCATTGATAAAAATCACAAACAGCAGAGGACCCAGCACCGACCCCTGTGGCACACCGCTGGTAACTGGTCTCCAGTCCGAAAATGTTCCATCCACCACCACCCTCTGCCTTCTATGAGATAGCCAGTTACTTATCCAATCGGCCAAATTTCCCTCTATCCCACAACTCCTTACTTTCTTCATGAGACGACCATGGGGAACCTTATCAAACGCCTTACTAAAATCCATGTATACGACATCAACTGCTCTACCTTCATCTACACACTTAGTTACCTCCTCAAAGAATTCAATCAAATTTGTTGGGCAAGACTTACCCTTCACGAATCCGTGTTGACTATCCCTGATTAAGTTGCCCCTTTCCAAATGGTCATAAATCCTATCCCTCAGGACCTTTTCCATTATCTTGCCAACCACCGAAGTAAGACTAACCGGCCTATAATTACCAGGGTCATTCCTATTTCCTTTCTTGAAGAGAGGAACAACATTCGCCACTCTCCAGTCCTCTGGCACCATCCCCGTGGACAGTGAGGACCCAAAGATCAAAGCCAGAGGCTCTGCAATCTCCTCCCTTGCCTCCCAAAGAATCCTAGGATATATCCCATCTGGCCCAGGGGACTTATCGACCCTCAGGTTCTTCAAAATTGCTAAAACATCTTCCCTCAGAACATCTACCACCTCCAGCCTATCCACCTTTATCACACTCTCATCCTCAAGAACATGGCCCCTCTCCTCGGTGAACACTGACGAAAAGTATTCATTCATCACCTCTCCTATCTCTTCTGACTCCATGCACAAGTTCCCACTACTGTCCTTGACCGGCCCTACCCTCACCCTGGTCATTCTTTTATTTCTCACATAAGAGTAAAAAGCCTTGGGGTTTTTCTTGATTCGACCCGCCAAGGACTTCTCATGCCCCCTCCTAGCTCTCCTAAGCTCTTTTTTTAGCTCATTCCTTGCTACCTTGTACCCCTCAATCGACCCAACTGAACCTTGTTTTCTCATCCTTACATACGCAGGAAATCTGCAGGAAAATCGCAGAGATATGCAAGCGCTATAGAGTGGTGATATTGGGGGACTTTAATTACCCAAATATCGATTGGGATAATGCTAGGGAAAGGGTAAGGAGGGGGAGGAATTTCTGAAATGTGTTCAGGAGAATTTCCTTGACCAATATATTCTTGGCCCAACTAGGAAGGAGGCATTGCTGCATCTGGTGCTGGGGAATGAGGTGGGCCAAGTCGACCAAGTGCCTGTGGGAGAACACTTGGGTACGAGTGATCATCCTATCATAAGATTTAGATTAGCAATGGAGAGGAGCAAGGAACAATCTAGAGTGGAACTTCTAAACTGGAATAGGGCTAACTTCAATGGGATGCAAAAGGATCTAGCCAGGGTAAAATGGAACCAAAGACTGACAGGAAAAACTGTAATGGAACAATGGGTTATCTTTAAGGAGGAGATGTTCCAAGTACAGGCTAGGTACATTCCAACAAGGGGGAAGGGTAAGGGAACCAAAGCAAGGGCTCCTTGGATGACGAGGGAGATAGAGAAGATGATGAAACAAAAAAAGAGGGTGTATGATGCATGTCAGGTGAATTCTTCAAGGGAGAACCAGACCAAATACAATAAGTTGAGAGGGGATGTGAAGATGAAAATAAGATTGGCAAAGAGAGAATATGAGAGTAGAATGGCGGTTAACATAAAAGGGAACCCAAAAAACTTCTACCAGCATGTAAACAGTAAGCGGGTAGTAAGAGGCAGGGTTTGGCCTATTAGGGACAAAGAAATTGATAGAGGCGCAGGGCAAGGCTAGAATACTCAATGAGTACTTTGTATCAGTGTTTACTAAGGAGGTGGATGCTGACAAAATATCGGTGGAAGTGGAAAAGGTAGAAGCAATGGAAGGGGTGAAAATTGATAGACAGGATGTACTAGAAAGGCTGGGTATGCTTAAAGTGGATAAGTCGCCTGGTCCAGATGGCTTGCATCCCAGGTTGTTAAGGGAATTGGGGGAGGAGATAGCGGAAGGGCTTGCCATAATTTTCCAATCTTCCCTAGATGCGGGGGAGGTGCCCGAGGAATGGAAAGTGGCAAATGTGACACCATTGTTCAAGAAAGGGTGTAAGGACAATCCTAGTAACTACAAGCCGGTCAGTTTAACATCAGTGGTGGGTAAAATTTTAGAAACAATAATCAAGGAAAAATTAACGGGCATTTGGAGAGGTTTAAGCTAATTAAAGAGAGCAAACACGGGTTTGTAAAAGGCAGATCGTGTTTGACTAATCTAATTGAATTTTTTGATGAAGTAACAGAGGATTGATGAAGGGAATGCAATGGATGTTGTCTATATAGATTTTCGGCAGGCGTTTGACAAAGTACCACATAGAAGGCTGGTTAACAAAATTGAGGTTCATGGAATAGGTGGGTCAGTGGCAGCTTGAATAAGGAATTGGCTTAGGGACAGAAAACAGCGAGTTGTGGTAAATGGCTGTTTTTCAGACTAGAGGATGGTAGACAGTGATGTTCCCCAAGGGTCACTGCTGGGGCCACTGCTTTTTTTCAGATATATAAATTACCTGGATATTGGAATACAGAGTAGAATTTCTAAATTTGCTGATGACCCCAAACTTGGGGGAGTGGCAAACAGTGATGATGATATCAATCGACTGCAACAGGACATAGAAAGGCTAGCAGAATGGGCAGACAAGTGGCAGATGGAATTTAATACAGAGAAGTGTGAGGTGATGCATTTTGGCAGAAGGAACAGGGAGAGGCAATATACACTTAATGGCACAGTTTTAAAGAGTGTGCAGGGACAGAGGGACCTGGGAGTTAATGTGCATTGTTCCCTGAAGGTGGCGGGACATATTGAGAGAGGGTGCAGAGGAGATTTACCAGAATGGTTCCAGGGATGGGGGATCTTAGCTACAAGGACAGGTTGGAGAAGCTGGATTTGTTTTCATTAGAGCAAAGGAGGTTGAGGGGTGATTTGATAGAGGTGTACAAGATTATGACGGGTTTGGATAGGCTAGATGGGGAAAGGCTGTTCCCACTAGTTGATGGTACAAGGACTCGGGGACACAGATTTAAGGTTTTGGGCAAGAGATACAGGGGGGAATGTGAGGAAAAACTTTTTTACGCAGCGAGTGGTGAGGACCTGGAATTCGCTCCCGACGGAAGTGGTGGAAGCGGAGACACTCAATGTTTTCAAGGGGAGGCTGGACAGGCACTTGAGGCAAATAAACTTGCAGGGCTACGGGGATAGAGCGGGGGAATGGGACTGACTGGATTGCTCTACAGAGAGCTGGCACAGACTCGATGGGCCGAATGGCCTTCTGTGCCATTTTGACTCTGACTCTTTTGCCTACCAATTTTTGATTCCAATCCACCTGGGCCAAATCCCTTTTCAACTCAATGAAATTAGCTCCTCCAGTTCAGTACTTTTACATTTGATTGTTCCTTGTCCTTTTGCATAACTATTCTAAACCTGATGATATTATGATCATTGTTCCCCAAATGATCCCCCACTAAAACATGCTCCACTTGCCCCACTTCATTCTCCAGGCTGGAAACACACTGATCAAGAAAGTTCTGTTGTACACATTTCAGGAACTCCTCCACCTCTTTGCCCTTTACAGTTACTATCCCAGTCTAGATTAGGATAATTGAAGTCCCCCATTATCACTACTCTATAGTTCTTGCATCTTTCTGTAATATGCCTGCACACTTGCTCCTCTGTGTCAGCTGTGGCTCAGTTGGTAGCACACTCGCCTCGGAGTCAGAAGGTTGTGGGTCCACTCCAGGGACTTGAGTACATAAAGCTAGGTTGACACTCCAGTGCTATGCTGAGGGAGTGCTGCACTGTCAGAGGTGCCGTCTTTCGGATGAGATGTTAAACCGAGGCCCTATCTGCTCTCTCAGGTGGACGTAAAAGATCCCATGGAACTATTTTGAAGAGCAGGTGAGTTATCCCCGGTGTCCTGGCCAATATTTATTCCTCAACCAACATAACAAAAACAGATTATCTAGTCATTATCACATTGCTGTTTGTGGGAGCTTGCTGTGCACAAATTGGCTGCTGCGTTTCCCACATTACAACAGTGACTCCACTTCAAAAGTACTTAATTGGCTGTAAAGCGTTTTGAGACGTCCGGTGGTCGTGGAAGGCGCTATCTAAATGCAAGTCTTTCTTTCTTTCTCTATCTCCCTCCCACTATTTGGTGGTCGATAGTATACACCCAATTGCGAAATAGCTCCTCCATTGTTCCTTAATTCTAACCAAATGAATTGTGTCTTTGACCCCTCAACTACATCAACCCTCTCCAGTGCTATAAGTTTCTTTGATCAAGACTGCCACTACCCCACTCCTTTTTTCCTTCCCTATCTTTCCTGAATACCTTGTAGCCAGGAATATTAAGTTCCCAATCCTCCCCTTCTTTGAGCCATTGCTACTGTATCATAGTCCCACGTGGCAACTTATACCTGCAGCTCACCAACCTTATTCACCACGCTACGTGTGTTTACGCACATGCACTCGAAACTCATCTTAGACTGCCTCGCATTTGCCCTTTGTCTGATCCCTCTATTTCTGAACTATTCTTTACTTCTAGTGCTGTTTGTCTCTCCCAGTCCTCTGTGCACCTTGTTTCTCCTCTCCAATGTTTCAATCTGGTGCCCCTCCCCCTGCCAAATTAGTTTAAACCCCCCCTCACAGCACTGGTTAACCGCCCCAACTCCATTGAGGTGTAACCCATCCATCTTGAACAGGTCCCTCCTGCCCCAGAACTAGTCCCAATGCCCCAGAAATCTGAAGCCCTCCCCCCTGCACTATTTCTCCAGTCACGTGTTAACCTGTCTTATCCTACTCTTCCTATACTCGCTAGTGCGCGGCACTGGGAGTAATCTAGAGATTACTACCTTTGAGGTCCTGCTTTTTAACTTCCTCCCTAGCTCCTGAAACTCTGACTGCAGGACCTCAACCCTTTTCCTCCCTATGTCATTGGTTCCCACATGGACCAGGGGGTAATACAGCAGACTTGCTTCTGTTTCTATGTTCTGTCACTGGGCTTATTTTGCATCTGTACCAGTCCGTCACTGTGAAGTTGTCTAACTCTTCAGAGAAACGGATGGCTGTTTTTTTACAATTCGAATGGACATTGTACAGAAGTTTTACACACCATTACGCTCAACTGAAACCCGGGCAGCAACATTTGCTATCACTTCGGGAGCCATTCTGCAATCCCATTAACAAGGGGAGCGCTCTTAAAGCGTTGCAGTCATGAACAAGATGTAAAAATGAACTGTAAGGGTGGTGCATTAATGCAGCAGATTGGTATATCAACACAGCCAGTCACGGGTTTCACGCTCGCGATTCCTCACACGATAACTTTATTGAGATATATTAACTGGAACATGACGGAATTCCATTCATTCAGATCTTGCAGCATTGACGGGAGGTAGCCCACCCGACACGCAATACACAAACACAAGAAGGTTCTCCAGAACAGATGGGAGAAATGTCAATGCCATGCTGGTGCAACAGAGGGTGGTTTTTCAAAATTGGGGTTCAGGCTGCAGGAAACTATAGAGATCTTTACTCCATGCAGTTCGAGAGAGTTGGGACTGATGGCGGCACCACCACCGATAACAGGAGGGGCGAGGGGTGTACGAGGCCAGAGTCAGAGGAACAGAGAGTATGGGGGAGGAGAGGAGTTGGAGGGCAGAAGGAGGTTACTTGGATAGAGAGGGGCAAGGCCATGGAGGGACTTAAACACTTCCAATGTGAACTCCACTTACTCCTGCTCCTCCTCATCGGATGAGGTGGAAGAATCCTCTGGCACGTGACTTACGGCAGGCATTCCCACCCTGCTCCGGCCCAAGACCAATCGGCTTCAGGCGACGCACTCGGATTAGTGAAGGTGTCACCTTCTTGGCTGGCCCAACACATCCATCCTGCTCCACTTCAGGGGACCACTCCTCACCAGGCACTTCATTGCACCATCTTCACTGGAAAAATAAAACACATACTGATCAATATTGGCCAATCGGGGGGTTTTTGGGCACGTCCGGACTTGTCCTCTACAATAAGCATTCCTTCTGCATGACCCTGCCAGTTCTGTTGATGGGATCCACCACAAACGTTAACCTGCATTTCGCTATCAGATGCTGACTGACCTGCTGTGCATTTTCGGTGTTGAATTGCAGAGTTCCAATGGATGTCTTTTTAGATAAACTAAAATGCTGTGAGTCTAATCTTTCTACGAGGGAAGGGGGTATTTTTAATTTAATAAGGACCTCCTCCACCCCTCTTTTTAGTTACAATTTTAAAGCGTGACTTAAAATCTCTACTATAATTGCAGCACTAGTTTTATTTTTAATTACACAGCTCAAGTGAGCAAGGAAGAAGGAATGAATATCTGGAAATTAGTGGTTTTACAGACTGCAATTTGGATTATGATGTCTGAGGTCAATCCCAAAGGTCGATTAGTGTTATTGTACCAAGGAATTAATCACACTGCCGCGACTATCCTGGTAAATTGATTATGCAACTCAGGAATATTGAGGAGGGTTTGGCCAGCTTAGAAAGCAGTGATATTGCAATAAATAATAATTCCAGCTAAGAACACATCTAAGTGAAAGTGAGAAAGAGCTCGAGAGGCTACATCTACATTTGGCAGATTCTTATTGTTTTAAACTCTTTGGGACCCAGGAGTCCTTGTCACTGAGGTTGAACTCTGTTACTATAAGGGAGATGCTCCAAAAGCCGATGGAAGAACAATCTGTTACAGCAGGAGGTCTGTTATACATTGAATGCTTTTATCGTAAATTTTGAATAGGAACATTGGAACAGGAGGAGGCCATTCAGCCCCTCGAGCCTGCACCCCCATTCAATTAGATCATGGCTGATCTGTACTTCAATTCCATTTACCTGCCTTCACTCCATATCCCTTGATACCCTTACCTAACAAAAATCTATCCATCTTGGTCTTGAAAGCTCCAGTTGTCCCACAGCTTTTTTGGGAAGAGAATTCCAGATTTCCACTAACCTTTGTGATTTCCCTCCTAAATTGCCGAGCTCTAATTTTAAGATTATGTCTCCTCATTCTTGAATCCCCCATCATCTCTGTATCTACCCTATCGAATCCTTTCAACATTTTAAACACCTCGATCAGATCACCCCTCAATCCTCTAAACTCAAGGGAATACAACCTGTCCTCATAATTTAACTCTTTTAGCCCCAGTATCATTCTGGTGAATCTGCGCTGCTCCCCCTCCAAGGCCAATATATCCTTCCTGAGGTGCGGTGCCCAGAACTGAATGCAGTGACTCCAGATGGGGTCCGGAGTATATTGCCCCTTTCTAATGCATTTTCCATTTTCTTTCCTCCTGCCTGAGAGGGGTCATTCATGGTGCAGCCACCCCAATGTCAAGCATTTAGAACGAGAATAACCCTCAGAACAGCCACTCGGAGGTTGACAGTAGATATTCAGGAGGTGCAAGAATGGTGATATTGTCACATTCTAAAGTGGAATGTAGAGGAATACAGCGACAGGGACCAGGGGAGGAAGAGGGAAGAGGGCTCGACTATTGGTGGCCGTGCCTTATATTGCCTGGGCCCTAAGCTCTGGGATTCCCTGCCTAAACCTCTCTCTCCTCCTTTAAGACGCTCCTGAAAACCTACCTCTTTGACCAATCTTTTGGTCACCTGCCCTAATTTCTCCCTTATGTGGCTCGGTGTCAAATTTTTTGTCTTTTAATACTCCTGTGAAGCACCTTGGGACATTTTACTACGTTAAAGGCGCTATATAAATATAAGTTGTTGTTGTTGAAGAGGAAAGAAGAGGAAAGATAGACTTGCATTTATGTAGCGCCTTTCACGACCTCAGGACGTCCCAAAGCGCTTTACAACCAATGAAGCACTTTTTGAAGTGTAGTCACTGTTGTAATGTGGGAAACGCGGCAGCCAATTTGCACACAGCAAGCTCCCACAAACAGCAATGTGATAATGACCAGATATTCTGTTTTAGGGATGTTGATTGAGGGATAAATATTGGCCAGGACACCGGGAGAACTCCCCTGCTCTTCTTCACAATAGTGCCATGGGATCTTTTATATGCACCTGAGAGAGCAGACAGACCTCGGTTTAACGTCTCATCCAAAAGACCGCAACCTCCGACAGTGCAGCGCTCCCTCAGTACTGCCATGGTGTGTCAGCTCAGATTTTTGTGCTCAAGTCTCTGGAGTGGGACTTGAACCCACAACCTTCTGACTCAGAGGCGAGAGAGTGTGCTACCCACTGAGCCACAGCTGCCACATGGTAAGATCTCCCCCCTCCCTCTCTATGCTCCCACACACAATCCCTATTACCCAGCATTTCCCATCAGTCTCCACATCCCAGGAATGGGATCCAGAGGAGAAGCTGTGGGAGCAGAGGAGTTTGCGATAGTCTTTAAACCTCTTTGGGTGAGGTGGGTAGGGCTGTTCCTGATTAATCTATGTTACTGATCTCAGATCATCAGATACAACCAAGTTCCAGTTTGCTGTCTTTGGATCCAGGCTCATTGGTGACCTTTGCCTGATAATTCCCAATAGATTGAATGCTTTTATCAGAAAACCAAATTCATCCTATAAACGGAATTGTGTTTAAATGCTGGATCTGTTCTTAATCTATTCCCACTTAGCACGGTGGTAAAGCCACAAGACACGATGGAGGGTGGCCTCAGTGTGAAGACAGGACTTGGCCTCCACGAGGACTGTGTGATGGTTACCTAGCAATACCATCATGGACAGATGCAACTGTGACAGGTAGATTGGTGAGGGAGAGGTCAAGTAGGTTATTCCCTCGTGTTGGTTGCTTTCTGCCACTTTGTGGTACATTGGAACAGCAATTGCATGACTGGGCTCCTCCCAATTGAGTCACAGATGATAGTCACCAGTTCTGTATTCTATTACCCTAAGTGTTTGATACAATAGCATCTTAAAAAGCACAACGATTGTCCCATTTCCTCAATGTTCAAAATTATGAGGGGTTTTGACAGAATAGATGGGGAGAAACTGTTTCCAGTGGCAGGACAGTCGTAACCAGAGGACACAAATACAAGGTAATTGGGACAAGAACCAGAGGGGAGGAAAGGAGAATTCTTTTTTACTCAGCGAGTTGTTGTGATCTGGAATGCGCTGCCTGAAAGGGCGTTAGAAGCAGATTCAATAGTAACTTTCAAAAGGAAATTGGATATATACTTGCAAAAGAAAACTCTCCAGGGCTATGGGGAAAGAGCAGGGGAGTGGGACTAATTAGCTCTTTCAAAGAGCCAGGCACAGGCACGACGGGCCGAATGGACCCTTCTATGCTGCATGATTCTATGGATTCTAAAAAAGGAATAAACAGCGGGTACTCTGGTGTTACTGGTGGAAGTGCCAAACTAGCTGAAGTCAAGGCTTTGTCACAACTAGTATGAAAATGAAACCCTGCACCAGAAACATAAAGGGGCATGGGAGGACAGAGCACTCGCGACAATAAGACGCCTCTACTGTGTGCTGCAAAACCAAATGAAATAAAATTGCAGCGCAGATAAAAAGAGCAGAGCGAGCTAGTCAGAAGAGAGCAGAGGCGAGCTGAAGTAAAAGAGAACTGGAAAAAGGAAAGCGTAGCAACTAAAAAACATAACAGGATTCAGGGAAAGGTTGTGCAAATGTGGTAACCAGAGAGTGAAATGGGTGAGCCTTGAGATGGACCTACTCTATGAATCAAAGCATTGTGAACAACAGAAACTTTAACTGAATAGAGAAGTGGCTGACAACTATAGTTATCCCGATCTGCTATTTAATGCTATAAAGAACAGGAACTTACACACCCATTGTTATTCCTCATTACAAATAAATAAGTGAAAACACAGCATCTGACAACCATTGTATTTCCCACGTTTGAGTTAAGAACATAAGAAGTAAGAGCAGGAGTCGGCCATACGGCCCCTCGAGCCTGCTCCACCATTCAATAAGATCATGGCTGATCATCGACCTCAACTCCACTTTCCTGCACTATCTCCATATCCCTTGATTCCCCTAGAGTCCAAAAATCGATCTATCTCGGCCTTGAATATACTCAACGAATCAGCATCCACAGCCCTCTGGGGCAGAGAATTCCAAAGATTCACAACCCTCCGAGTGAAGAAATTCCTCCTCATCTCAGTCTTAAATGGCTGACCCCTTATCCTGAGACTATGCCCCCTAGTTCTAGACTCTCCAGCCAGGGGAAAACAACCTCTCAGCATCTACCCTGTCAATCCCTTTCAGAATCTTGTATGTTTCAATGAGATCCCCTCTCATTCTTCTAAACTCCAGAGAGTATAGGCCTATTCTACACAATCTCTCATCATAGGACAGCCCTCTCATCCCAGGAATCAATCTAGTGAACCTTTGTTGCACCGCCTCCAAGGCAAGTATATCCTTCCTTAGATAAAGGAGACCAAAACTGTGCACAGTACTCAGATGTGGTCTCACCAAGGCCCTGTACAATTGTAGCAAGACTTCCTTACTCTTATACTCCAACCCCCTTGCAATAAAGGCCAACATGCCATTTGCCTTCCTTATTGCTTGCTGTACTTGCATGCTAGCTTTCTGTGTTTCTTGCACGAGGACACCCAAATCTCTCTGAACACCAACATTTGAAAGTTTCTCACCATTTAAAAAATATTCTGTTTTTCTATTCTTCCTACCAAAGTGAATAACCTCACATTTCCCTACAGTATACTCCATCTGCCACCTTACTGCCCACTCACTCAGTCTATCTATATCCCTTTGCAGACTCGTTGTGTTCTCCTCACAGCTTACTGTCCCACCTAGCTTTGTATCATCAGCAAACTTGGATACATTACACTCGGTCCCTTCATCTAGGTCATTAATATAGATTGTAAATAGCTGAGGCCCCAACACTGATCCTTGCGACACCCCACTAGTTACAGCCTGCCAACCTGAAAAAGATCCATTTATTCCTACTCTCTGTTTTCTGTCCGTTAACCAATCCTCTATCCATGCTACTATATTACCCCCAACCCCATGAGCCCTAATCTTGTGTAATAACCTTTTAGGTGGCACCTTATCGAATGCCTTTTGGAAATCCAAATATACTGCATCCACTGGTTCCCCTTTATCTACCCTGCTAGTTACATCCTCAACAAAGTCTAATAAATTTGTCAAACACGATTTCCCTTTCATAAAACCATGTTGACTCTGCCTAATCATGTTATGATTTTCTAAGTGATTTGATACCACTTCCTTAACAATGGATTCCAGCATTTTCCAGACGACTGATGTCAGGCTAACTGGCCTGTAGTTCCCTGTTTTTTCTCTCCCTCCTTTCTTGAACAGTGGTGTTACATTTGCGACCTTCTAATCCGCTGGGACCATTCCAGCTTATGACGAGAGTAATCGATGGAATAGAGGAGGGCATGTTTAAAAGAACAAGTCTTGTTGTGTGCTCAGTGAAGCCAGTGACATTCATTATCCAGTGTTAACAGCATAACGCAAGTCTGAGTGCAGCAGCCATGGGCTTGAGGGCGTACCCCACTTCAGGGGCTGCTATTTGATCCACTTAAATCAAAATGTTCCATCTAGCATCAGAGGGCAAGGCAGGGCTGGATAAGCCTCAACCAGTAACCAAAAGGTAGGTGCGTGCATTGAACAATGAGATGTTCACATCTGTGATATCCATTTGGAACCTTGCGGTCTGGACCAGCAGTAGCACCAGTCTATTGCATTGAATGCCATTAAATGTGGCAGATTGGCATCAGATTCAAATACTAGGTGTGCCAAATGTGATGCCAGCTGGAAAAAGATTCTAAACGCCATTGGCCTGTAGTGTACACACTTCAGGTCTTAATCCAACAGTCCTTCTTGAGAAACATAGAAACATAGCAGATAGGAGCAGGAGTAGGCCATTCGGCCCCTCGAGCCTGCTCCGCCATTCAAGGAGATCATGGCTGATCATCCAAATTCAGTACCCTGTCCCTGCTTTCTCCCCATATCCCTTGATCCCTTTAGCTTTAAGAAATATATCTAACTCCTTCTTGAATATATTTAATGAATTGGCCTCAACTGCCTTCTGTGGTAGAGAATTCCACAGGTTCACCACTCTCTGGGTGAAGAAATTCCTCCTCATCTCAGTCCTAAATGGCTTACCCCTTATCCTTAGACTGTGACCCCTGGTTCTGGACTCCCCCGCCATCAGGAACATCCTTCCTGCATCTAGTCTGTCTAGTCCTGTTAGAATTTTATAAGTTTCAATGAGCTCCCCTCTCATTCTTCTAAATTCTAGCGAATACAAGCCCAATCGTCCCAATCTCTCTTCATACGTCATTCCTGCCATCCCAGGTATCAGTCTGGTGAATCTTCACTGCACTCCCTCCATGGCAAGAACATCCTTCCTCAGATAAGGCGACCAAAACTGCACACAATACTCAAGGTGTGGTCTCACCAAGGCCCTGTACAACTGCAGCAAGACATCCTTGCTCCTGTACTCGAATCCTCTCGCTATGAAGGACAACATACCATTTGCCTTCTTAACCGCCTGCTGCACCTGCATGCTTACCTTCAACGACTGTCTCGTTGCACTTCCCCTTTTCCTAATCTATTGCCGTTCAGATAATAATCTGCCTTCCTCTTTTTGCCACCAAAGTGGATAACCTCGCATTTATCCACATTATACTACATCTGCCATATCACCCAACTTGTCCAAATCATACTGGAGTTTCTCTGCATCCTCCTCACAACACACACGCCCACCCAGCTTTGTGTCGTCTGCAAACTTGGAGATATTACATCTAGTTCCCTCGTCTAGATCATTAATATATATTGTGAATAACTGGGGTCCTAGCACCGATCCCTACAGTACCCCACTAGTCACTGCCTGCCACTCGGAAGAAGACCCGTTTATTCCAACTCTTTGCTTCCTGTCTGCCAACCAGTTCTCTATCCAAGACAGTACCTTACCCCCAATCCCATGTGCTTTAACTTTGCACGCTAATCTCTTATGCGGGACCTTTTCGAAAGCCTTCTGAAAGTCCAAATACACCACATCCACTGGTTCTCCCTTATCTATTCTACCAGTTACATCCTCAAAAAATTCCAGTAGATTAGTCAAGCATGATTTACCTTTTGTAAATCCATGTTGACTTTGTCCGATCCTGTCACTGTTTTCCAAGTGCTCTGCTATTACATCTTTTATAATGGACTCTAGCATTTTGCCCACTACCGATGTCAGGCTTACCGGTCTATAATTACCCTAGGATGTAGATTATCAGGCCTTGGGGATTTATCAGCCTTCAATCCCATCAATTTCCCTAACACCATTTCCCTACAAATACTGATTTCATTCAGTTCCTCCCTCTCATTAGACCCTATGTTCCCCGACATCTCTGGGAGGTTATTTGTGTCCTCCTTTGTGAAGACAGAACCAAAGTATGTATTTAATTGGTCTGCCATTTCTTTGTTCCCCGTTATAAATTCCCGAGATTCTGACTGCAAGGGACCTACGCTTGACTTCACCAATCTTTTTCTCTTCACATATCTATAGAAGCTTTTACAGCCAGTTTTTATGTTCCCTGCAAGCTTACTCTCATACTCTATTTCCCCCCTCTTAATTAATCCCTTTGTCCTTCTTTGCTGAATCCTAAACTGCTCCCAATCCTCAGGTTTGCTGCTTTTTCTGGCCAATTTATATGTCCTCTCCTTGGATCTTATGCTATCCCTAATTTCCCTTGTTAGCCACGGTTGAGTCACCTTTTTTGTTTTATTTTTATGCCAAACAGGGATGAACAAATTCTGTAGTTCATCCATGCGATCTTTAAATGTTTGCCATTGCCTATCCACCGTCAACCCTTTAAGTAACGTTCCCCAATCCATCCTAGCCAATTCGCACCTCACACCATCATTGTTTCCTTTATTTAAATTCAGGACCCTAGTCTCTGAGTCAACTACTTCACTCTCCATCTTAATGAAGAATTCTATCATATTATGATCGCTCCTCCCCAAGGGGCCTCGCACAACAAGATTGCTAATTAATCCTCTCATTACATAATACCCAGTCTAAGATGGCCTGATCTCTAGTTGGTTCCTTGACATATTGGTCTAGGAAACCATCCTGTATACACTCTAGGAATTCCTCCTACACAGTACTGTTACTAATTTGGTTAGCCCAATCTATATGTAGATTAAAGTCACCCATGATAACTGCTATGCCCTTATTGTACGTGTCTCTAATTTCCCGTTTAATGCCATCTCAACCTCAGCATTACTGTTTGGGGATCTGTAAACAACTCCCACTAACGTTTTCTGCCCCTTGGTATTTCTCAGCTCTACCCATACAGATTCCACATCATCAGAGCTAATATCCTTCCTTACTATTGTGTTAATCTCCTCTTTAACCAGCAATGCTACCCCACCTCCTTTTCCTTTTTGCCTGTCTTTCCTGAATATTGAATAGCCCTGGATGTTGAATTCCCAGCCTTGGTCACCTTGGAGCCATGTCTCCGTAATCCCAATTATATCATATCTGTTTACATCTATTTGCGCAGCTAATTCATCCACCTTATTACGAATGTTCCTCGCATTAAGACACAAAGCCTTCAGGCTTGTTTTTTTAACACTCTTAGACCTTTTAGAATTATTATTTACTGTGGCCATGTTTGATTTACACCCTTGATTTCTCTGACTGCCACTTTTGCTTTTCTCCTTCCTGTCTTTTGCTTCTATCCTTGCTTCCCTTTCCTCTGTCTCCCTGCACAGGTTCCCAACCCCCTGCCATTTTAGTTTAAACCCTCCCCAACAGCACTAGCAAACACTCCCCCTAGGACATCGGTCCCGGTCCTGCCCAGGTGCAAACCGTCCAGTTTGTACTGGTCCCACCTCCCCCAGAACCAGTTCCAATGTCCCAGGAATTTGAATCCCTCCCCCTTGCACCATTCCTCTAGCCACGTATTCATCTGAAATATCCTTCTATTTCTACTCTGACTAGCACGTGGCACTGGTAGCAATCCTGAAATTACTACCTTTGAGGTCCTATTTTTTAATTTACCTCCTAACTCCCCATATTCAGCTTTTAGGACCTCATCCCGTTTTTTACCTATATTGTTGGTACCTATATGCACCACGACAACTGGCTGTTCACCCTCCCTCTCCAGAATGCCCTGCAGCCACTCCGAGACATCCTTGACCCTTGCACCAGGGAGGCAACATACCATCCTGGAGTCTCGTTTGCGGCCGCAGAAACGCCTATCTATTCCCCTTACAATAGAATCCCCTATCACTATAGCTCTCCTGCTCTTTTTCCCTCCCGTCCTGTGCAGCAGAACCACCCATGGTGCCAGGAAGTTGCCTGCTGCTGCCTTCCCCCGATAAGCCATCTCCCTCAACAATATCCAAAGCGGTATATCTGTTTGAGAGGGGGATGGCCACAGGGGATCCCTGAACTACCTGCCTGCGCCTACTAGTCTGCCTGCCGGTCACCCATTCCCTTCCTGCCTGTGCAGCCTTTACCTGCGGTGTGACCAACTGATTAAATGTGCTATCCACGACGTCCTCAGCATCGCGAATGCTCCAGTATGTATCCATTCGCAGCTCCAGCGCCACAATGCGGTCTGCCAGTCGCTGCAGCTGGATACACTTCCCGCACATATAGTCGTCAGGGACACAGGAAGTGTCCCTGATTTCCCACATAGTGCAGGAGGAGCATGCCACAGGGCCGAGCTGTGCTGCCATGACTTACCCTTTAATTAATTTAAATTAAATTAAATCAAATCAATGCCACTAATTACACTACAATTAAATGATATACTCAGGGCCCTTGTTTACTAGCACCCCCCGCTACACAACAGAGACCTTAGAAACTATAACCACAAAAATTAAGACCTTCTAAGCTTTATAAACTATTAACCTTAACTGTCAAACTATATATAGTAGAAATACTCACCTGGCCGTACTCACCCAATCAGCTGCTTCCTCTTGCCCGCGTCACTTTTTGAATCGTGGCGTGGCTCTGGAACGCCACCGCCGGTCTGCGAGATTAACCAGCCCAACTCGCAGCACTCTGTTGAAACCGCACTTTGGTGAAAAGTCAAGACTTGCTGTGCAGGACACCACCAAGAGTCAAAACAGTATGAGGTACAACAAGATAAATCAAACAGCAGGAATTAGGAGACACCAAGCTTGGGTCTGAAGAATGTAGATTGTAAGAGAAAGAAAATAGCAGAACAGGCTCAAGGGGCTGAATGGCCTACTCCTGTTCCTATATTCCTATTAAAAGACTGAGGGAGCTGCCAGTCTGGGCCTGCACCGAGTGGTGTCAGAATCAACACAAGAAAGTAACTCACTTGACCTTGTCCTCAACAAACTGTCACATACACGTCCGTCCACAATAGGATTGGTACAAGTGAGCACCACACAGTCCTTGTGAAGACAAACTCCCGTGGCCACCATGAGGACATCCTTCATTGTGTAGTGCGGTGCTACCACCATGCTAAGTGGGACAAACCAAGGACAAATCTAGCAGCCCCAAACTGGGCATCCATGAGGCGCTGTGGGTTTTCAGCAGCAGAATTGTATATCACCACAATCTGTAATTTTATGGTTTGACACATCCCTCATACCTTGATCACCATCCGGGAGATCAAACTTGATTCAATGCAGACTGTAGAAGGACAGAGCTGTAAAACCACCAGGCATACTTTAGAGTGAGGTACTAACTTACTGAAGCTACTACACAGGGCTACCTGAACACTAAACACCACTAGCAACAGGGCTAAGTGGTTCCACAACCAACAGATCAGAACAAAAATGGTAGTAGACAATCAGGCAACAAGACATGGAGTCTTGGAATCGTTACAACACAGGAGGCGGCCATGCGGCCCGTCGAGCCCGTGCCGGCTCTCTGCAAGAGCACTTCAACTAGTCCCACTCCCCCGTCCTTTCCCCGCAGCCCTGCATTTTTTTTCCCCTCAGGTACTTATCCAATTCTCTTTTGAAAGTCACGATTGAGTCTGCCTCCACCACCCTTTCAGGCAGTGCATTCCAGATCATAACCACTCGCTGCGTAAAAAAGTTTTTCCTCAATTAGCCTTTGGTTCTTTTGCCAATCACCTTAAATCTGTGTCCTCTGGTTCTCGATCCTTCCGCCAATGGGAACAGTTTCTCTCTATCTACTCTGACCAGACCCCTCATGATTTAGAACATCTCTTTCAAATCACCTCTCAACCTTCTCTGCTCTAAGGAGAACAAACCCAGCTTCTCCAGTCTATCCACGAAACTGAAATCCCTCATCCCTGGAATCATTCTCATAAATCTTTTCTGCACCCTCTCTAAGGCCTTCACATCCTTCCTAAAGTGCGATGCCCAGAATTGGACACAATACTGCAGTTGAGGCCGAACCAGTGTTTTATAAAGGTTAATCATAACTTCCTTGCTTTTGTACTCTATGCCTCCGTTTATGAAGCCCAGGATCCAGTATGCTTTTTTAACTGCTTTCTCAAACTGCCCTGCCACCTTCAACGATTTGTGCACAGATACCCTCAGGTCTCTCTGTTCATGCACCCATTTTAGGATTGTACTCTTTAGTTTATATTGCCTCTCCTCATTCTTCCTACCAAAATGCATCACTTTGCACTTTTCTGTGAAGACAGGTGCAAAGTACTCATTTAGTACCTCAGTCTTGCCCTCTGCCTTCATGCATAGGTCTCCTTTTTGGTCCCTAATCGACCCCACCCCTCTTCTTACTACCCGCTTATTATTTATATGCCTATAGAAGACTTTTGAATTCCCTTTTATGTTAGCTGCCAATCTATTCTCATATGCGCTCTTTGCCCCTCTTATTTTCTTTTTCACTTCCCCTCTGAACTTTCTATATCAGCCTGATTCTCACTTGTATTCTCAACTTGACATCTGTCATATGCGCCCTTTTTCTGCTTCATCTTACTCTCTATCTCTTTCATCATCCAGGGAGCTCTGACTTCAGTTGCACTACCTTTCCCCCTCATGGGAATGTACCTCAACCGTACCCGAACCACCTCCTCTTTAAAGGCAGCCCATTGTTCGATTACAGTTTTGTCTGCCAACCTTTGATTCCAATTTACCCGGGTCAAATCCATTCTCAACCCACTGAAATTTGCCTTACTCCAATTAAGTATTGGAGGAAGGCAAATTCTCACGGGGAGGTTTGCTAGTGCTGTTGGGGAGGGTTTAAACTAGCTTGGCAGGGGGATAGACACCAGGATATAGGAGTAGAAAAGAGGAATAAGGTGCATAAAAGAGTGAGTGTGTTGGTAAGTACTAGAGAAGAAAGTAGTACTAGAGGCAGAAGTAGTACCATATTAGATAGGAGCAGACTAAGAAGACTACGAAAATCCAAAAATGGGTTTAGAATGCATGTACGTAAACGCACACAGTGTGGTGAATAAGGTTGGTGAGGTACAAGCACAATTAGCCATGTGGCAATATGATGTTGTGGCAATAACAGACACGTGGCTTAAAAACGGTGAGGACTGGTCACTTAGGGCCAGATTTTCTCAATGGGAAGCTTTTGGAGGCGGGACTGCAGCTTGCCAACTTCACCAGACTGGTTCCTGGGATGGGGGGATTGTCCTTTGAGGAGAAATTGAGTAGACTGGGCCTATATTCTCTAGAGTTTAGAAGAATGAGAGGTGATCTCATTGAAACATACAAAATTCTTAAGGGGCTTGACAGGGTGCATACTGGGAGGATGTTACCCCTGGCTGGGGAGTCTAGAACCAGGGGTCTCAGTCTCTCAGAATAAAAGGTCGGCCACAAAGGACTGAGATGAGGAGAAATTTCTTCACTCAGAGGGTGGTGAATCTTTGGAACTCTCTACCCCAGAGGTCTGTGGAGGCTCAGTCGTTGAGTATATTCAAGACAGAGATCGACAGAATTTTGGATACTAAGGGAACCAAGGGATATGGGGATAGTGTGGGAAGGTGGAGTTGAGGTAGAAGATCAGCCATGATCTTCGTGAATGATGGAGCAGGCTTGAAGGGCCGAATGGCCTACTCTAGCTCCTATTTCTTGTTATGTTCTTATTCCATCGTTAGAAGGAGCTATCACCAGCACAGTGAAGAAAAATAATTGCGTTCAAATCCCCTCTCCTTTCTGGAGTACAGTTTCATATGTAATACTTCAAACAAGTGACTATTTTTCATGTGAATGCCAATGAGGATCGGGCAGCAATTCGACCAGAGGTGCCCCAAAGTCAATGTTATTTGCACTCTAAGGTCCCTCTGTTCCTCTACACTTCTCAGTGTCCTATCATTTATTTTGTATTCCCTTGCCTTGTTAGCCCTTCCCAAATGCATTACCTCACACTTCTCCGGATTGAATTCCACTTGCCACTTTTCTGCCCACCTGACCAGTCCATTAATATCTTCCTGCAGCATACAGCTTTCTTCTTCATTATCAACCACACAGGCCAATTTTTGTATCATCTTTTTAATCATGCCCCTACCTTGAAGTCTAAACATTGATTATATACCACAAAAAGCAAGGGACCTAGTATTGAAGGAATGCTGTATATTGAGGTGCCACCCTTCAGATGAGACATTAAACTATTTGCCAATTCTAGTGGACATTTTTTTAAAGCTGTAAAAGAAAGATGGGTACATTGCTATTCACAAAGAATAGGGGCATCAATCGAGATCACCCTTCTGTAAACATTTACAGTTCCCCAAACAACATCTAACTGTCTCCTATAAATGATTTTGGAGTGTATCTACATCACCTTGTCCTGCAGCCACAGTGACTCCAGATTAACCATTCCTGCTCCTCTGTAAAATCCCCTTCTGGTAGGAAGAGATCAAATGGGTCTGGGAGCCTTGTTGAATTTAACCTGCACCGTATATATTTAAACGTGCAATTCAACACACCTTTCTTTAAGGGGTATTCAATAATGCCCAAAAACCAGGACCCCTTGTGTCTTCCGATGCCAAAGCTGGGATAAAGCAGGCAGGGTTAGAGTCAAAGGGAGCTGGGACACTGAGCGAAAAACAACGAGCCTCACAGCTTGCTGCTGCAGTGAACTGGGGCACGGACCGGGACATGGACCCGGGGCACTGAACTGGGGGCACTGACCCGGGGGCACTGACATGGGGGCACTGACCGAGTCACTGGACCGGGGGCACTGACATGGGGCACTGACCGAGTCACTGGACTGGGGGCACTGACATGGGGCACTGGTCTGGGGGCACTGGACTGGGGGCACTGGACTGGGGGCACTGACATGGGGCACTGATCTGGGGGCACTGGACTGGGGGCACTGGACTGGGGGCACTGGACTGGTGGCACTGACATGGGGCACTGGACTGGGGGCACTGGACTGGGGGCACTGGACAGGGGGCAGTGACATGGGGGCAGTGACATGGGGGCACGGACTGGGGGCAGTGATATGGGACACGTGGGGGCACTGACATGGGGCACTGGACTGGGGGCAGTGATATGGGGCACTGGACTGGGGGCAGTGACATGGGGCACTGGACTGGGGACACGGACTGGGGGCACTGGACAGGAGGCAGTGACATGGGGGCACGGACTGGGGGCACTGGACAGGAGGCACTGACATGGGGGCACGGACTGGGGGCACTGGACTGGGGGCACTGGACTGGGGGCACTGGACTGGGGGCAGTGACCTGGGGGCACGGACTGGGGGCACGGACTGGGGGCACGGACATGGGGGCACAGGACTGGGGGCACTGGACTGGGGGCACTGGACTGGGGGCACTGGACTGGGGGCACTGGACTGGGGGCACTGGACTGGGGCAGTGACATGGGGGCACGGACTGGGGGCACTGGACTGGGGGCAGTGACTGGGGCACGGACTGGGGCACGGACTGGGGCACGGACTGGGGGCACGGACTGGGGCACTGGACTGGGGGCACTGGACTGGGGCACTGGACTGGGGCAGTGACATGGGGGCACTGGACTGGGGCACTGACATGGGGGCACTGGACTGGGGGCACTGGACTGGGGGCATGGACATGGGGGCACGGACATGGGGGCACTGGACTGGGGGCACTGGACTGGGGGCACTGGACTGGGGGCAGTGACATGGGGGCACGGACTGGGGGCACTGGACTGGGGGCAGTGACCTGGGGCACGGACTGGGGGCACTGGACTGGGGGCACTGGACTGGGGGCACTGGACTGGGGGCACTGGACTGGGGCACTGGACTGGGGGCAGTGACATGGGGGCACTGGACTGGGGGCACTGACATGGGGGCACTGGACTGGGGGCACTGGACTGGGGGCACGGACATGGGGGCACAGGACTGGGGGCACTGGACTGGGGGCACTGGACTGGGGGCAGTGACATGGGGGCACGGACTGGGGGCACTGGACTGGGGGCAGTGACATGGGGGCAGTGACCTGGGGGCACGGACTGGGGGCACGGACTGGGGGCACTGGACTGGGGGCAGTGACATGGGGGCACGGACTGGGGGCAGTGACATGGGGGCAGTGACCTGGGGGCACGGACTGGGGGCACGGACTGGGGGCACTGGACTGGGGGCACTGGACAGGAGGCACTGACATGGGGGCACGGACCAGGGGCACTGACATGGGGGCACGGACCGGAGGCACTGGACTGGGGGCACTGACTGGGGGCACTGGACTGGGGGCACGGACTGGGGGCACTGGACTGGGGGCACTGACATGGGGGCACGGACTGGGGGCACTGGACTGGGGGCACTGACATGGGGGCACGGACTGGGGGCACTGACATGGGGGCACTGACATGGGGGCACGGACTGGGGGCACTGACATGGAGGCAGTGACATGGGGGCACTGGACAGGAGGCACTGACATGGGGGCACGGACCAGGGGCACTGACATGGGGGCACGGACCGGAGGCACAGACCAGGGGCACTGACATGGGGGCACGGACCGGAGGCACAGACCAGGGGCACTGACATGGGGGCACGGACCGGGGGCACTGGACAGGAGGCAGTGACATGGGGGCACGGACTGGGGGCACTGGACTGGGGGCACTGACCGGGGCAGTGAGGGCTGCTCCCCGGGCCGGGCCGGGCCTAAACAAGCAGGCCCCAGTCTGGGACTAACTTTCACCTCTCACACATTCAATGGAAAATGAGAAGCGGCCCCTCACCGACTGCAGTCTGGGGGAATCATCTTTCCCTCCCTTACCTGTGCTGGTTGCCCTCCTTCCCGCCGGTGTCAGGCTGATCTTCCCGCCCGGACACGCTCTTCCCCGGCACAGCTTCACGCCGTCTCCCTTGGTAACTGCAGCAGCCTCAGCGCCCGCCGTTCCCTTACCAACCGGCCCGCCTACCGCGCCTGCGCCAACAACACCAAGGCGCCGCTCTGCGCCTGCGCTAGAAGCACGCCCACAACAACTCAGCGCGCACTGAAGGTTTACAGTGCGCCTGCGCAAAGCGCAGACCCGCACACTGACTGGTGACAGTGCGCCTGCGCAAACCACAGAGCATAGCGGATAGCGACAGTGCGCCTGCGCGAAGCACTGACCAGTGCGCCTGCGCCATCCAGTAGCCCACCAGGTACTGCGCGTGCGTCAAACACCTTTTTGCTTTCAAAATATTTATCAAGGGCGTCAAAAAGTCATTATTATCATTATGTTAATAGGTTGAAACAAATAATTACTGAAACGAGTGATGCAGTTTTTAATTCCCGAAAAAAGGAATCCCTCTGCCAATGAACTATATTTCCCACCATGCATTGGGTTGGCGGCGCATGTGCAGTTCAACGAGGTTTAGGGAGAAAGGAATTTAGTGAAAAGGCAAAAAAATAATAATAAAAGCTAATTCGACCTATGATGAGAACAGTTCAGTGCAGGCGTCGTGTAAACCAACCACTGATGGAGGTGTGATTAATAAATAATGAATTGGGCGAGCGCCTGAAGTGTAAAATCCGCGGGTCTGGCGGGCGGTGCTTCCGAGCCCGCCACTCGGTCTGGCTGCCCTGAGGGGCCGGCTCTCTTCCAATCAACCCGAAAAAATAGCTCTCAAACCCCGAGTCCGCCTGTGGATTTTTGTTTAGTTCAGGTTTACCCCGGCTGGAGGGGAGAAGCTTGAAGCAAATGGTGACGTAATGCTCAGGGGAGGGGGGAATTCAGTGAAACGGAATGTGCGCATGCGCTGTCTTGCCCCTCCCCCCGCCCCAGCTGGCAATCTGACCAATGGGCGTTGGGGGAAGGCTGGGAATGGGCGGGGCGAGTGGATACAATGCGCGACAAGAGCGAAGGGTGAGGGCTGGCATTGGGCAGGCATGGAGGGGCACTGTAAGGGGCACAGCACTTGTCAGCACACCCCACTGCCCCACTCGCTGCAGTTTTTTAATTAATTTATTGACTCTATGCAGTATTTTTTTTAATTAGTCCGCATCAATTGACCTTTTGATTGTTTTAAAATCTTTTATAAGGAATATATTCATATCAATGTTTTTTTTTAAGAACTGCATTTGGCAATTTTTTTTCAGTTAATTTATTTTGTACAGTTTAGTATTAATGCACTGCACCATGTTGATCTGTGCTGCAAGGCTATTGTCAAAGTAAGTAAGTGAGGAAGGAGGAATTTTTTATTTTAGTTTAAAAACATTAGCAATGCCAGGGGGGAGAGGAGATGGTTCCTTTGTTAGGCGGAGGTCAGCTAGCGTGGGTCCTGTCAGCGTGGAGAGGCATCTCCTGAGAGAAGAGGACCAGGACGAGGATGGTGATGAGGAATTCCGGGATGAAGGGGTTCCTTTCTACATAAACCGAGGGGGATTGCCTGTCGATGAGGCCACCTGGGACAGGATGTGGAAGCACGTTGCTAAGATCCACCCCGAAGGAGAGAAGATGGTGCAAAGAATTCGGGGAATGCCGTATCTCCCCAAGGTGACTTCATCATCCCAACTTTCAAATTATGCGCTGTTACTATACCCGTCAACAGCTTAAACCCGCCAGCGGGTTTGTGAATCAGTGTGGCCAATGAAATGGTTTGGATTTCCATGCTCAATGAAACAATCCAAACCAAATTATTCGGATGGATGTTTTGAATGTTAAACAGATGAGTTCTGTGTTCCCTGTGTGCCAGGTTTAAGCTGTTTCAGGCTGAAACAAAGCTTCAAGCTTTCTGGTTGATTTTTAAATGTTATTCAAATTAAGTGGCTTTCCAGCTTTGGTGTTGTTGGATTTACTTCGACTGTTGTGAAAGTTTTTTAATTAATGTATCTTTTGAAACTTTAAAGCTGAATTAGAAGCTGTGTGACACGCCTATGTTGAAGATCTGTGCACAATGTAACCTGTCCTCTTTGCTGTCTAACGTATTAGTTTTCCTCACTGGTTTTATATATATATTTCTTTCGCGTCCCACACAATGGTCTGTGGCTGAGCGGATGTAACCTGTTCCCAGGCCGCTTGCTGGTGTGAAACTAGCTTCTCGCCAGGGCAGTGAGAGAATCCCGGTTTGCCTCGCCCTTTTTGGTTTATTTTTTTTTGGCTCTCCCTCCCTTTTGTAAAGTGGTGCCCTTCTGCCCATTGCCTCCTCCCACGATAGCCAAACTGTGTTAAGGAACTTTGTGCGTGCGGAATCGCTGATATGCCGTGCCGATCCAGGTATAGCACAGAAGTGTCCGCTGTTGTGTTCTGGATTGAGACCAGAATTCAATGCAGAAAACAACAATTTTCCCCTGAAAATTGCAGATCTTTAGCAAGAATAGAAGAAAAATTGCACGGTGTTTTTGTGGATGATAATCTGTATGAACAGTGAAGACTGAATCCTCCGATGCAGGAACACCCAATGTAAACCATTCCAGCTGTGTAACAAAAGAAATCCACTTGTATTCTGCTACTCACCCAGCATTGATTCAATGGCACTGAACATTGCAGCTGTTGGAATCGCTCTTTAATTGGGCAGTTCAGTGAAATGCTAACAAGATTTAGAAAAAGCAAGGAATCCTTTTATGAAAAATTTTACATTTTCAGTTTTTTATTTGCAGTAAATCTGCTGAAGGCATATTTTAAATTCTTAGGCCTGTTGGAGTTACTGTAAATATTACTCATTTAAAATTTAAAGCAGCATTTCTCTTTTGGTTTCTCCAGAAGCTTCTCAACGGGGTTGGGGCGCAGCACTAACTGGGGTACCTTGGGCTCAGAGCTGGGACAGCTACTGTATCTAATTTAAATCAGTGACTTGGGTTGAGAAACATAATGCAAAGTGGTCACATTTCCAGATACTAAACGAGGAAGGGCTATAGAATGGAGCGGAGGCAGCTGAGAAATTACAGAATCAGATGGATGAAATATTTAAGTGGGCAGAACAATGGCAGATGAAATTTAATGTAGACAAGTGTAAAGTACATAGGAAGGAAAACAGAAAGTACACACATACTCCGTGTATGGTGTCTCAATAGCTTAGGATAAAGTTCAAAGAGGCCTAGGAGTCTTTTAGACCCGACACTTAATCTGTCCAACCAGTCCAGCGCAGCAATCTGTTAGACTACATAGCTGAAACAGTCTTGTACAAATCAGAGAAAGTCCTGAACAAACTGTACAGTCCTCTGGTTAGACCACGCCCTTGAGCACTGTGTTCAGTTCTGGTCACTAAGATACCAAGGATGTTCAAGCACTGGAGGCAGTGCAGTGAAGAGCCACAAGGCTGATCCCCAGTCTTAAAAGTACGAGTTATGACAAAAAGCGTTGGAGAAATTTAGGCTTTTCAAACTAGAAAGGAAGTGCTTGAGAGGTGATCTTCTCGCGGTATATCAGCAAATTAAAGGAATGGAAAATGTCATTTGGAATAGTACTTTACTACAACAACAACTTCCCCTGGCTGGGGAGTCTAGAACACGAGGTCATAATCTCAGGATAAGGGGTCGGCCATTTAGGACTGAGATGAGAGAAATTTCTTCACTCAGAGGATGGTGAATCTTTGGAATTCTCTACCCCAGAGGGCTGTGGAGGCTCAGTCGTTGAGTATATTCAAGACAGAGATCGATAGATTTTTGAATATTAAGGGAATCAGCCATGATCATATTGAATGGCGAAGCAGGCTCGAATGGCCTACTCCTGCTCCTATTTTTCTATGTTTCTATGAATCAAGGGATACGGTGATAGTGCAGGAAAGTGGAGATGAGGTAGAAGATCGGCCATGATCTTATTGAATGGTGGAGCAGGCTCGAGGGGTCGAATGGCCGACTCCTGCTCCTATTTCTTCTGTTCTAACAACTTGCATTTATCTAGTGTCTTTAATGTAGAAGCACGATCAGACAAAATTGGACGCCAGGCCAAAGAGGTGGCTTTTAAGGAGGATGTCCTAGAAATTGACGGCACAGAAGGAGGCCATTTGACCCATCGTGTCTGTGCCGGCTGAAAAAGAGCTGCCCAGCCTAATCCCACTTTCCAGCTCTTGGTCCATAGCCCTGTAGGTTACAGCACTTCAAGTGCATATCCAAGTACTTTTTAAATGTGATGAGGGTTTCTGCCTCTACCACCCTTTCAGGCAGAGAGTTCCAGACCCCCACCACTGCCCTCTGGGTGAAAAAAGTTCTCCTCAACTCCTCTCTAATCCTTCTACCAATTACTTTAAATCTGTGCCCCATAGTTATTGACCTCTCTGCTAAGAGAAATAGGTCCTTCCTATCCACTCTATCTAGGCCCCTCATAATTTTATACACCTCAATCAAGTCTCCCCTCACCCTCCTCTACTCCAAAGAAAGCAACTCCAGCCTATCCAATCTTTCCTCATGGTCTTAAAGGAGGAGGTGTAGGGAGGGAATTTCAGAGCATAAGGCCCAGATGGCTGAAGGTACGGCTGTACAAGGTGAAGGGAGAGAGGAATGCTTAAGACGCCAGAGTTGGAGGGTCGCAGAGTTCTCGGAAGATTGTAGGGTTGGAGGTGGTTACAGAAATAGGGAGGGGTAAGGCCATGAAAGGTTTTAAACACAGATGAGAATTTAAAATTGGAGGCATTGGGGACCGGGAGCCAGTGTAGATCAGCGATCACGGGTGATAGGTGAGTGGGATCTTGCTCTGGATAGGATACAGGCAGCAGAGTTTGGGATGAGCTGAAGTTTATGAAGGGTGGTGAACATTGGAATAGTCGAATCTGGTGGTGACAAATACTTGGCTGAAGATTTCAGCACCACATGGCCTGAGGCAGGGTGGAGGTGGGATGACATTGGGGAGGTAGAAGTCTTTGTGACGGAGAGGATATGGGGTCAGAAGCTCAGTTCAGGGTTAGATAGGACGTTGAGGTTGTGAACAGCCTGGTTCAACCTGAGAAACTGGCTGAGGAGGGGAATGGAATCATTGGTGAGGGTACAGAGTTTGAGACAGGGGCTGAAGACAATAGCTTTGGTCTTCCCTTTAAATTGAATTGGTAGAGTAGGACAGGGAGACATTGGTTCAAACCAGTAAGAAGTAAATTTAGGACTGATATCAGGAAGTTGTTCACACAGAGAGTGATCAACATATAGAGTGGACTCCCAGATAGAGGAGCAGAGGTGAAAATCGTGGACTTGTGTAAGAAACAGTTGGATGCTGCAGTGGGAGGACTGTAGGGCTATTCTGGATGGATAAATTAAGATGGGCCGAATGGCCTTTCTCTGTGTAATTATCTTGTGATGCAAAGATGTACCACAGTTGCTTCAAATAATGTTGTCGCTGCAGTAAAGAGTTAGTACAGCTTATGTGCACAGTAACTAGCGTTCTGCCGCCAGTTGCGGCCGGTAGTACGAGTTTATTTTTATTGTAGGTTTAATAAAATGGATAGAAACGCACAGAAAATTGACAACAGCTGCACAAGCTCACCTCGGGAGTCAAAGTGGCTGGCTGTAAATACGTGATGAGGGGGAGAGTTGGTGGTATCAGTAAATGAGCCCACCCAAATACACCCGTGTAAATGCTGGAGATACACAGCAGGTCCATCAGCATCTGAAAGAGAGTGAAACTTCGTTACGTTCATCAGAGCTGGGTTTAGAGCAGACATGCTGTATGAGATCTATGTGTGTTCCACAGTTAGTAGGATTCTTCCCGCGTTTGGGAATAAGTGCTCCAGTTCCTGTATAATACTATACTAGCACAACATTATTGCACTCTTCGACATACAACACTATCGCTGGCATTACTGAACATTAACCGTAGATAAAGCTCGCCTTGGACATTTGTCCGCAGATTGCAGTCTGTTTGTTTACTCGCTTTTAACTTTTTTAGATTATTAAGTTTAAGATCACAACCGTCTTCAGGAATACAGAAAAAGCTCCTGTGCTTTTTAAATGTTGCTAGTTTTTTAAGGAGATTAATCACTGCCACGGTATAGTCCTCGGGTCCTCTAATGGCCATCCTTTGTATTGAGCCGACTGAGCAAGTATAAACAGGTTATTTGGCTGTGGGGGCATCACAACCAAATCCAATCCTGTCCCAGCCAGACACAACCATACTTTCCACTTGCGGCTGGTTGCAAGAGAACCATGGTTGATTTTCTCTTTTTCCCTAGCCAACGCTTAACCTCTAGTGGCCTGAAAATCCACTTGAATACACAGATCCTTGACTAGCGGGCTAAGGGTGCAATTAAAATTGAATCACATGATTTGTTGGCTGGCTCCAGACAGCATAAGTAGTCAAGGATGGAAAAAGGGCGCTCATTCCTCCAGAACACTAACTGGCACAGCTGCAATGGCTCCAAAGATGGAATGGCCGCCTGCCCTGCAGTTTCACACCCAGCCTAACATCCAGTTGCACTCCCCTAAAGGCTTTAACTCCACTACCTTTCTCAGTAGATTATTCCAAATGTTTAGCCCTTCAGCGAAGATCTATTTTTTTTTCTCTTACAAATTATATTTATGCAGTGCCATTAACATAACAAACATCTTCACAATTGGAAATGGATAGAAAATGGAGGCTGAACCATGGAGGGAGAGATTCAGTGGGTTTTCAGAGGGGCCACGTCGAAGGGAGAAGATTGTCACGATAGGGTGGGGCAAGGCCGTGGAGGGTTTTGCATTTGAGGAATTTAGTATATTGGGCAATGGGAACTAATGCAGATCAGTGAGGAGAGGGATGATGGGAAAGCGGGACGCGGTGCAGGACAGGATACAGGCAAGTTTTGGACAAGTTGGAGTTTATGGAGGACGGGAGGACAGCAAGAAAACACAGTTTAATAATATCTAGAGGTGACAAAAGCATAGGTAAGGACTTGAGTGGTGGAGAAGCTAAGTTAGGGGCAGAAGCGAGCAATGTTGCACAAGTTGAAATAAGCGGTCTTGGCGACAGATAGGTTGTTGGGTTCAAAGCTCAGCCCTCGGCCGAACAGGACGCCAAGGTTTCACAAGGCTGAGTCCAGCCTGACTGAGTGGCTGGGTAGGGGGAGGAAGTCATTGGCAAGAGGCTAAAATACAATGGCTTCAGTCTTTCTGGTGTTCAGCTGGAGGAAGTTGTGCCTCATCCATAACTTGATGTCCGACACAACACGGTGATGAAGTCACAAGAGGTTGCAGAGAGGTAGAGCTGGATGTCATCAGCGTGCATGTGGAAACTGACTCGGTGCCTGTGGATTATGTTTCTGAGGGGCATCGTGTAGAGGAGGAAACCAAGGATAGATCCTTGGGGGATTCGAGAGGTGACAGTGCAAGGGCAGGAAGAGATGCCATTGCTGGAGATGTGCTGGCTGTGTCCAGATAGGTATGATTGGAACCATGCATGGCAATCACACAGAGCTGTAGGAGAGGTAATGGTGAAGGATGGCATGGTACACCATATCAGATGCTGCAGAGACGTTGAGGAAGGCGTGGAGGGATAAAGCACCACGGCAATCGCAGCGAATGTTGTTTGTGACTTAACCCATGGTGTTCTCAGCTCTGTGACCAGGAGCTGAACTGAAAAATTTCAACGTGGAATTTTGGGAGATGGGAACAGAACCGGAAGGCAATAACAACCTCAAGGATTTTTAAAGAGGAAAGGGAGTTTAGAGATGGGGGAGCAATTGGAAAGGATAGATGGCTTGAAGGTGGGTTATTTGAGTGGGGTGTTATGTCATTGTTGAAAGGAAGAGGAACCATGCCTCAGGAAAAGGAGCCATTTATAATGTCAGTTAGCATAGGCAGCAAGAAGGAATGTTGGTCAGGAGTTGAGTGGGGAGGATACCGAGTGGGGAGGATACCGAGTGGGCAAGAGGTGGGTCTCATGAATGGGAGGAGTGAGGAAAGAGCGTAGGGTAGAAACTGCAGTGTAACTGGATCAGGGCTACGATGGGTGGAGGGGAGGTTGGGAGCAGGGTTTCCGCTTTGACTCAGTGGGTAGCACTCTGACCTCCAAGTCAGAAGGATGTGGACCAGTCCCACTCCAGGGACTTGAGCACATAATATAGGCTGACACTCCATTGCAGTACTGGAGGAGAGTTGCTCTGTCTGAGGTACCGTCTTTCGGATGAGACGTTAAAGCAAGGCCTTGTCTTCCCTCTTTGTTGGTGTAAAAGCTCCTACGGCACTATTGGAAGAAGAGCAGGGGAGTTCTCCCAGGTGTCCTGGCTAATATTTATCCCTCAGCCAACATCGCTAAAAAAGATTATCTGGTCAATATCACATTGCTGTTTGTGGGAGCTTGCTGTGAACAAATTGGCTGCCGTGTTTCCTACATTATAACAGTGACTACACTTCAAAAGTATTTCATTGGCTGTAAAGCATTTGGGACGTCCTGAAAGGTGCTGGTATTGGAGGGGTTGGGGAACATGGTTTTGAGGAGGCAGTTAGTCATGGAGAATTGGGTTCTCCTTGCACTCTGGGATGATCTTGGTGTAGTAGGCGATTTTTAGCTAAAGAGACCTAGACCTGGTAATACTTGGCTGCCAAATTTGGTAATGGGTGACTGGACCATCTGTGCACCCGATATGTTGAAGTTTGCAGCCCTCTGCCTTGAGGAAAGAAAGATGGGGACTGTACCGGGAGGATAGCAGGGACATGCTAACAATGGAGCATTTCAGTAGCAACATTTCTGTTGTACTTTTAATTCCAGTTTACTCAAAGACATGTGAATGAAGAAATGCTCCCCAGTTCTGCTGTTTATGCAGAAAATCTGCTGTTTATTGTGTGACAACAAAGGTTCTATTTGGATAGTGGCAGAGTATTATCGAAGGTTTCATGGTTCTCCTGCAGATAGTGGGACACAACATTAAGTACACACAGCAAGGTGCTTTTGACAGAGCTCTGTTCTTTTTGTCCCCTCCTTCCCCTCCCCCTGGAACATCCCAACTCTTGCTCAGGTACGGTTCCATGAGCTCTCTCTCCAATACCTCCAAGTTGCCATTCTTCATGTGTCAGCTTAAGGAATGAGTATTCGCAACCTATTCTACTGGAGGGTATTACAGTTAAACCTGACCCCACCTTCACCCAATATCTCTTCACGGGCACTTTCCACCAGGAGTCATTGGATAGTAATTGGGAGTAAGAACCCTACTTTTATTTTCCTTCCCTAAGCCAGGGACACTGATGCCTTGTAATTCAACAAATACCGTGGATTAACCCTGGGATCCTCTATTCTATATGGCTTGATGCCACACAGGCAGTGCCATTATCCACTGCGCCATTGGGGAAGCTCTGGATGTTCACATTTAAATGTACTTAATTCTTCACATTTCCTGTGCTTTCAGATTCCAATGCCATGTGTGCCTACATTTCAGCTGTCCACGCTCGTCCCTGACCGCCTGGAAGCCATACAGAGATACACCAGGGAATTGCAGTATCCTTCAGATCAACAGGAAGGCTAGAATGCACTAGTGGGTTCTCGGTCTGCAGGCAATGTCTATCAGCAATGGGATAATGCAAGATGCCAGGAGTAAACAGAATGTAATTCCTTTTTCTTTGCAAAGCATTGCCTGGTCTCTGCTCCGCATGTCCCTGGAACAGCATGCCTGAGATGGGGGCTGTCATGTTATTCTTAAAGAAGTTTCGCTCGCAGCCCCACCGACAGGGGTGTATAAAAGGAGCAAGCTGTTGCATGTTGATCATTTGCATTATTACATAGTGAAGCAAAAATGTGAGCCGCCCATCTCGATATGGCGGATAACTGATGCAGTTTCTTTAATTTTTCCTGCTTCTGTAGCAGTGACAGTATTTTCTTTTGTATAGTTTTTATCGCATCAAAAAGTTTCATTGCGCTTCACACAATGAATGTGACTGTTGTGATGTAGGCAAACATGGCAGCCATTCAGCACACCGCAGCGTCCCATAAACAGCAGCGAGATGAATAGGCAGTGTTAGGAATTCAGATTTGTTGCAGGTATCTGCTGAGGCACAATGGTGTCAGTCTCTCCCTTGAGCGGTCTAGTTGCCTGCTGCTCTACGAAAGTTGACTCTCACTGCCCTCTCACTGGTAGTTGGACCCAGAACTGTAACAAAGAAACTCCGTTGTGATCTGGACAGGATCTCTGTCTTAAACGTGTGTACTCCTTTAATCTCTCTGTAGCTGGACTGAGTTAAACACTAGGCAAGGCGACGTTTGGCTTTATTTGTAAGCTGCTTTATTTTGCAGTAGGCAAAACATACAGAATGCTGAGTATGATGAGAGACACTTGGTATAATCAATATAACTTCAGTTCACGTACTATTACAAAAATAAAGAGTTCACTGGGCCCTTAATTTAATGTAAAAGCCTCTCTTCCCTGACCAACAGAGATCAAAAAAGTTTGTCAACTGCAATGGGCAAAGGAAGGGAAATTGAAGTCATGTTTTCCCCATCTTCCCCCCCCCCCAGCCCCACAGTGTTTTTTTAATTTGTTTATGGGATGTGGGCGTCACTGACAAGGCCAGCATTTGCCCATCTCTAATTGTCCTTGAGAAGGTGGTGGTGAGCCGCCGCCTTGAACCACTGCGACCCGTGTGGTGAAGGTGCTCCCACAGATCTGTTAGGGAGGGAGTTCCAGGATTTTGACCCAGCGACGATGAAGGAACGGCGATATATTTCCAAGTCAGGATGGTGTGTAACTTCGAGGGGACTTGCAGGTGATGGTGTTCCCATGCGCCTGCTGCCCTTGTCCTTCTAGGTGGTAGAGATCGCGGGTTTGGGAGATGCTGTCGAAGAAGCCTTGGCGAGTTGCTGCAGTGCATCTTATAGATGGTACACACTGCAGCCACGGTACGCCGGGGAGGTGGTGGATGGGGTGCCAATCAAGCGGGCTGCTTTGTCCTGGATGGTGTTGAGCTGCTTGAGTGTTGTTGGAGCTGCACTCATCCAGACAAGTGGAGAGTATTCCATCACACTCCTGACTCGTGCCTTGTAGATTGTGGAAAGGCTTTGGGAGTCGGGCTGAGACACTCGCTGCAGAATACCCAGCCTCTGACCTGCTCTTGTTGTCACAGTATTTATGTGGCTGGTCCAGTTAAGTTTTTGGTCAATGGACCCCCAGGATGTTGACGGTGGGGGATTCGGCAATGGTAATGCCGTTGAATGTCAAGGGGCGGTGGTTAGACTCTCGCTTGTAGGAGATAGTCATTGCCTGGCACTTGTGTGTCATAGAGTCATAACGGCATGGAAGGAGGCCATTCGGCCCATCGAGTCCGAGCCGGCTCTCTGTAGAGCAATCCAGTCAGTCCCATTCCCCCGCTCTATCCCTGTAGCCCTGCAAGTTTATTTCCCTCAAGTGCCTATCCAGTCTCCCCTTGAAAACATTGAGTGTCTCCACTTCCACCACTTCCGTCGGCAGCGAATTCCAGGTCCTCACCACTCGCTGTGTAAAAAAGGTTTTTCTTCACATCCCCCCTGTATCTCTTGCCCAAAACCTTAAATCTGTGTCCCCTAGTCCTTATACCATCAACTAGTGGGAACAGCCTTTCCCCGTCTAGCCTATCCAAACCCGTCATAATTTTGTACACCTCTATCAAATCACTCCTCAACCTCCTTTGCTCTAATGAAAACAAATCCAGCTTCACTAACCTGTCCTTGTAGCTAAGATCCCCCATCCCCAGAACCATTCTGGTAAATCTCCTCTGCACCCTCTCAAGGGCCTTCACATCCTTCCTAAAGTGTGGTGACCAGAACTGGACTGTGGTGCGAATGTTACTTGCCACTTACCAGCTCAAGCCTGAATGTCATCCATGTCTGCTGCATGTGGGCATGGACTGCTTCATTGTTTGTAGTGAGATGTACCCAGGTCGCAGTCAAGTAATTTCTGTTTTTTTACCTTCCACGCCACCTGTGGGTAAAGCTCGATTGCTTCAGAGGTTGAATGATCAGACATGCTGCAAATGACTCCCCCCTTTGCTGCTGTGGCCAGTTAGAAGAATTAGGCCACTTACTGGCAGGCTCCACCCATCGGCAAGGGCTGCCTGATTCCCTGATGGACTTGCACACTGTGCTTCACTCAGCTACTGAATGGTTAGAACACTTAGACTAACACATTTGCCTTGACATTCTGTGGAAATGCAATCGCAATTAACAACAACTTCTGTTTGAATGGTGACGCCAGCTGCTTAGTGCACAGTGCTGTCACTTCAGGACACAGCAGTTACTCCCCATCTCCGCTACTTGGGGGCGGGTTAGGTGAGCTTTGAAGACTCTGTCAGAGTGCATGCATTTTTTCCGTCCTTCAGCCAAGAGGTGGGATATCGAGTTACTGCCGAATCTTCATAATCACATCTCTCCCAGAAGTCAGCAGTGGACAGTTGCAGAGCCCCAGACTCTGCAGGGGCTCTTGTGTCTGCTGCACCTTGAGTGTCTGATTTTTACCAGAAGGATTCTTTCCCATGCATGTTGAATTAAATTACTTAACCATCCAATCCAGGTACAATCACACTGGGACACAGTTTTTTGAGATTAAGAAGAATCGACCTCTAACTGGGTAAGTAGCACTGATCTGTTAGCGTGTGATTGAGGTACAGCCCCTTGGTCAATACTGTGCTGTTGGCATGTTGCAGGAAGACTGTTCAAAGTACAAAGCAGCACATGCCACCCTTATAATTAACCCATGAGAGCCAGCCATAATTTTCTGCTCCACTGAAAGTTGAATTCACTCGAAGCAGTATAAAATATCATTTAAAAATTCAGCAGGCAATAGTCAATAGGCTTGTAAACAGAGAGTGTTACAACTGAGAGCCTTATACTGAGGGTGGGGTGGAACAGAGAGTGAGTGTTATAACAGAAACACATATAATGGGATTGGAGTGTGTAACAGAGAAAGTTAGAACGTAGGAATTGCAAAATGAAAAATGACCACAGTCCATCTCAGTTATAACAGAGAGCCTTTTAATGGGGCTGGGATGCAAGAGCGATTGTTTTAACTGAGCATTACAATAATGAGAAGTCGCACAACACCAGGTTATAGTCCAACAGTTTTATTTGAAATTACGAGCTTTCGGAGCTCTGCTCCTTCTTCAGGTACAGGTACAGTGAGGGAATACAAATCGATTACACAGTATATAGAGACAGAGAACAATGTGTCTGCAGAGATACAATCCGTCAGGGACACATCAAAGACACATCAGAGTACAGCTAAGACAATGAGGTGGGTCACGGGGTCCAACGTGTCAAATGCTGCCGTCTGCAGTTAAGCTTTTAACTTTTTTTTAAATTTAAAAACTGGAAAAACAGACAGCGATGTCGAGTCACGTTCTGTAGCGTGACATGAACCCGAGATCCCGTCCTCATGGGTGCGGAACTTGGCGGTCAGTTTCAAGTTCCGCACCCATGAGGACGGCCTCAACCGGGATCTCAGGTTCATGTCATGCTACAGAACGTGACTCGACATCGTTGTCTGTTTTTCCAGTTTTTAAATTAAAAAAAGTTAAAAGCTTAACTGCAGACGGCAGCATTTGACACGTTGGACCCCGTGACCCACCTCATTGTCTTAGCTGTACTCTGATGTGTCTTTGATGTGTCCCTGATGGATTGTATCTCTGCAGACACATTGTTCTCTGTCTCTATATACTGTGTAATCGATTTGTATTCCCTCACTGTACCTGTACCTGAAGAAGGAGCAGAGCTCCGAAAGCTCGTAATTTCAAATAAAACTGTTGGACTATAACCTGGTGTTGTGCGACTTCTCATTTTTGTCCACCCCAGTCCAACACCGGCATCTCCACATCATGAGCATTATAATGGGAATGGTGTGTGTAACAGTGTTATAACTGAAAACCTATGGGACTTCAACAGCAACAACAATGGATTTATATAGCGCCTTTAACGTAGTAAGACGTTATACTTTGAAATATGCCACAAATGGACCAAAATATGATTTTATAATCTTGTCTCCTGCCCCCTTTGGTCCCCTGTGCTGCTCACTATTCCCATTAAGAGGGAAGAAATGGATACAGTAGCCTAGTGGTTCTGGTACTGGAGTAGCAACCTAGAGGTCATGAGTTCAAATCCCGCCATAGGAAATTGTGAAATTCAATTTAATAAGTCTGGGAATTTGCGGGCTGGTACCAGAAAAATAACCATGAAATCTGCTGAATTGTTGTAAAAATTCGAGTGACTCACTAATGGCAGGGAAGGGAAGGGTTAAATATAATTTTAGTCCCACACTGCATGGGTGACTCAATTCCTCGGGCAGCTAAATGCGATCCACATCCCAAGAACAAATTTTTTTAAATGAGACGGCCTATTCCCAGTCCTCTGACAGGAATGGTGAGTATCTTGGACAGGTCTCCACTGATCGGGCCTCAGAAATTTCGAAGAAGTACCTACATCCAACCTTACTTTAGGGCAGCCGATCCCAGCTCCTGCGTGCCTGTTAAGTGAGAAATCTAATACAAGAGACTTGAGCACATAATCGAGGCTGACACTCCAGTGCAATACTGAGGGGGCGCTGCACTGTTGGTGCGGCAGTACTGAGGGAGCGCTGCACTGTCGGAGGGGCAGTACTGAGGGAGCGCTGCACTGTCGGAGGGGCAGTACTGAGGGAGCGCAGCACTGTCGGAGGGGCAGTACTGAGGGAGCGCAGCACTGTTGGAGGGGCAGTACTGAGGGAGCGCTGCACTGTAGGAGGGGCAGTACTGAGGGAGCGCTGCACTGTCATGGGGCAGTACTGAGGGAGCGCTGCACTGTCGGAGGGGCAGTACTGAGGGAGCGCTGCACTGTCGGAGGGGCAGTACTGAGGGAGCGCTGCACTGTCGGAGGGGCAGTACTGAGGGAGCGCAGTACTGAGGGAGCGCTGCACTGTAGGAGGGGCAGTACTGAGGGAGCGCTGCACTGACTGAGGGAGCGCTGCACTGTCATGGGGCAGTACTGAGGGAGCGCTGCACTGACTGAGGGAGCGCTGCACTGTCATGGGGCAGTACTGAGGGAGCGCTGCACTGTCGGAGGGGCAGTACTAAGGGAGCGCAGCACTGTCGGAGGGGCAGTACCGAGGGAGCGCTGCACTGTCGGAGGGGCAGTACTGAGGGAGCGCTGCACTGTCATGGGGCAGTACTGAGGGAGCGCTGCACTGTCGGAGGGGCAGTACTGAGGGAGCGCTGCACTGTCGGAGGGGCAGTACTAAGGGAGCGCAGCACTGTCGGAGGGGCAGTACTGAGGGAGCGCTGCACTGTCGGAGGGTCAGTACTGAGGGAGCGCTGCACTGTCAGAGGGGCAGTACTGAGGGAGCGCTGCACTGTCGGAGGGGCAGTACTGAGGGAGTGCTGCACTGTTGGAGGGTCAGTACTGAGGGAGCGCTGCACTGTCAGAGGGGCAGTACTGAGGGAGCGCTGCACTGTCGGAGGGGCAGTACTGAGGGAGCGCTGCACTGTCGGAGGGGCAGTAGTGAGGGAGCGCCGCACCATTGGAGGGGCAGTACTGAGGGAATGCTGCACTGTCGGAGGGGCAGTAGTGAGGGAGCGCCGCATTATCGGAGATGCCGTCTTTCGGATAAGGCGTTAAACCAATGCCCTCTAAGGTGGACTTAAAAGATCCCATGGCACTATTTGAAGAAGAGCAGGGGCGTTCTCCCAGTGTCCTGGCCAACATTTATCCCTCAACCAACATCTAAAAGATGATCTGGTCATTATCCTATTGCTGTTTGAGGGAGCTTGCTGTGCTCAAATTGGCTGCCACATTTCCTACATTACAACAGTGACTACACTTCAAAAGTACTTCATTGGCTGTGAAGCGCTTTGGGATGTCCAGAGGTCATGAAAGGCGCTGTAAAAATGCAAGTTCTCTTTTTTCTTTACTGAAGGCGTGCTACATTGTCCTTCAGATGAGACATTAAACCAGGGTCATGTCTGACTGTTAAGATGAACATTGCCCATTGTAAAGGACAGCAAATAGAGGACAAGATAAATCAAGGAGTCTCTTCTTAGGCAGTCCCTTGGAGCCGAGGATGACTTGCTTCCACATTAAGAATGAGTTCTCCGGTGACTGATGAGTCCAATGCGGGACCTACAGTCTCTGTCAGGTTAGGTTAGTCGACAACAAGCTTTGGCTTTCAAAACTTATGTTTATTGTGAGAGGAAGGGAAGACTGAGGGAAGTGAGGAGTTGCACAGATTTGAGGCCCTTGAAAAGAATGAGTTCAGAGTGGAGACAGGGTAAAGGATTAGAAATTGGATGAAGAGCTCAAGACTGCAAGGTTGGCCTCCTGTAGGTGACGAGAGCGCCCCAGCTACTCCTCGAGCTCAGAAATTTTCACTTCTTCTTCCTGCACATATGGTCATCCCAGAGACACATTGGCACCCAGGAACTCCTTTATTTCACAGGTACTGCACATTGCTGGCATCAGCTGTCCCCTATACTAAACTAAAACTATTTTCTCTTAAAATTTTAAGAAATACAAACACAGCAACTTAGTGATTTTAACCCCATAAATATAATTCCAGGCCAGATGCATCTCCAGGCTGAACTGCTGAGGCTAAACTCCACACTCTGGCCTTTTATACTCCACTGGTCTCTCACTGCTCAAGACTAATCTCCCTTCACCCTACCATTGGTGGCTGTGCCTTCAGCCTCCAAACCCCATTGCACTGGAATTCCCTCCCTACACCCCTTCACTGCTCTACCTCCCGCACCTCCTTAAAATCCACCTCTGACCAAGCTTTTGGATTTAATTATTGCTCAAGACTTAACTGATCAGATTATGTTACGCTAAACTATGGTGTAACTAAATGCTTGCACAGCAGGTCTTTTTCTTTTCTAAACATGTGCGGGCGCTCTCTGGCCTGATTAATCTCTCTCTCTGAAGACTACTGACAGACTCTCTGATTTGAAAAAGACAAGCTGATAAATACCTTCAAAAAAGTGACTGGAACCCAGTGAATTTAAATAACTCTTTATTTGTTAAATTCAAAAATAGCTGCCAGTCAAAAACAAATGTGAACACATTGCACAAGACCTCAGTATTTGAATTCAATGGTTGGCGTTCCCCTTGGATACCAGTCTGCGACAAACCAGTCTGCACAATTGTATCAAGTTAAGCTTGTACAATTTCTGTAAGTGAAATTAGTTTTAACTCCTTATGTACCAAGAAAGAAACCGATACTAATCCAAATCTTCGATAAATCAGTGACACCAGAATTACTGATGCTTTTGTACATGCATGTGCTTAATGCAGTGTTTTTTTTTTACAAAGATCCACTTTCCAACTAGCCACTAGCCAATGTTGTAATCGGGAACGCTGCAACATGGCTTGATGGGACCTGTGATTCTAATGTGGCCCAATTCACTTGTGTCTCTTAAATCCATTCCTTTGCCTTCTTTTGATAGAAGGAGAGGGAGTAGCACGGAATCGCATTGCCATCTGAGTTTCTAGAAAGCAAGGCAAGAGGCACATGGGGCAGCAAATCGAGATAAAGAAATCACAGATAAAGTGAAGTCAGGCCACAAATGGGGTCATTTTACAAAAAAAAACACTGGCTCAAGATAACTTAAAATAATACACTGATGTAACACCCTTATTTAAAAAGGGTAGTAGGCAGAAAGCTGGAAATTATAGACCAGTTAGTCTAACATCTGTGGTGGGTAAAATTTTGGAGTCTATTATTAAGGAGACAGTAACGGAACATTTAGATAAACATAATTTTATAGGACAAAGTCAGCATAGCTTTATGAAGGGGAAATCATGTCTGACAAATTTGCTTGAGTTCTTTGAGGACATAACGTACAGGGTGGATAAAGGGGAACCAATGGACGTAGTGTATTTAGACTTCCAGAAGGCATTCGACAAGGTGCCACATAAAAGATTATTGCTCAAGATAAAAAATCACCTGGATTGGGGGGAATATTCTGGCATGGGTGGAGGATTGGTTATCTGACAGGAAGCAGAGAGTTGGGATAAATGGTTCATTCTCGGACTGGCAACCAGTAGCCAGTGGTGTTCCGCAGGGGTCGGTGCTGGGTCCCCAACTCTTTACAATCTATATTAACGATTTGGAGGAGGGGACTGAGTGTAACATATCAAAGTTTGCAGATGATACAAAGATGGGAGGGAAAGTAGAAAGTGAGGAGGACATAAAAAACCTACAAGGGGATATAGACAAGCTGGGTGAGTGGGCAGAGATTTGGCAGATGCAATACAATATTGGAAAATGTGAGGTTATGCACTTTGGCAGGAAAAATCAGAGAGCAAGTTATTATCTTAATGGCGAGAAACTGGAAAGTACTGCAGTACAAAGGGATCTGGGGGTCCTAGTGCAAGAAAATCAAAAAGTTAGTATGCAGGTGCAGCAGGTGATCAAGAAGGCCAATGGAATGTTAGCTTTTATTGCTAGGGGGATAGATTATAAAAACAGGGAGGTATTGCTGCAGTTATATAAGGTATTGGTGAGACCGCATCTGGAATACTGCATACAGTTTTGGTGTCCATACTTAAGAAAAGACATACTTGCTCTTGAGGCAGTACAAAGAAGGTTCACTCGGTTAATTCCGGGGATGAGGGGGTGGACATATGAGGAGAGGTTGAGTAGATTGGGACTCTACTCATTGGAGTTCAGAAGAATGAGAGGCGATCTTATTGAAACATATAAGATTGTGAAGGGGCTTGATCGGGTGGATGCGGTAAGGATGTTCCCAAGGATGGGTGAAACTAGAACTAGGGGGCATAATCTTAGAATAAGGGGCTGCTCTTTCAAAACTGAGATGAGGAGAAACTTCTTCACTCAGAGGGTAGTAGGTCTGTGGAATTTGCTGCCCCAGGAAGCTGTGGAAGCTACATCATTAAATAAATTTAAAACAGAAATAGACAGTTTCCTAGAAGTAAAGGGAATTAGGGGTTACGGGGAGCGGGCAGGAAATTGGACATGAGGCTGAGTTCGGATCGGTCGAGGCCCTGTGGGTGGCATAGCGGGCCCAGGGGCTGAGTGGCCGGGTCCTGCTCCTACTTCTTGTGTTCTTTAGATTTGAGGTGAGGATCAGATCAGCCATGATCTTATTGAATGGCGGAGCAGGCTCGAAGGGCCGATTGGCCTACTCCTGCTCCTATTTCTTATGTTCTTATGTTCTTATTTCCAAACCTTTTTGTTTCTTGTTTTACAGCCTGATGGATCTCGCACGAGAAATGATTCGAGAATCTCTGCCAATAAAATGCTTGGAAGCTGTGATCTTAGGGATGTATCCTTTTCCTTTATCGAGAAACTGGAAAAATAAGCTCAAGAAAATTGCAACTTGCTGCCCAGACCAGCTCTCCCAGGCAGGACCCTGAATGTCGTGCTGCAGGCAAATACCGCAGGAAGAGGGTAGAGAGGGGCGCCCAGCCACCCAGTCTTAGCCGCTGAATATACAAACACTGCTAGGTTTCTGGGCCCTCGGGTCAGCTGCGGCATGTGGTAGTTACTTTAGTTTTTGACTTGCATCTAGGGTTGCCCACTCTGAAACATAGAAACATAGAAGATAGGAGCAGAAGCAGGCCATTCGGCCCCTCGAGCCTGCTCCGCCATTCGATGAGATCATGGCTGATCATCCAAATTCAGTGAATGCACGTATTCCTGGAGATTTCATTACGTGACCTTTTGCCTCCACCTGCTCCAATTCACCCGCCATTGGTCGTCCAAGAAGTCCATCCCCACGGAGCTCCGCCTTCCCACTCTTCATTACCAGATTGGATAATTCTTGACTGTCAATCAAACAGCCATTGTTTCCCAACTCCAATATTTTTATAACTAATAAGTGAAAGTATTCACAGAAAATTTGTTTAAAATAATGCCCCTATGATTTTTCTCCTGGGTTGCTCGCAGCAGTATCCTGGAGATTAATCCTCAATTGCTGGACAATCTGGGAGGGGTTGCAGCCCTACTTGTGTGTGAAACACTCTGATACCCCTACCTGTGGCTCATTTGGCTATTGGCCTGCTCTTGACTCTCTGTTCCTATGCTGCGTGTGTGTGTATTGGTTTATTTGAAATAGTGCTTGATCTCCTTCAGCTATCTCCATTCCTCTCCTGCTGCTGCAGACTTTTGTCTGCGATAGATTTCAGTGGGTGCCAGGCACCTTCTTACCCAGCCGCCACCTCATATGACCCTCGATGGCAAGTGTTTGATAGGTATCCTAGCCGAGCCCGGACCTGTCCTCACCCGATGTCCACACTCATAGTCATAACAGCACAGAAGGAGGCCATTCGGCCCATCGAGTCCTGTGCCGGCTCTCTGTCGAGCAATCCAGTCAGTCCCATTCCCCCGCTCTATCCCCGTAGCCCTGCAAGTTTATTTCCCTCAAGTGCCTATCCAGTCTCCCCTTGAAAACATTGAGTGTCTCCGCTTCCACCACTTCCGTCGGCAGCGAATTCCAGGTCCTCACCACTCGCTGTGTAAAAAAAGTTGTTCCTCACATCCCCCCTGTATCTCTTGCCCAAAACCTTAAATCTGTGTCCCCTAGTCCTTGTACCATCAACTAGTAGGAACAGCCTTTCCCCGTCTAGCCTATCCAAACCTGTCATAATCTTGTACACCTCTCTCAAATCACCCCTCAACCTCCTTTGCTCTAATGAAAACAAATCCAGCTTCTCCAACCTGTCCTTGTAGCTAAGATCCCCCATCCCCGGAACCATTCTGGTAAATCTCCTCTGCACCCTCTCAAGGGCCTTCACATCCTTCCTAAAGTGTGGTGACCAGAACTGGACGCAATACTCCAGTTGTGGCCTAACCAGCGCTTTATAAAGGTTCAGCATAACTTCTCTACTTTTGTACTCAATACCTATATTTATGAAGCCCAAGATCCCATATGCTTTGTTAACCACTCTCTCAATATGTCCTGCCACCTTCAGGGACCTATGCACATTAACTCCCAGGTCCCTCTGTCCCTGCACACTCTTTAAAACTGTGCCATTAAGTGTATATTGCCCCTCCCTGTTCCTTTTGCCAAAATGCATCACCTCACACTTCTCTATTAAATTCCATCTGCCACTTGTCTGTCCATTCTGCTAGCCTTTCTATGTCCTGTTGCAGTCGATTGATATCATCATCACTTTGCCACACCCCCAAGTTTGCTGTCATCGGCAAATTTAGAAATTCTACTCTGTATTCCAATATCCAGGTCATTTATATATATCAAAAAAGGCAGTGGCCCCAGCACAGACCCTTGGGGAACACCACTGTCTACCATCCTCCAGTCTGAAAAACAGCCATTTACCACAACGCGCTGTTTTCTGTCCTTAAGCCAATTCCTTAGCCAAGCTGCCACTGACCCACCTATTCCATGAGCCTCAATTTTGTTAACCAGCCTTCTATGTGGTACTTTGTCAAACGCCTTCCGAAAATCCATGTAGACAACATCCATTGCATTTTGTGCACTTAGTGGGGCTCACTAGCTAGCTGTCAGGAACCCTGGCTCATTTCCCCCTCCAGGTCCTGGGGGTCACTGAGGCAAGTGTGACACCCCGCCCCCCCCCCCCCCCCCCCATCTCCTGCACCAGCTGAGATCCGCTAACTCCGTGCAGAGTGGGACTCAAACCTGGGCTTTCCTCATCTGGATGGCGTCACTTGAGACAGTACAACTTAAATCCCATCAACACCATGTGGCCATAATCCTTCAATCCGTGCGTATCACACGGCCCTCAGACAGATGATGAACAGTAAATCTGGTGATTAACTTAAATCAGTGCAGTTTATCCTGTTCAAGGTTAATCCCTCTTAAGATTTCGGATTGCCATCTATTTTCTTCCCCTCGTTTTACCCATCCCAATGTCGGCTTGACTCAGTTTGTAACATTAGAAGGTCATGGGTTCAAACCCCACTCGAGACTTGAGCACATAATCCAGGCCAACACTCCAGTGCAGTACTGAGGGAGCGCCGCACTGTCGGAGGGGCAGTACTGAGGGAGCGCCGCACTGTCGGAGGGGCAGTACTGAGGGAGCGCCGCACTGTCGGAGGATCAGTACTGAGGGAGAGCTGCTCTGTCGGAGGGGCAGTACTGAGGGAGCGCTGCACTGTCAGAGGGGCAGTACTGAAGGAGCGCTGCACTGTCGGAGGGGCAGTACTGAGGGAGCGCTGCACTGTCGGAGGGGCAGTACTGAGGGAGCGCTGCACTGTCGGAGGGGCAGTACTGAGGGAGCGCCGCACTGTCGGAGAGGCAGTACTGAGGGAGCGCCGCACTGTCGGAGGGGCAGTACTGAGGGAGCGCCGCACTGTCGGAGGGGCAGTACTGAGGGAGCGCCGCACTGTCGGAGGGGCAGTACTGAGGGAGAGCTGCACTGTCGGAGGGGCAGTACTGAGGGAGCGCCGCACTGTCGGAGGGGCAGTACTGAGGGAGCGCCGCACTGTCGGAGGGGCAGTACTGAGGGAGCGCCGCACTGTCGGAGGGGCAGTACTGAGGGAGCGCCGCACTGTCGGAGGGGCAGTACTGAGGGAGCGCCGCACTGTCGGAGGGGCAGTACTGAGGGAGCGCCGCACTGTCGGAGGGGCAGTACTGAGGGAGCGCCGCACTGTCGGAGGGGCAGTACTGAGGGAGCGCCGCACTGTCGGAGGGGCAGTACTGAGGGAGCGCCGCACTGTCGGAGGGGCAGTACTGAGGGAGCGCCGCACTGTCGGAGGGGCAGTACTGAGGGAGCGCCGCACTGTCGGAGGGGCAGTACTGAGGGAGCGCCGCACTGTCGGAGGGGCAGTACTGAGGGAGCGCCGCACTGTCGGAGGGGCAGTACTGAGGGAGCGCCGCACTGTCGGAGGGGCAGTACTGAGGGAGCGCCGCACTGTCGGAGGGGCAGTACTGAGGGAGCGCCGCACTGTCGGAGGATCAGTACTGAGGGAGAGCTGCTCTGTCGGAGGGGCAGTACTGAGGGAGCGCTGCACTGTCGGAGATGCTGTTTTTCGGATGAGGCGGTAAACCAAGGCTCAGTCTGCCCTCTAAGGTGGACGTAAAAGATTCCATGGCACTATTCGAAGAAGAGCAGGGGAGTTCTCCCAGTGTCCTGACCAACATTTATCCCTCAACCAACATCTAAAAGATGATCTGGTCATTTATCTCATTGCTGTTTGTGGGAGCTTGCTGTGCGCAGATTGGCTGCCGCGTTTCCTACATTACAACAGTGACTACACACCAAAAGTACTTCATTGGCTGTGAAGCGCTTTGGGACGCCTGAGCTGGTGAAAGGCGCTATAGAAATGCAAGTTCTCTTTCTTTACTGAGGGTGTGCTGCATTGTCCTTCAGATGAGACGTTAAATCAAGGTCATGTCTGACTGTTCAGATGGACATTCGATCCCATGGCACTATTTAAAGAAGTGCTCGGAGTTCCCCAGTACCTTGGCCAGCATTCTCTCTGCCACCAAAAACAGATTATCGCTAATTTGTTTCGCTGTTGTCTCTGGGATCCTGATTCAGAAAGTATTTTTAAATCGTTTTGTCTGCGCTGGTAGCCGATTTTCCCCCCGGCCAAGCAGCGATGTCCCGTTCCTGGCAGTACCTTCAGCAGCCAGGTGCTTCCTGGTGCAAAGAGTAGAAATATCTGAGGGTGCATCATCTCCGATATTCCTCATACACCTCCTGATGGTTGGTTCAAGCATGATGTTGACTTGCTCTTGAGTCAGATTAACAGTGGTGGAGCTGGGGATTGAGCAGAACCTCTTTGTGACCAGCATGCAAGATGAAATGAGAGAAAAATGCCGTTTCCTTTCTCCAGCCTCCCCCGTCTCTGGGTGAGGAAAGAGAACCATCAGAGTCTCGGTACAGAAGGAGGCCATTCAGCTCATCCAGCCTGTGGCAGTACTGCCTCCCCCACTGGAAATGGCCACTCTAATCCCATTTCCTTGCCCGTTTACATGTTCTCTGCTCATCCATTCACAGTGGTGTCTGCACACAGAGAATCATGGGTCTTGATGGTATTGCCCCATGGCTCAGTGTCCTGAAACTCCAATGCACTGCACCAGATGGGTCTATAAACAGCTTCAGGCCCTATCGTGTGTTTTTCCTTCATGTTTGTGGTCAGTTACCTCACCAACAGTATGCCTGGAGTAGAGAGATTTCCCATCAGCTTCAAAACTCAATTCTCAGGGAATTACTTCCGCCACATAGTGCTCGGAATCCACTATGCTGGACGGTTTGGAACGCTGGGCATGAGTAGGCGCGAGGACCTGATGTTCAAACCCCCAGTGTGCAGGACTTTAATTGACCTCATCTTAGAGTTCGAGGGCTCTTACAGAAAGTGCTGGCACACACTGAAGAAAGTCAAGATTGGACAGTACGTGTCCCACGACCCCCACAGTGTGGAGCAGATCGAGTGGAAGCATTCCGTCTTGGACATAGAGAAGCTGAGCCGGGAGGAGCTGCGCAAGGAGCTGGAGAGGCACACCCGGGACATGCGGCTAAAAGTAAGGGAATGGCTGAGAATCCCTGCGGGGAGCTGTCCACTCTGGTTTTGTGATGTGAAAGGTTACGGGGCAGTGGTGCTTTCTCTAACCTGTCCTGGAATTCTGGCCATGTCATGGCTTAGAGGCAGAGTCAAGTAATCTCCTCATCAGGGTATTCGAGAGCAGCATCGTAGGAGAGAAGGAGTAGATCCCCAGCCTGCACGTGGTCGGGGAGTAGTGCATGACTCTGGAGAAGCTGATTCATGGGAAAGAATAAGGGCTGGACAACTACAAAATGCTTTATAGCTGTTTATTGGTTTGGTTTCATAGTTGAAGACATTTGCCCCTTCAGGGCATGCTTGGTGGATTGGGAAGAAGACTGGGGTCAGATAGTGTCCCCTAATTGCCTCATTTATGCCAAGATATCTCATTTGAGGAGAAAGGTAAACCTGAGAGAAGAGGAGGTGCCCATACCTCCTGGAAGCCAAAACCAGCAGTTATTCGTGTGCAAGCAGCGGGCAGGAGGGGAAATAAAATGAACACCATGTGATTACTCCCAGACTTTACAATCGCGTGAAGTTTCTTCTTCAGGCTGGAAAATCAATGAGCCAATTCCTTTGTGCAAACACGTGTCTTGTTTTTCTCCCTCCCCCCCCCCCCCCCCCCCAACTGCTGCAGGTTGTGAAGGGAGCAGCCATCCCATCATCCCCTACCCGCGAGAGGAAGAAGGACACGTCATCACCCCACCGCAGTCAGTCAAGCCCACATCGCAGGAATGGCCGCAGTGAGAGACGGTAGGAGCCCTCTGTGCGAGCTGCAGGGGAACGGGCCTGTCCAGTTAATCCCCGAATTAAATGCAATCTCCAATAACCTCACAATCTGTATTATTAAAAGCTATGCCCTCAGGAAATGTTATGACATGTCCCTGTACTCCTAGTCAAACACATGCTGTGCCCTAATCTCCTGGGTCACTCTCACTGAGCAAAGAACGTTTTTGTTTCCATGACAATTCTTCTCTTGATTTGTAAAAATGTGCTGACTGTACTCTCAGGTGCATGGCCCTCCGTGCCAGAGTATAGGAGAAATCAGCTCAGGCACTCATTACCCAGGGGTAACTAACTCTCGACTACAGTCATAAAATGCCGATCATTGCTTTCAATTAATCTCTCACCGTCCTCTGCTGTGCTCAAAACAAGCACCAGTTGTTTAACCTATTACCAATCATTTCAATTCTTTATTTCTCCCTCTCTCCCCGTTCCTTTCTTTCTCTACCTCTCCTCCTTTCCCTCTCCTTCTCTTCTCTCTGTTCCTTTCTCTCCCCCGCTCCATGATTCCTCTTTCAATTCTCATTCTGTGCTGAGTTAGCAGATGAATGAACTTACATTATGCAGCACCTTTCACAACCTCGGACCTCCCAAAGCGCTTCAGCCAATGAAGTACTTTTGAAGTGTAGTCACTGATGTAATGTAGGGAAGCGCGGCAGCCAATTTATGCACAGCAAGCTCCCACAAACAGCAATGAGATAAATCACCGAAATTATCTGTTTTGGGTGTTGGTTAAGGCATAACTATTGACCAGGGCACCAGGAGAACTCCCCTGCTATTTGACTGACTAGTGCTATCGGAATTTTTACATCCACCTGAGAGGGCAGATGGGGCCTCAGTTTAATCTCGTCTAAAAGATGACACCTCCAACAAAGCAGCACTCTCTTCACTGGAATGTCGGTTTAGATTATATGCTGAAGTGTCTGGAGTGGGGGCTTGAATCCACGACCTTCTGACTCAGAGGTGCGAGCGCTACCCACTGAGCCAAGGCTGGCAACTAATCTCAGTCATGCAGCAGGAGGGGTGTTAAATTGGCCTCTGTGCACTGTACTAGATGAAGTAGGCCTAGATGTCATCCCATTTGATCTCATCCATCCTAAATACCACCCCTGCCATCTCCCAATTGCAACATAGAAGATAGGAGCAGGAGTAGGCCATTCAGCCCCTCGAGCCTGCTCCGCCATTCGATGAGATCATGGCTGATCATCCAAATTCAGTACCCTGTCCCTGCCTTCTCTCCATATCCCTTGATCCTTTTAGCTTTAAGAAATATATCTAACTCCTTCTTGAATATATTTAATGAATTGGCCTCAACTGCCTTCTGTGGTAGAGAATTCCACAGGTTCACCACTCTCTGAGTGAAGAAATTCCTCCTCATCTCTGTCCTAAATGGCTTACCCCTTATCCTTAGACTGTGATCCCTGGTTCTGGACTCCCCCACCATCGGGATCATCCTTCCTGCATCTAGTCTGTCTAGTCCTGTTAGAATTTTATAAGTTTCAGTGAGATCCCCTCTCATTCTTCTAAACTCCAGTGAGTATAAGCCCAATCGACCCAATCTCTCCTCATACGTCATTCCTGCCATCCCAGGTATCAGCCTGGTGAATCTTCGCTGCACTCCCTCCATGGCAAGAACATCCTTCCTCAGATAAGGTGACCAAAACTGCACACAATACTCAAGGTGTGGTCTCAGCAAGGCCCTGTACAACTGCAGCAAGACATCCTTGTTCCTGTACTCGAATCCTCTCGCTACGAAGGCCAACATACCATTTGCCTTCTTAACCGCATCTAGTTATTACCAGTATCCTGGCCTCAACCATCTTCCTACTTAGAATTACATAGGATCTACAGCACAGAAACAGGCCATTCGACCTAACTTCAAAATCATGAGGGGTCTGGACAGAGTAGATAGAGAGAAACTGTTGCCATTGGCGGAAGGGTCGCGAACCGGAGGACACAGATTTAAGGTGATTGGCAGAAGAACCAAAGGCGACATGAGGAAAAAAAAATTTACGCAGCGAGTGGTTATGATCTGGAATGCACTGCCTGAAAGGGTGGTGGAGGCAGACTCAATTGTGGCTTTCAAAAGGGAATTCGATAAGTACCTGAGGGGAAAAAAATTGCAGGGCTACGGGGAAAGGGCGGGGGAGTGGGACTAGCTGAAGTGCTCTTGCAGAGAGCCAGCATGGACTCGACGGGCCGAATGGCCTCCTTCTGTGCTGTAACCATTCTATGACACATTCTATGATTCTATGAACTGGTCTATGCCTGTGTTAACTCTCCACACAAGCCTCCTCCCATTCTAATTACCTCGTCCTATCTGCCTCCATCTCCCTCTATTTCCTTCTCTCTTATGTCAACATCAAGTTTCCCTTAAATGTATTAATGTTTTCTGTTTCAACCACTCCATGTGGCAGGTAGCAAGTACATCACACCTGGTGGACAGGACCAGTTTCTGCAGTTCCTCCTTCTCTGCCTCCACGAGGTTCCCTGCTGACTGTCAATCACACACTCCTCTGCTTGCTCCTGTATCTCTCTATCTGGTGTAACTGTTCTGGAGTAAACTATCCAGATATTTCTCCCCCTCTTTTGTGTTGGAGCGGCCATCCCATGATCCAGCTTAACAACTGAGCCGGAGTGACTCAAGACATAGACATTTTCCACAGGCGTGGCCATCTGCGACAGTCCCACATTCTGTTGCCATTATCTACTTTGAAGTTTATTTATTGTATAGCAGTTACTTATTTATCTATTTCCAGTACTAACTGATTCACCTTTAATACTAAATGATGATTAACAGATGGATTTAATTTAGTTTCTATTAGTTATCGCTATTGCTCAGTTTAGTTTATTTAGCCTATTACATCTATTGGTGACGACAGTATTAATTCATTTACTTATTTATAACTGATGGTTAGGTCTTTGTCATTGCCTCTATTTATTCCTATTTTTCCTACATTAAGTAGCCCCTTAATCTACTACATAGTTAAATATTTAAGTTTGAATAATTGAACACCTTGGCTTCTTTTGGATGGCTTCCTTGGGTCACCATATTTCTGACCGTGTAGGAGCACAGCCAGCACATTGCTCTTAAAAATTCTCAATCACACTTGCTTTCCCGATTGTGTGAAGCATTTGAAAAGCTCCACTAACTCATCCGATGCGAGCTTTGAAGTCTGACATCCAATCTCGATCACCTTACACCAGATTGCCTAAATAGTTAAATCCATAACCTGCAGTCATTCACCTTCCAGGTGTATTTCTTCGTCAGAGTAAACATTAACTTTCTTGAAATAACAACAGAAAACGCTGGAAAAACTCAGCAGGCCAGGCAGCATCCGTGGAGAGAGAAACAGAGTTAACGTTTTAGGTCGAAGACCTTTCGTCAGAACTGGAAAAAAGCAGGAAATGAAATAGATTTTAAAGCAAGTTTAGGGCTGAGAAAAGGGGGAGGGGATGAAAGAACAAAAGGGAAGGTCAGTGATAGGATAGAAAGCAGGAGAGATTAAAAGACATTGAGAGACATTAAGAGATATTCAGGGCAAGAGGAGGTGGAAATGGGACAGGTTGAGGAACAAAGGATGGCTCCAGATGAAGTGTGAATTGCGCTGGCAGAATGAAGGACAGCTGCCATGTGGGAGGGAAGAAAAAAAGGCCAAACAAAAGTGTGGATAAAAAAAAATTATTAAAAAAATGTATATATATAATGTGATAGGGGCCGGGGTTATGATCTGAAATTGTTGAACTCTATGTTGAGTCCAGAGGGCTGTAGAGTGCCTAATCGGAAGATGAGGTGCTGTTCCTCGAGCTTCCGTGGAACAATGCAAGAGGCCGAGGACGGTGAGGTCTGAGTGGGAGTGGAGCGGAGAATTAAAGTGACAGGCGACCGGGAGCTCGGGGTCCCCCTTACGGACTGAACGGAGGTGTTCCGCAAAGCGGTCACCCAATCTGCGTTTGGTCTCCCCAATGTAGAGGAGACCACATCGTGAGCAGCGAATACAGTATACTAGATTGCAGGAAGTACAAGTAAATCGCTGTTTCACCTGGAAGTGGTGTTTGGGGCCCTGGAGGCATTGTTCCACGGAAGCTCAGCGTAAGCTCGAGGAACAGCACCTCATCTTTCGATTAGGCACTCTACAGCCCTCTGGACTCAACATAGAGTTCAACAATTTCAGGTCATAACCCCGGCCCCTATCACGTATATATATATATTTTTTTATCCACACTTTTGTTTGGCCTTTTTTTCTTCCCTTGTAGATGGTACACACTGCAGCCACGGTACGCCGGTGGTGGAGGGAGTGGATGTTTAAGGTGGTGGATGGGGTACCAATCAAGCGGGCTGCTTTGTCCTGGATGGTGTCGAGCTTCTTGAGTGCTGTTGGAGCTGCACTCATCCAGGCAAGTGGAGAGTATTCCATCACACTCCTGACTTGTGCTTGTAAATGGTGGAAAGGCTTTGGGGAGTCAGGAGGTGAGACACTTGCCGCAGAATACCTAGCCTTTGACCTGCTCTTGTTGCCACAGTATTTATCTGGCTGTGTCTGCAAGATCAATTGTCTTTCTTTCATATTTTTATTAATAGGCAGATGTCGTCTGCAAAGTCTCTATCCCCAAGCTCTCCACTGGTCCACACAGTGCCTGGTTTGAAGCCGGGTGAATGTCTCATCACAAAATCAATCACACTGCCAAAACGTATAGGTGACAAGACACAGTCAATAGTAGTTGTGTGGAACCACTCAGACAGCTCACTGTCATTCTTTGCTTTGCTCAATGATGTTACGAAGAATAAAGATCCACTCAATGCAAGATTTGTTCCAGTGAAAACTCGCTTGCTGTTCTGAGTCTGCCGTCAATGACCGCCTCGGATTCAGCTGATGATAATGGTTCAGAAGAGTTTGCCAGGGACAGTGTATAATGTAACACCACGCCAGTTGTTATCACTTCTGTCCTCCTTCTTGGGAAGCTTCACTGTGATTCCTTTAGTCCAAACTTTTGGTGTTGCTTCCTCCCCCCCCCCACCCCCAACACTAAATTAAATCAATGAAGATGGCAGTCAGGTTTTCATCTCCACTTTCTTTGAGTAATCCTGAACAAACATGATCCTCTCCAGGTGACTTGTTGTTCTTCAAGTTCTCAGCTCATGCATTGTAATTCTACACAATTGACATCCAGTTCAGCCATCTTCTCAATGGAGTTAAAGTCGACCCTACTGTCCGGAGGTGGTCTGCTGAAGAATTTGTGGAAATGCTCTGTCCAACTCTTTATATCTTCCGGTTTGGTGATGAGCAAACCGCCTTTGTTTTTGACGGGCCTTCACTGTGGTGTTTAAAGTCTTTTGCAAGTTTCTTTGTGATCTGATGGAGTGTCCTCGTAACTCCCTTGCTGCAGCCATTTCTGCCTCTCGGACTTGTTTATCGATGTCGTTTCTTTTGTCTTTATGTGCTGAGTATTTAACAGCCTTGACATTTTCTTTGAATTGTACTTTTTTGTGCTTTATCATCTGGATCTGATGTGAGGTAGATCGAGATTGGCCTTTTTCCGTTCACCGATTGTATGCCAAGTGTTAGTACTATTCTTATTTGAGGATCCAACTTTGCCGTTCAAGTCTCCCATCACAATCAGGATATCATGCTGTGGAACTCGGCCAGTTATGTCCTGCAGTGCGTTGTAGAAGCTGTCTTTAAATTGTGTGTTTGTTTGTGTGTACGCTGCACAATAGTCACTTTGAGGTAACGTGTCTGGAACCTTGTATTTAGCCAATGCAGAAGGGCTTGTTGAGCTCCCTCAAAGACGAATGCAAAACTTTCCTCGCCACCACTCCGGCATTCCTGAGTACGGTCTGGATTTCTTTTCCATTGCAATCATCATGAAGTTAGGTCCTGGCAAATGACATTCACTAACACCCAACATGTCGACAGAGCAGTTTTTCATCCCGTTGAAAACTTGTGCCAGTTTACCAGCTTGAAGCGTAACTCGCATATTCCAATAACTAATCTGTTGCTTTGAACAAAACTTGAGAAAAGGTTTCTTCAGGGCACCAGCTTCCTGCTGTTGCAGGGTTTGGCGATCCATACAGTCCTCCTAGGGAACTCCCAGCAACCCTACGGTTCTGGCTATAAGATTGACATCTCCTGATTGCTGTTTCTGTAGCAAGCAAGGTTTCACATGGCAGGGTTACTAGCTCTGCTCAGAACCCTCCTCCTTTAACTGGGCTGTAGTTAGCGTGAGTTGCAGTAGCAAACTCTCTTGGTAAGGTATTTTTCACTTCTTAGTCCTGTCCATGTATCCTCCTCTAACCTAACAGGTTTTATGTACCAAGCTGGGGAATATCTCTGTTGATCGTGGTCTCTATGAAAGATGCTTGTATTTCGGTAACTGTATAGTCTCCTTTGAGCCATTGATATTTTTCCTCAATTCTGTGTGACTTGGAGTCATAACGGCACAGAAGGAGGCCATTTGACCCATCGAGTCCGTGCCGGCTCTCTGTAGAGCAATCCAGTCAGTCCCATTCCGCCACTCTATCCCCGTAGCCCTGCAAGTTTATTTCCCTCACGTGCCTATCCAGTCTCCCCTTGAAAACATTGAGTGTGTCTGCTTCCACCACTTCCGTCGGCAGCGAGTTCCAGGTCCTCACCACTCGCTGTGTAAAAAAAGGTTTTCCTCACATCCCCCCCTGTATCTCTTGCCCAAAACCTTAAATCTGTGTCCCCTAGTCCTTGTACCATCAACTAGTGGGAACAGCCTTTCCCCGTCTAGCCTATCCAAACCCGTCATAATCTTGTACGCCTCTATCAAATCACCCCTCAACCTCCTTTGCTCTAATGAAAACAAATCCAGCTTCTCCAACCTGTCCTTGTAGCTAAGATCCCCCATCCCTGGAACCATTCTGGTAAATCTCCTCTGCACCCTCTCAAGGGCCTTCACATCCTTCCTAAAGTGTGGTGACCAGAACTGGACGCAATACTCCAGTTGTGGCCTAACCAGCGCTTTATAAAGGTTCAGCATAACTTCTCTACTTTTGTACTCAATACCTATATTTATGAAGCCCAAGATCCCATATGCTTTGCTCATCACTCTCTCAATATGTCCTGCCACCTTCAGGGACCTATGCACATTAACTCCCAGGTCCCTCTGTCCCTGCACACTCTTTAAAACTGTGCCATTAAGTGTATATTGCCTCTCCCTGTTCCTTCTGCCAAAATGCATCACCTCACACTTCTCTGTATTAAATTCTATCTGCCACTTGTCTGCCCATTCTGCTAGCCTTTCTATGTCCTGTTGCAGTCGATTGGTATCATCATCACTGTTTGCCACACCCCCAAGTTTGGTGTCATTGACAAATTTAGAAATTCTACTCTGTATTCCAATATCCAGGTCATTTTAAAAAAAGCAGTAGCCCCAGCACTGACCCTTGGGGAACACCACTGTCTACCATCCTCCAGTCTGAAAAACAGCCACTTACCACAACTCGCTGTTTTCTGTCCTTAAGCCAATTCCTTATCCAAGCTGTCACTGACCCACCTATTCCATGAGCCTCAATTTTGTTAACCAGCCTTCTAATGTGGTACTTTGTCAAACACCTTCCGATAATCCATGTAGACAACATCCATTGCATTCCCTTCATCAATCCTCCCTGTTACTTCATCAAAAAATTCAATTAGATTAGTCAAACACGATCTGCCTTTTACAAATCCGTGTTGGCTCTCCTTAATTAGCTTAAACCTCTCCAAGTGCCCATTAATTTTTTCCTTGATTATTGTTTCTAAAACTTTACCCACCACTGATGTTCAACTGACCGGCCTATAGTTACTAGGATCGTCCTTACACCCTTTCTTGAACAATGGTGTCACATTTGCCACTTTCCAATCCTCGGGCACCTCCCCCGCATCTAGGGAAGATTGGAAAATTATGGCAAGCCCTTCCGCTATTTCCTCCCCAATTCCTTTAACAACCTGGGATGCAAGCCATCTGGACCAGGCGACTTATCCACTCTAAGCATACCCAGCCTTTCTAGTACATCCTGTCTATCAATTTTCACCCCTTCCATTGCTTCTACCTTTTCCACTTCTACCGATATTTTGTCAGCATCTACCTCCTTAGTAAACACTGATACAAAGTACTCCTTGAGTATTCTAGCCTTGCCCTGCGCCTCTAAGCATATATCACCTTCTTTGTCCCTAATAGGCCCCACCCTGCCTCTTACTACCCACTTACTGTTTACATGCCAGTAGAAGATTTTTGGGTTCCCTTTTATGTTAACCGCCATTCTACTCTCATTCTCTCTTTGCCAATCTTATTTTCATCTTCACTTCCCCTCTCAACTTATTGTCTTTGGTCTGGTTCTCCCTTGAAGAATTCACCTGACATGCATCATACACCCTCTTTTTTTTTGTTTCATCATCTTCTCTATCTCCCTCGTCATCCAAGGAGCCCTTGCTTTGGTTCCCTTACCCTTCCCACTTGTTGCAATGTACCTAGCCTGTACTTGGAACATCTCCTCCTTAAAGATCTCCCATTGTTCCGTTACAGTTTTTCCTGTCAGTCTTTGGTTCCATTTTACTCTGGCTAGATCCTTTCACATCCCATTGAAGTTAGCCCTATTCCAGTTTAGAAGTTCCACTCTAGATTGTTCCTTGCTTTTCTCCATTGCTAATCTAAATCTTATGATACGATGAAACACAAAAAGTTAGCATGCAGGTACAGCAAGTAATCAAAAAGGCAAATGAATGTTGGCCTTTATTTCAAAGGGGTTGGAGTATAAAAGCAGGGAAGTCCTGCTACAACTGTACAGGGTATTGGTGAGACCACACCTTGAGTACTGCGTACAGTTTTGGTCTCCTTATTTAAGGAAGGATATACTTGCATTGGAGGCAGTTCAGAGACTGATTCACTAGGTTAATTCCTGAGATGAGGGGGTTGATTTATGAGAAAGGTTGAGCAGGCTGGGTCTATACTCATTGGAATTTAGAAGAATGAGAGGTGATCTTATTGAAACATATAAGATACTGAGGGGGCTCGACAAGGTAGATGCAGAGAGGATGTTTCCCCTCGTGGGGAAATCTAGAACGCGGGGGCATAGTTTCAGAATAAAGGGTCGCCCTTTTAGAACTGAGATGAGGAGGAATTTCTTCTCTCAGAGAGTCGTAAATCTGTGGAATTCTCTGCCCCAGAGAGCTGTGGAGGCTGGGTCATTAAATACGTATAAGGTGGCGATAGACAGATTTTAGCAAGATAAGGGAGTGAAGGGTTATGGGAGCGGGCAGGGAAGTGGCTTTGAGCCCAAGATCAGCCATGATCTTAGTGAATGGCGGAGCAGGCTCGAGGGGCCAAGTGGCCTATTCCTGCTCCTATTTCTTATGTTCTTATGATCACTCGTACCCAAGTGTTCTCCCACAGACACTTGGTCGACCTGACCCACCTCATTCCCCAGCACCAGATCCAGCAATGCCTCCTTCCTAGTTGGGCCAAGAACATACTGGTCAAGGAAATTCTCCTGAACACATTTCAGAAATTCCTCCCCCTCCTTTTCCTTTACCCTAGCATTATCCCAATCTATATTTGGGTAATTGAAGTCCCCCAATATCACCACTCAATAGCTCTTGCATATCTCTGCGATTTCCCTGCAGATTTGCTCCTCTACCTCCCTCTCACTATTTGGAGGCCTATAGAATACCCCCAATAGCGTGATCACACCCTTTTTGCTCCTCAACTCTAACCAAATGGATTCTGTCCTTGTCCCCTCAAGAACATCCTCCCTTTCCAACACTACGATGTCTTCCTTAATCAGCACTGCCACCCCACCTCCCTTTTTTCCTTCCCTATCTTTTCTGAACACCTTGTACCCTTGAATATTAAGTGCCCAGTCCTCACCGTTTTTAAGCCACATTTCCGTTATTGCCACAACATCATATTGCCACATGGCTAATTGTGCTTGTAGCTCACCAACCTTATTCACCACACTTTGTGCGTTTACGTACATGCATTCTAAACCCATTTTTGAATTTTTCGTATTCTTTCTTAGTCTGCTGCTATCTAATATGGTACTACTTCCGCCTCTAGTACTATCCAACACACTCACTCTTTTATGCACCTTATTCCTCTTTTCTACTCCTATATGCTGGTGCCCATCCCCCTGCCAAGCTAGTTTAAACCCTCCCCAATAGCACTAACAAACCTCCCCGCGAGAATATTGGTCCCGGCTCTGTTGATGTGTAACCCGTCCGGCTTGTACAGGTCCCACCTTCCCCAGAAACGGTCCCAATGCCTCAGGAATCTAAAGCCCTCCCTCCTGCACCATCTCTCTAGCCACGCATTCGTCTGTTCTATCCTCCTATTCCTGTACTCACTAGCACGTGGCACCGGGAGTAATCCAGAGATTACTACCTTTTGAGGTCCTGCTTTTTAATCTCTCTCCTAGCTCCCTAATCTCTGCCTGCAGGACCTCATCCCTCTTTCTGCCTATGTCGTTGGTACCGATATGGACAATGACCTCTGACTGTTCACCCTCCCCCCTCAGAGTGTCCTGCAGCCGCTCAGTGACATCCTTGACCCTGGCACCAGGGAGGCAACATACCATCCTGGAGTCACGTCTGCATCCACAGAAACGCCTATCTGTTCCCCTAACCAATGAATCCACTATCACTATTGCTCTTCCACTCTTCTTCCTAACCCCCTGTGCAGCTGAGCCACCCGTGGTGCCTTGGCTCTGGCTGCTCTCCCCAGAGGAGCCATCATCCCCACCAGTTTCCAGAACTGGGAACCGGTTAGGGAGTGAGATGTACTCTGGGGATTCCTGCCCTACCTGCCTGGTCCTCCTTCTCTGTCTGGCGGTCACCCATTCCCTCTCTGCCTGCACATTCTGAGGCTGCGGGGTAACCACTTCTAGAGACGTGCTTTCCAAGTATTTCTCAGCCTCGCGGATGCACTGTAGTGACTCCAGCTGCCGCTCAAGCTCCGAAACCCGGGGCTCGAGTTGCTGCAGTTGGCAACACTTCCTGCACACGTGGTCGTCCAGGCCGCAAGAAGCGTCCAGGATATCCCACATGGCACAGGATGTGCAAATCACGGGACTGAGCTGCCCTGCCATGCCTCTATTTACCAGACTATGGAGGTAATTTAGCAGAAATAAACTTAAAACTTAACAAGAAACACTCAACAGCTACCCACCAATCAGCACTTCCCTCTATTTAGATAGGCTATGATCTACTTAGCAGAAATATACTCAAACAGAACAAAAAAACTTACCACAAATACTCACCCTATACTCACCTCTCAGCTTCCTTGTGCCAGCGACACCTTTGAATTCTGACGTCACTACTTCGTTGTGTCGTTTGCCGACTGTCTCCCTCGCAGGCAGTCCGCTCGCTCAGACTCCCAGGTCTCTGCTCCGCGCTGCCTTTATCCCCGGTTTCCGACTCCGTTCCTCCCGCAGGTCCGCTCGCTCAGACTTTTTCCTTGTTTACTTTCCAGATCTTCGGGAGAGAAGAAAACCACAGAGCAAAAGAACCTCAATGACGTGGGCTACCAGATCCGCGTGTGAGCATTCCGCCGCGGGATCCGTGTGTGACCATTGCACCGTACTCCTGCAGAGACCTTTACCCACTCCGTGAAAGGCACCGTCCATGCACTGAACTGAGCTCACAGAATAAGAATGAAGGATGCCGTATAGTATTTCAAAGTAGCGGTCAGCAGTATTAAATTAATTGTGACTTTTTATATTTTTTTTCTCTAATATGTTTGAAGAAAACACGTTTCAATTGAAAGACGATCAGCTCATTAGAAAAGTTTCAGTTAGGCTGAGAGTTGAAGGGTCACACTTTCAATAACAAGTTGTTCCAATTCTGTGGGAGTGGTTGAGAGCCCCATTTGGACAGTCCCAGTCCTGTAGAGTTTTTCAATCGATGTTGCAAGGTCCTCGAAAGGCTCAGTGAGTAAATACATCACATTATGTGATACTAAGCCATACAGACTAGGAAAGGCCCAAACTCCATCCCTCGTCTGTGCTGAACCCAGGGAGAGAAGAATCAGCCAGGGTTCCTGTTCCTGATCACTGTCCAGTGACCCCAGCATGTGGGCGTTGGGTGAGGACAGTGTCGGGCTCTACCCTCAAAATTGGAAAAACCTGCCAATATTCACTGCGGAAGAATTGCACGTGAAGATTGGCCACTGCGGCGAGGTACCAAAGAGTGTCTATGGAACCGTACCTCAGCAAACCTGGGTCGTATAATTCTACATGCAACACATTGCTACGCTCTGCAAGTGTTGAAACTGACATTGAAACCGAGACGGGGCCCCCTCGAAATTGGGAGGTCTGCCACCAATCTCTGACATTTCCAGAGCCTGTTGGATCAAGGCTCAGGTGCCAGTGGTTTACAGCAGGATCAATCAATCACTGGCTGAGAAGCAGTTGATGAGCTTGTTTCTCATGGTCCTGCACCACAATTATCCACAGTAAAGAGTGGGCACATTTCACAAAAAAGAGACATCTTTATTAACCTTCCTAACATATACCTGAGCGGTAATAGTGCATTCCTCTTGATGAGAAATTGCAGTTTGCCTCCCAACTTGTCACCCTCTAAGTAAATCTTGGGTGGGGAGGGGGACCTGGAGCTTTATTACTCGGCCCTCAAAGCATTTGGGTAACTATATATTTCGTTCCATTTCACCAAGTCCCACATGCTATTCGTGCCTCTGGAGAGTAAAGCACTCTAAAGTGAAACTTCAATTTAAAAACAAACTGAAAGAAAACTGCTTTTATACAAAGAGAGGAGAAATTATTCATTTCCCCCCAACCCCGTGTATCAGTAACACGGCTGTCGGCCTGGTGTCACACTGGACTCACTGGCAACCTTCGACATTGAGGTTTGTCAATCGGTCAGGTCTACGTGTGTCGATAGCCTTGGGCAGTTAAAGGCTGTGTTCAGTCCGAGCGTTTTGCTTCAGTGTTTCTATCAGTCCCTCCAGGATTTACATTTCCTAAGGAGTTCTGATTTTATTTTTCCCTTTGATGCAACTCGCAATAATTCAATTTTATTTATAATTTTTCATATTTAAGGAAAATTACTTTGTGTTTTAAACATAATTTTGGAAACTGTTTTGTTTGCAATTCCTGACCTCCTGAATTTAATTTTATTTCACAGGTGATATTTTGTTCAATGCTGTTGATAATGCCCCTTCCCTTCCCTTCCCTTCCCTTCCCTTCTCTTCCTTTTGCTCTCTTTCCCACTCAAACTGTCAATCATATGCTGTAATTTAAAACATTATTTTAGGAACCGGGAAACACCTTTAGGTCCAGCAAACCCATCCCTTTTTGACAGATAAACCCCACTTACCCATCTTCTCGCAATATCCCTCAATCACTTCTCTCTCTAGAAATGCATCGAATTGTCGCTTAAACCCTTTCCTGTCATCTGGGAGAATGCTTTACCCTCTGAACCAATCCAGTTTCATCTCCTTCCACTAGGTTTGACGCTTGCCTCCAGAATATGAATAGCTGAGGACTATGGATGATGGAGGGTGTGAGGGGACAGCTTTACATAAGAACATAAGAAATAGGAGCAGGAATAGGCCACTTGGCCCCTCGAGCCTGCTCCGCCATTCAATAAGATCATGGCTGATCTTGAGCTCAAAGCCACTTTCCCTGCCCGCTCCCCATAGCCCTTCACTCCCTTATCTTGCTAAAATCTGTCTATCTCCACCTTAAATGTATTTAATGACCCAGCCTCCACGGCTCTCTGGGGCAGAGAATTCCACAGATTTACGACCCTCTGAGAGAAGAAATTCCTCCTCATCTCAGTTCTAAAAGGGTGACCCTTTATTCTGAAACTATGCCCTCTAGTTCTAGATTTCCCCACGAGAGGAAACATCCTCTCTGCAGCTACTTTGTCGAGCCCCTCAGTATCTTATATGTTTCAATAAGATCCCCTCTCATTCTTCTAAATTCCAATGAGTATAGGCCCAACCTGCTCAACCTTTCCTCATAAGTCAACCCCCTCATCTCAGGAATCAACCGTGTGAATCGTCTCTGAACTGCCTCCAATGCAAGTATATCCTTCCTTAAATAAGGAGACCAAAACTGTACGCATTACTCAAGGTGTGGTCTCACCAATACCCTGTACAGTTGTAGCAGGACTTCCCTGCTTTTATACTCCAACCCCCTTGAAATAAAGACCAACATTCCATTTGCCTTTTCGATTACTTGCTGTACCTGCATGCTAACTTTTTGTGTTTCATGCACAAGGACCCCCAGGTCCCTCTGAACTGTAGCATTTTGTAATCTCTCCATTTAAATAATAATTTGCTTTTTTATTTTTCCTGCCAAAGTGGCTAACCTCGCACTTTCCCACATTATACTCCATCTGCCAAATGTTTGCCCATTCACCTAGCCTATCTAAATCCCTTTGCAGATTCTTTGAGTCCTCTGCACAACTTGCTTTCCCACCCATCTTTGTATCATCCGCAAACTTGGCTACATTACACTCGGTCCCTTCATCCAAGTCATTAATGTAGATTGTAAATAATTTACAATACAGCACTGAGAGCATTGTTGCATTAAAATAGAACAAGCATTCTTATATTTTACCCCTTGCCCAGCTTGTCACTATTTTACCACTATTCATAATGGATTGTCCCGTCAATGTTGTCATTTGCTGTATTGGTTCGCTGGTTCACTTGTGACCTCACTAACTGGACACTAATTAGAATAGAACATATAAAATTAGAGGATTATTGAGGTTAGGTTTTAGGTTCATTAGATTTTAATCTATTGAAAATTATAGGACTGACTGGTTGAGTGTTTTTTTTAAAGGCCAAATTTGCACATTGAGAAGTGGAGCTGGAGGAAGGATCCATTGAAAACTTCACCCCCACACCCAGGGTAAATCAAGGATGCAGAAAGTAAAATCATAGGATGTGGAGACAGAGCTTTGAATGTGAGTCGTGGGACGCTGTTTCCACCCTGAAAAGTATAGTGATTAGACCGACTGCACTTTAAATATACCCAAATACAGGCCCCAAACCTTCAACAGAACTCTGCATCAGAGGGTGCAGAGCTGAGCAATGAAGGTGTTGGACCAACGGCATTAGATTATTATGTTACAAAAGGAGCGGAAGTAGTTCTATGGGAAATGAGATGGAGAAAGGGCAGAAGGAAGATGTGGCTTATGGATTTAAAATAAGGAACCAAGGGATGAGGTAGAGTTGCTGGTTAAAGCTTTACTCTGTATCTAACCCGTGCTGTACCTGCCCTGGGAGTGTTTGATGGGACAGTGTAGAGGGAGCTTTACTCTGTATCTAACCCGTGCTGTACCTGCCCTGGGAGTGTTTGATGGGACAGTGTAGAGGGAGCTTTACTCTGTATCTAACCCGTGCTGTACCTGCCCTGGGAGTGTTTGATGGGACAGTGTCGAGGGAGCTTTACTCTGTATCTAACCCGTGCTGTACCTGCCCTGGGAGTGTTTGATGGGGACAGTGTAGAGGGAGCTTTACTCTGTATCTAACCCGTGCTGTACCTGCCCTGAGAGTGTTTGATGGGGCAGTGTAGAGAGAGCTTTACTCTGTATCTAACCCGTGCTGTACCTGCCCTGGGAGTGTTTGATGGGGACAGTGTAGAGGGAGCTTTACTCTGTATCTAACCCGTGCTGTACCTGCCCTGGGAGTGTTTGATGGGACAGTGTAGAGGGAGCTTTACTCTGTATCTAACCTGTGCTGTACCTGCCCTGGGAGTGTTTGATGGGACAGTGTAGAGGGAGCTTTACTCTGTATCTAACCCGTGCTGTACCTGCCCTGGGAGTGTTTGATGGGACAGTGTAGAGGGAGCTTTACTCTGTATCTAACCCGTGCTGTACCTGCCCTGGGAGTGTTTGATGGGACAGTGTAGAGGGAGCTTTACTCTGTATCTAACCCGTGCTGTACCTGCCCTGGGAGTGTTTGATGGGACAGTGTAGAGGGAACTTTACTCTGTATCTAACCCGTGCTGTACCTGCCCTGAGAGTGTTTGATGGGGCAGTGTAGAGAGAGCTTTACTCTGTATCTAACTGACAGTTTTCTGCGGGGTTCTGTTAGTTTTTATTCCCTCCCAACAAAGCTGTGGAATACCGAGGCCAATTGTTGCACTCTAACCCATGATGCAGTTTGGGCTGTGATTGAACAGGTGTCGGCAGCACTTCGCTACTGAGGGAAGTTATCAACAAAATCAATCAGGTGAAGTACATAGCAGCTATGAACGTGGAAGTATAAATATAAAATGAAGAAAATTAAGCCTTGAGATTTGAAGGATTTGTTTTCTTTCACAGAATGGAGAATAGGCTCCCAGGACAAGCAGTCTGTTAACAACAGGACCTGGATGAAAATCTGGTTAGGCACAGGATTAAGGGTTTTAAGGGTAAGTACAGATAGAAGGGATCGAATGCTGTCCAGGACATGATGTTTCCTGAGCTGCTGAAGCCGTGAGAGAGTTCTGCCAAGGTAGGCAGCCAGTCAGGGATAATTAGTGTATCATATTTGTTCTGGAGTTTTTTGTGATTTAATCTTTGCGAGGGGCAGGAGCAATGTCACAGATCTGTTGTAGAGTCCGTGATAGGGGAGAGTGTACACGGGCTGTGGGCGGAGATTAAGTGGGTGGGTAGAGTCTGTGATAGGGGAGAGTGTACACGGGCTGTGGGAGGAGATTCAATGGGTGGGTAGAGTCCATGATAGGGGAGAGTGTACATGGGCTGTGGGAGGAGATTAAATGGGTGGGTAGAGTCTGTGATAGGGTAGAGTGTACACGGGCTGTGGGAGGAGATTAAATGGGTGGGTAGAGTCTGTGATAGGGGAGAGTGTACATGGGCTGTGGAAGGAGATTAAATGGGTGGGTAGAGTCCGTGATAGGGGAGAGTGTACATGGGCTGTGGGAGGAGATTAAATGGGTGGGTAGAGTCTGTGATAGGGGACAGTGTACACGGGCTGTGGAAGGAGATTAAATGGGTGGGTAGAGTCTGTGATAGGGGAGAGTGTACATGGGCTGTGGGAGGAGATTAAATGGGTGGGTAGAGTCCATGATAGGGTAGAGTGTACATGGGCTGTGGGAGGAGATTAAATGGGTGGGTAGAGTCTGTGATAGGGTAGAGTGTACACGGGCTGTGGGAGGAGATTAAATGGGTGGGTAGAGTCTGTGATAGGGGAGAGTGTACATGGGCTGTGGGAGTAGATTAAATGGGTGGGTAGAGTCCATGATAGGGTAGAGTGTACATGGGCTGTGGGAGGAGATTAAATGGGTGGGTAGAGTCTGTGATAGGGTAGAGTGTACACGGGCTGTGGGAGGAGATTAAATGGGTGGGTAGAGTCTGTGATAGGGGAGAGTGTACATGGGCTGTGGAAGGAGATTAAATGGGTGGGTAGAGTCCGTGATAGGGGAGAGTGTACATGGGCTGTGGGAGGAGATTAAATGGGTGGGTAGAGTCTGTGATAGGGGACAGTGTACACGGGCTGTGGGAGGAGATTAAATGGGTGGGTAGAGTCCGTGATACGGGCGAGTGTACACGGGCTGTGGGAGGAGATTGAATGGGTGGGTAGAGTCTGTGATAGGGGAGAGTGTACATGGACTGTGGAAGGAGATTAAATGGGTGGGTAGAGTCTGTGATAGGGGAGAGTGTACATGGACTGTGGAAGGAGATTAAATGGGTGGGTAGAGTCTGTGATAGGGGAGAGTGTACATGGACTGTGGAAGGAGATTAAATGGGTGGGTAGAGTCTGTGATCGGGGAGAGTGTACATGGACTGTGGAAGGAGATTAAATGGGTGGGTAGAGTCCGTGATACGGGCGAGTGTACATGGGCTGTGGGAGGAGATTAAATGGGTGGGTAGAGTCTGTGATAGGGGAGAGTGTACATGGGCTGTGGGAGGAGATTAAATGGGTGGGTAGAGTCCGTGATACGGGCGAGTGTACATGGGCTGTGGGAGGAGATTAAATGGGTGGGTAGTGTCTGTGATAGGGGAGAGTGTACATGGGCTGTGGGAGGAGATTGAATGGGTGGGTAGAGTCTGTGATGTGGGAGAGTGTACACGGGCTGTGGGAGGAGATTAAATGGGTGGGTAGAGTCTGTGATAGGGGAGAGTGTACATGGGCTGTGGGAGGAGATTAAATGGGTGAATAGAGCCTATGATGGGGTAGATTGTATAGGGGCTGTGGAAGGATTTTAAGTGGGTTTATGGAGTATATGATTGAGTATTACAAATTAATTACAGCACAGAAACCGGCCATTCGGCCCAACGGATGTTTATACTCCACACGAGCCTCCTCCCACCCTACTTCATCTCCCCCCATCTATTCCTTTCTCCCTCGTGTACTTATCTAGCTTCCCCTTGAATACATCTGTGCTAGTCGCCTCAACCTCTCCCTGTGGGAGCGAGTTCCACATTCTCACCACTCTTTGGGTAAAGAAGTTTCTCCTGAATTCCCTCTTGGATTTATTAGTGACTATCTTATATTGATGGCCCCTAGTTCTGGTCTCGCCCACAAGTGGAAACATCTTCTCCATGTGTCCTGTGTCAAACCCTTTCATAATCTTAAAGACCTCTATCAGGTTACCCCTCAGCCTTTTTTTTTCTTGAGGAAAGAGCCCCAGTCTGTTCAATCTTTCCTGATGGTTCTAACCTCTCAGTTCTAGTATCACACAAGTAAATCTTGTTTGCACCTTCTCCAGTGCCTCTATATCTGTTTTATAATATGCCGATCAGAACTCCATGTGGTCTAACCAAGTTTAACATAACTTCTCTGCTTTTCAATTCTATCCCTCTAGAAATGAACCCCAGTGCTTTGTTTGCTGTTTGTTAATTTCCTGTGTCGCTACTTTTAGTGATGTGTGTATCTGTACCCCCAGATCCCTCTGTTCCTCTACCCCATTTACACACTTATTTTCCAAGGAGTATGTGGTCTCCATATTCTTCCTACCAAAATGTACTACCTCACAATTGTCTATATTGAAGTTAATTTGCCAATTACACGCCCATTCTGCAAGTTTATTAATGCCTTCCTGTATTTTGGTGCAGTCCCCCTCTCTATTAACTATAAACCCCCAAATTGGTGTCCTCCGCAAATTTTGAAATTGTATTTCTGATTCCTGAGTCCAAATCGTTTATGCAAATGTTCACGGTGAACAACAGCGGTCCCAGCACCGATCCCTGTGGAACACCACTTCCCACCATTCGCCAGTCTGAGAAACTACCCTTAACCCCTACTCTCTGTTTTCTGTTTTGTAGCCAGCTTGCTATCCACTCTGCTACTTGTGCCCTGACTCCACATGATCTGACCTTGGTCACGAGTCTCTTATTGAAGGCTTTTTGGAAATCCAAAATATATTATGTCTACGGCATTATCCTTACCTACCTTTCCTGTTACTACTTCAAAGAATTCAATGAGGTTGGTCAAGCATGACCTTCCCTTTTGGAATCCATGCTGACTGCTCTTTATTTATTTTCAGTTTCTAGATGTTTTTCTGTTACATCTTTGAGTAAGGATTCCATTATCTTTCCTACCACTGACATTAAGCTAATTAGTCTGGACTTGTTCTATCTCCTTTTTTATATATAGGAATCACTTTAGCATATATAGGAATCACATTAGCTATATATTAGATTGTATAGGGATTGTGGAGGAGTTTAAGTAGGTAGAAAGAGTCTCAAGGTGTGGAGTGTACATTTGGCTGTGGAAGGAAATTAAATGGGTAGATTGCGTCCATAAAGACTTGGTGAGTCAAAGGCCAATGGCTGCACATTGACTTATCAGCAGCAGGAATGGTGCTAGGTGCAGTGAGACAGCCAGAGAGAGAATTTTTAAAAATCAGTAATCCTCTCTTTTTTATATCTGAGTCTGTGACCTTGGGGTAAGAGGAAGCATGTCTGAGATCCAGATCCGAGTTCAGACAGAGGGACCGCTCGGAATCAGATTATTCTGATTGTGATTGTGTGTGTGTTTGTTAGAGATTAGCAATGGCCTTTTTCAATTTAGTGTGAAATGTTTTTCAGTCTCATAGGGAAACATATTTAAAAGAAAAAAATTCATATATATATAAATGTTACGGCTGATTTAAGAAGCCGGGTGTTGTATGATGAAGCTGGTGAGCCCCGCGCGTGTAGACAGCATAATAGTGTACCACTTTTACTGCAGTCAGACTGGAATCAAATCCATTGCATTACTGAAGCAGAAAAGCCCCAGAAAGACTTGTCGCCTGCGTTAGGATTGTGCGGCAATGGCGACAACAGCAGGACTCGAATTGGGGAGATTTCTCAAGTCGCCATTAGCTGGGGCTAATCCTACCGTCTCTCTCCATTTTGTATTCTTAATGAAGCTTCCAGGTGGTTTAGTTCACACGCTGAAAGAGCTGTTCTCTCCACCCCCCCCCCTCTCCCCCCCCCCCCCCCCCCCCCCCCAGCATTGCACAACATCCTTTTCATGTGATATTGAGCCTGCGGCGTGTTGGGTAAATTTCCTTTTCCCCACTCCTCCTCCTCTCTTCCCTGCCCCCTCCCCCAGCCCCCACAAAAAAAGCCTCTAATTTAGCTGGGTCACCATCCTGCTGTGAACACTGGATGCACAAATTTACCAAACAAAGCAGTCAGATTGGAATCGTCTACAACCCCCCAATTCTGCTTTTCAGACAACCCCTAGGAGACACTTGATCTCTGATTGATTTGGTTAGCACCCCACCCCCCACCCCACCAGCCCCAACCTCCATAATAAATCTCTAATTCTGGCAAAGATCCCAGCATCCGCTCAGCTCCTCCCCACCTCGGCGTGGCTGAGATCGGGGACTGTGCAGAGGTGACCAGGGTCCGAGGCTGCCCATTCTCAGTGCTCCGCAAACCGTTTTAAAATCCACTCGTCGCAGCGTGAGCATCGGAGGACATTTCCCCTTCATCTGTGGCACTCATACATGGCACGCTCACTGACAGGGCATTCACCGTGACATACACAGACTCGCTCTTTTTATATATAATGCCTCAGGTGCTAGATTTACTAATGCTCTGCCCTGTCTGTCTGTCTGTGCACTCTGTAATGGGTTTGATTGTGTGACTGTGTCTAATATTACTGCTAGACCAGGTCTGGTTCACTTCTGATTTCTTGGATGAGATCCACTTTTATAAATCTGAACCAATTTTGGAATATTAACTTTGCAGGGCTTGGAGGAAGGGGTCAGAGATCAAACTGCCTTTTTTTTTAATTTACCCCGTAGTGAGCAAAATACAAGGAGCTGTTGCTTTCCTAATTTTACATGATTAAGCTGCAGGGCCTGAGTATAGAGTATCCAGGAATCCTCACTCCGAGCTATCCCTGAACCCCTGAAACGTGGACTGTGATGGGCCACAAACCAACAAGCCACATGGAGGAGCAGAGAGTTTCTCCACCGACTGGTCTTTGCTTTCTCGGACTGGAATGTGGGCTTTTCTTTTCGTTTTGTAAATCCATTTTACTAATTTAAACCGTTCCAAATGCTGCCTCCCTCCTCCTCGCTGTGGCGGCACTTGTTTCAAACACCGTGATCAGCTGATGTTTGAGCTTGCCCATTCTGTTGTCTCACAGAAGTGATGTGTTCAGTGAGAGGAGGGGGTGAGGGGAGGTTGATGAGCAAAGCTGCTGGACCAAGCGCCAGACTGCAGGACACCTATTCGGCTGAAGAGAGTAGGAGGAAAGACTCGGTAAACCAGGCAACTACAATGTGTAGCTGCACCCAACCCATCAGTGGAGCACTACCACCGCATGTTGAGAGGTCATGGCCTGCGCACTTTCCCATCTCGCTTCCCAATCCTGCTTCCCGTGCAAGAGGACTCATTCTGTGACCATGCCCCCAAGTTCTCCCATCACTCCCTGTTCTACTCCCCACTCAGCGAGAGAACTAATTTAGTATTCATTTTCTGTTCTATTCGGGATATGCATAAGAACATAAGAAATAGGAGCAGGAGTCGGCCATTCAGCCCCTCGAGCCTGCTCCGCCATTCAATAAGATCATGGCTGATCTTCTACCTCATCTCCACTTTCCTGAACTATCCCCATAGCCCTTGATTCCCTTAATATTCAAAAATCTATCGATCTCTGTCTTGAATAGACTCAACGACTGAGCCTCCACAGCCCTCTGGGGTAGAGAATTCCAAAGATTTACCACCCTCTGAGTGAAGAAATTTCTCCTCATCTCAGTCCTAAATGGCCGACCCCTTATTCTGAGACTGTGACCCCTGGTTCTAGACTCCCCAGCCAGGGGAAACATCCTCCCTGCATCTACCCTGTCAAGCCCGGTAAGAATTTTGTATGTTTCAATGAGATCACCTCTCATTCTTCTAAACTCTAGAGAATATAGGCCTAGTCTACTCAATCTGTCCTCATAGGACAATCCCCCCATCCCAGGAATCAGTCTGGTGAACCTTCGTTGCACTCCCTCTAAGGCAAGTATATCCTTCCTTAGGTAAGGAGACCAAAACTGTGCACAACACTCCAGGTGTGGTCTCACCAAGGCCAAGGACTATATTTTAAATGCCTAGCAATGGAACTAAAGCGCTCATGTTGGTTTCCAAGCCTTTGCAGTTGCAGTTAGTGAAATACTGAATATTGAGTGAGACCTTTTCAGGGGACATTATACACAAGCACCCAACAACCTCTGTAAAAAAAATAAAAAATAAACGAGAGCATTCTGGGAGATGCCGTCTTTTGTATGAAACATAAAACCAAAGCCCCATCAGTTGCACTATTCAAAGAGCAGGGAGCTCTCCCAGTATCCAGGCCAACTTTCCTCCTTCAATTCAAACCACCAAAAGGGGCCATTCATATCATTACTGTTTGTTGGATCTTGCTGTGTACAAGATAGATGCCACATTTCCCCCTATGTAGCAGTCACTGGGCCTTAGATTAAAGAAACACGTCTTCACGCAAAGGGTGGTCTCTCCCACAAAAAGCAGTAGATGCGAGCTCAATTAATGTTAAATCTGAGATCGATAGGTTTTTGCTAGACAAGGGTATTGAGGGATCTGGAGACAAGGCGGGTAAATACAGTTAGGCTGCAGATCAGTCCTGATCTCAGTGAATAGCAGAACAGGCTTGAGGGGCTGAATGGCCTCCTCCTGTTCCTAAGTTCCTAATTCATTGTACACAAAATACTTTGAGATGTTTCTGACAGAAAGAAGGTGCTGTATAAATAAATGAGTGTTTCTTCAATGAAACTCCCACACCTGACTCTGTCACCCATTCAGAGTTGGTGAGACTGTCTCACTGGCACCTGCACTTTGACTAAAGGTTCCTAGGTTCAAAAGTATCACAGACCGATAGACTGACAGTCTCCTTGAACAATGCTGCATAAAATAAGTTTGGGACAATATCAACCTAAGTCTGAGTGAGTGCAGGTCCACGGCCTCAAAACCACTCGAAACCAATCATATCACAAGAGGGCTTGATGTGGAAAATTCAAATATCGTAGCTAAAATGTATATATATAAAAAAAGGGCAAATGCTGGAAATACACAACAGGTCTGTCGGCATCTGAAAAGGAAAAACTGGATAATGTTTCACCTGCAGACCCCTGGCTAACGTTTCACCTGCAGACCCCTGGCTAATGTTTCACCTGCAGACCCCAGGCTAACGTTTCACCTGCAGACCCCTGGCTAACGTTTCACCTGCAGACCCCTGGCTAACGTTTCACCTGCAGACCCCTGGCTAACGTTTCACCTGCAGACCCCTGGCTAACGTTTCACCTGCAGACCCCTGGCTAACGTTTCACCTGCAGACCCCTGGCTAACGTTTCACCTGCAGACCCCTGGCTAACGTTTCACCTGCAGACCCCTGGCTAACGTTTCACCTGCAGACCCCTGGCTAACGTTTCACCTGCAGACCCCTGGCTAACGTTTCACCTGCAGACCCCTGGATAACGTTTCACCTGCAGACCCCTGGCTAACGTTTCACCTGCAGACCCCTGGTTTGTGAACGTGTCTACCTGTCACTCCTGTGACCCCATTCTTCTGTTCAGATCAGGCCTGAGAAAGTAGGAAGTGAATCATTCTGGCTTGTGCTGACCGATTGCAGCTTGGTTGCTGTGAGCTTTGACTCGTGTGTCTGTGAAAACCCTGACATTTCTTTTTTAAGAACCAGTGTACACTGTTTTTTGATGAATAGTTTGTATTTCCATTTCTATTTTGTATGATTTAAGTGTACCCAATAAATATGTAGATGAACGCTGAAGCTGGTTTCTGGATAATTCATGAAGCTACCAAACCTCGGTGAAACACTGCACATGGTGTCGCATCTTTAGGGCATGGAGTGGAGCGACTTGTATGCAGTTCTGCCTTTCCCATCTAGGTGCTGGCTCTGTGGGTAAATGCACCACTCGGCGTGACACTGAGCCAGTCAGGTGAGGAAGGTCCACAGGATTGCGCCCGCACTCCCGCCCAATATGCTGAGTGAGCTGGTCTAAATAGGGGGAAAAAATACACGAGGCGACATCGATGAGGACAGGATTCAGGCTCCGCCACGATGCTCTCTACGCTCAAATATCCAACCAACATTCGCGGTCTAGGCTCACACTTGAAGAATGGCCCCTTGTGTTGGACAGCATAACTGGCCAGTGCCCATGGAACTATACCCCAGTAAATTAGTGACCTCGAGGGCTGAGCAAGAAAGTCCTTAACAAAGGAGTGAAAACATTCCCACACAGCTAGTCGTAAAACTAACTGAAGTTTTAGGAGGACGCAAACCTGTAGAGTTTGAGATCGGGGCCAACCTATGCCAACATTTTGTTACAGTAAACCCAAAACCACAAATCACACTTTGTGAAAGGTTCCGTCCCTTTACCTCTCCCATGTCAGTCAATCTCTCCACTGCCCGAGGTGAGTAGAGTGCCTCCCCTCCTGCCTGGATGGACAGTCTCAACCGTAAACCCATGACAGCTGTGGTAAATGGGCGCCCCCAGCATGAGAAGATGGCCACCATCTTCTAGTCAGCCTTGGCTCAGCACGCGCGCATCATCGAAACTTCCAGCACAGAAGGAGGCCATTTGGCCCGCCGTGCCTGTGCTGTCTCTTTGAAAGAGCTGTCGTGCTCAGTCCCACACCCCCGCTTTCTGTCGGTAACCCTGTCAGTGCCTCATCCTCCAAACCGTCCAACTCCCTTTTAAAATTATTGATGGAATCAGCTTCCACCACCTTTTCAGGTCGAGCGTTCCCGATCCCCACAACTCTGAGTGAAAACATTTCTCCTCATCTCCCCTCTCGATCTTTTACCAATGATTTTGAATCGATGACCTCTGGTTATTGACCCACTTGCCAGAGGGAATAGTTTTTCTCTATCTACTCTATATTACTAGAAATAGTATTAGGTGGGGTCAGACTACGAGAGATTACAAGAAGGTCTAAGATAGGTTTACAGTGCATGTGTGTAAATGCACGAAGTGTGGTAAATAAGGTTGGTGAGCTGCAGGCGCAAATAGCCACATGGGAATATGATGTTGTGGCAATAACTGAGACCTGGCTCAAAAAAGAGCAGGATTGGGTTTAAATATTCCTGGATATAAGGTGTTCAGGAAAGATAGGGAAGGAAAGAAAGGAGGTGGGGTGACAGTATTGATTAAGGAGAATGTTACAGTGCTGGAGAAAGAGGATGTCCTGGAGGGGTTAAGGACAAAATCTATTTGGTTAAAGTTAAGAGATAATAGAGATGCCATTACACCACTAGGTGTATTCTATAGACCACCAACTAGTGAGAAAGATATAGAGGAGCAAATTTGCAGGGAAATTACAGAGATGTGCAAGAACTATAGAGTAGTGATAATGGGGGACTTCAATTATCCTAATATAGACTGGGATAATTGTGTAAAGGGCAGAGAGGGGGAAGAATTTCTGAAGTGTGTTCAGGATAACTTTCTTGATCAGTACACTTCTGGCCCAACGAGGAAGGAGGCATTGCTGGATCTGGTTCTGGAAAATGAGGTGGGTCAAGTGGAGCAAGTGTCAGTAGGGGAACATTTAGGGAACAGTGATCATAGTATCGTACGGTTTAGATTAGCTATGGAAAAGGACAGGGAGCAATCTAGCGATAAAATACTTAATTGGAGAAAGGCAAATTTCAGTGGGTTGAGAACGGATCTGGCCCGGGTAAATTGGAATCAAAGATTGGCAGGCAAAAGTGTAATCGAACAATGGGCTGCTTTTAAAGAGAAGATGGTTCGGATACAGTCGAGGTACATTCCCACGAGGGGAAAAGGTAGAGCAACTAAAGCCAGAGCTCACTGAATGACGAAAGAGATAGACAGTAAGATGAAGCAGAAAAAGAGCACGTATGACATGTCAGGTTGAGAATACAAGTGAGAATCAGGCTGAATATAGAAAGTTCAGAGGGGAAGTGAAAAAGGAAATGAGAGGCAAAGAAAGAGTATGAGAATAGATTGACAGCTGACATAAAAGAGAATTCAAAAGTCTTCTAAAGGCACATAAATAATAAACATGTAGTAAGAGGAGAGGTGGGGCCAATTAGGGACCAAAAAGGAGACCTACGCATGGAGGCAGAGGGCATAGCTGAGGTACTAAATTAGTATTTTGGCAGCATCTTCTTCCTTGGTGAAGACAGATGCAAAGTCACAGTGAAAGAGGAGATAGAGATACTGGATGAGATAAAAATTGATACAGAGGAGGTACTAGAAAGGCTGTCTGAACTTAAAAGTTGACAAGGCACCAGGACCGGATGGGATGCATCCTCAGATGCTGAGGGAAGTAAAGGTGGAAATTGCGGAGGTACTGGCCATAATCTTCCAATCCTCCTTAGATACGGGGGTGGTGCCAGAGGACTGGAGAATTACAAATGTTACACCCTTGTTCAAAAAAGGGTGTAAGGATAAACCCAGCAACTACAGGCCAGTCAGTTTAACCTCAGTAGTGCGGAAGCTTTTAGAAATTATATTCAGGGACAAAGTTAACAGTCACTTGGACAAGTGTGGATTAATTAAGGGAAGCCAGCACGGATTTGTTAAAGGCAAATCGTGTTTAACTAACTTGATTGAGTTTTTTGATGAGGTAACAGAGAGGGTTGATGAGGACAATGCAGTTGATGTGGCGTACATGGATTTCCAAAAGGCATTTGATAAAGTGCCACACAATAGGTTTGCCAGCAAAGTTGAAGCCCATGGAATAAAAGGGACAGTGGCAGCATGGATATGAAATTGGCTAAGTGACAGGAAACAGAGAGTAGTGGTGAACGGTTGTTTTTCGGACTGGAGGAAGGTACACAGTGGTGTTCCCCAGGGGTCGGTATTAGGACCACTGCTCTTTGATATATATTAATGACCTGGACTTGGTATACAGGGCACAATTTCAAAATTTGCAGATGACACAAAACTTGGAAGTTTAGTGAACAGTGAGGAGGATAGTGATTGACTTCAGGAAGACATTGACATGCTGGTGAAATGGGCGGACACGTGGCAGATGAAATTTAACACAGAAAAGTGCGAAGTAATACATTTTGGTAGAAAGAACGAGGAGAGGCAATATAAACTAAAGGGTACAATCCTAAAGAGGGTGCATGAACAGAGAGACCTGGGGGTATATGTGCACAAATCGTTGAAGGTGGCAGAGCAGGTTGAGAAAGCGCTTAAAAAAGCATATGAGGATACTGGGCTTCATAAATAGAGACATAGGGGTAAAAATTCAGTTGGTTGCGCCTCCCGTTAGCGCCTTAAGAGGGCGCTAATGGGGCGCAAAGCCGCTAACGCCCGGGCGCAGCGATGTTTGCGCCGCTCGAGAACTTAACTTGACATTGTGCGGCGGCGCTAAAACTTACCGCTGCGACCACCTGCGCGCGCAGATTGTGACGTCATTCCATGGTGCAACGCCCTTGTGGCGCCCCGGCGCGGAAATTGAGTGGCGCCCCCTGCCTTACCGCCTGGTGCTTCCAACGACCAGAAGACTGGAACGCTATCAATCGCTGTGGGGCTGGGGGGGGGGCGCTATTTAAAGGGGGCCTCTTCCTGTCTTTTATTGTTGGTGGCATTTTTGAACTACGCATTCTGAGAGAGAGAGGGAGAGACTTCTGGAGAGATTCAACGTTGTGTGAAGGAGTTTTGGGTACTGAGCAGCACTTTGCAGGTTCATTTTGATTTGCCATTCCTTGTATCGATTTAGCAGAGACTGTGGGAGCTGCACTCTGAGCTCTTTGCCTGGTACTCTCCATTGTTCTTTCCAGCACATTTGATGTGCAAGTCTCTCCAGGCCGAGATTCAAGGCTGCAATGAACAGGATGTGGATGGAAAGCAAGATTAACCATCCCCTTTAAGAACTGGCCCGTGCCATTGTGTGTGTGTTCCATTGCTGACTGACATTACATGAGCTTCGCCAGCGCTCTGAGTTAGCGCCTCACTCCTCGGCCTTTGCGCCTTAAGACAGGTGTGCAGCGCCTGCTTTAGCGCTCCACTCACCTCCCGGGGCGGTAAAAGTGAAGTTTCCAGTCAGTGCCGATAATTAGCGCCAGGCGCTAATATTTGCGTCCAGACGATATTTGCGCCCCAAATGGGGCGCGACCTAATTTCTACCCCATAGAGTACAAAAGCAAGCAAGTTATGATGAAATTTTATAAAACACTGGTTCGGCCTCAACTGGAGTATTGTGTCCAATTCTGGGCGCCGCACTTTAGGAAGGATGTGAAGGCCTTAGAGAGGGTGCAGAAAAAATTGACCAGAATGGTTCCAAGGATGAGGGACTTCAGTTACATGGATAGACTGGAGAAGCTGGATTGTTCTCCTTGGAGCAGAGAAGGTTGAGAGGCGATTTGATAGAGGTGTTCAAAATCATGAGGGGTCTAGACAGAGTAGATAGAGAGAAACTGTTCCCATTGGCGGAAGGGTCGAGAACCAGAGGACACAGATTTAAGTTGGATGGAAAAAGAACCAAAGGCAACATGAGGAAAAACTTTTTTACGCAGCGAGTGGTTAGGATCTGGAATTCACTGCCTGAAAGGGTGGTGGTGGCAGATTCAATCACTGCTTTCAAAAGGGAATGGGATAAGTACCTGAAGGAAACAAAATTGCAGGGCTGTGGGAAAGGACAGGGGAGTGGGACTAGCTGAAGTGCTCTTACAGAGAGCCGGCACGGGCCGAATGGCATCCTTCTGTGCTGTAACCATTCTATGATTCTATCAAAACCTCTCATCATCTGGAAAACCTCTATTAGGTCACCTCTTAACCTTCTCTGTTCCAAGGAGAACAGACCGAACTTTTCCAACCTCTCCTCATAACTGAAGTCCCTCATCCCTGGTAACATCCTGGTAAACCTCCTCTGCACCCGTTCTAAGGCCTTTACATCTTTCCTGAAGTGTGGGGCCCAGAATTGTCCACAATACTCCAGCTGAGGCCTAACCAGTGATTTATAAAGCTCCAGAATCAGAAAGGCATAGTTTCAAGCCTTGAGCATATAATCTAGGCTAACACTTCAGTGCAGTACTGAGTCAGAGGGTCATTATTAAGGGAGCGCAGCACTGTCGGAGGGGCAGTACTGAGGGAGCGCGGCACTGTCGGAGGGGCAGTACTGAGGGAACGCTGCACTGTCGGAGGGGCAGTACTGAGGGAGCGCTGCACTGTCGGAGGGGCAGTACTGAGGGGGCGCTGCACTGTCGGAGGGGCAGCACTGAGGGAGCACTGCACTGTCGGAGGGGCAGTACTGAGGGAGCGCTACACTGTCGGAGGGGCAGTACTGAGGGAGTGCCGCACTGTCGGAGGGGCAGTACTGAGGGAGTGCTGCACTGTTGCAGCGGCAGTACTGAGGGAGTGCTGCACTGTCAGAGGCTCAGTATTGATGGAGCGCTGCACTGTCAGAGGGGCAGTACTGAGGGATTGCTGCACTGTCGGAGGGGCAGTACTGAGGGAGCGCTGCACTGTCGGAGGGGCAGTACTGAGGGAGCGTTGCACTGTTGGAGGGGCAGTACTGAGGGAGTGCTGCACTGTCGGAGGGGCAGTACTGAGGGAGAGCTGCACTGTTGCAGCGGCAGTACTGAGGGAGTGCTGCACTGGTGCAGCGGCAGTACTGAGGGAGTCCTGCACTGTGAGAGGGTCAGTATTGATGGAGTGCTGCACTGTCGGAGCTGCTATCTTTTGGATGAGACATTAAAACCAAGGCCCCATCTCCCCTCTCAGATGGATTCCTCCTCGACTCTCCATTTTCCAGTGGGTAACCTCCAGCAGTGTGCCCACTGATACTCTGCTCCTCAAACAGCTCCTGGATTCATTCCCTCTCCACAACTGCGTCCAAACCTGGACATTGGTTCGTCAATGCTCCAAGCTGACTCCACTCTGTCTACAAGTCAACTTCATACCACCACAGGACCTCAGACTTTAACTTTGGACTCTCTCATATCGTCTCTTTCCTGTCCTCCGTTGATGAGCAGGACATGTCTTGTAATCTTTGTCATGCCAATGTAACCTAAATTCCCTCTACGTCCCTTTACGGGCACATATTGGCTGCAGCTACCGACCAAACCCATTACTTCTATCTCACTTTCTTTCTCTTGACGCCTCTTGGGCCCATCTCTCTTATCTCCTCCTCTCCCTATCACCCAGTCATGGCACCTTTCATTTCTCCTTCTCGGGTAAATTCAAAATCATTGTGCTCATTCACAAATCTCTCCACACTCTTCCCCCTCTCTACCCCTGAAACCTCTTCCAACCCTTTGTGCCAAGGTGCATTCTCCACCCTTCCAACTCTGGCCTTCTTGCATTCACCTTCTTCTGCCCCACATTCAGCTCTCTCAGTCCCACAATCTTGAACTCTCTCCCAAAACGCCTCTGCCTTGCTGCCACACTCTGGCACCTCCCCCATGCTACCTCTCTCCCCACCTTCAAAAGTATCCTCAGAGTCTACCTCTGTCTCCTGGACTAACTCTTCTCCCATCGCTACTGGGTGCCCGTTTCTGCCTCAGTGAAACATCTTGGGTGTCTCATTACATTAAAGACACAATATAATCGCAGCTTGTTGTCACAGCTCACACAGGAAAAATGGCAAATTGAGTGTAGACTGTTGGCACCCATGAAATCAGATCTCGACTGAGTCCGCGCCTTCAGGATAAATGGGGGGAAATTGTGATAATAAATACTGAATTAGTCCTCTCCCCTATTCCCTGTCTGTTTCCAACTATAAACTACACAGAGATGCTAAATGCACTGCCATCCTCTAGCCACAACCCCTGGGACAAACTGGACATCAAAAACATCCCTCGGAGCAGGGCAGGGATCTGATGAGACCAAACCAGATGAAATTCAGACCATTTCACATTCTCGGGCTGTGGGCGCCGTTAGCCAGGCCAGCATTTATTGCCCATCCCTAATTGCCCTTGAGAAGGTGGTGGTGAGCCGCCTTCTTGAACTGCTGCAGTCCGTGTGGTGAAGGTGCTCCCACAGTGCTGTTAGGGAGGGAGTTCCAGGATTTTGACCCAGCGACGATGAAGGAACGAGAAGGTGGTTGTCCTGAGAAGGTGGAGCTGGGCTGCCTTCTTGAACCACTGTAACAGTTTAATATAACTGAGTGGCTATATAACAGAAGGTAGTTAAGAGTCAAGCACGTTGATGTGGGACTGGATTTAAGTTAGGGTTCCCAACCTTCCCGCTTCGGGCGTGAGTCTACCAGAATGGGCGATTGGTCTCCCTAGCGCAGTTCCTAGCATGGTCCGTGCAGGCGTAGTTCGTGTCTGCGCAGTACCCCAGCTGTCATGGCTTGAAACCAAACCGCGTTGTCGGGGCCTGTTGATGTCCCCGCTATTCGGAAACACACCGCTTCATTGCTGGATGTGAGGATGACGGCATCGGGACCAACAGAAATCACCTGATAACTCTGAGAGTCCCGAGAGAGCAAATGGGGGAAGGGAGAGAGAGAGCAACACAAACTGGGGAGAGAGAGAAACACAAACTGGAGAGAGAGAGAGAAACACTAACTGGGGAGAGAGAGAGAAACACAAACTGGGGAGAGAGAGAGAAACACAAACTGGGGAGAGAGAGAAACACAAACTGGAGAGAGAGAGAGAAACACAAACTGGGGAGAGAGAGAAACACAAACTGGAGAGAGAGAGAAACACAAACTGGAGAGAGAGAAACACAAACTGGGGAGAGAGAGAGAAACACAAACTGGGGAGAGAGAGAAACACAAACTGGGGAGAGAGAGAGAAACACAAACTGGGGAGAGAGAGAAACACAAACTGGAGAGAGAGAGAGAAAAACAAACTGGGGAGAGAGAGAGAAACAAACTGGGAGAGAGAGAGAAACACAAACTGGAGAGAGAGAAACACAAACTGGGGAGAGAGAGAGAGAGAAACACAAACTGGGGGAGAGAGAGAAACACAAACTGGGGAGAGAGAGAGAGAAACACAAACTGGAGAGAGAGAGAAACAAACTGGAGAGAGAGAGAGAAACACAAACTGGGGAGAGAGAGAGAAACACAAACTGGAGAGAGAGAGAGAAACACAAGCTGGAGAGAGAGAGAGAAACACAAACTGGAGAGAGAGAGAGAAACAAACTGGGGAGAGAGAGAAACACAAACTGGAGAGAGAGAGAAACACAAACTGGAGAGAGAGAGAAACACAAACTGGAGAGAGAGAGAAACACAAACTGGGGAGAGAGAGAAACACAAACTGGAGAGAGAGAGAGAAACACAAACTGGGGGAGAGAGAGAGAAACACAAACTGGGGAGAGAGAGAGCAACACAAACTGGGGGAGAGAGAGAAACACAAATTGGGGGAGAGAGAGAAACACAAACTGGAGAGAGAGAGAGAAACACAAACTGGGGGAGAGAGAGAAACACAAATTGGGGGAGAGAGAGAGAGAAACACAAACTGGGGAGAGAGAGAGAAACACAAACTGGAGAGAGAGAGAAACACAAACTGGGGGAGAGAGAGAGAAACAAACTGGGGGAGAGAGAGAAACACAAATTGGGGGAGAGAGAGAGAGAAACACAAACTGGGGAGAGAGAGAGAAACACAAACTGGGGAGAGAGAGAAACACAAACTGGAGAGAGAGAGAAACACAAACTGGGGAGAGAGAGAAACACAAACTGGGGAGAGAGAGATAAACACAAACTGGAGAGAGAGAGAGAGAAACAAACTGGGGAGAGAGAGAAACACAAACTGGGGAGAGAGAGAAACACAAACTGGAGAGAGAGAGAAACACAAACTGGAGAGAGAGAGAGAAACACAAACTGGGGGAGAGAGAGAAACACAAACTGGAGAGAGAGAGAAACACAAACTGGGGAGAGAGAGATAAACACAAACTGGAGAGAGATAGAGAAACACAAACTGGGAGAGAGAGAGAAACACAAACTGGGGAGAGAGAGAAACACAAACTGGGGAGAGTGAGAGAAACACAAACTGGGAGAGAGAGAAACACAAACTGGAGAGAGAGAGAAACACAAACTGGAGAGAGAGAAACGCAAACTGGAGAGAGAGAGAGAGAGAAACACAAACTGGGGAGAGAGAGAAACACAAACTGGGGAGAGAGAGAGAAACACAAACTGGAGAGAGAGAGAAACACAAACTGGGGAGAGAGAGAAACACAAACTGGGGGAGAGAGAGAAACACAAACTGGAGCGAGAGAGAGAAACACAAACTGGAGAGAGAGAGAAACACAAACTGGGGAGAGAGAGAGAAACAAACTGGGGAGAGAGAAACACAAACTGGGGAGAGAGAGAAACACAAACTGGAGAGAGAGAGAAACGCAAACTGGAGAGAGATAGAGAAACACAAACTGGGAGAGAGAGAGAAACACAAACTGGGGAGAGAGAGAAAGGCAAACTGGAGAGAGATAGAGAAACACAAACTGGGAGAGAGAGAGAAACGCAAACTGGAGAGAGATAGAGAAACACAAACTGGGAGAGAGAGAGAAACACAAACTGGGGAGAGAGAGAAACACAAACTGGGGAGAGAGAGAGAGAGAAACACAAACTGGAGAGAGAGAGAAACACAAACTGGAGAGAGAGAAACGCAAACTGGAGAGAGAGAGAGAGAGAAACACAAACTGGGGAGAGAGAGAAACACAAACTGGGGAGAGAGAGAGAAACACAAACTGGAGAGAGAGAGAAACACAAACTGGAGAGAGAGAGAGAGAGAAACACAAACTGGGGAGAGAGAGAAACACAAACTGGAGAGAGAGAGAGAGAGAGAAACACAAACTGGGGAGAGAGAGAAACACAAACTGGGGAGAGAGAGAAACACAAACTGGGGAGAGAGAGAGAAACACAAACTGGAGAGAGAGAGAGAAACGCAAACTGGAGAGAGAGCGAAACGCAAACTGGAGAGAGAGAGAGAAACACAAACTGGGGAGAGAGAGAAACAAACTGGAGAGAGAGAGAAACACAAACTGGAGAGAGAGAGAGAAACACAAACTGGGGAGAGAGAGAGAAACACAAACTGGGGAGAGAGAGAGAAACACAAACGGGAGAGAGAGAAACACAAACTGGAGAGAGAGAGAAACGCAAACTGGAGAGAGAGAGAAACGCAAACTGGAGAGAGAGAGAAACACAAACTGGGGAGAGAGAGAAACAAACTGGAGAGAGAGAGAGAGAAACACAAACTGGAGAGAGAGAGAGAAACACAAACTGGGGAGAGAGAGAAACACAAACTGGGGAGAGAGAGAGAAACGCAAACTGGGGAGAGAGAGAAACACAAACTGGGGAGAGAGAGAGAAACGCAAACTGGGGAGAGAGAGAAACACAAACTGGAGAGAGAGAGAAACACAAACTGGAGAGAGAGAGAGAAACACAAACTGGGGAGAGAGAGAAACACAAACTGGGGAGAGAGAGAAACACAAACTGGAGAGAGAGAGAGAAACACAAACTGGGGAGAGAGAGAAACACAAACTGGAGAGAGAGAGAAACACAAACTGGGGAGAGAGAGAAACACAAACTGGAGAGAGAGAGAAACGCAAACTGGAGAGAGAGAGAAACAAACTGGAGAGAGAGAGAGAAACACAAACTGGGGAGAGAGAGATAAACACAAACTGGGGAGAGAGAGAAACAAACTGGAGAGAGAGAGAGAAACACAAACTGGGGAGAGAGAGAAACACAAACTGGGGGAGAGAGAGAAACAAACTGGAGAGAGAGAGAGAAACACAAACTGGGGAGAGAGAGAAACAAACTGGAGAGAGAGAGAGAAACACAAACTGGGGAGAGAGAGATAAACACAAACTGGGGAGAGAGAGAAACAAACTGGAGAGAGAGAGAGAAACACAAACTGGGGAGAGAGAGAAACACAAACTGGGGGAGAGAGAGAAACACAAACTGGGGGAGAGAGAGAAACACAAACTGGGGAGAGAGAGAAACACAAACTGGGGAGAGAGAGAGAAACGCAAACTGGAGAGAGAGAGAAACACAAACTGGGGAGAGAGAGAAACACAAACTGGAGAGAGACAGAGAAACACAAACTGGGGAGAGAGAGAAAAACACAAACTGGGGGAGAGAGAGAAACACAAACTGGAGAGAGAGAAACACAAACTGGAGAGAGAGAGAGAAACACAAACTGGGGAGAGAGAGAGAGAGAAACACAAACTGGGGAGGGAGAGAGAGAAACACAAACTGGGGAGAGAGAGAGAGAAACACAAACTGGGGGAGAGAGAAACACAAACTGGGGAGAGAGAGAGAAACACAAACTGGGGAGAGAGAGAGAAACACAAACTGGGGAGAGAGAGAAACACAAACTGGGGAGAGAGAGAAACACAAACTGGAGAGAGAGAGAGAAACACAAACTGGGGAGAGAGAGAAACACAAACTGGGGAGAGAGAGAAACACAAACTGGAGAGAGAGAAACACAAACTGGAGAGAGAGAGAAACACAAACTGGAGAGAGAGAGAAACACAAACTGGAGAGAGAGAGAGAAACACAAACTGGGGAGAGAGAGAGAAACACAAACTGGGGAGAGAGAGAAACACAAACTGGAGAGAGAGAGAGAAACACAAACTGGGGAGAGAGAGAGAAACACAAACTGGAGAGAGTGAGAGAGAAACACAAACTGGAGAGAGAGAGAGAGAGAGAAACAAACTGGAGAGAGAGAGAGAAAAACAAACTGGGGAGAGAGAGAGA
>CM059425.1:2247198-2304496 GCA_030390025.1 Squalus acanthias
TGTGTGTCTCTGTATTTCTGTGTCTGTGTCTCCTGTATTTCTGTGTGTGTGTCTCTGTATTTCTGTGTGTGTGTCTCTGTATTTCTGTGTCTGTGTGTCTCTGTATTTCTGTGTGTGTGTCTCTGTATTTCTGTGACTGTGTGTCTCTGTATTTCTGTGTCTGTGTGTCTCTGTATTTCTGTGTCTGTGTCTCTGTATTTCTGTGTCTGTGTCTCTGTATTTCTGTGTCTGTGTGTCTCTGTATTTCTGTGTCTGTGTGTCTCTGTATTTCTGTGTGTTGTGTCTCTGTATTTCTGTGTCTGTGTGTCTCTGTATTTCTGTGTCTGTGTGTCTCTGTATTTCTGTGTCTGTGTGTCTCTGTATTTCTGTGTGTGTGTCTCTGTATTTCTGTGTCTGTGTGTCTCTGTATTTCTGTGTGTGTCTCTGTATTTCTGTGTCTGTGTGTCTCTGTATTTCTGTGTCTGTGTGTCTCTGTATTTCTGTGTCTGTGTGTCTCTGTATTTCTGTGTCTGTGTGTCTCTGTATTTCTGTGTCTGTGTGTCTCTGTATTTCTGTGTCTGTGTGTCTCTGTATTTCTGTGTCTGTGTGTCTCTGTATTTCTGTGTGTGTGTCTCTGTATTTCTGTGTCGTGTGTCTCTGTATTTCTGTGTCTGTGTCTCTGTATTTCTGTGTGTGTGTGTCTCTGTATTTCTGTGTGTGTGTCTCTGTATTTCTGTGCTGTGTGTCTCTGTATTTCTGTGTCTGTGTGTCTCTGTATTTCTGTGTCTGTGTGTCTCTGTATTTCTGTGTCTGTGTGTCTCTGTATTTCTGTGTGTGTGTCTCTGTATTTCTGTGTGTGTGTCTCTGTATTTCTGTGTCTGTGTGTCTCTGTATTTCTGTGTCTGTGTGTCTCTGTATTTCTGTGTGTGTGTCTCTGTATTTCTGTGTGTGTGTCTCTGTATTTCTGTGTGTGTGTCTCTGTATTTCTGTGTCTGTGTGTCTCTGTATTTCTGTGTCTGTGTGTCTCTGTATTTCTGTGTCTGTGTCTCTGTATTTCTGTGACTGTGTGTCTCTGTATTTCTGTGTCTGTGTGTCTCTGTATTTCTGTGGTGTCTCTGTATTTCTGTGCTTGTGTCTCTGTATTTCTGTGTGTGTGTCTCTGTATTTCTGTGCTGTGTGTCTCTGTATTTCTGTGTCTGTGTGTCTCTGTATTTCTGTGTCTGTGTGTCTCTGTATTTCTGTGTCTGTGTGTCTCTGTATTTCTGTGTCTGTGTGTCTCTGTATTTCTGTGTGTGTGTCTCTGTATTTCTGTGTCTGTGTGTCTCTGTATTTCTGTGTCTGTGTCTCTGTATTTCTGTGTCTGTGTGTCTCTGTATTTCTGTGTCTGTGTGTCTCTGTATTTCTGTGTCTGTGTGTCTCTGTATTTCTGTGTGTGTGTCTCTGTATTTCTGTGTCTGTGTGTCTCTGTATTTCTGTGTCTGTGTGTCTCTGTATTTCTGTGTCTGTGTCTCTGTATTTCTGTGCTGTGTGTCTCTGTATTTCTGTGTCTGTGTGTCTCTGTATTTCTGTGTGTGTGTCTCTGTATTTCTGTGTCTGTGTGTCTCTGTATTTCTGTGTGTGTGTCTCTGTATTTCTGTGTGTGTGTCTCTGTATTTCTGTGTCTGTGTCTCTGTATTTCTGTGTGTGTGTCTCTGTATTTCTGTGTCTGTGTCTCTGTATTTCTGTGTCTGTGTGTCTCTGTATTTCTGTGTCTGTGTGTCTCTGTATTTCTGTGTCTGTGTGTCTCTGTATTTCTGTGTCTGTGTGTCTCTGTATTTCTGTGTCTGTGTGTCTCTGTATTTCTGTGTCTGTGTGTCTCTGTATTTCTGTGTGTGTGTGTCTCTGTATTTCTGTGTGTGTGTCTCTGTATTTCTGTGTCTGTGTGTCTCTGTATTTCTGTGTCTGTGTGTCTCTGTATTTCTGTGTGTGTGTCTCTGTATTTCTGTGTGTGTGTCTCTGTATTTCTGTGTGTGTGTGTCTCTGTATTTCTGTGTCTGTGTGTCTCTGTATTTCTGTGTGTGTGTCTCTGTATTTCTGTGTGTGTGTCTCTGTATTTCTGTGTGTGTGTGTCTCTGTATTTCTGTGTCTGTGTGTCTCTGTATTTCTGTGTGTGTGTCTCTGTATTTCTGTGTGTGTGTCTCTGTATTTCTGTGTGTGTGTCTCTGTATTTCTGTGTGTGTGTCTCTGTATTTCTGTGTCTGTGTGTCTCTGTATTTCTGTGTCTGTGTGTCTCTGTATTTCTGTGTCTGTGTGTCTCTGTATTTCTGTGTGTGTGTCTCTGTATTTCTGTGTCTGTGTGTCTCTGTATTTCTGTGTCTGTGTCTCTGTATTTCTGTGTGTGTGTCTCTGTATTTCTGTGTGTGTGTCTCTGTATTTCTGTGTGTGTGTCTCTGTATTTCTGTGTCTGTGTGTCTCTGTATTTCTGTGTCTGTGTGTCTCTGTATTTCTGTGTCTGTGTGTCTCTGTATTTCTGTGTCTGTGTGTCTCTGTATTTCTGTGTCTGTGTGTCTCTGTATTTCTGTGTGTGTGTCTCTGTATTTCTGTGTCTGTGTGTCTCTGTATTTCTGTGTCTGTGTGTCTCTGTATTTCTGTGTCTGTGTGTCTCTGTATTTCTGTGTCTGTGTGTCTCTGTATTTCTGTGTCTGTGTGTCTCTGTATTTCTGTGTGTGTGTCTCTGTATGTCTGTGTGTGTGTCTCTGTATTTCTGTGTGTGTGTCTCTGTATTTCTGTGTGTGTGTGTCTCTGTATTTCTGTGTGTGTGTCTCTGTATTTCTGTGTGTGTGTCTCTGTATTTCTGTGTCTGTGTGTCTCTGTATTTCTGTGTGTGTGTCTCTGTATTTCTGTGTCGTGTGTCTCTGTATTTCTGTGTCTGTGTGTCTCTGTATTTCTGTGTCTGTGTGTCTCTGTATTTCTGTGTGTGTGTCTCTGTATTTCTGTGTCTGTGTGTCTCTGTATTTCTGTGTGTGTGTCTCTGTATTTCTGTGCTGTGTGTCTCTGTATTTCTGTGTCTGTGTGTCTCTGTATTTCTGTCTGTGTGTCTCTGTATTTCTGTGTCTGTGTGTCTCTGTATTTCTGTGTGTGTGTCTCTGTATTTCTGTGTGTGTGTCTCTGTATTTCTGTGTCTGTGTGTCTCTGTATTTCTGTGTCTGTGTGTCTCTGTATTTCTGTGTCTGTGTGTCTCTGTATTTCTGTGTCTGTGTGTCTCTGTATTTCTGTGTGTGTGTCTCTGTATTTCTGTCTGTGTGTCTCTGTATTTCTGTGTCTGTGTGTCTCTGTATTTCTGTGTTGTGTCCTGTATTCTGTGTTGTCTCTGTATTTCTGTGTCTGTGTGTCTCTGTATTTCTGTGTGTGTGTCTCTGTATTTCTGTGTCTGTGTCTCTGTATTTCTGTGTCTGTGTGTCTCTGTATTTCTGTGTCTGTGTCTCTGTATTTCTGTGTGTGTGTCTCTGTATTTCTGTGTCTGTGTGTCTCTGTATTTCTGTGTCTGTGTGTCTCTGTATTTCTGTGCTGTGTGTCTCTGTATTTCTGTGTCTGTGTGTCTCTGTATTTCTGTGTCTGTGTGTCTCTGTATTTCTGTGTGTGTGTCTCTGTATTTCTGTGTCTGTGTGTCTCTGTATTTCTGTGTCTGTGTCTCTGTATTTCTGTGTCTGTGTCTCTGTATTTCTGTGTCTGTGTCTCTGTATTTCTGTGTCTGTGTGTCTCTGTATTTCTGTGTCTGTGTGTCTCTGTATTTCTGTGTGTGTGTCTCTGTATTTCTGTGTCTGTGTGTCTCTGTATTTCTGTGTCTGTGTGTCTCTGTATTTCTGTGTGTGTGTCTCTGTATTTCTGTGTGTGTGTCTCTGTATTTCTGTGTCTGTGTCTCTGTATTTCTGTGTGTGTGTCTCTGTATTTCTGTGTGTGTGTCTCTGTATTTCTGTGTCTGTGTGTCTCTGTATTTCTGTGTGTGTGTCTCTGTATTTCTGTGTCTGTGTCTCTGTATTTCTGTGTGTGTGTCTCTGTATTTCTGTGTGTGTGTCTCTGTATTTCTGTGTCTGTGTCTCTGTATTTCTGTGTGTGTGTCTCTGTATTTCTGTGTGTGTGTCTCTGTATTTCTGTGTGTGTGTCTCTGTATTTCTGTGTCTGTGTGTCTCTGTATTTCTGTGTGTGTGTCTCTGTATTTCTGTGTGTGTGTCTCTGTATTTCTGTGTGTGTGTGTCTCTGTATTTCTGTGCTGTGTGTCTCTGTATTTCGTGTCTGTGTGTCTCTGTATTTCTGTGTCTGTGTGTCTCTGTATTTCTGTGTCTGTGTGTCTCTGTATTCTGTGTGTGTGTCTCTGTATTTCTGTGTCTGTGTGTCTCTGTATTTCTGTGTCTGTGTGTCACTGTATTTCTGTGTCTGTGTGTCTCTGTATTTCTGTGTCTGTGTCTCTGTATTCTGTGTGTGTGTCTCGTATTTCTGTGTCTGTGTCTCTGTATTTCTGTGTCTGTGTGTCTCTGTATTTCTGTGTGTGTGTCTCTGTATTTCTGTGTCTGTGTGTCTCTGTATTTCTGTGTCTGTGTCTCTGTATTTCTGTGTCTGTGTGTCTCTGTATTTCTGTGTCTGTGTGTCTCTGTATTTCTGTGTCTGTGTGTCTCTGTATTTCTGTGTGTGTGTCTCTGTATTTCTGTGTCGTGTGTCTCTGTATTTCTGTGCTGTGTGTCTCTGTATTTCTGTGTCTGTGTGTCTCTGTATTTCTGTGTCTGTGTGTCTCTGTATTTCTGTGTCTGTGTCTCTGTATTTCTGTGTCTGTGTGTCTCTGTATTTCTGTGTCTGTGTGTCTCTGTATTTCTGTGTGTGTGTCTCTGTATTTCTGTGTCTGTGTGTCTCTGTATTTCTGTGTCTGTGTGTCTCTGTATTTCTGTGCTGTGTGTCTCTGTATTTCTGTGTCTGTGTGTCTCTGTATTTCTGTGTCTGTGTGTCTCTGTATTTCTGTGTCTGTGTGTCTCTGTATTTCTGTGTCTGTGTGTCTCTGTATTTCTGTGTCTGTGTCTCTGTATTTCTGTGTCTGTGTGTCTCTGTATTTCTGTGTCTGTGTGTCTCTGTATTTCTGTGTCTGTGTCTCTGTATTTCTGTGTGTGTGTCTCTGTATTTCTGTGTGTGTGTCTCTGTATTTCTGTGTCTGTGTGTCTCTGTATTTCTGTGTGTGTGTCTCTGTATTTCTGTGTCTGTGTGTCTCTGTATTTCTGTGTGTGTCTCTGTATTTCTGTGTGTGTGTCTCTGTATTTCTGTGTGTGTGTCTCTGTATTTCTGTGTCTGTGTGTCTCTGTATTTCTGTGTGTGTGTCTCTGTATTTCTGTGTCTGTGTGTCTCTGTATTTCTGTGCTGTGTGTCTCTGTATTTCTGTGTCTGTGTGTCTCTGTATTTCTGTGTCTGTGTGTCTCTGTATTTCTGTGTCGTGTGTCTCTGTATTTCTGTGTCTGTGTGTCTCTGTATTTCTGTGTCTGTGTGTCTCTGTATTTCTGTGGTCTGTGTCTCTGTATTTCTGTGTGTGTGTCTCTGTATTTCTGTGTGTGTGTCTCTGTATTTCTGTGTCTGTGTGTCTCTGTATTTCTGTTTGTGTGTCTCTGTATTTCTGTGTCTGTGTGTCTCTGTATTTCTGTGTCTGTGTCTCTGTATTTCTGTGTGTGTGTCTCTGTATTTCTGTGTGTGTGTCTCTGTATTTCTGTGTGTGTGTCTCTGTATTTCTGTGTCTGTGTGTCTCTGTATTTCTGTGTCTGTGTGTCTCTGTATTTCTGTGTGTGTGTCTCTGTATTTCTGTGTCTGTGTGTCTCTGTATTTCTGTGTCTGTGTGTCTCTGTATTTCTGTGTCTGTGTGTCTCTGTATTTCTGTGTCTGTGTGTCTCTGTATTTCTGTGTGTGTGTCTCTGTATTTCTGTGTCTGTGTGTCTCTGTATTTCTGTGTCTGTGTGTCTCTGTATTTCTGTGTCTGTGTCTCTGTATTTCTGTGTCTGTGTGTCTCTGTATTTCTGTGTCTGTGTGTCTCTGTATTTCTGTGTCTGTGTGTCTCTGTATTTCTGTGTCTGTGTCTCTGTATTTCTGTGTCTGTGTGTCTCTGTATTTCTGTGTGTGTGTCTCTGTATTTCTGTGTGTGTGTCTCTGTATTTCTGTCTGTGTGTCTCTGTATTTCTGTGTGTGTGTCTCTGTATTTCTGTGTGTGTGTCTCTGTATTTCTGTGTCTGTGTGTCTCTGTATTTCTGTGTCTGTGTGTCTCTGTATTTCTGTGTCTGTGTGTCTCTGTATTTCGTGCGTCGTGTGTCTCTGTATTTCTGTGTCTGTGTGTCTCTGTATTTCTGTGTGTGTGTCTCTGTATTTCTGTGTCTGTGTGTCTCTGTATTTCTGTCTGTGTGTCTCTGTATTTCTGTGTCTGTGTGTCTCTGTATTTCTGTGTCTGTGTGTCTCTGTATTTCTGTGTCTGTGTGTCTCTGTATTTCTGTGTGTGTGTCTCTGTATTTCTGTGTCTGTGTGTCTCTGTATTTCTGTGTGTGTGTCTCTGTATTTCTGTGTGTGTGTCTCTGTCTCTGTATTTCTGTGTCTGTGTGTCTCTGTATTTCTGTGTCTGTGTGTCTCTGTATTTCTGTGTGTGTGTCTCTGTATTTCTGTGTCTGTGTGTCTCTGTATTTCTGTGTCTGTGTGTCTCTGTATTTCTGTGTCTGTGTCTCTGTATTTCTGTGCTGTGTGTCTCTGTATTTCTGTGTCTGTGTGTCTCTGTATTTCTGTGACTGTGTGTCTCTGTATTTCTGTGTCTGTGTGTCTCTGTATTTCTGTGTCTGTGTGTCTCTGTATTTCTGTGTGTCTCTGTATTCTGTGTGTGTCTCTGTATTTCTGTGTGTGTGTCTCTGTATTTCTGTGTCTGTGTCTCTGTATTTCTGTGTCTGTGTGTCTCTGTATTTCTGTGTGTGTGTCTCTGTATTTCTGTGTCTGTGTGTCTCTGTATTTCTGTGTCGTGTGTCTCTGTATTTCTGTGTCTGTGTGTCTCTGTATTTCTGTGTCTGTGTGTCTCTGTATTTCTGTGTGTGTGTCTCTGTATTTCTGTGTGCTGTGCTCTCTGTATTTCTGTGTGTGTGTCTCTGTATTTCTGTGTCTGTGTGTCTCTGTATTTCTGTGTCTGTGTGTCTCTGTATTTCTGTGTCTGTGTGTCTCTGTATTTCTGTGCTGTGTGTCTCTGTATTTCTGTGTCTGTGTGTCTCTGTATTTCTGTGTCTGTGTGTCTCTGTATTTCTGTGTCTGTGTGTCTCTGTATTTCTGTGTGTGTGTCTCTGTATTTCTGTGTCTGTGTGTCTCTGTATTTCTGTGTCTGTGTGTCTCTGTATTTCTGTGTCTGTGTCTCTGTATTTCTGTGACTGTGTGTCTCTGTATTTCTGTGTGTGTGTCTCTGTATTTCTGTGTCTGTGTGTCTCTGTATTTCTGTGTGTGTGTCTCTGTATTTCTGTGTCTGTGTGTCTCTGTATTTCTGTGCTGTGTGTCTCTGTATTTCTGTGTCTGTGTGTCTCTGTATTTCTGTGTGTGTGTCTCTGTATTTCTGTGTGTGTGTCTCTGTATTTCTGTGTCTGTGTGTCTCTGTATTTCTGTGTGTGTGTCTCTGTATTTCTGTGTCTGTGTGTCTCTGTATTTCTGTGTGTGTGTCTCTGTATTTCTGTGTCTGTGTGTCTCTGTATTTCTGTGTGTGTGTCTCTGTATTTCTGTGTCTGTGTGTCTCTGTATTTCTGTGTGTGTGTCTCTGTATTTCTGTGTCTGTGTCTCTGTATTTCTGTGTGTGTGTCTCTGTATTTCTGTGTCTGTGTGTCTCTGTATTTCTGTGTGTGTGTCTCTGTATTTCTGTGTCTGTGTGTCTCTGTATTTCTGTGTGTGTGTCTCTGTATTTCTGTGTTGTGTGTCTCTGTATTTCTGTGTCTGTGTGTCTCTGTATTTCTGTGTCTGTGTGTCTCTGTATTTCTGTGTGTGTGTCTCTGTATTTCTGTGTCTGTGTGTCTCTGTATTTCTGTGTCTGTGTGTCTCTGTATTTCTGTGTGTGTGTCTCTGTATTTCTGTGTGTGTGTCTCTGTATTTCTGTGTCTGTGTGTCTCTGTATTTCTGTGTCTGTGTGTCTCTGTATTTCTGTGTGTGTGTCTCTGTATTTCTGTGTGTGTGTCTCTGTATTTCTGTGTCTGTGTGTCTCTGTATTTCTGTGTCTGTGTGTCTCTGTATTTCTGTGTGTGTGTCTCTGTATTTCTGTGTGTGTGTCTCTGTATTTCTGTGTCTGTGTGTCTCTGTATTTCTGTGTGTGTGTCTCTGTATTTCTGTGTGTGTGTCTCTGTATTTCTGTGTCTGTGTGTCTCTGTATTTCTGTGTGTGTGTCTCTGTATTTCTGTGTCTGTGTGTCTCTGTATTTCTGTGTCTGTGTGTCTCTGTATTTCTGTGTCTGTGTCTCTGTATTTCTGTGTGTGTGTCTCTGTATTTCTGTGTCTGTGTCTCTGTATTTCTGTGTGTGTGTCTCTGTATTTCTGTGTCTGTGTGTCTCTGTATTTCTGTGTCTGTGTGTCTCTGTATTTCTGTGTCTGTGTGTCTCTGTATTTCTGTGTGTGTGTCTCTGTATTTCTGTGTCTGTGTGTCTCTGTATTTCTGTGTCTGTGTGTCTCTGTATTTCTGTGTCTGTGTGTCTCTGTATTTCTGTGTCTGTGTGTCTCTGTATTTCTGTGTGTGTGTCTCTGTATTTCTGTGTCTGTGTGTCTCTGTATTTCTGTCTGTGTGTCTCTGTATTTCTGTGTGTGTGTCTCTGTATTTCTGTGTCTGTGTGTCTCTGTATTTCTGTGTCTGTGTGTCTCTGTATTTCTGTGTGTGTGTCTCTGTATTTCTGTGTCTGTGTCTCTGTATTTCTGTGTCTGTGTGTCTCTGTATTTCTGTGTCTGTGTGTCTCTGTATTTCTGTGTGTGTGTCTCTGTATTTCTGTGTGTGTGTCTCTGTATTTCTGTGTGTGTGTCTCTGTATTTCTGTGTGTGTGTCTCTGTATTTCTGTGTGTGTGTCTCTGTATTTCTGTGTGTGTGTCTCTGTATTTCTGTGTGTGTGTCTCTGTATTTCTGTGTCTGTGTGTCTCTGTATTTCTGTGTGTGTGTCTCTGTATTTCTGTGTGTGTCTCTGTATTTCTGTGTCTGTGTGTCTCTGTATTTCTGTGTGTGTGTCTCTGTATTTCTGTGTCTGTGTGTCTCTGTATTTCTGTGTCTGTGTGTCTCTGTATTTCTGTGTCTGTGTGTCTCTGTATTTCTGTGTGTGTGTCTCTGTATTTCTGTGTCTGTGTGTCTCTGTATTTCTGTCTGTGTGTCTCTGTATTTCTGTGTCTGTGTCTCTGTATTTCTGTGTGTGTGTCTCTGTATTTCTGTGTCTGTGTCTCTGTATTTCTGTGTGTGTGTCTCTGTATTTCTGTGTGTGTGTCTCTGTATTTCTGTGTCTGTGTGTCTCTGTATTTCTGTGTCTGTGTGTCTCTGTATTTCTGTGTCTGTGTGTCTCTGTATTTCTGTGTGTGTGTCTCTGTATTTCTGTGTGTGTGTCTCTGTATTTCTGTGTCTGTGTGTCTCTGTATTTCTGTGTGTGTGTCACTGTATTTCTGTGTGTGTGTCACTGTATTTCTGTGTGTGTGTCTCTGTATTTCTGTGTCTGTCTCTGTATTTCTGTGTGTGTGTCTCTGTATTTCTGTGTCTGTGTGTCTCTGTATTTCTGTGTGTGTGTCTCTGTATTTCTGTGTCTGTGTGTCTCTGTATTTCTGTGTCTGTGTGTCTCTGTATTTCTGTGTCTGTGTCTCTGTATTTCTGTGCTGTGTCTCTGTATTTCTGTGTCTGTGTGTCTCTGTATTTCTGTGTGTGTGTCTCTGTATTTCTGTGTGTGTGTCTCTGTATTTCTGTGTGTGTGTCTCTGTATTTCTGTGTGTGTGTCTCTGTATTTCTGTGTCTGTGTCTCTGTATTTCTGTGTCTGTGTGTCTCTGTATTTCTGTGTCTGTGTGTCTCTGTATTTCTGTGTTGTGTGTCTCTGTATTTCTGTGTCTGAGTGTCTCTGTATTTCTGTGTCTGTGTTCTGTATTTCTGTGTGTGTGTCTCTGTATTTCTGTGTCTGTGTGTCTCTGTATTTCTGTGTCTGTGTGTCTCTGTATTTCTGTGTCTGTGTGTCTCTGTATTTCTGTGTCTGTGTGTCTCTGTATTTCTGTGTCTGTGTGTCTCTGTATTTCTGTGTGTGTGTCTCTGTATTTCTGTGTCTGTGTGTCTCTGTATTTCTGTGTCTGTGTCTCTGTATTTCTGTGTGTGTGTCTCTGTATTTCTGTGTCTGTGTGTCTCTGTATTTCTGTGTCTGTGTGTCTCTGTATTCTGTGTCTGTGTCTCTGTATTTCTGTGTCTGTGTCTCTGTATTTCTGTGTCTGTGTGTCTCTGTATTTCTGTGTGTGTGTCTCTGTATTTCTGTGTCTGTGTGTCTCTGTATTTCTGTGTCTGTGGTCTCTGTATTTCTGTGTGTGTGTCTCTGTATTTCTGTGTCTTGTGTCTCTGTATTTCTGTGTCTGTGTGTCTCTGTATTTCTGTGTCTGTGTGTCTCTGTATTTCTGTGTCTGTGTGTCTCTGTATTTCTGTGTCTGTGTCTCTGTATTTCTGTGACTGTGTGTCTCTGTATTTCTGTGTCTGTGTGTCTCTGTATTTCTGTGTGTGTGTCTCTGTATTTCTGTGTGTGTGTCTCTGTATTTCTGTGTGTGTGTCTCTGTATTTCTGTGTGTGTGTCTCTGTATTTTCTGTGTGTGTGTCTCTGTATTTCTGTGTGTGTGTCTCTGTATTTCTGTGTGTGTGTCTCTGTATTTCTGTGTCTGTGTGTCTCTGTATTTCTGTGTCTGTGTGTCTCTGTATTTCTGTGTGTGTGTCTCTGTATTTCTGTGTCTGTGTGTCTCTGTATTTCTGTGTGTGTGTCTCTGTATTTCTGTGTGTGTGTCTCTGTATTCTGTGTGTGTGTCTCTGTATTTCTGTGTCTGTGTGTCTCTGTATTTCTGTGTGTGTGTCTCTGTATTTCTGTGTCTGTGTGTCTCTGTATTTCTGTGTGTGTGTCTCTGTATTTCTGTGTGTGTGTCTCTGTATTTCTGTGTGTGTGTCTCTGTATTTCTGTGTCTGTGTCTCTGTATTTCTGTGTCTGTGTGTCTCTGTATTTCTGTGTCTGTGTGTCTCTGTATTTCTGTGTGTGTGTCTCTGTATTTCTGTGTCTGTGTGTCTCTGTATTTCTGTGTGTGTGTCTCTGTATTTCTGTGTCTGTGTGTCTCTGTATTTCTGTGTGTGTGTCTCTGTATTTCTGTGTCTGTGTGTCTCTGTATTTCTGTGTGTGTGTCTCTGTATTTCTGTGTCTGTGTGTCTCTGTATTTCTGTGTCTGTGTGTCTCTGTATTTCTGTGTGTGTGTCTCTGTATGTCTCTGTATTTCTGTGTCTGTCTCTCTGTATTTCTGTGTCTGTGTGTCTCTGTATTTCTGTGTCTGTGTGTCTCTGTATTCTGTGTGTGTGTCTCTGTATTTCTGTGTGTGTGTCTCTGTATTTCTGTGCTGTGTGTCTCTGTATTTCTGTGTCTGTGTGTCTCTGTATTTCTGTGTCTGTGTGTCTCTGTATTTCTGTGTCTGTGTGTCTCTGTATTTCTGTGTCTGTGTGTCTCTGTATTTCTGTGTGTGTGTCTCTGTATTTCTGTGTCTGTGTGTCTCTGTATTTCTGTGTCTGTGTGTCTCTGTATTTCTGTGTCTGTGTGTCTCTGTATTTCTGTGTCTGTGTGTCTCTGTATTTCTGTGTGTGTGTCTCTGTATTTCTGTCTGTGTGTCTCTGTATTTCTGTGTGTGTGTCTCTGTATTTCTGTGTCTGTGTCTCTGTATTTCTGTGTCTGTGTGTCTCTGTATTTCTGTGTCGTGTGTCTCTGTATTTCTGTGTCTGTGTGTCTCTGTATTTCTGTGTCTGTGTGTCTCTGTATTTCTGTGTCTGTGTGTCTCTGTATTTCTGTGTCTGTGTGTCTCTGTATTTCTGTGTCTGTGTGTCTCTGTATTTCTGTGTCTGTGTGTCTCTGTATTTCTGTGTGTGTGTGTGTGTCTCTGTATTTCTGTGTCTGTGTGTCTCTGTATTTCTGTGTTGTGTGTCTCTGTATTTCTGTGTGTGTGTCTCTGTATTTCTGTGTCTGTGTGTCTCTGTATTTCTGTGTCTGTGTGTCTCTGTATTTCTGTGTGTGTGTCTCTGTATTTCTGTGCTGTGTGTCTCTGTATTTCTGTGTGTGTGTCTCTGTATTTCTGTGCTGTGTGTCTCTGTATTTCTGTGTCTGTGTCTCTGTATTTCTGTGTCTGTGTCTCTATTTCTGTGTGTGTGTCTCTGTATTTCTGTGCTGTGTGTCTCTGTATTTCTGTGTCTGTGTGTCTCTGTATTTCTGTGTGTGTGTGTCTCTGTATTTCTGTGTCTGTGTGTCTCTGTATTTCTGTGTGTGTGTCTCTGTATTTCTGTGTGTGTGTCTCTGTATTTCTGTGTCTGTGTGTCTCTGTATTTCTGTGTCTGTGTCTCTGTATTTCTGTGACTGTGTGTCTCTGTATTTCTGTGTCTGTGTGTCTCTGTATTTCTGTGTCGTGTGTCTCTGTATTTCTGTGTCTGTGTGTCTCTGTATTTCTGTGTGTGTGTCTCTGTATTTCTGTGTCTGTGTGTCTCTGTATTTCTGTGTGTGTGTCTCTGTATTTCTGTGTGTGTGTCTCTGTATTTCTGTGACTGTGTGTCTCTGTATTTCTGTGACTGTGTGTCTCTGTATTTCTGTGTGTGTGTCACTGTATTTCTGTGTCTGTGTGTCACTGTATTTCTGTGTGTGTGTCTCTGTATTTCTGTGTCTGTGTGTCTCTGTATTTCTGTGTCTGTGTGTCTCTGTATTTCTGTGTGTGTGTCTCTGTATTTCTGTGTCTGTGTCTCTGTATTTCTGTGTGTGTGTCTCTGTATTTCTGTGTCTGTGTGTCTCTGTATTTCTGTGTCTGTGTGTCTCTGTATTTCTGTGTCGTGTGTCTCTGTATTTCTGTGTGTGTGTCTCTGTATTTCTGTGTCTGTGTGTCTCTGTATTTCTGTGTCTGTGTCTCTGTATTTCTGTGTCTGTGTCTCTGTATTTCTGTGTCTGTGTGTCTCTGTATTTCTGTGTGTGTGTCTCTGTATTTCTGTGTGTGTGTCTCTGTATTTCTGTGTCTGTGTGTCTCTGTATTTCTGTGTCTGTGTGTCTCTGTATTTCTGTGACTGTGTGTCTCTGTATTTCTGTGTCTGTGTGTCTCTGTATTTCTGTGTGTGTGTCTCTGTATTTCTGTGTCTGTGTCTCTGTATTTCTGTGTGTGTGTCTCTGTATTTCTGTGTCGTGTGTCTCTGTATTTCTGTGTGTGTCTCTGTATTTCTGTGTGTGTGTCTCTGTATTTCTGTGTGTGTGTCTCTGTATTTCTGTGTCTGTGTGTCTCTGTATTTCTGTGTCTGTGTGTCTCTGTATTTCTGTCTGTGTGTCTCTGTATTTCTGTGTGTGTGTCTCTGTATTTCTGTGTCTGTGTGTCTCTGTATTTCTGTGTCTGTGTGTCTCTGTATTTCTGTGTCTGTGTCTCTGTATTTCTGTGTGTGTGTCTCTGTATTTCTGTGTCTGTGTGTCTCTGTATTTCTGTGTGTGTGTCTCTGTATTTCTGTGTCTGTGTGTCTCTGTATTTCTGTGTCTGTGTGTCTCTGTATTTCTGTGTCTGTGTGTCTCTGTATTTCTGTGTGTGTGTCTCTGTATTTCTGTGTGTGTGTCTCTGTATTTCTGTGTCGTGTGTCTCTGTATTTCTGTGTCTGTGTGTCTCTGTATTTCTGTGTGTGTGTCTCTGTATTTCTGTGTCTGTGTGTCTCTGTATTCTGTGTGTGTGTCTCTGTATTTCTGTGTCTGTGTGTCTCTGTATTTCTGTGTGTGTGTCTCTGTATTTCTGTGTCTGTGTGTCTCTGTATTTCTGTGTCTGTGTGTCTCTGTATTTCTGTGTCTGTGTGTCTCTGTATTTCTGTGTGTGTGTCTCTGTATTTCTGTGTCTGTGTGTCTCTGTATTTCTGTGTCTGTGTGTCTCTGTATTTCTGTGTCTGTGTGTCTCTGTATTTCTGTGTCTGTGTGTCTCTGTATTTCTGTGTCTGTGTGTCTCTGTATTTCTGTGTGTGTGTCTCTGTATTTCTGTGTCTGTGTGTCTCTGTATTTCTGTGTCTGTGTGTCTCTGTATTTCTGTGTCTGTGTGTCTCTGTATTTCTGTGTGTGTGTCTCTGTATTTCTGTGTGTGTGTCTCTGTATTTCTGTGTGTGTGTCCTCTGTATTTCTGTGTCTGTGTGTCTCTGTATTTCTGTGTGTGTGTCTCTGTATTTCTGTGTGTGTGTGTCTCTGTATTTCTGTGTCTGTGTCTCTGTATTTCTGTGTCTGTTCTCTGTATTTCTGTGTGTGTGTCTCTGTATTTCTGTGTCTGTGTGTCTCTGTATTTCTGTCTGTGTGTCTCTGTATTTCTGTGTCTGTGTCTCTGTATTTCTGTCTGTGTCTCTGTATTTCTGTCTGTGTCTCTGTATTTCTGTGTGTGTGTCTCTGCATTTCTGTGTCTGTGTTCTCTGTATTTCTGTGTGTGTGTCTCTTGTATTTCTAGTGTCGTGTGTCTCTGTATTTCTGTGTTGTGTGTCTCTGTATTTCTGTGTCTGGTGTGTCTCTGTATTTCTGTGTGTGTGTCTCTGTATTTCTGTGTTGTGTGTCTCTGTATTTCTGTGTCTGTGTCACTGTATTTCTGTGTGTGTGTCTCTGTATTTCTGTGCTGTGTGTCTCTGTATTTCTGTGTGTGTGTCTCTGTATTTCTGTGTCTGTGTGTCTCTGTATTTCTGTGTCTGTGTGTCTCTGTATTTCTGTGTCTGTGTGTCTCTGTATTTCTGTGTCTGTGTGTCACTGTATTTCTGTGTCTGTGTGTCTCTGTATTTCTGTATTTCTGTGTCTGGTGTCTCTGTATTTCTGTGTGTGTGTCTCTGTATTTCTGTCTGTGTGTCTCTGTATTTCTGTGTGTGTGTGTCTCTGTATTTCTGTCTGTGTGTCTCTGTATTTCTGTGTCTGTGTGTCTCTGTATTTCTGTGTCTGTGTGTCTCTGTATTTCTGTGTGTGTGTCTCTGTATTTCTGTGTTGTGTCTCTGTATTCTGTGCTGTGTGTCTCTGTATTTCTGTGTGTGTGTCTCTGTATTTCTGTGTCTGTGTGTCTCTGTATTTCTGTGTTGTGTGTCTCTGTATTTCTGTGTCTGTGTGTCTCTGTATTTCTGTGCTGTGTGTCTCTGTATTTCTGTGTCTGTGTCTCTGTATTTCTGTGTGTGTGTCTCTGTATTTCTGTGTGTGTGTCTCTGTATTTCTGTGTCGTGTGTCTCTGTATTTCTGTGTCTGTGTGTCTCTGTATTTCTGTGTGTGTGTCTCTGTATTTCTGTGTCTGTGTGTCTCTGTATTTCTGTGTCTGTGTGTCTCTGTATTTCTGTGTGTGTGTCTCTGTATTTCTGTGCTGTGTGTCTCTGTATTTCTGTGTGTGTGTCTCTGTATTTCTGTGTCTGTGTCTCTGTATTTCTGTGTGTGTGTCTCTGTATTTCTGTGTCTGTGTGTCTCTGTATTTCTGTGTCTGTGTGTCTCTGTATTTCTGTGTGTGTGTCTCTGTATTTCTGTGTGTCTCTGTATTTCTGTGTGTGTGTCTCTGTATTTCTGTGTCTGTGTGTCTCTGTATTTCTGTGTCTGTGTCTCTGTATTTCTGTGTGTGTGTCTCTGTATTTCTGTGTCTGTGTGTCTCTGTATTTCTGTGTCTGTGTGTCTCTGTATTTCTGTGTCTGTGTGTCTCTGTATTTCTGTGTGTGTGTCTCTGTATTTCTGTGTGTGTGTCTCTGTATTTCTGTGTGTGTGTCTCTGTATTTCTGTGTCTGTGTGTCTCTGTATTTCTGTGCTGTGTGTCTCTGTATTTCTGTGTCTGTGTGTCTCTGTATTTCTGTGTGTGTGTCTCTGTATTTCTGTGTGTGTGTCTCTGTATTTCTGTGTCTGTGTGTCTCTGTATTTCTGTGTGTGTGTCTCTGTATTTCTGTGTGTGTGTCTCTGTATTTCTGTGTGTGTGTCTCTGTATTTCTGTGTGTGTGTCTCTGTATTTCTGTGTCTGTGTCTCTGTATTTCTGTGTGTGTGTCTCTGTATTTCTGTGTCTGTGTGTCTCTGTATTTCTGTGTCTGTGTGTCTCTGTATTTCTGTGTGTGTGTCTCTGTATTTCTGTGTGTGTGTCTCTGTATTTCTGTGTGTGTGTCTCTGTATTTCTGTGTCTGTGTGTCTCTGTATTTCTGTGTGTGTGTCTCTGTATTTCTGTGTCTGTGTGTCTCTGTATTTCTGTGTCTGTGTGTCTCTGTATTTCTGTGTGTGTGTCTCTGTATTTCTGTGTCTGTGTGTCTCTGTATTTCTGTGTCTGTGTGTCTCTGTATTTCTGTGTGTGTGTCTCTGTATTTCTGTGTGTGTGTCTCTGTATTTCTGTGTCTGTGTGTCTCTGTATTTCTGTGTCTGTGTGTCTCTGTATTTCTGTGTGTGTGTCTCTGTAATTCTGTGTGTGGTCTGTATTTCTGTGTGTGTGTCTCTGTATTTCTGTGTTGTGTGTCTCTGTATTTCTGTGTCTGTGTGTCTCTGTATTTCTTTGTGTGTGTCTCTGTATTTCTGTGTCGTGTGTCTCCTGTATTTCTGTGTCTGTGTGTCTCTGTATTTCTGTGTGTGTGTCTCTGTATTTCTGTGTCTGTGTGTCTCTGTATTTCTGTGTCTGTGTGTCTCTGTATTTCTGGTGTGTGTCTCTGTATTTCTGTGTCTGTGTGTCTCTGTATTTCTGTGTCTGTGTGTCTCTGTATTTCTGTGTCTGTGTGTCTCTGTATTTCTGTGTTGTGTGTCTCTGTATTTCTGTGTGTGTGTCTCTGTATTTCTGTGTCTGTGTGTCTCTGTATTTCTGTGTGTGTGTCTCTGTATTTCTGTGTGTGTGGTCTCTGTATTTCTGTGTCTGTGTGTCTCTGTATTTCTGTGTCTGTGTGTCTCTGTATTTCTGTGTCTGTGTGTCTCTGTATTTCTGTGTGTGTGTCTCTGTATTTCTGTGTGTGTGTCTCTGTATTTCTGTGTGTGTGTCTCTGTATTTCTGTGTCTGTGTGTCTCTGTATTTCTGTGTGTGTGTCTCTGTATTTCTGTGTCTGTGTGTCTCTGTATTTCTGTGTCTGTGTCTCTGTATTTCTGTGTGTGTGTCTCTGTATTTCTGTGTGTGTGTCTCTGTATTTCTGTGTGTGTGTCTCTGTATCTGTGTGTCTCTGTATTTCTGTGTGTGTGTCTCTGTATTTCTGTGTCTGTGTCTCTGTATTTCTGTGTCTGTGTGTCTCTGTATTTCTGTGTCGTGTGTCTCTGTATTTCTGTGTCTGTGTGTCTCTGTATTTCTGTGTGTGTGTCTCTGTATTTCTGTGTCTGTGTGTCTCTGTATTTCTGTGTGTGTGTCTCTGTATTTCTGTGTCTGTGTGTCTCTGTATTTCTGTGTCTGTGTGTCTCTGTATTTCTGTGTCTGTGTGTCTCTGTATTTCTGTGTGTGTGTCTCTGTATTTCTGTGTCTGCGTGTCTCTGTATTTCTGTGTCTGTGTGTCTCTGTATTTCTGTGTGTGTGTCTCTGTATTTCTGTGTCTGTGTGTCTCTGTATTTCTGTGTGTGTGTCTCTGTATTTCTGTGTGTGTGTCTCTGTATTTCTGTGTCTGTGTGTCTCTGTATTTCTGTGTCTGTGTGTCTCTGTATTTCTGTGTCTGTGTCTCTGTATTTCTGTGTGTGTGTCTCTGTATTTCTGTGTCTGTGTGTCTCTGTATTTCTGTGTGTGTGTCTCTGTATTTCTGTGTCTGTGTGTCTCTGTATTTCTGTGTGTGTGTCTCTGTATTTCTGTGTGTGTGTCTCTGTATTTCTGTGTGTGTGTCTCTGTATTTCTGTGTCGTGTGTCTCTGTATTTCTGTGTCTGTGTGTCTCTGTATTTCTGTGTCTGTGTGTCTCTGTATTTCTGTGTCTGTGTGTCTCTGTATTTCTGTGTGTGTGTCTCTGTATTTCTGTGTCTGTGTGTCTCTGTATTTCTGTGTGTGTGTCTCTGTATTTCTGTGTCTGTGTGTCTCTGTATTTCTGTGTGTGTGTCTCTGTATTTCTGTGCTGTGTGTCTCTGTATTTCTGTGTCTGTGTCTCTGTATTTCTGTGTGTGTGTCTCTGTATTTCTGTGTCTGTGTGTCTCTGTATTTCTGTGTCTGTGTGTCTCTGTATTTCTGTGTCTGTGTGTCTCTGTATTTCTGTGTCTGTGTGTCTCTGTATTTCTGTGTGTGTGTCTCTGTATTTCTGTGTCTGTGTGTCTCTGTATTTCTGTGTCTGTGTGTCTCTGTATTTCTGTGTGTGTGTCTCTGTATTTCTGTGTGTGTGTCTCTGTATTTCTGTGTCTGTGTGTCTCTGTATTTCTGTGTGTGTGTCTCTGTATTTCTGTGTGTGTGTCTCTGTATTTCTGTGTCTCTGTATTTCTGTGTGTGTGTCTCTGTATTTCTGTGTGTGTGTCTCTGTATTTCTGTGTCTGTGTGTCTCTGTATTTCTGTGTGTGTGTCTCTGTATTTCTGTGTGTGTGTCTCTGTATTTCTGTGTGTGTGTCTCTGTATTTCTGTGACTGTGTGTCTCTGTATTTCTGTGTCTGTGTGTCTCTGTATTTCTGTGTCTGTGTGTCTCTGTATTTCTGTGTGTGTGTCTCTGTATTTCTGTGTCTGTGTGTCTCTGTATTTCTGTGTGTCTGTGTCTCTGTATTTCTGTGTCTGTGTGTCTCTGTATTTCTGTGAGTGTGTCTCTGTATTTCTGTGTCTGTGTCTCTGTATTCTGTGTGTGTGTCTCTGTTATTTCTGTGTCTGTGTGTCTCTGTATTTCTGTGTTGTGTGTCTCTGTATTTCTGTGTGTGTGTCTCTGTATTTCTGTGTGTGTGTCTCTGTATTTCTGTGTCTGTGTGTCTCTGTATTTCTGTGTCTGTGTGTCTCTGTATTTCTGTGTCTGTGTGTCTCTGTATTTCTGTGTCTGTGTGTCTCTGTATTTCTGTGTCTGTGTGTCTCTGTATTTCTGTGTCTGTGTGTCTCTGTATTTCTGTGTCTGTGTGTCTCTGTATTTCTGTGTGTGTGTCTCTGTATTTCTGTGTGTGTGTCTCTGTATTTCTGTGTCTGTGTGTCTCTGTATTTCTGTGTGTGTGTCTCTGTATTTCTGTGTCTGTGTGTCTCTGTATTTCTGTGTCTGTGTCTCTGTATTTCTGTGTCTGTGTGTCTCTGTATTTCTGTGTCTGTGTCTCTGTATTTCTGTGTCTGTGTGTCTCTGTATTTCTGTGTGTGTGTCTCTGTATTTCTGTGTCTGTGTGTCTCTGTATTTCTGTGTCTGTGTGTCTCTGTATTTCTGTGTGTGTGTCTCTGTATTTCTGTGTGTGTGTCTCTGTATTTCTGTGCTGTGTGTCTCTGTATTTCTGTGTGTGTGTCTCTGTATTTCTGTGCTGTGTGTCTCTGTATTTCTGTGTGTGTGTCTCTGTATTTCTGTGTCTGTGTGTCTCTGTATTTCTGTGTCTGTGTGTCTCTGTATTTCTGTGTCTGTGTGTCTCTGTATTTCTGTGTCTGTGTGTCTCTGTATTTCTGTGTCTGTGTGTCTCTGTATTTCTGTGTCTGTGTGTCTCTGTATTTCTGTGTCTGTGTGTCTCTGTATTTCTGTGTCTGTGTGTCTCTGTATTTCTGTGTCTGTGTGTCTCTGTATTTCTGTGTCTGTGTGTCTCTGTATTTCTGTGTGTGTGTCTCTGTATTTCTGTGTGTGTGTCTCTGTATTTCTGTGTCGTGTGTCTCTGTATTTCTGTGTCTGTGTGTCTCTGTATTTCTGTGTCTGTGTGTCTCTGTATTTCTGTGTCTGTGTGTCTCTGTATTTCTGTGTCTGTGTGTCTCTGTATTTCTGTGTCTGTGTCTCTGTATTTCTGTGTGTGTGTCTCTGTATTTCTGTGTGTGTGTCTCTGTATTTCTGTGTCTGTGTGTCTCTGTATTTCTGTGTGTGTGTCTCTGTATTTCTGTGCTGTGTGTCTCTGTATTTCTGTGTCTGTGTGTCTCTGTATTTCTGTGTGTGTGTCTCTGTATTTCTGTGTGTGTGTCTCTGTATTTCTGTGTCTGTGTGTCTCTGTATTTCTGTGTGTGTGTCTCTGTATTTCTGTGTCTGTGTCTCTGTATTTCTGTGTCTGTGTCTCTGTATTTCTGTGTCTGTGTGTCTCTGTATTTCTGTGTCTGTGTGTCTCTGTATTTCTGTGTGTGTGTCTCTGTATTTCTGTGTCTGTGTCTCTGTATTTCTGTGTCTGTGTCTCTGTATTTCTGTGTCTGTGTGTCTCTGTATTTCTGTGTCTGTGTGTCTCTGTATTTCTGTGTCTGTGTGTCTCTGTATTTCTGTGTGTGTGTCTCTGTATTTCTGTGTCTGTGTGTCTTGTATTTCTGTGTCTGTGTTCTCTGTATTTCTGTGTGTGTGTCACTGTATTTCTGTGTCTGTGGTCTCTGTATTTCTGGTCTGTGTGTCACTGTATTTCTGTGTGTGTGTCTCTGTATTTCTGTGTCTGTGTGTCTCTGTATTTCTGTCTGTGTCTCTGTATTTCTGTGTGTGTGTGTCTCTGATTTCTGAGTCTGTGTGTCTCTGTATTTCTTGTCTGTGTCTCTGTATTTCTGTGTGTGTGTCTCTGTATTTCTGTGTGCTGTGTGTCTCTGTATTTCTGTGGTCTGTGTTCTCTGTATTTCTGTGTGTGTGTCTCTGTATTTCTGTGTCTGTGTGTCTCTGTATTTCTGTGTCTGTGTCTCTGTATTTCTGTGTGTGTGTCTCTGTATTTCTGTGTGTGTGTCTCTGTATTTCTGTGTGTGTGTGTCTCTGTATTTCTGTGTCTGTGTGTCTCTGTATTTCTGTGTCTGTGTGTCTCTGTATTTCTGTGTCTGTGTGTCTCTGTATTTCTGTGTGTGTGTCTCTGTATTTCTGTGTCTGTGTGTCTCTGTATTTCTGTGTGTGTGTCTCTGTATTTCTGTGTCTGTGTCTCTGTATTTCTGTGTGTGTGTCTCTGTATTCTGTGTCTGTGTGTCTCTGTATTTCTGTGTCTGTGTGTCTCTGTATTTCTGTGTCTGTGTGTCTCTGTATTTCTGTGTGTGTGTCTCTGTATTTCTGTGTGTGTGTCTCTGTATTTCTGTGTCTGTGTGTCTCTGTATTTCTGTGTCTGTGTGTCTCTGTATTTCTGTGTCTGTGTGTCTCTGTATTTCTGTGTCTGTGTGTCTCTGTATTTCTGTGTGTGTGTCTCTGTATTCTGTGCTGTGTCTCTGTATTTCTGTGTGTGTGTCTCTGTATTTCTGTGTGTGTGTCTCTGTATTTCTGTGTGTGTGTCTCTGTATTTCTGTGTGTGTGTCTCTGTATTTCTGTGTCTGTGTCTCTGTATTTCTGTGTGTGTGTCTCTGTATTTCTGTGTCTGTGTCTCTGTATTTCTGTGCTGTGTGTCTCTGTATTTCTGTGTCGTGTGTCTCTGTATTTCTGTGTCTGTGTGTCTCTGTATTTCTGTGTCTGTGTGTCTCTGTATTTCTGTGTCTGTGTGTCTCTGTATTTCTGTGTGTGTGTCTCTGTATTTCTGTGTCTGTGTGTCTCTGTATTTCTGTGTCTGTGTGTCTCTGTATTTCTGTGTCTGTGTGTCTCTGTATTTCTGTGTGTGTGTCTCTGTATTTCTGTGTGTGTGTGTCTCTGTATTTCTGTGTCTGTGTGTCTCTGTATTTCTGTGTCTGTGTGTCTCTGTATTTCTGTGTGTGTGTCTCTGTATTTCTGTGTCTGTGTGTCTCTGTATTTCTGTGTGTGTGTCTCTGTATTTCTGTGTGTGTGTCTCTGTATTTCTGTGTTGTGTGTCTCTGTATTTCTGTGTCGTGTGTCTCTGTATTTCTGTGTGTGTGTCTCTGTATTTCTGTGTCTGTGTGTCTCTGTATTTCTGTGTCTGTGTCTCTGTATTTCTGTGTCTGTGTGTCTCTGTATTTCTGTGTCTGTGTGTCTCTGTATTTCTGTGTCTGTGTCTCTGTATTTCTGTGTGTGTGTCTCTGTATTTCTGTGTCTGTGTGTCTCTGTATTTCTGTGTGTGTGTCTCTGTATTTCTGTGTCTGTGTGTCTCTGTATTTCTGTGTGTGTGTCTCTGTATTTCTGTGTCTGTGTGTCTCTGTATTTCTGTGTGTGTGTCTCTGTATTTCTGTGTCTGTCGTGTCTCTGTATTTCTGTGTCGTGTGTCTCTGTATTTCTGTGTCTGTGTGTCTCTGTATTTCTGTGTCTGTGTGTCTCTGTATTTCTGTGTGTGTGTCTCTGTATTTCTGTGTCTGTGTGTCTCTGTATTTCTGTGTGTGTGTCTCTGTATTTCTGTGTCTGTGTGTCTCTGTATTTCTGTGTCTGTGTGTCTCTGTATTTCTGTGTGTGTGTCTCTGTATTTCTGTGTCTGTGTGTCTCTGTATTTCTGTGTCTGTGTCTCTGTATTTCTGTGTGTGTGTCTCTGTATTTCTGTGTGTGTGTCTCTGTATTTCTGTGTGTGTGTCTCTGTATTTCTGTGTCTGTGTGTCTCTGTATTTCTGTGTCTGTGTGTCTCTGTATTTCTGTGTCTGTGTGTCTCTGTATTTCTGTGTGTGTGTCTCTGTATTTCTGTGTGTGTGTCTCTGTATTTCTGTGTCTGTGTGTCTCTGTATTTCTGTGTGTGTGTCTCTGTATTTCTGTGTCTGTGTGTCTCTGTATTTCTGTGTGTGTGTCTCTGTATTTCTGTGTCTGTGTGTCTCTGTATTTCTGTGTCTGTGTGTCTCTGTATTTCTGTGTCTGTGTGTCTCTGTATTTCTGTGTCTGTGTGTCTCTGTATTTCTGTGTCTCTGTATTCTGTGTGTCACTGTATTTCTGTGTGTGTGTCTCTGTATTTCTGTGTCTGTGTGTCTCTGTATTTCTGTGTCTGTGTGTCTCTGTATTTCTGTGTCTGTGTGTCTCTGTATTTCTGTGTCTGTGTGTCTCTGTATTTCTGTGTGTGTGTCTCTGTATTTCTGTGTCTGTGTCTCTGTATTTCTGTGTGTGTGTCTCTGTATTTCTGTGTCTGTGTGTCTCTGTATTTCTGTGTCTGTGTGTCTCTGTATTTCTGTGTGTGTGTCTCTGTATTTCTGTGTGTGTGTCTCTGTATTTCTGTGTGTGTGTCTCTGTATTTCTGTGTGTGTGTCTCTGTATTTCTGTGTCTGTGTGTCTCTGTATTTCTGTGTGTGTGTCTCTGTATTTCTGTGTCTGTGTGTCTCTGTATTTCTGTGTCTGTGTGTCTCTGTATTTCTGTGTGTGTGTCTCTGTATTTCTGTGTGTGTCTCTGTATTTCTGTGTGTGTGTCTCTGTATTTCTGTGTGTGTGTCTCTGTATTTCTGTGTCTGTGTCTCTGTATTTCTGTGTGTGTGGTCTCTGTATTTCTGTGTCTGTGTGTCTCTGTATTTCTGTGCTGTGTGTCTCTGTATTTCTGTGTCGTGTGTCTCTGTATTTCTGTGTCTGTGTGTCTCTGTATTTCTGTGTCTGTGTGTCTCTGTATTTCTGTGTGTGTGTCTCTGTATTTCTGTGTCTGTGTGTCTCTGTATTTCTGTGTCGTGTGTCTCTGTATTTCTGTGTGTGTGTCTCTGTATTTCTGTGTCTGTGTGTCTCTGTATTTCTGTGTCTGTGTGTCTCTGTATTTCTGGTGTGTGTGTCACTGTATTTCTGTGTCTGTGTGTCTCTGTATTTCTGTGTGTGTGTCTCTGTATTTCTGCTGTGTGTGTCTCTGTATTCTGTGTGTGTCTCTGTATTTCTGTGTGTGTCTCTGTATTTCTGTGTGTGTGTCTCTGTATTTCTGTGTCTGTGTGTCTCTGTATTTCTGTGTGTGTGTCTCTGTATTTCTGTGTGTGTGTCTCTGTATTTCTGTGTCTGTGTGTCTCTGTATTTCTGTGTCTGTGTGTCTCTGTATTTCTGTGTCTGTGTCTCTGTATTTCTGTGTCTGTGTGTCTCTGTATTTCTGTGTGTGTGTCTCTGTATTTCTGTGTCTGTGTGTCTCTGTATTTCTGTGTGTGTGTCTCTGTATTTCTGTGTCTGTGTGTCTCTGTATTTCTGTGTCTGTGTGTCTCTGTATTTCTGTGTCTGTGTGTCTCTGTATTTCTGTGTGTGTGTCTCTGTATTTCTGTGTCTGTGTGTCTCTGTATTTCTGTGTCTGTGTGTCTCTGTATTTCTGTGTCTGTGTGTCTCTGTATTTCTGTGTCTGTGTCTCTGTATTTCTGTGTCTGTGTGTCTCTGTATTTCTGTGTGTGTGTCTCTGTATTTCTGTGTCTGTGTGTCTCTGTATTTCTGTGTCTGTGTGTCTCTGTATTTCTGTGTCTGTGTGTCTCTGTATTTCTGTGTCTGTGTCTCTGTATTTCTGTGTCTGTGTGTCTCTGTATTTCTGTGTGTGTGTCTCTGTATTTCTGTGTCTGTGTGTCTCTGTATTTCTGTGTGTGTGTCTCTGTATTTCTGTGTGTGTGTCTCTGTATTTCTGTCTGTGTGTCTCTGTATTTCTGTGTGTGTGTCTCTGTATTTCTGTGTGTGTGTCTCTGTATTTCTGTGTGTGTGTCTCTGTATTTCTGTGTGTGTGTCTCTGTATTTCTGTGTGTGTGTCTCTGTATTTCTGTGTGTGTGTCTCTGTATTTCTGTGTCTGTGTGTCTCTGTATTTCTGTGTGTGTCTCTGTATTTCTGTCTGTGTGTCTCTGTATTTCTGTCTGTGTGTCTCTGTATTTCTGTGTCTGTGTCTCTGTATTTCTGTCTGTGTCTCTGTATTTCTGTCTGTGTCTCTGTATTTCTGTGTGTGTGTCTCTGTATTTCTGTGTCTGTGTGTCTCTGTATTTCTGTGTGTGTGTCTCTGTATTTCTGTCTGTGTGTCTCTGTATTTCTGTGTCTGTGTGTCTCTGTATTTCTGTGTGTGTGTCTCTGTATTTCTGTGTCTGTGTGTCTCTGTATTTCTGTGTCTGTGTGTCTCTGTATTTCTGTGTGTGTGTCTCTGTATTTCTGTGTCTGTGTGTCTCTGTATTTCTGTGTCTGTGTCTCTGTATTTCTGTGTGTGTGTCTCTGTATTTCTGTGTGTGTGTCTCTGTATTTCTGTGTGTGTGTCTCTGTATTTCTGTGTGTGTGTCTCTGTATTTCTGTGTGTGTGTCTCTGTATTTCTGTGTCTGTGTGTCTCTGTATTTCTGTGTCTGTGTCTCTGTATTTCTGTGTCGTGTGTCTCTGTATTTCTGTGTCTGTGTGTCTCTGTATTTCTGTGTCTGTGTGTCTCTGTATTTCTGTGTCTGTGTGTCTCTGTATTTCTGTGTGTGTGTCTCTGTATTTCTGTGTCTGTGTGTCTCTGTATTTCTGTGTGTGTGTCTCTGTATTTCTGTGTCTGTGTGTCTCTGTATTTCTGTGTGTGTGTCTCTGTATTTCTGTGTCTGTGTGTCTCTGTATTTCTGTGTGTGTGTCTCTGTATTTCTGTGTCTGTGTGTCTCTGTATTTCTGTGTCTGTGTGTCTCTGTATTTCTGTGTGTGTGTCTCTGTATTTCTGTGTCTGTGTCTCTGTATTTCTGTGTGTGTGTCTCTGTATTTCTGTGTCTGTGTGTCTCTGTATTTCTGTGTCTGTGTGTCTCTGTATTTCTGTGTCTGTGTGTCTCTGTATTTCTGTGTCTGTGTGTCTCTGTATTTCTGTGTCTGTGTCTCTGTATTTCTGTGACTGTGTGTCTCTGTATTTCTGTGTCTGTGTGTCTCTGTATTTCTGTGTCTGTGTGTCTCTGTATTTCTGTGTCTGTGTGTCTCTGTATTTCTGTGTGTGTGTCTCTGTATTTCTGTGTGTGTGTCTCTGTATTTCTGTGTGTGTGTCTCTGTATTTCTGTGTGTGTGTCTCTGTATTTCTGTGTCTGTGTGTCTCTGTATTTCTGTGTGTGTGTCTCTGTATTTCTGTGTCTGTGTGTCTCTGTATTTCTGTGTCTGTGTGTCTCTGTATTTCTGTGTCTGTGTGTCTCTGTATTTCTGTGTCTGTGTGTCTCTGTATTTCTGTGTCTGTGTGTCTCTGTATTTCTGTGTCTGTGTGTCTCTGTATTTCTGTGTGTGTGTCTCTGTATTTCTGTGTCTGTGTGTCTCTGTATTTCTGTGTCTGTGTGTCTCTGTATTTCTGTGCTGTGTGTCTCTGTATTTCTGTGTCTGTGTGTCTCTGTATTTCTGTGTGTGTGTCTCTGTATTTCTGTGTGTGTGTCTCTGTATTTCTGTGTCTGTGTGTCTCTGTATTTCTGTGTCTGTGTGTCTCTGTATTTCTGTGTGTGTGTCTCTGTATTTCTGTGTCTGTGTGTCTCTGTATTTCTGTCTGTGTGTCTCTGTATTTCTGTGTCTGTGTGTCTCTGTATTTCTGTGTGTGTGTCTCTGTATTTCTGTGTCTGTGTCTCTGTATTTCTGTGTGTGTGTCTCTGTATTTCTGTGTCTGTGTCTCTGTATTTCTGTGACTGTGTGTCTCTGTATTTCTGTGTCTGTGTGTCTCTGTATTTCTGTGTCTGTGTCTCTGTATTTCTGTGTGTGTGTCTCTGTATTTCTGTGTGTGTGTCTCTGTATTTCTGTGTCTGTGTGTCTCTGTATTTCTGTGTGTGTGTCTCTGTATTTCTGTGTGTGTGTCTCTGTATTTCTGTGTCTGTGTGTCTCTGTATTTCTGTGTGTGTGTCTCTGTATTTCTGTGTCTGTGTGTCTCTGTATTTCTGTGTGTGTGTCTCTGTATTTCTGTGTCTGTGTGTCTCTGTATTTCTGTGTCTGTGTGTCTCTGTATTTCTGTGTCTGTGTGTCTCTGTATTTCTGTGTCTGTGTGTCTCTGTATTTCTGTGTGTGTGTCTCTGTATTTCTGTGTCTGTGTGTCTCTGTATTTCTGTGTCTGTGTGTCTCTGTATTTCTGTGTGTGTGTCTCTGTATTTCTGTGTGTGTGTCTCTGTATTTCTGTGTGTGTGTCTCTGTATTTCTGTGTCGTGTGTCTCTGTATTTCTGTGTCTGTGTGTCTCTGTATTTCTGTGTCTGTGTGTCCTCTGTATTTCTGTGTCTGTGTGTCTCTGTATTTCTGTGTCTGTGTCTCTGTATTTCTGTGTCTGTGTCTCTGTATTTCTGTGTGTGTGTCTCTGTATTTCTGTGTCTGTGTGTCTCTGTATTTCTGTGTCTGTGTGTCTCTGTATTTCTGTGTCTGTGTGTCTCTGTATTTCTGTGTGTGTGTCACTGTATTTCTGTGTCTGTGTGTCTCTGTATTTCTGTGTGTGTGTCTCTGTATTTCTGTGTCTGTGTGTCTCTGTATTTCTGTGTGTGTGTCTCTGTATTTCTGTGTGTGTGTCTCTGTATTTCTGTGTGTGTGTCTCTGTATTTCTGTGTGTGTGTCTCTGTATTTCTGTGTCTGTGTCTCTGTATTTCTGTGTCTGTGTGTCTCTGTATTTCTGTGTCTGTGTGTCTCTGTATTTCTGTGTCGTGTGTCTCTGTATTTCTGTGTGTGTGTCTCTGTATTTCTGTGTGTGTGTCTCTGTATTTCTGTGTCTGTGTCTCTGTATTTCTGTGTGTGTCTCTGTATTTCTGTGTGTGTCTCTGTATTTCTGTGTCTGTGTGTCTCTGTATTTCTGTGTCTGTGTGTCTCTGTATTTCTGTGTGTGTGTCTCTGTATTTCTGTGTGTGTGTCTCTGTATTTCTGTGTCTGTGTGTCTCTGTATTTCTGTGTGTGTGTCTCTGTATTTCTGTGTCTGTGTCTCTGTATTTCTGTGTGTGTGTCTCTGTATTTCTGTGCTGTGTGTCTCTGTATTTCTGTGTGTGTGTCTCTGTATTTCTGTGTCTGTGTGTCTCTGTATTTCTGTGTGTGTGTCTCTGTATTTCTGTGTGTGTGTCTCTGTATTTCTGTGTCTGTGTGTCTCTGTATTTCTGTGTGTGTGTCTCTGTATTTCTGTGTCTGTGTCTCTGTATTTCTGTGTCTGTGTGTCTCTGTATTTCTGTGTGTGTGTCTCTGTATTTCTGTGTCTGTGTGTCTCTGTATTTCTGTGTGTGTGTCTCTGTATTTCTGTGTCGTGTGTCTCTGTATTTCTGTGTCTGTGTCTCTGTATTTCTGTGCTGTGTGTCTCTGTATTTCTGTGTGTGTGTCTCTGTATTTCTGTGTCTGTGTGTCTCTGTATTTCTGTGTCTGTGTGTCTCTGTATTTCTGTGTGTGTGTCTCTGTATTTCTGTGTCTGTGTGTCTCTGTATTTCTGTGTCTGTGTGTCTCTGTATTTCTGTGTCGTGTCTCTGTATTTCTGTGTGTGTGTCTCTGTATTTCTGTGTCTGTGTGTCTCTGTATTTCTGTGTTGTGTGTCTCTGTATTTCTGTGTCTGTGTCTCTGTATTTCTGTGTCTGTGTGTCACTGTATTTCTGTGTCTGTGTGTCTCTGTATTTCTGTGTCTGTGTGTCTCTGTATTTCTGTGTGTGTGTCTCTGTATTTCTGTGTCTGTGTGTCTCTGTATTTCTGTGTCTGTGTGTCTCTGTATTTCTGTGTGTGTGTCTCTGTATTTCTGTGTGTGTGTCTCTGTATTTCTGTGTGTGTGTCTCTGTATTTCTGTGTCTGTGTGTCTCTGTATTTCTGTGTGTGTGTCTCTGTATTTCTGTGTCTGTGTGTCTCTGTATTTCTGTGTCTGTGTGTCTCTGTATTTCTGTGTCTGTGTGTCTCTGTATTTCTGTGTGTGTGTCTCTGTATTTCTGTGTTGTGTGTCTCTGTATTTCTGTGTCTGTGTGTCTCTGTATTTCTGTGTCTGTGTGTCTCTGTATTTCTGTGACTGTGTGTCTCTGTATTTCTGTGTGTGTCTCTGTATTTCTGTGTGTGTCTCTGTATTTCTGTGTCTGTGTGTCTCTGTATTTCTGTGTCTGTGTGTCTCTGTATTTCTGTGTGTGTGTCTCTGTATTTCTGTGTGTGTGTCTCTGTATTTCTGTGTGTGTGTCTCTGTATTTCTGTGTCTGTGTCTCTGTATTTCTGTGTGTGTGTCTCTGTATTTCTGTGTCTGTGTGTCTCTGTATTTCTGTGTCTGTGTCTCTGTATTTCTGTGTCTGTGTGTCTCTGTATTTCTGTGTGTGTGTCTCTGTATTTCTGTGTGTGTGTCTCTGTATTTCTGTGTGTGTGTCTCTGTATTTCTGTGTGTGTGTGTCTCTGTATTTCTGTGTGTGTGTCTCTGTATTTCTGTGTCTGTGTGTCTCTGTATTTCTGTGTGTGTGTCTCTGTATTTCTGTGTCTGTGTGTCTCTGTATTTCTGTGTGTGTGTCTCTGTATTTCTGTGTGTGTGTCTCTGTATTTCTGTGTCTGTGTGTCTCTGTATTTCTGTGTGTGTCTCTGTATTTCTGTGTCTGTGTCTCTGTATTTCTGTGTGTGTGTCTCTGTATTTCTGTGTCTGTGTGTCTCTGTATTTCTGTGTCTGTGTGTCTCTGTATTTCTGTGTGTGTGTCTCTGTATTTCTGTGTCTGTGTGTCTCTGTATTTCTGTGTGTGTGTCTCTGTATTTCTGTGTGTGTGTCTCTGTATTTCTGTCTGTGTGTCTCTGTATTTCTGTGTGTGTGTCTCTGTATTTCTGTGTGTGTGTCTCTGTATTTCTGTGTGTGTGTCTCTGTATTTCTGTGTCTGTGTGTCTCTGTATTTCTGTGTCTGTGTGTCTCTGTATTTCTGTGTGTGTGTCTCTGTATTTCTGTGTCTGTGTGTCTCTGTATTTCTGTGTGTGTCTCTGTATTTCTGTGTGTGTGTGTCTGTATTTCTGTGTCTGTGTCTGTATGTGTGTGTGTCTCTGTATTTCTGTGTGTGTGTCTCTGTATTTCTGTGTCTGTGTGTCTCTGTATTTCTGTGTGGTGTCTCTGTATTTCTGTGTGTGTGTCACTGTATTTCTGTGACTGTGTGTCTCTGTATTTCTGTGTCTGTGTGTCTCTGTATTTCTGTGTCTGTGTGTCTCTGTATTTCTGTGTCTGTGTGTCTCTGTATTTCTGTGTCTGTGTCTCTGTATTTCTGTGTCTGTGTGTCTCTGTATTTCTGTGTCTGTGTGTCTCTGTATTTCTGTGCTGTGTGTCTCTGTATTTCTGTGTCTGTGTGTCTCTGTATTTCTGTGTCGTGTGTCTCTGTATTTCTGTGTCAGTGTCTCTGTATTCTGTGACTGTGTGTCTCTGTATTTCTGTGTGTGTGTGTCCTCTGTATTTCTGTGTGTGTGTCTCTGTATTTCTGTGTGTGTGTCTCTGTATTTCTGTGTCGTGTGTGTCTCTGTATTTCTGTGTCTGTGTGTCTCTGTATTTCTGTGCTGTGTGTCTCTGTATTTCTGTGTGTGTGTCTCTGTATTTCTGTGTGTGTGTCTCTGTATTTCTGTGTCTGTGTGTCTCTGTATTTCTGTGTGTGTGTCTCTGTATTTCTGTGTCTGTGTGTCTCTGTATTTCTGTGTGTGTGTCTCTGTATTTCTGTGTGTGTGTCTCTGTATTTCTGTGTTGTGTGTCACTGTATTTCTGTGTCTGTGTGTCTCTGTATTTCTGTGTCTGTGTGTCTCTGTATTTCTGTGTCTGTGTGTCTCTGTATTTCTGTGTCTGTGTGTCTCTGTATTTCTGTGTCTGTGTGTCTCTGTATTTCTGTGTGTGTGTCTCTGTATTTCTGTGTGTGTGTCTCTGTATTTCTGTGTCTGTGTGTCTCTGTATTTCTGTGTCTGTGTGTCTCTGTATTTCTGTCTGTGTGTCTCTGTATTTCTGTGTGTGTGTCTCTGTATTTCTGTGTCTGTCTCTGTATTCTGTGTTGTCTCTGTATTTCTGTGTCTGTGTCTCTGTATTTCTGTGTGTGTGTCTCTGTATTTCTGTGTCTGTGTGTCTCTGTATTTCTGTGTCTGTGTCTCTGTATTTCTGTGTGTGTGTCTCTGTATTTCTGTGTCTGTGTCTCTGTATTTCTGTTGTGTGTCTCTGTATTCTGTGTCTGTGTCTCTGTATTTCTGTGTCTGTGTGTCTCTGTATTTCTGTGTCTGTGTCTCTGTATTTCTGTGTCGTGTGTCTCTGTATTTCTGTGTCGTGTGTCTCTGTATTTCTGTGTCTGTGTGTCTCTGTATTTCTGTGCTGTGTGTCTCTGTATTTCTGTGTGTGTGTCTCTGTATTTCTGTGTCTGTGTGTCTCTGTATTTCTGTGTCTGTGTCTCTGTATTTCTGTGTGTGTGTCTCTGTATTTCTGTGTGTGTGTCTCTGTATTTCTGTGTCTGTGTGTCTCTGTATTTCTGTGTCTGTGTGTCTCTGTATTTCTGTGTCTGTGTGTCTCTGTATTTCTGTGTGTGTGTCTCTGTATTTCTGTGTCTGTGTGTCTCTGTATTTCTGTGTGTGTGTCTCTGTATTTCTGTGTGTGTGTCTCTGTATTTCTGTGTCTGTGTGTCTCTGTATTTCTGTGTGTGTGTCTCTGTATTTCTGTGCTGTGTGTCTCTGTATTTCTGTGTCTGTGTGTCTCTGTATTTCTGTGTCTGTGTGTCTCTGTATTTCTGTGTCTGTGTGTCTCTGTATTTCTGTGTCTGTGTGTCTCTGTATTTCTGTGTGTGTGTCTCTGTATTTCTGTGTGTGTGTCTCTGTATTTCTGTGTGTGTGTCTCTGTATTTCTGTGTGTGTGTCTCTGTATTTCTGTGTCTGTGTGTCTCTGTATTTCTGTGTCTGTGTGTCTCTGTATTTCTGTGTGTGTGTCTCTGTATTTCTGTGTCTGTGTGTCTCTGTATTTCTGTGTGTGTGTCTCTGTATTTCTGTGTGTGTGTCTCTGTATTTCTGTGTCTGTGTGTCTCTGTATTTCTGTGTGTGTGTCTCTGTATTTCTGTGTCTGTGTCTCTGTATTTCTGTCTGTGTCTCTGTATTTCTGTCTGTGTCTCTGTATTTCTGTGTGTGTGTCTCTGTATTTCTGTGTCTGTGTGTCTCTGTATTTCTGTGTGTGTGTCTCTGTATTTCTGTGCTGTGTGTCTCTGTATTTCTGTGTGTGTGTCTCTGTATTTCTGTGTGTGTGTCTCTGTATTTCTGTGTGTGTGTCTCTGTATTTCTGTGTGTGTGTCTCTGTATTTCTGTGTCTGTGTGTCTCTGTATTTCTGTGTGTGTGTCTCTGTATTTCTGTGCTGTGTGTCTCTGTATTTCTGTGTCGTGTGTCTCTGTATTTCTGTGTCTGTGTGTCTCTGTATTTCTGTGTCTGTGTGTCTCTGTATTTCTGTGTGTGTGTCTCTGTATTTCTGTGTGTGTGTCTCTGTATTTCTGTGTCTGTGTGTCTCTGTATTTCTGTGTCTGTGTGTCTCTGTATTTCTGTGTCTGTGTGTCTCTGTATTTCTGTGTCTGTGTGTCTCTGTATTTCTGTGTCTGTGTCTCTGTATTTCTGTGTGTGTGTCTCTGTATTTCTGTGTGTGTGTCTCTGTATTTCTGTGTGTGTGTCTCTGTATTTCTGTGTGTGTGTGTCTCTGTATTTCTGTGTGTGTGTCTCTGTATTTCTGTGTCTGTGTGTCTCTGTATTTCTGTGTGTGTGTCTCTGTATTTCTGTGTCTGTGTGTCTCTGTATTTCTGTGTGTGTGTCTCTGTATTTGTCTGTGTCTGTGTGTCTCTGTATTTCTGTGTGTGTGTCTCTGTATTTCTGTGTCTGTGTGTCTCTGTATTTCTGTCTGTGTGTCTCTGTATTTCTGTGTGTGTGTCTCTGTATTTCTGTCTGTGTGTCTCTGTATTTCTGTGTGTGTGTGTCTCTGTATTTCTGTGTCTGTGTCTCTGTATTTCTGTGTGTGTGTCTCTGTATTTCTGTGTGTGTGTCTCTGTATTTCTGTGTCTGTGTGTCTCTGTATTTCTGTGTGTGTGTCTCTGTATTTCTGGTCTGTCTGTATTTCTGTGTCTGTGTGTCTCTGTATTTCTGTGTGTGTGTCTCTGTATTTCTGTGTGTGTGTCTCTGTATTTCTGTGTCTGTGTGTCTCTGTATTTCTGTGTCTGTGTGTCTCTGTATTTCTGTGTCTGTGTGTCTCTGTATTTCTGTGTCTGTGTGTCTCTGTATTTCTGTGTCTGTGTGTCTCTGTATTTCTGTGTCTGTGTGTCTCTGTATTTCTGTGTCTGTGTCTCTGTATTTGCTGTGTGTGTGTGTCTGTATTTCTGTGTGTGTGTCTCTGTATTTCTGTGATGTGTGTCTCTGTATTTCTGTGTGTGTGTCTCTGTATTTCTGTGTCTGTGTGACTGTATTTCTGTGTGTGTCTCTGTATTTCTGTGTCTGTGTGTCTCTGTATTTCTGTGTCTGTGTGTCTCTGTATTTCTGTGTGTGTGTCTCTGTATTTCTGTGTCTGTGTGTCTCTGTATTTCTGTCTGTGTGTCTCTGTATTTCTGTGTCTGTGTGTCTCTGTATTTCTGTGTCTGTGTCTCTGTATTTCTGTGTCTGTGTGTCTCTGTATTTCTGTGTCTGTGTGTCTCTGTATTTCTGTGTGTGTGTCTCTGTATTTCTGTGTGTGTGTCTCTGTATTTCTGTGTCTGTGTGTCTCTGTATTTCTGTGTCTGTGTGTCTCTGTATTTCTGTGTCTGTGTGTCTCTGTATTTCTGTGTGTGTGTCTCTGTATTTCTGTGTGTGTGTCTCTGTATTTCTGTGTGTGTGTCTCTGTATTTCTGTGTGTGTGTCTCTGTATTTCTGTGTGTGTGTCTCTGTATTTCTGTGTGTGTGTGTCTCTGTATTTCTGTGTCTGTGTGTCTCTGTATTTCTGTGTGTGTGTCACTGTATTTCTGTGTGTGTGTCTCTGTATTTCTGTGTGTGTGTCTCTGTATTTCTGTGTCTGTGTCTCTGTATTTCTGTGTCTGTGTGTCTCTGTATTTCTGTGTGTGTGTCTCTGTATTTCTGTGTGTGTGTCTCTGTATTTCTGTGTGTGTGTCTCTGTATTTCTGTGTGTGTGTCTCTGTATTTCTGTGTGTGTGTCTCTGTATTTCTGTGTCTGTGTGTCTCTGTATTTCTGTGTCTGTGTGTCTCTGTATTTCTGTGTGTGTGTCTCTGTATTTCTGTGTTGTGTGTCTCTGTATTTCTGTGTCTGTGTGTCTCTGTATTTCTGTGTGTGTGTCTCTGTATTTCTGTGTCTGTGTGTCTCTGTATTTCTGTGTCTGTGTCTCTGTATTTCTGTGTCTGTGTCTCTGTATTTCTGTGTTGTGTCTCTGTATTTCTGTGTGTGTCTCTGTATTTCTGTGTCTGTGTGTCTCTGTATTTCTGTGTGTGTGTCTCTGTATTTCTGTGTCTGTGTGTCTCTGTATTTCTGTGTCTGTGTCTCTGTATTTCTGTGTCTGTGTGTCTCTGTATTTCTGTGTCTGTGTCTCTGTATTTCTGTGTGTGTGTCTCTGTATTTCTGTGTCTGTGTGTCTCTGTATTTCTGTGTGTGTGGTCTCTGTATTTCTGTGTCTGTGTCTCTGTATTTCTGTGTCTGTGTGTCTCTGTATTTCTGTGTCTGTGTGTCTCTGTATTTCTGTGTCTGTGTGTCTCTGTATTTCTGTGTCTGTGTGTCTCTGTATTTCTGTGTGTGTGTCTCTGTATTTCTGTGTCTGTGTGTCTCTGTATTTCTGTGTCTGTGTGTCTCTGTATTTCTGTGTGTGTGTCTCTGTATTTCTGTGTCTGTGTGTCTCTGTATTTCTGTGTGTGTGTCTCTGTATTTCTGTGTCTGTGTGTCTCTGTATTTCTGTGTCTGTGTGTCTCTGTATTTCTGTGTGTGTGTCTCTGTATTTCTGTGTGTGTGTCTCTGTATTTCTGTGTCTGTGTCTCTGTATTTCTGTGTCTGTGTCTCTGTATTTCTGTGTCTGTGTGTCTCTGTATTTCTGTGTCTGTGTGTCTCTGTATTTCTGTGTCTGTGTGTCTCTGTATTTCTGTGTGTGTGTCTCTGTATTTCTGTGTGTGTGTCTCTGTATTTCTGTGTCTGTGTGTCTCTGTATTTCTGTGTCTGTGTGTCTCTGTATTTCTGTGTCTGTGTGTCTCTGTATTTCTGTGTCTGTGTCTCTGTATTTCTGTGTGTGTGTCTCTGTATTTCTGTGTGTGTGTCTCTGTATTTCTGTGTGTGTGTCTCTGTATTTCTGTGTCTGTGTGTCTCTGTATTTCTGTGTCTGTGTCTCTGTATTTCTGTGTCTGTGTGTCTCTGTATTTCTGTGTGTGTGTCTCTGTATTTCTGTGTCGTGTGTCTCTGTATTTCTGTGTCTGTGTGTCTCTGTATTTCTGTGCTCTGTGTGTCTCTGTATTTCTGTGTCTGTGTGTTGTGTGTCTCTGTATTTCTGTGTCTGTGTGTCTCTGTATTTCTGTGCTGTGTGTCTCTGTATTTCTGTGTCTGTGTCTCTGTATTTCTGTGTGTGTGTCTCTGTATTTCTGTGTCTGTGTGTCTCTGTATTTCTGTGTGTGTGTCGTATTCGTGTCTGTGTCTCTGTTTTCTGTGTTGTGTGTCTCTGTATTTCTGTGTGTGTGTCTCTGTATTTCTGTCTGTGTGTCTCTGTATTCTGTGTGTGTGTCTCTGTATTTCTGTGTCTGTGTGTCTCTGTATTTCTGTGTGGTGTGTCTCTGTATTTCTGTGTGTGTGTGTCTCTGTATTTCTGTGTGTGTGTCTCTGTATTTCTGTGTCTGTGTCTCTGTATTTCTGTGTGTGTGTCACTGTATTTCTGTGTCTGTGTGTCTCTGTATTTCTGTGTCGTGTGTCTCTGTATTTCTGTGTCTGTGTGTCTCTGTATCTGTCTGTGTCTGTTGTGTTCTCTGTATTTCTGTGTCTGTGTGTCTCTGTATTTCTGTGTGTGTGTCTCTGTATTTCTGTGTCTGTGTGTCTCTGTATTTCTGTGTGTGTAGTCTCTGTATTTCTCTGTGTGTGTCTCTGTATTTCTGTGTCTGTGTGTCTCTGTATTTCTGTGTGTGTGTCTCTGTATTTCTGTGTTGTGTGTCTCTGTATTTCTGTGTCTGTGTGTCTCTGTATTTCTGTGTTGTGTGTCTCTGTATTTCTGTGTCTTGTGTGTCTCTGTATTTCTGTGTCTGTGTGTCTCTGTATTTCTGTGTGTGTGTCTCTGTATTTCTGTGTGTGTGTCTCTGTATTTCTGTGTCTGTGTCTCTGTATTTCTGTCTGTGTGTCTCTGTATTTCTGTGTGTGTGTGTCTCTGTATTTCTGTGTGTGTGTGTCTCTGTATTTCTGTGTCTGTGTGTCTCTGTATTTCTGTGTGTGTGTCTCTGTATTTCTGTCAGTCCTGTTCGGTCTGTGTGTCTCTGTATTTCTGTGTTGTGTGTCTCTGTATTTCTGTGTCTGTGTGTCTCTGTATTTCTGTGTCTGTGTCTCTGTATTTCTGTTGTCTGTGTGTCTCTGTATTTCTGTGTCTGTGTGTCTCTGTATTTCTGTGTGTGGTCTCTGTATTTCTGTGTCTGTGTGTCTCTGTATTTCTGTGTCTGTGTCTCTGTATTTCTGTGTCTGTGTGTCTCTGTATTTCTGTGTGGTGTGTCTCTGTATTTCTGTGTCTGTGTGTCTCTGTATTTCTGTGTGTGTGTCTCTGTATTTCTGTGTCTGTGTGTCTCTGTATTTCTGTGTGTGTGTCTCTGTATTTCTGTGTCTGTGTGTCACTGTATTTCTGTGCTGTGTGTCTCTGTATTTCTGTGCTGTGTGTCTCTGTATTTCTGTGTGTGTGTCTCTGTATTTCTGTGTGTGTGTCTCTGTATTTCTGTGTCGTGTGTCTCTGTATTTCTGTGTGTGTGTCTCCTGTATTTCTGTGTCTGTGTGTCTCTGTATTTCTGTGTCTGTGTGTCTCTGTATTTCTGTGTCTGTGTCTCTGTATTTCTGTGTCTGTGTGTCTCTGTATTTCTGTGTCTGTGTGTCTCTGTATTTCTGTGTCTGTGTGTCTCTGTATTTCTGTGTCTGTGTGTCTCTGTATTTCTGTGTCTGTGTGTCTCTGTATTTCTGTGTGTGTCTCTGTATTTCTGTGTGTGTGTCTCTGTATTTCTGTGTCTGTGTGTCTCTGTATTTCTGTGTGTGTGTCTCTGTATTTCTGTGTGTGTGTCTCTGTATTTCTGTGTCTGTGTGTCTCTGTATTTCTGTGTCTGTGTGTCTCTGTATTTCTGTGTCGTGTGTCTCTGTATTTCTGTGTGTGTGTCTCTGTATTTCTGTGTCTGTGTCTCTGTATTTCTGTGTGTGTGTCTCTGTATTTCTGTGTGTGTGTCTCTGTATTTCTGTGTCTGTGTGTCTCTGTATTTCTGTGTGTGTGTCTCTGTATTTCTGTGTGTGTGTCTCTGTATTTCTGTGTCTGTGTGTCTCTGTATTTCTGTGTGTGTGTGTCTCTGTATTTCTGTGTCTGTGTGTCTCTGTATTTCTGTGTGTGTGTCTCTGTATTTCTGTGTGTGTGTCTCTGTATTTCTGTGTCTGTGTCTCTGTATTTCTGTGTGTGTGTCTCTGTATTTCTGTGTCTGTGTGTCTCTGTATTTCTGTGTCTGTGTGTCTCTGTATTTCTGTGTGTGTGTCTCTGTATTTCTGTGTGTGTGTCTCTGTATTTCTGTGTGTGTGTGTCTCTGTATTTCTGTGTCTGTGTCTCTGTATTTGCGTGTGTGTGTGTCTGTATTTCTGTGTGTGTGTCTCTGTATTTCTGTGTCTGTGTGTCGCTGTATTTCTCTGTCTCTCTATTCTCTATCTCTGAATCTCTCCTCCCCTGTTTCCTTAATATATCCAAAGTGTTCGGATGACGTTCTGATCAGGGACAGGCCTGAATGATCCAACCCTCCCGGAGCGTCACTGATCTCGTGTATAAAAGCCAGGAGTGAGAGGCAGAGTCTGAGACAAGAACAAGTGAGAGAGACTGAGGGAGTCAGCGCCGGATCGGCAAGTCTCGGGAACCGGTTTGCAGCCGAGCATTGCGGTAGAATATCAAGATCTCCAAACCCTTGCTTTAAAACAAATAGAAGAAGAATATATATATATATATATCTAGAGAGAGCAAGAGGGAAACGGATCCGGAGGGAAGAGGAGCGAGGAGTTGATCTGCATTCGGAGAGCCGCGACTCCGCTGCCCTGAGGAGCATAGAACATCTGGAAAGTTTTGAAAAAAGTTTTGGGAAAGTTGGTGCGGCGGAGCGAGGGAGCCTGTGTGTGTGTGTGTGTGTGTGCTTTGGGTGGAAGGGGATCTCGCCATTTGGATTTATTACCTGAGCCCTGGAGGATTCGGGAGCGGGGACGATGTGTGTCCAGAGGCTGCTGCTTGTTCTGACTGCTTTGGATTTAGTGGCTGTGACTCGGGCGCTTTCCACCTGCACGACCCTGGACACCGAGCACATCAAGAAGAAGCGAGTGGAAGCCATCAGGGGCCAGATCCTCAGCAAACTGAGACTCACCAGCCCTCCAGAGGAGCCGGGTCCGGCCGAGGTCCCAGCCCAGGTCCTGGCCATGTACAACAGCACCCGGGAGTTGCTGCAGGAGCTCGGCAGGGACCGCCAGCAAAGCTGCCTCACCCACAACACTGACTTCGAGTACTATGCCAAGGAGGTGTACAAGTTTGATATGATCCAAGGCCCGGCCGTGGACAGTAAGTGAGACCCTTGTGAGTCAGAGAGAGAAATGCCCAACTCCATGCTAAAGTAATGACCAATCCCGGTCAGAGAATGAGGGAGCAGGGGAAGGGGCTTTGGGCCAAACAAGCTCTCCACACACCCAACACATGGGATGGGCTGAGTGGATCCCCTCCACACTCCTGCAACAACTGAGGTGCACATTAGAGGTTCTGATTCAGGTCGTGATCCATCAGCAGAAATGCCCAACACACCACCCGGGTCTGTGCCCTGGGATCCGTTGGTGCCACCCACAGTTACAGGGGGTGAGCCGGGCATTTCACATGTCCCCGGGCACGGTGAACATCTGCCAATCACCGTTACAGGATTCCCCTCCATCTAGTTTCCTCCCATTCCCTTTCTCCTTGTTTCTCCTCCTCCTCCTCCCCGCTGTTGACCCTGGGCCGTGGGGAGTTGGTCGGTAATTCCCTCTCTTGCTGGGCAGCAGGTGGGCATGATGGAGGCCGGACAGTCCCAGCATTCCTAGTGCCAGTGAAAGGCCTCTATTGAAACCACAGTCTCAGTGGAAAGGGAAGACCGCAGGCGGGGGAATTGTAGGCACGTGGAGTCGTGACTGAGGAACCCAGGGCAACGAGGACAGGGTTCATGAGGCCACGGGTGACGCCCGCACTCAATGTGGGTGTGTCCTGAATCCAGTGACTGCACTGAATGTGGGTGTGTCCTGAATCCAGTGACTGCACTCAATGTGGGTGTGTCCTGAATCCAGTGACCGCACTCAATGTGGGCGTGTCCTGAATCCAGTGACCGCACTCAATGTGGGCGTGTCCTGAATCCAGTGACTGCACTGAATGTGGGTGTGTCCTGAATCCAGTGACCGCACTGAATGTGGGTGTGTCCTGAATCCAGTGACCGCACTGAATGTGGGTGTGTCCTGAATCCAGTGACTGCACTCAATGTGGGTGTGTCCTGAATCCAGTGACTGCACTCAATGTGGGTGTGTCCTGAATCCAGTGACTGCACTGAATGTGGGTGTGTCCTGAATCCAGTGACCGCACTGAAAGTAGAAAAGACTTGCATTTCTATAGCGCCTTTCACAACCTCAGGACATTCCAAAGCGCTTTACAGCCAATGACGTACTTTCGGAGTGTAGTCACTGTTGTAATGTAGGAAACACGGCAGCCAAAATAGTGCACAGCAAGCTCCCACAGACAGCCATGTGATAATGACCAGATAATCTGTTTTAGTGACGTTGGTTCAGGGTGACACATAGGCTGACATAGGTATATCAATCTCTATATATGGATAGAGACAGGTATTCCTCCATATACACAGCTATTCTGATAGACAGAAGTCAGCTGATATTAGTATCCGTCTCTGTCTGCAATACACAAGAAAATGACCTAACGTGGTACTGAAGAGCGGAACATCATCCATAACTCCACCATCACACACTCCCAGGGCAGGTACAGCACGGGTTAGATACAGAGTAAAGCTCCCTCTACACTGTCCCATCAAACACGCCCAGGGCAGGTACAGCACGGGTTAGATACAGAGTATAGCTCCCTCTACACTGTCCCATCAAACACTCCCAGGGCAGGTACAGCACGGGTTAGATAGAGTATAGCTCCCTCTACACTGTCCCATCAAACACTCCCAGGGCAGGTACAGCACGGGTTAGATACAGAGTAAAGCTCCCTCTACACTGTCCCATCAAACACTCCCAGGGCAGATACAGCACGGGTTAGATACAGAGTATAGCTCCCTCTACACTGTCCCATCAAACACTCCCAGGGCAGGTACAGCACGGGTTAGATACAGAGTAAAGCTCCCTCTACACTGTCCCATCAAACACTCTCAGGGCAGGTGCAGCACGGGTTAGATACAGAGTAAAGATCCCTCTACACTGTCCCATCAAACACTCCCAGGGCAGGTACAGCACGGGTTAGATACAGAGTAAAGCTCCCTCTACACTGTCCCATCAAACACTCCCAGGGCAGGTACAGCACGGGTTAGATACAGAGTAAAGCTCCCTCTACACTGTCTCATCAAACACTCCCAGGGCAGGTACAGCAACAACAACTTGCATTTATATAGCACCCTTAACGTAGTAAAACTTCTCAAGACACTTCACAGCAGCGATTATCAAACAAACTTGACAGCGAGCCACATAAGGAGACAATAGGCAGGTGACCAAAAGCTTGGTCAAAGAGGTAGATTTTAATGAGCGACTTAAAGGAGGAAGAGAGGTAGAGAGGTTTAGGGAGGGAATTCCAGAGCTTAGGGCCGAGGCAGCTGAAGGCACGGCCACCAAAGGTGGAGCGAAGGAAATCGGGGATGCGCAAGAGGCCAGAATTGGAGGAGCGCAGAGATCGTAGTGCTGGAGAAGGTTGCAGAGATAGGGAGGGGCGAGGCCATGGAGGGATTTAAAAACAAGGATGAGAATTTTAAAATCGAGGTGTTGCTTAACCGGGAGCCAATGTAGGTCAGCGAGCACAGGGGTGATGGGTGAACGAGACTTGGTGTGAGTTAGGACACAGGGCAGCCGAGTTTTGGATGAGCTAAAATTGATGTTATGTTGGAGATGGGAGGTCGGCCAGGAGTGCGTTGGAATAGTCGAGTCTGGAGCTAACAAAGGCACGGATGAGGGTTTCAGCAGCAGATGAGCTGAGGCAGGCGCGGAGATGGGCGATGTTATGGAGGTGGAAGTAGGCGATCTTAGTGATGGGGAGGATATGGGGTCGGAATTCATCTCAGGGTAAAATAAGACGTCAAGTTTGCGAACAGTCTGGTTCAGCCTGAGTCAGTGGCCAGGGAGAGGGATGGAGTGGGTGGCTCGGGAACAGAGTTCGTGGTGGGGACGAAAGACGATGGCTTCGGTCTTCCCAATATTTAATTGGAGGAAATTTCTGCTCCTCCAATACTGCATGTTGGACAAGCAGCATAGTACAAAGTACAGATACAGATACCCTCCACACTGTCCCATCAAACACTCTAGGGCAGGTACAGCACGGGTTAGATACAGAGTAAAGCTCCCTCTACACTGTCTCATCAAACACTCCCAGGGCAGGTACAGCACGGGGTTAGATACAGAGTAAAGCTCCCTCTACACTGTCCCATCAAACACTCCCAGGGCAGGTACAGCACGGGTTAGATACAGAGTAAAGCTCCCTCTACACTGTCTCATCAAACACTCTCAGGGCAGGTACAGCACGGGTTAGATACAGAGTAAAGCTCCCTCTACACTGTCCCATCAAACACTCCAAGGGCAGGTACAGCACGGGTTAGATACAGAGTAAAGCTCCCTCTACACTGTCCCATCAAACACTCCCAGGACAGGTACAGCCCGGGTTAGATACAGAGTAAAGCTCCCTCTCCACTGTCCCATCAAACACCCCCAGGGCAGGTACAGCCCGGGTTAGATACAGAGTAAAGCTCCCTCTCCACTGTCCCATCAAACACCCCCAGGGCAGGTACAGCACGGGTTAGATACAGAGTAAAGCTCCCTCTACACTGTCCCATCAAACACTCCCAGGGCAGGTACAGCACGGGTTAGATACAGAGTAAAGCTCCCTCTACACTGTCCCATCAAACACTCCCAGGGCAGGTACAGCACGGGTTAGATACAGAGTAAAGCTCCCTCTACACTGTCCCATCAAACACTCCCAGGGCAGGTACAGCACGGGTTAGATACAGAGTAAAGCTCCCTCTACACTGTCCCATCAAACACTCCCAGGGCAGGTACAGCACGGGTTAGGTATAAGGGATAAGTGTTCAATTGTATGGTTCCAGTGGGGAACTTGTATCTGAGCCCATGTCGGACATTTTCGCATGTTCTGTGCCCGATGTTCTGCCCATTAAATTTAATGCTTAATTAATCGTGCACAGTGTGTAACTGCGTTCTAGGAGTGAGCTCCTAGTGAACAGAGCTCCCGTAGCGGGTTCACTGGTGTAGATTTACCCCTGTAGAGAGCTCCCTCGTACCCTGGATAGAGTGAACCTTAACTCCAAGTCCAGTCGAATGCCCGTACTGACTGAGAGTAACCCCTCCTGTAGCTGTGTGCCTGTGCCTGTGCCTGGGGTCGTGCTGTAGGCCCCTGCCCACTAGGACGTGTAGTGGGACGGCACACACTCCCTGCACAGAAGAGCTGGCAGCCAGCAGAGGGAGCAGACTGCCATCCCACGAGAAAGGGCAGGATTCCAATCAGGTTTAAAGGACAGTGTGAGGACCACATTGCTGCAATCAGCTGCTTCGTCCTATTTATAAACCATCGTCTCGCCTTCCTAGTGCCAAGCTCAGGCTGATTGAGAGACCGACAGCCTCATAGAAAACCCTGGACACGAGAGCATGCACGCTGGCCCTGGACACGAGAGCGTGCACGCTGGCCCTGAACACGAGAGCGTGCACGCTGGCCCTGGACACGAGAGCGTGCACGCTGGCCCTGGACACGAGAGCGTGCACGCTGGCCCTGGACACGAGAGCATGCACGCTGGCCCTGGACACGAGAGCGTGCACGCTGGCCCTGGACACGAGAGCGTGCACGCTGGCCCTGGGCACGAGAGCCTGTATGCTGGCCCTGGACATGAGAGCATGCACGCTGGCCCTGGACATGAGTCTGTACACTAGCACTGGGCACGAGAGCCTGTACACTGGCACTGGGCATGAGAGCCTGTATACGAGAGCCTGTACGCTGGCCCTGGACGTGAGAGTCTGTACACTAGCACTGGGCACGAGAGCCTGTACACTAGAGTGTGCACGCTGGCCCTGGGGACAACTCCACATTGACACTCGACCTTACTACACGGCCCCACTAAACATTTAAGGGCAGCTACAGAGTAATCAGCAGCCTTTCAGGTTGCAATCTGAATATATTTTCCTGAATTCTTGACAGACATTTTCTCACAGGTTCACTATGTTGTTTCATCCCTGAACCCTGACGCAGTCTGGCCGACAAGTGACTCCAGTCTCGCCGTCTGTTAGTGCCCTCTGAGGAGGCTGAGCAAAGTATCTCAGTTGTAAAAACAATCGCGATGAAGTTAGAAGCCCCATGACCACTTTCTCAGGGGAGCTGGGGCTGCGGTATTTTCAGTGGCAGCCACAAAAATATACATCGACTCCTTCTGTCCATGTGGCAGTTTCAATATTAAGGGCCGTTGACTGCCAGGAACTAGGTCGAGACTGAACCATACTAACTAGCGACAGAAAGTTTGGTGAGAACCTCGGCAAGATCAGTACCTGAGCAATGTCACCGACCTTGGGCCAATGTGAAAAGAAAAAGAAAGACCTGCATTTCTATAGCGCCTTTCATGACCACTGGACGGCCCAAAGCGCTTCACAGCCAATGAAGTACTTTTTGAAGTGTAGTCACTGTTGTAATGCAGGAAAGGTGGCAGCCAATTTGTGCACAGCAAGATCCCACAAACAGCAATGTGATACTGACCAGGTAATCTGTTTTAGTGATGTTGATTGAGATATAAATATAGGCCAGGACAGCGGGGAGAACTCCCCTGCTCTTCTTTGAATCGAGCCATGGGAGCGTTTATGTCCACCTGAGAGGATAGATGGGGTCTCGGCGTTACTTCACTGAACTGAAGAACAAGAGCTGTGTCACTGCAAGAGTCATTGATCATTTCTGGACTGAGTTAGACCCCTATCATTAGACTGAGTTAGACCCCTATCACTAGACTGAGTTAGACCCCTATCATTAGACTGAGTTAGACCCCTATCACTAGACTGAGTTTGACCCCAATCACTGGACTGAGTTAGACCCCTATCACTAGACTGAGTTAGACCCCTATCACTAGACTGAGTTAGACCCCTATCTCTGGACTGAGTTAGACCCCTATCATTAGACTGAGTTAGACCCCTATCACTAGACTGAGTTAGACCCCTATCACTAGACTGAGTTAGACCCCTATCACTAGACTGAGTTAGACCCCTATCACTAGACTGAGTTAGACCCCTATCTCTGGACTGAGTTAGACCCCTATCATTAGACTGAGTTAGACCCCTATCACTTGACTGAGTTAGACCCCTATCACTGGACTGAGTTAGACCCCTATCACTAGACTGAGTTAGACCCCTATCATTAGACTGAGTTAGACCCCTATCACTAGACTGAGTTAGACCCCTATCATTAGACTGAGTTAGACCCCTATCACTAGACTGAGTTTGACCCCAATCACTGGACTGAGTTAGACGCCTATCATTAGACTGAGTTAGACCCCTATCACTAGACTGAGTTAGACCCCTATCTCTGGACTGAGTTAGACCCCTATCATTAGACTGAGTTAGACCCCTATCACTAGACTGAGTTAGACCCCTATCACTAGACTGAGTTAGACCCCTATCACTAGACTGAGTTAGACCCCTATCACTAGACTGAGTTAGACCCCTATCTCTGGACTGAGTTAGACCCCTATCATTAGACTGAGTTAGACCCCTATCACTTGACTGAGTTAGACCCCTATCACTGGACTGAGTTAGACCCCTATCATTAGACTGAGTTAGACCCCTATCACTAGACTGAGTTAGACCCCTATCATTAGACTGAGTTAGACCCCTATCACTTGACTGAGTTAGACCCCTATCACTTGACTGAGTTAGAACCCTATCATTAGACTGAGTTAGACCCCTATCATTAGACTGAGTTAGACCCCTATCACTAGACTGAGTTAGACCCCTATCACTTGACTGAGTTAGACCCCTATCACTTGACTGAGTTAGACCCCTATCACTTGACTGAGTTAGACCCATATCATTAGACTGAGTTAGACCCCTATCACTAGACTGAGTTAGACCCCTATCATTAGACTGAGTTAGACCCCTATCACTAGACTGAGTTAGACCCCTATCACTGGACTGAGTTAGACCCCTATCACTGGACTGAGTTAGACCCCTATCACTGGACTGAGTTAGACCCCTATCATTAGACTGAGTTAGACCCCTATCATTAGACTGAGTTAGACCCCTATCATTAGACTGAGTTAGACCCCTATCATTAGACTGAGTTAGACCCCTATCACTGGACTGAGTTAGACCCCTATCACTGGACTGAGTTAGACACCTATCACTAGACTGAGTTAGACCCCTATCACTGGACTGAGTTAGACCCCTATCACTGGACTGAGTTAGACCCCTATCACTAGACTGAGTTAGACCCCTATCACTGGACTGAGTTAGACCCCTATCACTAGACTGAGTTAGACCCCTATCATTAGACTGAGTTAGACCCCTATCACTAGACTGAGTTAGACCCCTATCATTAGACTGAGTTAGACCCCTATCATTAGACTGAGTTAGACCCCTGTCACTAGACTGAGTTAGACCCCTGTCACTAGACTGAGTTAGACCCCTATCACTAGACTGAGTTAGACCCCTATCATTAGACTGAGTTAGACCCCTATCATTAGACTGAGTTAGACCCCTATCACTGGACTGAGTTAGACCCCTATCACTGGACTGAGTTAGACCCCTATCACTAGACTGAGTTAGACCCCTATCACTGGACTGAGTTAGACCCATATCATTAGACTGAGTTAGACCCAAATCATTAGACTGAGTTAGACCCCTATCATTGGACTGAGTTCGACCCCTATCACTAGACTGAGTTAGACCCCCATCACTGGACTGAGTTAGACCCCTATCACTGGACTGAGTTAGACCCATATATTTAGACTGAGTTAGACCCAAATCATTAGACTGAGTTAGACCCCTATCACTGGACTGAGTTAGACCCCTATCACTGGACTGAGTTAGACCCCTATCACTGGACTGAGTTAGACCCCTATCACTAGACTGAGTTAGACCCCGATCACTAGACTGAGTTAGACCCCTATCACTAGACTGAGTTAGACCCCTATCATTAGACTGAGTTAGACCCCTATCACTAGACTGAGTTAGACCCCTATCGCTAGACTGAGTTAGACCCCTATCATTGGACTGAGTTAGACCCCTATCATTGGACTGAGTTAGACCCCTATCACTGGACTGAGTTAGACCCCTATCACTAGACTGAGTTAGACCCCTATCATTAGACTGAGTTAGACTCCTATCATTAGACTGAGTTAGACCCCTATCATTAGACTGAGTTAGACCCCTATCACTAGGGGTCTAACTCAGTCTAGTGATAGGGGTCTAACTCAGTCTAATGATAGGGGTCTAACTCAGTCCAGTGATAGGGGTCTAACTCAGTCCAATGATAGGGGTCTAACTCAGTCTAGTGATAGGGGTCTAACTCAGTCTAGTGATAGGGGTCTAACTCAGTCTAATGATAGGGGTCTAACTCAGTCCAGTGATAGGGGTCTAACTCAGTCTTGTGATAGGGGTCTAACTCAGTCTAGTGATAGGGGTCTAACTCAGTCTAATGATAGGGGTCTAACTCAGTCTAATGATAGGGGTCTAACTCAGTCTAGTGATAGGGGTCTAACTCAGTCTAGTGATAGGGGTCTAACTCAGTGTAGTGATAGGGGTCTAACTCAGTCCAGTGATAGGGGTCGAACTCAGTTCACTAGACTGAGTTAGACCCCTATCACTCGACTGAGTTAGACCCCTATCACTAGACTGAGTTAGACCCCCGTTCTTTCATTGGGCACAAATTCTCTAATGGGAGGTGTTTATGGTCACCGGGGTAGAGCTAATTCAATAAGTGCCGCCTGAAATAATCAGTGTTTGTTACTCCAGAGTTCAGAAGTTGTAGAGGAAATTCTCCTTGTTAATGACAGTCAATCTCCCGGAGCACTGTAGTCGGGGATTATCGACCAAGTGTGGTCCTCAGGTGAAGTGGGGTTAGAGGGCTGGGGATAAATGGACATGGGGTACAGAGATATCATTCAATCCCCATTTTAAAATCTCACATTTTGTGCTTATTTTACATTCCCATTATAAATTTACATCTCTACTTTGGCCTTGGATACTGCCTATGTAAACTTATCAGGATGTAATTAAACCCATCCACAAGTGGTGTTGCTGAAGCACCTTCACGGGGGAGGAGGCTGTAGTTACTGCGTGACCGGTTTAAATAGGAATTTTCCATTATGAATGTTGACATAGGGATTTTAACAAGAAAAGTTACGGGGTTTTTCTCTTCAACTTTTCCTGTTAAAATCCCTATGTCAACATTCATAATGGAAAATTGCTATGTAAACCTGTCACACAGTAACTACAGCCTCCGCCCCCCGTGAAGGTGCTTCAGCGCTGCAACTTTTAATAACAATAGGGGTGATTATGCCACATAGAAGGTAACATCAGGCCCTCTGATTGAGTCACTGACTAGGTTTGCCGACTCTGGATGTATTCTTGGAGGTTCCAACACATGATCTCCCGCCTCCAACTGCCCGCCCCCACTCTCCCGCCATTGGTTGCCTGACACGCCCAACAGTGTCAGTGTCAGCTGTGGCTCAGTGGGTCGCACCCTCGCCTTTGAGTCAGAAGGTTGTTGGTTGAAGTCCCACTCCAGAGACTGGAGCACAAAATCTAGGCCGACACTCCCAGTGCAGTACTGAGGGAGTGCTGCACTGTCTGAGGTGCCGTCTTTCGAATGAGACGTTAAAACTGAGGCTCCCATCTGCTCTCTCAGGTGGACATAAAAGATCCCAGGGCACTATTTGAAGAAGAGCAGGGGAGTTCTCCCCGGTGTCCTGGCCAATATTTATCCCTCAATCAACATCACTAAAACAGATAAGCTGGTCATCATCACATTGCTGTTTGTGGGAGCTTGCTATGCGCAAATTGGCTGCCGCGTTTCCTACATTACAACAGTGACTACACTCCAAAAGTACTTCATTGGCTGCAAAGCGCTTTGGGACGTCCAGTGGTCGTGAAGGGTGCGATAGAAATGTAAGTCTCTCTTTCTTCCTCATGGTGCCCAGCCAATTGGAACAATGACAGACTCTTGGTTACCTGATTGGATGTTGCTTGACTGTCAGACAAACAGCCTTTATTCCCCATCTCCGATATCTTTATAACTAATAAACCATTTTATTTTAATGAGCCTGTGATTTTCCGCCCTGTTGTTCACAGTAGTGTTCAGGAGATTAATCTTCAATTCTCGGAGATCCCAGGACAATCCTGAATTTCCGGCCCCTCCCTCAGGGGTTTCCCCGATCACACCCCGTAGCATGGGCGGAAATCCCAGTTACACACGTGGACAGGTCTCCCACTGATCTCCTGAAGTTACCACTGATTGGGAGAACACTGAAAACATTCACCCCAATACGGCAAACTCCAGTTATTAATCAGTGTATTCTGGGATCGTTCCGAGAGCTGTGGGGATTGAATTCCACAACTGTGCCCATTGTTCTGTGAAAACTATAAATGAGTGGCCTTTATATTTTATATATTGTCCTCTACCCATCTTTTAAAAAAAAAACTTTAATAAGAATATAATAAGGAGTGGTACGAGTCTAGGTGGCGTGGAGGAACAAAGGGATCTGGGAGTACAAATACACAGATCACTAAAAGTAGCAACACAGGTTAGCAAGGCCATAAAAAAAGTAAACCAAGCACTAGGGTTTATTTCTAGAGGGATAGAATTGAAAAGTAGTGAAGTTATGCTAAACCTGTATCGAACCTTGGTTAGACCACACTTAGAGTATTGCGTACAGTTCTGGTCGCCATATTATAAAAAGGATATAGAGGCACTGGAGAGGGTGCAGAGAAGATTTACAAGGATGATACCAGAAATGCAAGGGTATACATATCAGGAAAGGATGAACAGGCTGGGTCTCTTTTCTCTTGAAGGAAGGGATCCTCTAAGGAATGACCTAATAGAGGTCTTCAAAATTACGAAAGGTTTTGATAGAGTGGATACAGAGAGAATGTTTCCACTTGTGGGGAAGAGCAAAACTAGAGGCCATCAATATAAGATAGTCACCAAGAAATCCAATAGGGAATTCAGAAGAAACTTCTTTACCCAGAGAGTGGTGAGAATGTGGAACTCGCTACCACAGGGAGTGGTTGAAGCGAATAGTATCGATGCATTTAAGGGGAGGCTAGACAAGCATATGAGGGAGAAGGAAATAGAGAGTTATGCTGATAGATTTAGATGAGGAAAGACGGGAGGAGGCTCGTGTGGAGCATAAACGCCGATATGGACTGGTTGGGCCGAATGGCCAGTTTCTGTGCCGTATATCCTATGTAATCCTATGTAATCAATAAGATCATGGCTGATCTTCTACCTCAACCCCACATTCCTACCTGATCCCCATATCCCTTGATTCCCTTAGAGCCCAAACATCTATCAATCTCTGTCTTGAATATACTCAACAACTGAGCATCCACAGCCCTCTAGGGTAGAGAATTCCAAAGATTCTGTATGTAATGCTGAGAATATGCAGCAAGATTGAATGCCAGAGGCAGCAGTTGGTGGTAGATGCCTGGTATTCAAAAGTACTGGGGCGAGGGGATGGGGTTTAGCTGCACTTGGGGGAAGTCTGGGGTTTTGGGGGCAATGGGGGTGATCCAGGGGTTGGGAGAAATGGGGGTGATCCAGGGGTTGGGAGAAATGAGGGTGATCCAGGGGTTGGGAGAAATGGGGGTGGTCCATGGGTTGGGAGAAATGGGGGTGATCCAGGGGTTAGGAGAAATGAGGGTGATCCAGGGGTTGGGAAAAATGGGGGTGGTCCAGGGGTTGGGAGAAATGGGGGTGGTCCAGGGGTTGGCTTCCTGGAGTTTGAGATTATTGGGAGTCTTTTTTCAGGAGAGAACAATCTGGGGCTGAGGGCTTCAGCTGAAGATTTTGATGAAGCCATTAACAGACACAAAAGACAATTCAGTGCATCAATGCTGTCGAAATAACGGTGAGGCTCATGGCGCTCGCCGCTCGCCGCTGTTTATGCACAAATGCTACAGCAACTTCAGGCCAGGTGCAGATGCACGGTTAAACATGGAAATCAAAAGTCGCTGCCGGGTTGTACCGCTCCGCCATTAGCTTCGCGAAAATGGCATCTCGCCATCTGGCTCACCGGTGAGAGACATCTCGCCGTCCGGCTCACCGGTGAGAGACATCTTGCCGTCTGGCTCACCGGTGAGAGACATCTCGCCGTCCGGCTCACCGGTGAGAGACATCTTGCCGTCTGGCTCACCGGTGAGAGACATCTCGCCGTCCGGCTCACCGGTGAGAGACATCTTGCCGTCTGGCTCACCGGTGAGAGACATCTCGCCGTCCGGCTCACCGGTGAGAGACATCTCGCCGTCCGGCTCACCGGTGAGAGACATCTCGCCGTCCGGCTCACCGGTGAGAGACATCTCGCCGTCCGGCTCACCGGTGAGAGACATCTCGCCGTCCGGCTCACCGGTGAGAGACATCTCGCCGTCCGGCTCACCGGTGAGAGACATCTCGCCGTCCGGCTCACCGGTGAGAGGTATCAAGCATCGTGAAGTTGCTGTATTTGTGCGGTAGATACAAACTAAACTCGCCACAGAAAGTTAAGTCTTGTCCATTTCAGTCTAATTCAGCCACTCTAATTTACACTTCCTTCTCGATCCTTGCGCTGTTAATTTCCCAATCTTTCAATCTGATTGGTTAAGGAGATACCCTACTGCTTGTCCCGCTCACTCAGGTCCCAGATGCCCGGTTTCCCTCGCTGCGACGTTATCAGCTCACCCGTTCAGCAACTTGCCGCGTAAAAATTTAAAAGCCTAAACAGGCAAGGGCAAGTCGAATGAACGGCAGACACCACTCTTCTTCTTCTTAGGCAGTCCCTCGGAACCGAGGATGACTTGCTTCCACATTAAAAATGAGTTCTCAGGTGACTGATGAGTCCAATGCGGGACCTACAGTCTCTGTCACAGGTGGGGCAGACGGTGGTTCAAGGGGCAGGTGGGTGGGGTGCTTGGGTTGACGTGCACTCCTTGCGCTTGCTCCCGGCGAAGAGACTCGAGGTGTTCGGCGCCTTCCCGGATGCTTCTCCTCCACTTTGTGCGGTCTTGGGCCAGGGATTCCCAGGTGTCGGTGGGGATTTTGCATTTTTTCAAGGAGGCTTTGAAGCATTTCCTCTGCCCACCTGGGGCTCTCTTGCCGTGTCGGAGCTCCGAGTAGAGCGCTTGTTTTGGGAGTCTCGTATCGGGCATGCGGACAATGTGACCCGTCCATCGGAGCTGAGCGAGCGTGGTCAAAGCTTCGATGCTGGAGATGTTGGCCTGAGCGAGAACACTGACGTTGGTGCGCCTATCCTGCCAATGGATTTGCAGGATCTTGCGGAGGCAGCGTTGGTGGTACACCTCCAGTGCATTGAGGTGCCTGCTGTACATGGTCCATGTCTCTGAAGCATACAGGAGGACGACATTAGATGTCCGGCGACCGTAATTATGGCACAATGTGATCATGCACTTAATTTTACTTAAACCCTTATTTTCAACATTTGAAATTTCAATTACTGAGGAAAAAATGTCAAACAGCAATTTTAAAAAAGTATACTGAGCTATTTGTGGAATGGGGTGTCTGGATTGGACTAACAGAGTGTTAAGTTTACAAAGGCAAATCCCATTATAAATTTGTGCATAGCAATTTAAAATGGGCAAAATTTAACAAAAAATGTGTGACAACAGGAAGTCAAGATGCTCGGATGAAACAAATTATAGAAAGTTTCAGTGGCAGAAAATGAGTCAGCCAGAAGTAGAACGCTCCTGTATATATTATACAATAACACACCGTGCGTTACTGGGTATAACGCTCCTGTATATATTATACAATAACACACCGTGCGTTACTGGGTATAACGCTCCTGTATATATTATATAATAACACGCCGTGCGTTACTGGTACAATACTCCTGTATATATTATATAACACACCGTGCGTTACTGGGTATAACGCTCCTGTATATATTATAGAATAACACACCGTGCGTTACTGGGTATAACACTCCTGTATATATTATATAATAACACCGTGTGTTACTGGGTATAACACTCCTGTATATATTATATAATAACACCGTGTGTTACTGGGTATAACACTCCTGTATATATTATATAATAACACACCGTGCGTTACTGGGTATAACGCTCCTGTATATATTATATAATAACACGCCGTGTGTTACTGGGTATAACGCTCCTGTATATATTATATAATAACACGCCGTGCGTTACTGGGTACAACGATCCTGTATATATTATATAATAACACGCCGTGCGTCACTGGGTATAACGCTCCTGTATATATTATAGAATAACACACCGTGCGTTACTGGGTATAACACTCCTGTATATATTATATAATAACACCGTGTGTTACTGGGTATAACACTCCTGTATATATTATATAATAACACCGTGTGTTACTGGGTATAACACTCCTGTATATATTATATAATAAGACACCGTGTGTTACTGGGTATAACGCTCCTGTATATATTATATAATAACACACCGTGCGTTACTGGGTATAACGCTCCTGTATATATTATATAATAAGACACCGTGTGTTACTGGGTATAACGCTCCTGTATATATTATATAATAACACACCGTGCGTTACTGGGTATAACACTCCTGTATATATTATATAATAACACACCGTGTGTTACTGGGTATAATGCTCCTGTATATATTATATAACACACCGTGCGTTACTGGGTATAACGCTCCTGTATATATTATATAATAACACACCGTGTGTTACTGGGTATAATGCTCCTGTATATATTATATAATAACACGCCGTGCGTTACTGGGTATAACACTCCTGTATATATTATATAATAACACACCGTGTGTTACTGGGTATAACGCTCCTGTATATATTATATAATAACACACCGTGCGTTACCGGGTATAACACTCCTGTATATATTATATAATAACACCGTGCGTTACTGGGTATAACGCTCCTGTATATATTATATAATAACACCGTGCGTTACTGGGTATAACGCTCCTGTATATATTATATAATAACACACCGTGCGTTACTGGGTATAACGCTCCTGTATATATTATACAAATCACCGTGTGTTACTGGGTATAACGCTCCTGTATATATTATATAATAACACACCGTGCGTTACTGGGTATAACGCTCCTGTATATATTATATAATAACACGCCGTGCGTTACTGGGTATAACGCTCCTGTATATATTATATAATAACACAACGTGCGTTACTGGGTATAACGCTCCTGTATATATTATATAACACACCGTGCGTTGCTGGGTATAACGCTCCTGTATATATTATATAATAACACGCCGTGCGTTACTGGGTATAACGCTCCTGTATATATTATATAATAACACGCCGTGCGTTACTGGGTACAACGCTCCTGTATATATTATATAATAACACGCCGTGCGTTACCGGGTATAACGCTCCTGTATATATTATATAATAACACGCCGTGCGTTACCGGGTATAACGCTCCTGTATATATTATATAATAACACGCCGTGTGTTACCGGGTATAACGCTCCTGTATATATTATATAATAACACGCCGTGCGTTACCGGGTATAACGCTCCTGTATATATTATATAATAACACGCCGTGCGTTACCGGGTATAACGCTCCTGTATATATTATATAATAACACGCCGTGCGTTACCGGGTATAACGCTCCTGTATATATTATATAATAACACGCCGTGCGTTACCGGGTATAACGCTCCTGTATATATTATATAATAACACGCCGTGCGTTACCGGGTATAACGCTCCTGTATATATTATACAGTAACACGCCGTGCGTTACCGGGTATAACGCTCCTGTATATATTATATAACACACCGTGTGTTAGTGGGTATCACGCTCCTGTATATAACATACCGTGAGTTACTGGGTATAACGCTCCTGTATATATTATACAATAACACGCCGGGCGTTACTGGGTATAACGCTCCTGTATATATTATATAACACGCCGTGCGTTACTGGGTATAACGCTCCTGTATATATTATATAATAACACGCCGTGCGTTACTGGGTATAACGCTCCTGTATATATTATATAATAACACACCGTGCGTTACCGGGTATAACACTCCTGTATATATTATATAACACACCGTGCGTTACTGGGTATAATGCTCCTGTATATATTATACAATAACACACCGTGCGTTACTGGGTATAACACTCTTGTAAATATTATATAATAACAACCGTGCGTTACTGGGTATAACGCTCCTGTATATATTATATAATAACACGCCATGTGTTACTGGGTATAAGAACATAAGAACATAAGAACATAAGAAATAGGAGCAGGAGTAGGCCAATCGGCCCCTCGAGCCTGCTCCGCCATTCAATAAGATCATGGCTGATCTGATCCTAACCGCCAATGTACTATCTATCACAGAACCATCTCCTGCATCTAACAGAATTGCACACACGAAATAGGAGCAGAATCAGGCTACACAGTCCCTGGGCCCGCTCCACTACCCACAGGGCCATGACCGATCCGAACCTAGACTCATGTCCAAATTCCTGCCCGCTCCCCGTAACCCTTAATGCCCTTTACTTCTAGGAAACTGTCTATTTCTGTTTTAAATTTAATTAATGTTGTAGCTTCTACAGCTTTTTGTGGCAGCATATTCCATGGACCTACCACCCTCTGAGTGAAGTAGTTCCTCCTCATCTCAGTTTTGAAAGAGCAGCCCCTTATTCTAAGACTATGTCCCCTAGTTCTCGTCTCACCCGTCATCGGGAACATCCTCCCCGCATCCACCCGATCCAACCCCTTCACAATCTTATATGTTTCAATAAGATCGCCTCTCATTCTTCTGAACTCCAATGAGTAGAGTCCCAATCTACCCAACCTCTCCTCATATGACCACCCCCTCATCCCCGGGATTAACCGAGTGAACCTTTTTTGCACTGCCTCGAGAGCAAGGATGTCTTTCCTTAAGTAAGGACACCAAAACTGTATGCAGTATTCCAGGTGCGGTCTCACCAATACCTTGTACAACTGAAGCAATACCTCCCTATTTTTATATTCTATCCCCCTAGCAATGAAAGCCAACATTCCATTTGCCTTCTTAATCACTTGCTGCACCTGCATACTAACCTTTTGAGTTTCGTGCACCAGGACCCCCAGATCCCTTTGCACTTCAGTACTCTCCAGTTTCTTGCCATTAAGATAATAAATTGCTCTAGGATTTTTCCTGCCAAAGTGCATCACCTCACACTTTCCAGTGTTGTATTCCATCTGCCAAATCTCTGCCCACTTACTTAGCCTGTCTATGTCCCCTTGCAGGTTTTTTATGTCCTCCTCACTCACTACTTTCCCTCCCATCTTTGTATCATCTGCAAATTTTGATATATTACACTTGGTCCCTTCCTCCAAATCGTTAATATAGATTGTGAAGAGTTGGGGACCCAGCACTGACCCCTGTGGAACACCACTAGTTACTGATTGCCAGTCTGAGAATGAACCATTTATCCCAACTCTTTGCTTTCTGTTAGATAGCCAATCCTCTATCCATGCCAGAATATTACCCCCAATCCCGTGATTTTTTACCTTAAGCAATAATCTTTTGTGTGGCACCTTGTCAAATGCCTTTTGGAAGTCTAAATACACTACGTCCACTGGTTCCCCTTTATCCACTCGAAATGTTACTTCCTCAAAGAACTCCAGCAAATTTGTCAAACATGACTTCCCCTTCGTAAAACCATGCTGACTTTGTCCTATTAAATTATGATTATCCAAATGTCCTGTTACTGTTTCCTTAATAATGGACTCCAAAATTTTACCTACCACCTATAACGCTCCTGTATATATTATATAATAACACACCGTGCGTTACCGGGTATAACACTCCTGTATATATTATATAACACACCGTGCGTTACTGGGTATAATGCTCCTGTATATATTATATAACAACACACCGTGCGTTACTGGGTATAACGCTCCTGTATATATTATATAATAACACGCCGTGCGTTACTGGGTATAACACTCCTGTATATATTATATAATAACACGCCGTGCGTTACTGGGTATAACGCTCCTGTATATATTATACAATAACACGCCGTGCGTTACTGGGTATAACGCTCCTGTATATATTGTATAATAACACCCCGTGCGTTACTGGGTATAACGCTCCTGTATATATTATATAATAACACACGGTGTGTTACTGGGTATAACGCTCCTGTATATATTATATAATAACACACCGTGCGTCACTGGGTATAACGCTCCTGTATATATTATATAACACACCGTGAGTTACTGGGTATAACACTCCTGTATATATTATATAATAACACACCGTGCATTACTGGGTATAACACTCTTGTATATATTATATAATAACAACCGTGTGTTACTGGGTATAACGCTCCTGTATATATTATATAACAACACGCCGTGTGTTACTGGGTATAACGCTCCTGTATATATTATATAATAACACACCGTGCGTTACTAGGTATAACGCTCCTGTATATATTATATAATAACACACCGTGCGTTACTGGGTAAAACACTCTTGTATATATTATATAATAACAACCGTGTGTTACTGGGTATAACGCTCCTGTATATATTATATAATAACACACCGTGTGTTACTGGGTATAACACTCCTGTATATATTATATAATAACAACCGTGCGTTACTGGGTATAACGCTCCTGTATATATTATGTAATAAACCACCGTGCGTTACTGGGTATAACACGCCGTGCGTTACTGGGTATAACGCTCCTGTATATATTATATAACACGCCGTGCGTTACTGGGTATAACGCTCCTGTATATATTATATAACACACCGTGCGTTACTGGGTA
>CM059425.1:2304696-2461869 GCA_030390025.1 Squalus acanthias
CTCCCCTCTCCCCTCTCTCCCTCTCCCCCTCTCCCCCTCTCTCCCCCTCTCCCCTCTCCCCTCTCTCCCTCTAACAATCGTGTGATGGTTTGACTGACGAATCACAAAGTTCAGATGGTGTTTATCGGGGGATATGAGGGAACGTTATTGGGGGAAATAAGAGGGTTAAATTATGAGGTCAGGTTGCATAAACTTGGCTTGTATTCCCTTGTGTTTAGATGTTAGAGGGGTGATCTGATCAAGATGTTTAATATGTTAAAAGGATTTGATAGGGTGGTTATGGAGAAACTATTTCGTCTGGTGTGGGAATCCAGAACAAGGGGAAATAATCTTAAAATTAGAGCCAGGCCGTTCAGGGGTGATGACGAGAAGCACATCTTCACACAAAGGGTAGTGGAAATCTGGAACTCAAGCTGTGGATGCTGGGGGTCAATTGGAGCTTTCAAGACCGAGATTGACAGATTTTAGTTAGCTCAGGGTATCGAGGGTTATGGAGCTAAGGCAGACAAATGGAGTCGAGGTACAGATCAGCCATGATCTAATTGAATAGCGGAGCAGGCTCGAGTGGCTGAATGGTCTCCTCCTGTTCCTAATGCTCCTCTGTAGGAAACGCAGCAGCCAATTTGTGCACAGCAAGGTCCCACAAACAGCAATGTGATAATGACCAGATAATCTATTTAGTGATGTTGATTGAGGGATAAATATTGGCCCTAGGACACTGGGGAGAACTCCCCTGCTCTTCTTTGAATAATGCCGTGGAATCTTTTATGTCCACCTGAGAGAGCAGACGGGGCCTCGGTTTAATGGTTCATCTGAAAGACGGCACCTCCAACAGTGCAGCACTCCCTCAGTACTGTCCCTCCAACAGTGCAGCACTCCCTCAGTACTGTCCCTCCAACAGTGCAGCACTCCCTCAGTACTGTCCCTCCAACAGTGCAGCGCTCCCTCAGTACTGCCCCTCCGACAGTGCAGCGCTTCCTCAGTACTGCCCCTCCGACAGTGCAGCGCTCCCTCAGTACTGCCCCTCCGACAGTGCAGCGCTTCCTCAGTACTGCCCCTCCAACAGTGCAGCGCTCCCTCAGTACTGCCCCTCCGACAGTGCGGCGCTTCCTCAGTACTGCCCCTCCGACAGTGCAGCGCTCCCTCAGTACTGCCCCTCCGACAGTGCAGCGCTCCCTCAGTACTGCACTGGAGTGTCAGCCTAGATTATGTGCTCAAGTCTCTGGAGTGGGACTTGAACCCACGACCTCCTGATGCAGAGGTGGGAGTGCAGCCACTGAGCCACTGGCAGACTCTTAGAGCCAGTACAGTCATGATGGGCTGAATGGCCTTCTGTGCTGTAAATTGTTATAGCTATAATAAGTTACCAGGGAAGGATATTGAAGTGGATGGTACAAACTAACAATTAGACGCCTTTCTGAAGAGAGAAAGGGCTGAAAAATATAGAGAGAGGGTGGGTAGGTGGGGTTGGGGATATGGGGAGAAGGTGGGTAGGTGGGGTTGAAAGCGACTGCTTTGTTGGCCCTCCTGATCCTTTCCCTGTCCCACCCCACCAACTAAAGCGATATATTAACTGAATGGGTGCAGGACATTCTGCGAGGGGAAGGGGAACGGCCAGAAGTTGTGGTCTATGTTGGAACCAATGACATGGGTAGGAAAAGGGTTGAGGTCCTGCAGTCAGAGTTCCAGGATGTAGGAAAAAGATTAACGAGCAGGACCTCAAAGGTGGTAATCTCTGGATTACTCCTGGTGCCACTTGCTAGTGGGTATAGAAACAGGAAGATGGAGCAGGTGAATGCTTGGCTGGAGAAGTGTTGCAGGAGGGAGGGCTTCAGATTCCTGGGGCTTTGGGACCAGCTCTGGGGCAGAAGAGAACTGTTCAAGATGGATGGGTTGCACCTGAACTGGGACCAAGGAGCTGTTACATTGCTGGGTGTTTACTATAGACCCCCAGATAGTGAGAAGGAGATAGAGGAGCAAATCTGAAGGCAAATTTCAGAGAAATATAAAAATAATCGAGCAGTAATGTTGGGGACTTCACTTACCCTAATATACATGATGCGGAGATGCCGGTGTTGGACTGGGGTGGACGAATGTGAGAAGTCGCACAACACCAGGTTATAGTCCAACAGGTTTATTTGAAATCACAAGCTTTCGGAGCTGCTGCTCCTTCGCTTCACCTGACGAAGGGGCAGCGCTCCGAAAGCTTGTGATTTCAAATAAACCTGTTGGACTATAACCTGGTGTAGTGCGACTTCTCACTTTTACTCTAATATAGACTCGGGGGAAACAGAGTAAAGGCAAGGAGGGTGAAGAATTCCGAAAATGTGTACAGGAGAACTTCCTTAATCAGAATGTTTCTAGCCCAACGAGGAAGGAAGCAGTGCTGGACCTAGTTCTGGGGAATGAAGTGGGGCAAGGGAGTGTGTTCAGTGGGAGAACATCTGGGTAAGAGTGATCATAATATAATTCGGTTTAAGTAGTTATGGAAAGGGACAAAGAAAAATCAAAGGTGAAAATATCCAACTGGCAGAGAGCCAATATCAGTGATTTGCGAAGGGATCGAGCACAGGTGTACTGGAAACAAAGATTGGCCAGGAAAACAGTCAATGTGAAATGGCAGGCCTTCTAGGTAGAGATAGTTCGGGCATAGACCAAGCATATTCCCATTAGGAGGAGAGACGGGGCATCCAAAGTTTGAACTCCCTGGATGACAAAGGAAATCGAGGTTAAAATAAAACAGAAAAAGGAGGTTAACACAAATGTCAGGTGCAGAATACAGTCCAAAACCAGGTGAAATACAGAGAGTTGGGGGGAAATTGAAAAAGGAGAGAAGGGCAAAGAGAGAGTTTGAGAAAAGATTGATGGGTAACAGAAAAGGGAACCCAAAAATCTTTTAAAACACATAAAAAATAAAAAGATAGTTAAAGGAAGGGTGGGGCCAATTAGGAACAAAAAAGAGATCTTCTTGTGGAGGCAGAGGGCATGGCTGAGGCACTAAATGAGGTCTTTGCATCTGTCTTCACTAGAGAAGAGGATGAAGTTAATGTTGCAGTAGAGGAGGGGGGAGCAGAGATATCGGATAAGATAAAAGTAGATAGAAAGTAGGTGCTGAATAGGTTGGCATCACTCAAAGTTAGCTAGTCACCCGGTCCAGAGGGGATGCATCCTAGGTTGCTGAGGGAAGCTAGGGTGGAGAAAGCAGAAGCTCTGACCACAATCTTTCAAGCCTCCTTGGATATTGGAGTGGTGGCAGAGAACTGGAGGATTGCAAATGTTACACCCCTGTTCTAAAAGGGGAGAGAGATAAACCCGGCAACTACAGGCCAATCAGTCTAATGTCAGTAGTGGGAAAACTACTACAGACCATTGTCATGGACAAAATTAATTCTCACTAGGAGCAGCATGGGTTAATAAGGGACAGCTAGCATAGATTTGTTAAAGGGAAATCGTGTCTGACTAACCTGATTGAGTTCTTTGATGAATTAACAGAGAGGGGTGATGAAAGTACTATAGTAGGTGTTGGATATATGGACTTTCAAAAGGCATTTGATAACAGACTTATTCGGGAAATAGAAGCACATGGTATTGAAGGGACAGTGGTAACTTGGATATGTAATTGGCTAAGGGATTGGGAGCAGAGAGTATGCAGTGGTGTCTCCCAGGGGTCAGTATTAGGACCATTGGTTTCTTGGGGAAGAGCATAACTAGAGGCCATCAATATAAGATAGTCACCAAGAAATCCAGTTGGGAATTCAGAAGAAACTTCTTTACCCAGAGAGTGGTGAGAATGTGGAACTCACTACCACAGGGAGGGGTTGTGGTGAATAGTATAGATGCATTTAAGGGGAGGCTAGATAAGCGCATGAGGGAGAAGGGAATAGAGGGTTATGCTGATAGATTTAGATGAGGAAAGACGGGAGGAGGCTCGAGTGGAGCATAAACGCTGGCATGGACTGGTTGGGCCGAATGGCCTGTTTCTGTGCCGTATATCCTATGTAATATATAAATAACCTGGACATGGGTATAGGGAGTACAATTTAGAAGTTTGCGGATGATACAAAACTTGGCAACGTAATAAATAGTGAGGAGGATAGTAACTGGTGAAATGGGCAGGCACATGGCAGATGCAATTTAATGATTAGTGTGAAATGATGCACTTTGGGAGGAACACCATGGAGACCCAGTATAATCTCAATGGTATTTTGAGGGGGTGCAAGAGCAGAGGGACCTGGGGGTGCAGATTCACAAATCATTGAAGGTGGCAGGGCAAGTTGAGAAGGTGGTTAAGGAAGTGTATGGGATACTTGGATTTGTAAATAGGGGCATTAAATACAAGAACAAGGAAGTCATGCTAAACCTTTACAAATCACGGATTCGGCCTCAGCTGAAGTATTGTGTACAATTCTGGGCACCTCACTTTCACATGTCACACATGCCAAGGCCTTGGAGAGGGTGCAGAGGAGGTTTAGCAGGCTGGTACCAGGGATGAGGGACTTCAGTTATGTGGAGAGATTGGAGAAGTTGGGATTGTTCTCCTTAGAGCAGCGAAGGTTAAGGGGAGATTTAATGGAGGTGTTCAAAATCAGGAAGGGTTTTGATGGAGCGAATAGAGAGAAACTGTTTCCTCTGGCAAGTAGGTCGGTGCCCAGAGGTCACAGATTTAAAATAATTGGCAAAAGAAGTAGAGGGGAAATGAGAATTTTCTTCACACAGAGGGTTGTTATGATCTGGAAGGCATTGCCTTAAAGGGTGATGGAATCAGATTCCAGAGGAACTTTCAAAAGGCAATTGGACATGTACTTGAAGAGGACTAATTTACAGAACTATGGGGAGAAAGCTGGGAGTGGGACTAATTGGAGAGCTCTTGCAAGGAGCCAGCACAGGCAGGATGGGCCGAGTGGCCTCCTTCTGTGCTGTCAGATTCTGTGATTAACCTGTGACCTTTTCTTCTTTGAAGGAATCGATGACTATGAATTCTCGGAGAGGGGAGATCTGGGGAAACTCCAGAAACACAAGGAGCAGAAGCTGGTGCACCTGGGCCCGACTAACCCCCACCTCATTCTCATGGTGTTACCCCCACACCGGCTAGATGACCAACAGCAGAGCCACAGAAAGAAGCGCGCCCTGGACACTGCTTATTGCTTCAGGTAGGACACGCTCACACCTTCACTCGCTGCCAGAACCACCTGTCAACATTTATAGTGATTGGTTCGACCCCCACTCCAGGGACTTGAGCCCATAATCCAGGCCGACACTCCCAGTGCAGTGCAGTACTGAGGGAGTGCCGCACTGTCGGAGGGACAGTACTGAGGGAGAGCTGCACTGTCGGAGGGACAGTACTGAGGGAGAGCTGCACTGTTGGAGGGACAGTACTGAGGGAGTGCCGCACTGTCTGAGGGACAGTACTGAGGGAGTGCTGCACTGTCAGAGGGACAGTACTGAGGGAGAGCTGCACTGTCGGAGGGACAGTACTGAGGGAGAGCTGCACTGTTGGAGGGACAGTGCTGAGGGAGTGCTGCACTGTCAGAGGGGCAGTACTGAGGGAGTGCCGCACTGTTGGAGGGACAGTACTGAGGGAGTGCCGCACTGTTGGAGGGACAGTACTGAGGGAGAGCTGCACTGTCGGAGGGACAGTACTGAGGGAGAGCTGCACTGTCGGAGGGACAGTACTGAGGGAGCGCTGCACTGTCGGAGGGGCAGTACTGAGGGAGCGCTGCACTGTCGGAGGGGCAGTACTGAGGGAGTGCTGCACTGTCGGAGGGACAGTACTGAGGGAGCGCTGCACTGTCGGAGGGGCAGTACTGAGGGAGCGCTGCACTGTCGGAGGGACAGTACTGAGGGAGAGCTGCACTGTCGGAGGGGCAGTACTGAGGGAGCGCTGCACTGTCGGAGGGGCAGTACTGAGGGAGCGCTGCACTGTCGGAGGGGCAGTACTGAGGGAGTGCTGCACTGTCGGAGGGGCAGTACTGAGGGAGCGCTGCACTGTCGGAGGTGTCGTCTTTTGGATGAGACGTTAAAGCGAGTCCCTGTCTGCCCTCACAGGTGGATGTAAAAGATCCCACGGCACTTTTGTAAGAGCAGGGGAGTTCTCCCTGGTGTCCTGGCCAATATTTATCCCTCAATTAACATAATTAAAACAGATTATCTGGTCATTATCACATTGCTGTTTGTGGGAGCTTGCTGTGCGCAATTGGCTGCCATGTTTCCTACACCAGAACTGTGACCACACTTCAAAAATACTTCATTGGCTGTGAAGCGCTTTGGGACGTTGTGAGGGTGTGAAAGGCGCTATAGAAATGCAAGTTCGTTCTTTTAATAATTGGCCATATGCGCGAGGAGGCACCATGGTTTATGGGGCCAATAAAAAGTGTCGGGGGTTTAGGATACAGAAGGGCAGTGTCAGGGGTGGGTAACAGGGCCTGTAACCAGCAAGAACCAGCCAGCGTAAAAGAGCCAACGTGATCTCTTCCGAAGGCCAAGAAGTTGCTGCAGCTTGACTGCTGCACAGTGGGGCTCTCAGTAAATGGGTTCATGTCAATACGCAGACCTTGGGGGATAGAGTGGATCGGATCAGCATCACCTCTAGGCCTCGCTGGAGGGCATTACAAGGAGCGAGTGTGGGGCAGGGTCGAACCCACTCACCAGCGAGCCCACCTCACAACAGTGGAAGAATTCTGAAGAGACCTTCTGTAAACGACCGATCTCACGCGGGGCACAAGGGCTGGTGCGGGAAATGGAGGAATATCCTATTGGAGCAGTAGGGTCACTAATTGGACAGCTCTTTCAAAGAGCTAGCACTGGCACGATGGGCTGAATGGCCTCCTTCTGTGCTGTCCGATTCTATAGCCTCAGTCAGTTTCACACCCGAATCCAGCGGGAGGTGGCGGTGGAATGAAGGCAGGGTCCCTGACACTGAGGGAGGAGGTTCGGACAGGCCGTGCGATCGGGAGAGTCGGGGGGGGGGGGGGAGAAGCCCGGGGGTTGGGGAGGCCTAAACCTTCCTTGTGGGGCATTTCTGCTCCTCCGGGCCTCATAAAGTCAAAAAATAGTGAAACCATTTCCCTTGTTGGGCCTGACCTGGCTGCGGCTCCTCTTCCCGTTGGCTGGTCTGGTAGGATATCCTCAACGGCCTCCCCGCACAGGCCTCGGGCTAAAATAGCCGCCGGGCCTCGATGGCATCATCACAGCTCCAGCTGTTTAAAGAAGCACCCACTGGCTTCCGGCGGGTGCCCCTCAGGTTAAAATCAGGACTTGTGGGATGGGTGCAGGGCGTCAGTGGGTGAGGCCATGGGCAATTTTAATTGCCCGCCTGACCGCCCTGTTTCCACTATATCATAACTTGCATTTATATAGCGCTTTTAAGGTAGTTAAATGTTCTAAGGTGCTTCACAGGAGCGTCATCAAACAAAATTTGGAGGGATTAGAACACAAGGATGAGAATTTTAAAAATGAGGGTTAAATGGGTGTGCGGTTTACCCAGGGCACCCCAAACATAACCGGTCAGCCTGTGAAACTCTACCAAAGACACCCACCAATTAACATGGACACAAAATCCTACAAACTTGCTTCCCTCATTGTTTTTTTCATTTTTGTCAGGAATTACGAAGATAATTGTTGTGTGCGTCCGCTGTACATCGACTTCCGACAGGACCTCGGATGGAAATGGATCCACGAGCCCAAAGGATACTACGCAAATTTCTGCACTGGTCCCTGCCCATTTCTACGCAGCTCTGATACCCAGCACAGCACGGTAAGACATTGCGATCAGGGCCATGAGCGATGTTGTATATCTGTCAAACTCAGTCCTTCACACACACCCATTCTTTAATTTATTTTCACCATTGTTGATTCTTCCATTCACTGATAATTCTTCCATTCATTGATAATTCTTCCATTCATTGATAATTCTTCCATTCACTGATAATTCTTCCATTCATTGATAATTCTTCCATTCATTGATAATTCTTCCATTCACTGATAATTCTTCCATTCATTGATGTCCTCTGGGAGGTGAGTTGGATGTTGAACTAAGCAAAGTGTATTTGTGTTGGGTGAGTGGGATGTTGGGCTGGGAGAGATGGATATCGGGCTGGTTGAGTTGGACGGACAGTTGAATGGGCCGTATAGCCTTTCCTTGCTCTATTTCTTACTGTTTCTTTTCCATTGCAGGTGCTGGGACTGTATAACACGTTAAATCCAGAGGCCTCCGCGACCCCATGCTGTGCTCCTCAGGATCTCGAGCCTCTGACTATCCTGTACTATGTCGGCCGAACACCCAAGGTGGAACAGCTGTCCAACATGATTGTCAAGTCCTGTAAATGTAGTTGAGATTCCTCCCATCGTACATGTGTATGTGCGCACGAATTAAATGCGTGTATGTGTGTGAGGTACGTTTGTGTGTGTGTGCGAAGTACATGTGTGAGGTGCATGTCTGAGTTTATGTGTGCGAGGTATGTGCGTGTGTGTGCGAGGTACGTGTGTGTGTGAGGTACGTGTGTTTGTGTGCGAGGTGCGGGTGTGTGTGTGAGGAACATGAGTGTATGCATATGTGTGAAGAACAGGCCTTGAGACCCAATCAGCAGACTGAGCACGACCTACTGTTGGCACTCAGTGCGTGGTCGATAATCCCTAGCCTCACAGAACAGACTGGCAAGAGAAGAGTTACAAAGATTTACAAAAAAAGGAGGAAAAAAATTACAAAAAACCCCAAAATACAAAAAAAATCAAAGAACATGTAAAGTGCGGAGTGGAGCGGATTTAAACGTTGGTCCTACCAGAGACTATGTTGACGGTTCTGGGGGCTAACTGTCCTCCTTAAGGACCTATTGACTGTAAACACACAGAGCCCTAGCGGTGAGGATGAAGACAATTCACGTTATGAGAGACAAGGCCAGTGGATATGCAGAATTCTAAGCGAATTCAAATGACTTTAATTTGTAATATCTTTTTGCGCTGTGCGCAGTGTCGGGAACGGGAGGGGGTGGGGGGCAGTGGGGGAGTCATATTTTAAATCTCCTGAACAGAATCCTGGTTAGCAAACAGCCAGTGAAAGCTAATTTCCCTGCTGGTAGATTTTGAATGTATCACTGCACCCAGCTGTAGGAATGCTAGTGGTTTCATGAGCGGCCAGTGAGGCTTCGGCACTGAGCGAGATGGAAGTTATACTGACAAAAACTGCCACAACGCCATGCTGTCTCTGGGTTTCCAAGAATTCCAGTCTACTCCAGGCTCCATCATCAAGGACTCAAAATGTGCGAGAAGATAGAGGGTGACACACAGGTTGAAGGAGCTGCTCGCCAATGGTAGAACATTACCGTGAGATTATTCCCGACCTTGTTGGAACATTCTGTTTTAAAATGAACTTTACTTGCAGGAAAAAGTTGCCGTTGATCTTCCCCGAACACCGTCATCTTTGAATCACAACTTCAAGCACCTTCACTTCTCGTCAAGCATTTGATACAACACCTCGGGAATATCATTTTGGGTTTCTTATACAACTTGTGATTTGTAGAGTTGGTAAAAAGTGTCTGTAATTGCTAGATATACAAAGGGTATATACTGGAGTCGAAAGGCCCACAATAAACACATCAATGAGAAGGTGAGTAAAGACTCATAGAGACATTTACCCATGGAGTCCCTCCATCACTGATAGACACTTATGTATCTGTGATAGTTTCTATTGGTTAAAACTGTCAGTGTTAGACTCTGTGGAACTGTATTAATGGACTTGATGGTGTCTATGGGTCAGTATCTCTCAGTGATGGTGTCTAGGGTCAGTATCTCTCAGCGATGGTGTCTAGGGTCAGTATCTCTCAGTGATGGTGTCTATGGGTCAGTATCTCCCAGCGATGGCGTCAATGGGTTGGTATCCGTTGGTGACGGTGTCTATGGGTTGGTATCCATTGGTGACAGTATCTATGGGCTGGTATCCGTTGGTGACGGTGTCTATGGGTTGGTATCCGCTGGTGACGGTGGCTGTGGGTTGGTATCTGTTGGTGACGGTGTCTATGGGCTGGTATCCGTTGGTGACGGTGTCTATGGGCTGGTATCCGTTGGTGACGGTGTCTATGGGTTGGGCGTATAAATTAGCCAAAAAAAGCGCCAGAGCGGAAGATTGGGAACAGTTTAAGATAGAGCAAAGGAGGACAAAGGGCTTAATCAAGAGGGGCAAAATAGCTTACGAAAGCAAGCTGGCGGAAAATATAAAAACTAACTCCAAAAGCTTTTATAAGTATATCAAGAGGAAAAGACTGGTGAAAACCAAAGTTGGTCCATTGCAGTCAGATACGGGGGAATATATAACGGGAAATAAGGAAATGGCAGACCAACTAAATGCATACTTTGGGTCAGTCTTTACGAAGGAAGACACAAAAAACCTCCCTGGGATATCGGGAAAAATAGGGACATTGGCAAAGGAGGAACTGACGCAAATCAATATCTCTAAGGATATGGTGTTAAGGAAGCTAAAGGGATTGAAGGCGGACAAAACCCCAGGGCCTGATAACATGCATCCTAGGGTACTGAAGGAGGTGGCCCTAGAGATAGCGGATGCACTAAGTATGATTTTTCAGAATTCATTAGACTCGGGAACAGTGCCCATGGATTGGAGGGTAGCTAACGTTACCCCACTATTCAAAAAGGGGGGTAGGGAAAAAGCAGGTAATTACAGACCTGTAAGCCTTACATCAGTTGTGGGCAAAATGCTGGAGTCCATCATTAAGGATGAAATAGCGGAGCACTTAGCAAATGGGGACAGGATAGGACAGAGTCAACATGGATTTACAAAGGGTAAATCGTGCTTGACTAATCTATTGGAATTTTTTGAGGGAGTAACTGGTAAAATAGATGGGGGAGAGCCAGTAGATGTGGTGTACCTGGACTTCCAAAAGGCCTTCGACAAGGTCCCACATAAAAGATTAGCATGGAAAATTGAAGCTCATGGGATAAAGGGGAAAGTATTGACGTGGATAGAGAACTGGCTGTCAGATAGAAAACAGAGAGTTGGAATAAACGGCTCATTTTCTGAATGGCAGGCAGTAACAAGTGGGGTACCACAGGGATCTGTCCTGGGTCCCCAGCTGTTCACAATTTACATTAATGACCTGGATCAGGGAGTCGGATGCAGCATTTCCAAATTTGCAGACGACACTAAACTAGGAGGGGGGGTGGGCTCAGAGGAGGAGACCAGGAAGCTCCAGAGCGATTTGGACAGACTGGGTGATTGGGCGGATAAATGGCAGATGCACTATAATGTGGACAAGTGCGAAGTTATCCACCTTGGGTGCAGGAACGGGAGGGCAAATTATTATTTAAATGGCAATAAATTGGGAGAGGGGGAAGTACAGAGAGACCTGGGTGTTCTTGTACACCAGTCACTGAAGGCGAGCATGCAGGTGCAACAGGCGGTCAAGAAGGCAAACGGTATGCTGGCCTTCATAGCAAAAGGGTTGGAATACAGGAACAGGGATACCTTGCTGCAGCTGTACAGGGCACTGGTGAGACCACACCTCGAGTACTGTGTACAGTTTTGGTCGCCTCATCTGAGGAAAGATGTTCTTGCCATGGAGGGGGTGCAGCGGCGATTCACCAGGCTGATACCAGGAATGGCGGGATTGACCTATGAGGAGAGACTATGTAGTTTAGGAATGTACACACTGGAGTTTAGAAGATTGAGAGGGGACCTCATAGAAGTGTATAAAATTCTGACAGGTCTAGACAGACTAGATGCAGAAGGAATGTTTCCCTTGGCGGGTGAGAACAGAACTAGAGGACATAATTTAAGGATAAGGGCTAAACCATTTAGGACAGAAATGAGGGGGAATTTCTTCACTCAGAGGGTGGTGAACCTGTGGAACTCATTGCCACAGAGGGCAGTGTACGCCAGCTCATTAAATATATTTAAGAGGGAATTAGATATATTTCTACAGGCAAAAGGGGTTAAGGGTTACGGAGAGAAGGCGGGGACGGGATACTGAATTGGAGGATCAGCCATGATCTCATTAAATGGCGGAGCAGGCTCGAAGGGCCGGATGGCCTACTCCTGCTCCTATCTTCTATGTATCTATGTATCCGTTGGTGACGGTGTCAATGGGTTGGTATCCGTTGGTGACGGTGTCTATGGGTTGGTATCCATTGGTGACTGCGTCTATGGGTTGGTATCCGTTGGTGACGGTGTCTATGGGTTGGTATCCGTTGGTGATGGTGTCTATGGGTTGGTATCCGTTGGTGACGGTATCTATGGGTTGGTATCCGTTGGTGACGGTATCTATGGGTTGGTATCCGTTGGTGACGGTATCTATGGGTTGGTATCCATTGGTGACGGTGTCTATGGGTTGGTATCCGTTGGTGACGGTGTCTATGGGTTGGTATCCGTTGGTGACGGTGTCAATGGGTTGGTGTCTATCGGTGATGGTTTGGTAATATTTATGCTACCAAAAGGGAGCCTTGCCCACTGCAAGCGCATGTCAAAAGTGGAAGCGGCAGAAGTTCAGTTTTCTGAGCATTTAAAATAATGTCTGTGCAGCGCTGGCCTGAATTTCCCATATTAAACTTGGCAGAAAAGGACTGTGACTGGTCTGGAGTCACCTTGTCCTTGATGACCTGCTGTAATATTGCTCAGATAGAAAGGGCTACTGCTTCTCTCAGTCTTACATTGATGTTTGCACTGCGGTAAGTCTTCATTAAAGGGATATTCCAGGTATATTTAATTTATAATTCCCATTTTTTAATTTATAGACTGGACTTTTTAGCTCTCGCTGCATATCCCAAGCCCCAAGATCAACTCTCCACTCCCTAATCGCCTGAGATACCTGCTCAATGCTCCCTAATCTCCTCCTGAGATAGCAGCTCTCCACTTCACTTCCCTGCTCCCTAATCTCCTCCTGAGATACCTGCTTCCCCTCTCAAGGTCTCTGCTCGCTGGGTCTCTGCTTTCCTTTCTGCTCCCCTCCCCAGGACTCTCCTCCACTCCCTACCCCCCACCCTGGCCTCCGCTCCCCACCCCAAGTCACTGCTCCCATCAATCTGGACTGGTACTGGTGTGTGTCTCAGTGTCGGCTCCTGTACATGTACAGTACACAGCGGGTAAAAGGGAACGCTTCACTCCTGTCTGGTACTGTACGGCCCGTGTGTGTCTAATGTTGTACCTGAGTCTGAGCCAGCTGTCATGTACGAACAGGGCAAGCAAAGTTTGCCAGGAATTTCCTTGTGGGTTCTCGGATAGACAGGTAAACCCCGGTTAAACATGTAAACCAGGTTTTCTGCCGATCTTGTGCCGAAGATACACTGTTTGATTGGGAGGGCCCCGAGGAACAGTGTAATTGTGGCAGCACGTGGCTTGTATCGGGGGTGTGTACACCTCCCAGAAATCATCGCCCGGCTTCTTTACAGAACGGGTTGTGTGCCAGGGTTTCTGCGTAGCGTACTGAACCCAGTCCCGAGCAGCAACCAGTTTAAATGTCCTGTACTGCACTGACCTATTGCACAAACCAGATGAATGACCTGTGATGGCAGAAGCTTCCAACGTGATTCCTGATATTACCCAGAATTCGCTCTGATTTGGGAGGGTGCGGGTTGCAGGATAACAGAGACTGCTCGCGATCTAACACAGTTACCGTCATAGAACGAGAGGACTTACATTTAAATAGCGCCTTTTATGACCCCAAAACAACCAATGAAGTATCTTTGAAGTGTAGTCACTCTTGTAATGTAGGAAACGCAGCAGCCAATTTGCGCACAGCAAGATCCCACAAACAGCAGTGAGATAAATGATCAGATCATCTGGTTTAGTGATGTTGGTTGAGGGATAAATACGGCCCCGGGCCCCGGGAGAACTCCCCCGCTCCTCGAAATAGTGCAGTGGGATATTTTTCATCCACCTGAGATGGGGCCTCGGTTTAGCATCAAACCTGAGAAGCGGCACCTCCGACAGTGCGGTGCTCCCTCAGTACTGCCCCTCCGACAGTGCGGCGCTCCCTCAATACTGCCCCTCCGACAGTGCAGCGCTCCCTCAGTACTGCCCCTCCGACAGTGCTGCGCTCCCTCAGTACTGCCCCTCTGACAGTGCAGCGCTCCCTCAGTACTGCCCCTCTGACAGTGCAGCGCTCCCTCAGTACTGCCCCTCTGACAGTGCAGCACTCCCTCAGTCCTGCCCCTCCGACAGTGCAGCACTCCCTCGGTACTGCCCCTCCGACAGTGCAGCGCTCCCTCGGTACTGCCCCTCCGACAGTGCAGCGCTCCCTCGGTACTGCCCCTCCGACAGTGCAGCGCTCCCTCGGTACTGCCCCTCCGACAGTGCAGCGCTCCCTCAGTACTGCCCCTCCGACAGTGCAGCGCTCCTTCAGTACTGCCTCTCCGACAGTGCAGCGCTCCCTCAGTACTGCCCCTCCGACAGTGCAGCGCTCCCTCAGTACTGCCCCTCCTGACAGTGCAGCGCTCCCTCAGTACTGCCCCTCCGACAGTGCAGCGCTCCCTCAGTACTGCCCCTCTGACAGTGCAGCACTCCCTCAGTCCTGTCCCTCCGACAGTGCGGTGCTCCCTCAGTCCTGTCCCTCCGACAGTGCGGCACTCCCTCAGTACTGACCCTCCGACAGTGCAGCGCTCCCTCAGTACTGCCCCTCCGACAGTGCAGCACTCCCTCAGTACTGCCCCTCCGACAGTGCTGCGCTCCCTCAGTACTGCCCCTCCGACAGTGCAGCACTTCCTCAGTCCTGTCCCTCCGACAGTGCGGTGCTCCCTCAGTCCTGTCCCTCCGACAGTGCGGCGCTCCCTCAGTACTGCCCCTCCGACAGTGCAGCGCTCCCTCAGTACTGACCCTCCGACAGTGCAGCGCTCCCTCAGCACTGCCCCTCCGACAGTGCAGCACTCCCTCAGCACTGCCCCTCCGACAGTGCAGCACTCCCTCAGCACTGCCCCTCCGACAGTGCAGCACTCCCTCAGTACTGCCCCTCTGACAGTGCGGCACTCCCTCAGTACTGACCCTCCGACAGTGCAGCACACTTTACAAAAGTAAATGACTGGCTAATGTTTCACAAACCTGAAAGAATCCCATTGAGGGAAAGTGTTGATGGCCAGTAGCCTCACTGAGTGAGATACCCATCGAACGTCCCTGTATATATTAAAGGGCTGGTAGATTAAATTTGCAATGGTCCTCATATTATTATAATCTCTGGGTCAGATTGTAGAGCATCTGTGAAAGAAGTGAAGAGCCATGTTTCGGGTGCAAGGCGCAGTGTAACGAAACTGGCCGTCTGTAAAACCCCAATACTGGTATGTGTCGTCTCATTCAAAAAAAGATGGATTTATTGGTGCCTCATCACACCCTCGGGACACCAGTGTTGCACATCAGTGAATTACTTTGGAAGTGCAGTCACTGTTGTTCCGTAGACAAACATGACGGCCAAATCATGCACAGCAGGATCCCACAAACAGCAGCAAGGTGAATGACCACTTGAGTTGTTTTGTTTGAGGGAGGAATGCTGGCTGGGACACTTCCCCGGGAGAATTCCCGCTCTTCCACTTTCGCTGCGGGATCCTGAGCTGGAGACAGGGCCTCATTTTAATGTCTCATCTGAAAGACATCACCTCGAACAATGCCGCACTCTCTCGGACGTCGGCCTAGATTATGTGCTCAAGTCCTGGAGTGGGGCTTGAATCCACAACCACCTGATTCCGTGGGGACAGTACTACCAACTGAGCCAAGCAAGCGTGTTTTTTTTAAAAAGGAAATGCATTAAATTAATTCTAGAATTAAAAATACTGGGAGGGGTTTGGGTGAGGTATATTATTAGCAATTAACAGTGCCCAAGCGCAGGCAGCGGCAGGAGCGCACGTCAACCCAAGCACCCCACCCGCCCGCCCCTTCAACCACCGTCTGCCCCACTTGTGACAGAGACTGTAGGTCCCGCATTGGACTCATCAGTCACCTGAGAACTCATTTTTAATGTGGAAGCAAGTCATCTTCGGTTTCGAGGGACTGCCTAAGAAGAAGAATTCCCAATTACAAATAATGGCAAGTCAACCAAATACCTGTATTTGGTAAACCTGTCGAGGAACAAGGAGCTTTTTTAAAATTATTCATTCTCAGGATGTGGGCGTCGCTGGCAAGGCCAGCATTTATTGTCCTTGAGAAGGTGGCGGTGAGCCGCGTTCTTGAACCACTGCAGTCCGTGTGGTGAAGGTTCTCCCACAGTGCTGTTAGGTTCTCCCACAGTGCTGTTAGGGAGGGAGTTCCAGGATTTTGACCCAGCGACGATGAAGGATCGGCGATATATTTCCAAGTCAGGATGGTGTGTGACTTGGAGGGGAGCTTGGAGGTGGTGGCGTTCCCATGCACCTGCTGCCCTTGTCCTTCTAGGTGGAAGAGGTCGCGGGTTTGGGAGGTGCTGCCGAAGAAGCCTTGGCGAGTTGCTGCAGTGCAGCTGGTGCACACTGCAGCCACGGTGCGCCGGTGGTGGGTGTTTACGCCGGTGGTGGGTGTTTATGCCGGTGGTGGGTGTTTACGCCGGTGCCGGGTGTTTACGCCGGTGCCGGGTGTTTACGCCGGTGCCGGGTGTTTACGCCGGTGGTTGCGATGTCCTGATAACTTCTCACACGTTTAGCTTAGCTTCACTGCACGACAGCAAAATGAGCAGTATGGGTGAGAGATATTGGTGATGGTTTGGGTGTGGGGATGGGAGAGGGGATTTAACAATGGTGCATTTCTGTGGATGTTTAACTGTACTCGGTAAATGTACGTGTATAAATGGGAATAAAAGAACAAATCTGTACGGTTTATCAGAATTGACGACTGCTTCGCAGTGAATTGAGAAAGCTCGCCTCCTTTTAATCTGACTATTTGTGTGACAATGTAGGTCAGGGCTCCTGATTGGCCTACAGCCTGTCACTCTCAGGTGGGTGCAGTTCCGTGGAAGGTTGCACATCCTACCTGATAATTTATTTTTAGTATTTTTTTCCATTAATGAATAAACTTTTTTTTTAAAAAAAACAGGTTTGTTGTATGTGAACTAGCTGTGAATTAAATGTAACTTGGATTAATTTTCAACCTGTATTCTTTGGCTCACTTGATTTAAAAGGGACAATACGATTTACACTGAGACACTGCGTCATAGTCAGACTGAAGGCAAGTCGGAGAAGGGAACTTTTCACCAGAATGGGAGTTGAGCTGTGGAATAATTTAGCATGGAGGACACTGGGTCAAGGGATAATTAGATGTGTTGAGCAAGGCTTCACGAGAAAACAAACTTAGGTTTATAAAGCATCTTTCACGACCTCAGAACGTCCCAAAACGCTTTACAGCCAGTGATGTTCTTTTGGAGTGTGGTCACTGATGTAATGTAGGAAACACGGCAGCCAATTTGCGCACAGCAAGATCTCACAAACAGCAATGTGATAATGACCAGATAATCTGTTTTAGTGATGTTGTTTGAGGGATAAATATTGGCCCCAGGACACTGGGGAGAACTCCCCTGCTCTTCTTCAAAATAGTGGCTGTGGGATCTTTTACGTCCACCTGAGAGGGCAGACGGGGCCTCGGTTTAATGTCTCTTCCAAAAGACGGCATCTCCGACAGTGCAGCACTCCCACAGTACTGCCCCTCTGACAGTGCAGCGCTCCCACAGTACTGCCCCTCTGACAGTGCAGCGCTCCCTCAGTACTGCCCCTCTGACAGTGCAGCACTCCCTCAGTACTGCCCCTCCGACAGTGCAGCACTCCCTCAGTACTGCCCGTCCGACAGTGCGGCGCTCCCTCAGTACTGCCCCTCCGACAGTGCGGCGCTCCCTCAGTACTGCCCCTCCGACAGTGCAGCACTCCCTCAGTACCGCCCCTCCGACAGTGCGGCGCTCCCTCAGCACTGCCCCTCCGACAGTGCGGCGCTCCCTCAGTACTGCCCGTCCGACAGTGCGGCGCTCCCTCAGTACTGCCCCTCCGACAGTGCGGCGCTCCCTCAGTACTGCCCCTCCGACAGTGCAGCACTCCCTCAGTACTGCACTGGGATTGTCAGCCTAGATTTTTGTGCTCAAGTCTCTAGAGTGGGACTTGAATCCACGACCTTCTGACTCACCACTGAGCCATGGCTGATTTAGCTGCAATGCGAGCCATGCTGCACCGTGGACAGTGTCCCCCTCACTGTACCATGTGTTGAATGGGTGGGACTCGCAACAGTTCTTTGTAGAAACCGCGAATCTGCTGAGTTTGCCATCTGGCCTGTGCTGCAGCGACTGCTTCTCCCGGTTGCACTGATTAATGACAGGGCATCGCGGTTAAAGCAGGATCGGTTAGTCGCAATTTCAGAGGGTGAGGTGAGGTGGATGATGGACCGACACATTCTGTTACCCGTCAAATAGATAATTTTATCAATTCAAACAAGTTGGAAAAACAGCTGAAAAACAAAACGATCTTTTAAACAACACAGTGGGTTGAATGAGCTGCGAACTGTTGGATGGTATAAAAGAATCAGAATGCTGTACCCCGGTGTCAGGAAAAATAATAGAACTTGTATTTATATAATGCCTTATCCCATCTCTCATAAATATCTCAAAACATACAATGGACCATAATTTTCTGCAGCAGGGCAATGAACGAAGTCCGCCCTTAGACTTGCCCTTGCCTATTTAATTGCAATGATATTTTTACGCGGCAAGTTGCTGAACGGGTGAGCTGATAACGTCGCAGCGAGGGAAACCGGGCATCTGGGACCTGAGTGAGCGGGTCAAGCAGCAGGGTATCTCCTTAACCAATCAGATTGAAAGATTGGGAAATTAACAGCACAAGGATCGAGAAGGAAGTGTAAATTAGAGTGGCTGAACTCCATGTCAAATCAGGTACAGAAAGAGAACTAAAGAGAGGGAAAGAAAGATTGGATTGAGTGAGAGAGGAAAAAAGATCGAAAGGAAAATGTTTTCATTTTAAATTTGACATTTTTTAAATCTCCACCAATTAAAACCCGAAGGAATGAGACTCCATACTTGTAATTGTAAATTTTCAGGGTCAGAGAGGTTGATTGGCTGCAATTAACACTTATCACCTCATTAATAGGGCACGTAGACTGAAATGGACAAGACTTAACTTTCTGTGGCCAGTTTAGTTTGTATCTACCGCACAAATACAGCAACTTCACGATGCTTGATACCTCTCACCGGTGAGCCAGATGGCGAGATGTCTCTCACCAGTGAGCCAGACGGTGAGATGTCTCTCACCGGTGAGCCAGACGGTGAGATGTCTCACCGGTGAGATGTCTCACTGGTGAGCCAGACGGTAATGGCGGAGCGGTGCAACAGTGACTTTTGATTTCTGCACCTGGCCTGAAGTTGCTGTAGCATTTGTGCATCAATAATGGTGAGTGCCCTCTCTCTCTTCCTCTCCCTCACTCCCTGTTATGGCAATAACTGTTGTTTGTACCCCATCAATTTTTCTATTTTTTCCTACCTTACTAAAATGCTTGCTTTTCCGTTAGTTTCCAGTTCCGATGAAGAGTTGGACATGGAACGTTAACTCGTCCTTCCATTTTACAACAGCTGTTTGATCTGCTGTCTGCTTAAAGACGCTGGTTCAGATTTTGAGCATTTGCCCATTTTTCTTCTCTCTCTTTTAACAAATAAATGCTGTAAAGTCAATTCACAGGGTCACAGTGCCTCAGACAGGAGAAATCCAGTGATTGCATTGTACGGGGGTCACTGTGGTTCAATACGTTAGCCACTCGCCACATGCGGCTAATTGGGAATGCAGATGTGGCTAATTGGGAATCCAGATGTGGATAATTGGGAATGCAGATGTGGCGTATTGCATTTCTGATCAGTAAATAGAAAATGAGTAACAGACAGCCTGTGACCTCAATACAGATTCACATGGCTGATCTGTACCTCAACTCCATTTACCCGCCTTTGCTCCATATCCCTCGATACCCTTACCCAACAAAAATCCATCGATCTCAGTCTTGAAAGCTCCAGTTGACCCCCAGCATCCACAGCCTTTTGGGGGAGAGAGTTCCAGATTTCCACCACCCTTAGTGTGAAGAAGTGCTTCCTGACATCACCCCTGAACGGCCTGGCTCTAATTTTAAGATTGTTCTTAAATTCTTAAATTGTGGATTCCCGCACAAGAGGAAATCGTTTCTCTGCATCTACCCTATCGAATCCCCGAATTGTTTTAAACGCCTCTCGGGTGGATGTATAAGATCCCATGGTACCATTCACAGGACAGCGCAGTTCTGCAAGCTCTCCCTTCACCAACATCACCACAGATTATCTGCTCATGTCTCCCGTTGCTATCCTGTGCACCCGAGGAACTCGGAGACAATGATTACTTGACACAAAGCCCCACATCTGAAAACATTAATATTAATTTTAATACATCAGCTGTAGGTTTATTTCTGAAACATCTCGAGCATACAGAGCACCACACCCAGTGGCGTTTTACAGCAGAGTCCAGCCAACAGCCGCCCCTCTCTCAGATCTCTCCATGTAATAAAAAATTAAAGTCGAGAACCCGCCCAATTCCATTATTATATACAAATTGGTCACAGAGTAAAACATTCCAAAAATAATATTAGCAAAGAACCACAAACACCCGCATCAAAGTCACTCGCCACTGCCAGATTTGGGGCTGGGTTTATTATGCAGGAGTGACTGGGTTTCACTTGCCTGTGGTGTGATAACTCAGCACTGTGAAATGTTAGGGAGTAATTGGACCCATGGGGAAGGGGATTTTCTCAGTGTGTCTCCCTCAGCCATGTATTACCCATGTATTAAAATAGTCCGTCCTTTTAAGCACCGCCCCCTCACCCTCCGACTCAGCAGGTGAAAGTGTAAGTATCACCGTCAGTCCTACCCACCCTGAGAGTCCCACAAGAGTAACCTTAACCCCACACATCCCCCTCCATGGGGTAACGCCCCCTTCCATTCCTGGCGGTGACCTCTAGCATTGTTTCCCTTCTGAAGGAGTTTGTGCGGGAGGGGGAGCAGAGCTCCCCGTCACATGGGAGCGCTGTTGGGGAGCGGAGGGCCATTGAATGGGCGGAGACCTTGCTGAACTCCACAGAGCTGTGGAAGAGTCAGAGCAATGAGGCAAAATGTTCAGGAAGGATTTCACACGGCAGACAACACAGAAGGTGAGAATTTGTCATTTGTATCTGGGGACCATCAAACACATGTAGACGCCCAGAACACAGTGGTGCTCATACTTCCTGGAGACCCGCTCACCTCTATCTCCCATCCACCTGTGGCCCTCAGCAGACTCGTTGCTCTGTGTGGCTCTGGGCCTCCACACACACACCTCCACCGCCCAGAACAAGGGCAGCAGGCATATGGGAACACCACCACCTCCAAGTCCCCCAGCAAGTCACACACCATCCTGAGTGGGAAGTATATCGGCCGTTCCTTCATCGTCGTTAGGTCAGGTTTCCAGGATTGGGACCTAACAGCACTGTGGGAGTACCTTCACCACACGGGCTGCAGCAATCCAAGGTGGCGGTTCACCACCACCTTCTCAAGGGCAACTAGGGATGGGCCATAAATGCTGGGCATTGCCAGCGATGCCCACATCCCAGGAATGAATAATAAAAAAGCATGAGCTGCTCAACTGTAGCACACTGGGATTCAGTGCTGTTCCATCTCCTTATCTTGTTTCCAACAACAGAAAGCAAGGACAAGGAATGTGAGATGGGTCTGTCCCAGACTCCCCACAGTGAACAAGAAGCACCATTAAGTAGAAGTGTTGGTCCCCTAGTAAACAGCTTAGGCGGCACCGCGCGGCTGATGTATTGATTGTAACTGAGTGCTCAGTGTGTGTGGGCTCGCAGGAACAGACCCACGTCGCCTGCGTTGTGTTGCACCTCTGCTCGAGCTGGACACTGCTTCATGAGGAGCCCTCACACTGAGCTAATACCCACACTTGTCTGCAGCGCTCCTTCAGGAGATTACAATCCCATGTCTCGGCTGCAAGGGTTGAGGAGCTGGCACCGAGGACTGTGCGTGTTGGCCGATCCCCTCTCAGAAGGCGCAGTGCATGGAGCACCCACGACGACAATCCATGCTGTGAACAACAAGATCACACCATCTGCTATGCGAGGACTGACCTCCTCATTTGGCATGGGGCGGGTCAGTGGGCACTCTGCCACTTGGAGCAGAATGGTCCGTTGTCAGCGCTGCCCTTCCTCTGATGGGGAATCGATGACTTGCTCCTTGCTGTTTATCTCATGGTGAATGGGGGCTGTGGGAATATTCCTCGGGAACAGTTATGGTGGAAGTTGCCAATGGTCTATTGGTCCAGGGTCCATGAGATTCTGCTCCTGCTCCCTTCCGTCAGTTCCCTCAGAAGCTGCCAGTCGTTCAATTCTTAGCCCATCTCCAGTGGTAAAATTCAGTTTGGTGGGCGTGGCAGGATTAAGTGATTCAGGGAGGGAACAGTATTGAAGACAGATCTCTGATGTGGATTCCTCGATCCCTCTGTACCAGTGAATTCAGCGAGTCTGGTCTGTGGGGATCAGTGGAGCCGGCCTGTGGGGATTCAGGGAATCCGGTCTGTGAGGATCAGTGGAACCGGCCTGTGGGGATTCAGGGAATCCGGTCTGTGGGGATTCAGGGAATCCGGTCTGTGAGGATCAGCGAGTCCGGCCTGTTGGGATTCAGTGGGGCCGGCCTGTGGGGATCAGCTGGTCCATTCACTCCCATTTCCTGCTGGGTTTCTCGGTGCGAGGGTTCGCCTGCTGCTGCTGCTGGGCTGAGCTGCGAAGACACAAACAGAAAATCACCTTGAACAAATCAAAAAAAAACCTTTGCCAATGTGAATTGCATAATTCTGATGGGGAAACCTGGCACTCTGTGAGTTTGTATTTTGTTAATGGGATGTGGGCATCGCTGGCAAAGCCAGCATTTATTGCCCATGCCTAGTTGCCCTTGAGAAGGTGGTGGTGAGCCGCCTTCTTGAACGGCTGCAGTCCGTGTGGTGAAGTAGTATATTTCTTTGTAGCGGTTTGGTACAACGGCGTGACTCGCTAGGCCATTTCAGGGGGCAGTTAAGAGTCAACCACATTGTGGGTCTGGAGTCACATATAGGCCAGACCAGGTGAGGACGGCAGATTTCCTTCCCTAAAGGACATTAGTGAACCAGACGGGGTTTTACGACAATCCGGTAGTTTCATGGTCACCATTAATGACGCTAGCATTTTATTCCAGATTTATTGAGTTAATTCCCCAGCTGCCGTGGTGGAAGTTTGTATTCATGTCTCCAGATCATTAGTAGGCCTCTGGATTACTAGTCCAGTAACGTAACCACTATGCTACCGTTCCCTTGCAGGTCCGACATTCTGGAAGGGAGCGGGTGGCGAGGAGCAGCTCCACAGGGAGGAGAGGCATCCTCACCTCCCTCACACAGAGCTGCCACGTGCTGGGGCAGAGGCATCTCTGTGGAGGTTTGGAGCAGATTGATTACCGGTGCTGATCAAGTGCAGAGGAGGAGGTAGTGTCAGCCATGACTCAGTGGCAGCAACCTCGCCTCTGAGTCAGAAGGTCATAGGTTCAAGTCCCACTCCTGAGACTTGAGCACAAAAATCTAGACTGACACTCCAGTGTAGTACTGAGGGAGCGCCGCACTGTCGGAGGGGCAGTACTGAGGGAGCGCCGCACTGTCGGTGGGTCAGTACTGAGGGAGTGCCGCACTGTCGGTGGGTCAGTACTGAGGGAGCGCCGCACTGTCGGTGGGTCAGTACTGAGGGAGCACCGCACTGTCGGGGGGGCAGTACTGAGGGAGCACCGCACTGTCGGAGGGGCAGTACTGAGGGAGCGCCGCACTGTCGGAGGGGCAGTACTGAGGGAGCGCTGCACTGTCGGAGGGGCAGTACTGAGGGAGCGCTGCCCTGTCGGAGGGGCAGTACTGAGGGAGCGCCGCACTGTCGGAGGGGCAGTACTGAGGGAGCGCCGCACTGTCGGTGGGTCAGTACTGAGGGAGCGCCGCACTGTCGGTGGGTCAGTACTGAGGGAGCGCTGCACTGTCAGAGGGGCAGTACTGAGGGAGCGCTGCACTGTCAGAGGGGCAGTACTGAGGGAGCGCCGCACTGTCGGTGGGTCAGTACTGAGGGAGCGCCGCACTGTCGGAGGGGCAGTACTGAGGGAGCACCGCACTGTCGGGGGGGCAGTACTGAGGGAGCGCTGCCCTGTCGGAGGGGCAGTACTGAGGGAGCGCCGCACTGTCGGAGGGGCAGTACTGAGGGGGCGCCGCACTGTCGGAGGGGCGGTACTGAGGGAGCGCCGCACTGTCGGAGGGGCAGTACTGAGGGAGCGCCGCACTGTCGGAGGGGCAGTACTGAGGGAGCGCTGCACTGTCGGGGGGCAGTACTGAGGGAGCGCTGCACTGTCGGGGGGGCAGTACTGAGGGAGTGCTGCACTGTCGGAGGGGCAGTACTGAGGGAGCGCTGCACTGTCGGGGGGGGCAGTACTGAGGGAGTGCTGCACTGTCGGAGGGGCAGTACTGAGGGAGCGCTGCACTGTCGGGGGGGCAGTACTGAGGGAGTGCTGCACTGTCGGAGGGGCAGTACTGAGGGAGTGCTGCACTGTCGGAGGGGGCAGTACTGAGGGAGCGCTGCACTGTCGGGGGGCAGTACTGAGGGAGTGCTGCACTGTCGGAGGGACAGTACTGAGGGAGTGCTGCACTGAGGCGAGTGTCTCACCTCCTGACTCCCCAAAGCTTTCTACCATCTACAAGGCACAAGTAAGGAGTGTGATGGAATACTCTCCACTTGCCTGGATGAGTGCAGCTCCAACAACACTCAAGAAGCTCGACACCATCCAGGCCAAAGCAGCCCGTTTGATTGGCACCCCATCCACCACCTTAAACATTCACTCCCTCCACCACCGGCGCACTGTGGCTGTAGTGTGTACCATCTACAAGATGCACTGCAGCAACTCGCCAAGGCTTCTTCGGCAGCACCTCCCAAACCCGCGACCTCTTCCACCTAGAAGGACAAGGGCAGCAGGCGCATGGGAACACCACCAGCTCCAAGTTCCCCTCCAAGTCACACACCATCCTGACTTAGAAATATATTGCTGATCCTTCGCTGGGTCAAAATCCTGGAACTCCCTCCCTAACAGCACTGTGGGAGCACCTTCACCACACGGACTGCAGCGGTTCAAGAAGGCGGCTCACCACCACCTTCTCAAGGACAATTAGGGATGGGCAATAAATGCCGGCCTTGCCAGCGACGCCCAGATCCCGACAAAAAAGGAAATTGCACAGTGCTGGCGTTCGATGAAGCCTCTCCATCAGATACACTGAGCTACCTTTTCTCCAGTCGGTGCTGATGGTATTTCTGGATTTTATATATCGTTTTGCTTTTATTTGCGAGCTATTCTGGGAATTGCTCGTCTTTGCAGAGCTCATCAAACACTCGCTGCTCGCTGCCATATTACCAGCTGCTGAATGGAAACTACTTGCAATCCTCCAGGACTTTCACCTCTCAGCTTAATGAGCAGTGAAAAATACCCTTAATAAAGCCTTGTGGCAGTGAGTGTAGCTGTCTTGCACCGAGCGGCATTTACAATCAGACACCTGATCTCAGCAGACCCTTTAACAGCTGCTCCACAGTCATCTGATACCCAGGCTCCCGCATCCGGGCACGGAGCCAGCAACTCATTCAATATCCAAGAAATTCCTGACATGGCACAGGGAGACATGCAACATTGAGCGAGAGAGAGTAAGAGAAAGAGAGAGGGTTCCCCTTTTAACCCCTGTCCACGGCCCATATGGGTGGGAAAAGCACAGCAGCAAGAGCTTCTCTTTGGCAGAGAGGCAGAGATCACTGTTTATAAAGCTGACCAAGGGAGTGATACCAAGGTCGGCACCAGTATATGCAACATCGAGGGTCTCTCACAGATAACCACTTAACTCTGATCGAGAGATTCCAGCTACATCCCACCCTCACCAGGTCTGTGTTATGGCTGGACACTCACTGTCCTTATTATTTATTTTATTCGTTCCTGGGATGTGGGCGTCGCTGGCAAGGCCGGCATTTATTGCCCATCCCTAATTGCCCTTGAGAAGGTGGTGGTGAGCCGCTTTCTTGAACCGCTGCAGTCCGTGTGGTGAAGGTGCTCCCACAGTGCTGTTATGGAGGGAGTTTCAGGATTTTGACCCAGCGACGATGAAGGAACGGCGATATATTTCCAAGTCAGGATGGTGTGTGACTTGGAGGGGAACTTGGAGGTAGTGGTGTTCCCATGCGCCTGCTGCCCTTGTCCTTCTAGGTGGAAGAGGTCGCGGGTTTGGGAGGTGCTGCCGAAGAAGCCTTGGCGAGTTGCTGCAGTGCATCTTGTAGATGGTACACATTGTTACAGGCCCCTGACTGCCCTTACCCTGTGTTACAGGCCCCTGACTGTCCATACCCTGTGTTACAGGCACCTGACTGCCCTTACCCTGTGTTACAGGCCCCTGACTGTCCATACCCTGTGTTACAGGCCCCTGACTGCCCTTACCCTGTGTTACAGGCCCCTGACTGCCCTTACCCTCTGTTACAGGCCCCTGACTGGCTTTACCCTGTGTTACAGGCCCCTGACTGCCCTTACCCTCTGTTACAGGCCCCTGACTGGCTTTACCCTGTGTTACAGGCCCCTGACTGGCTTTACCCTGTGTTACAGGCCCCTGACTGCCCTTACCCTGTGTTACAGGCCCCTGACTGGCTTTACCCTGTGTTACAGGCCCTTGACTGCCCTTACCCTCTGTTACAGGCTCCTGACTGCCTTTACCCTCTGTTACAGGCCCCTGACTGCCCTTACCCTCTGTTACAGGCTCCTGACTGCCTTTACCCTCTGTTACAGGCCCCTGACTGCCCTTACCCTGTGTTACAGGCCCCTGACTGCCCTTACCCTGTGTTACAGGCTCCTGACTGCCCTTACCCTGTGTTACAGGCTCCTGACTGCCCTTACCCTGTGTTACAGGCTCCTGACTGCCCTTACCCTGTGTTACAGGCTCCTGACTGCCCTTACCCTGTGTTACAGGCCCCTGACTGTCCATACCCTGTGTTACAGGCTCCTGACTGCCCTTACCCTGTGTTACAGGCTTCTGACTGCCCTTACCCTGTGTTACAGGCTCCTGACTGCCCTTACCCTGTGTTACAGGCTCCTGACTGCCCTTACCCTGTGTTACAGGCTCCTGACTGCCCTTACCCTGTGTTACAGGCTCCTGACTGCCCTTACCCTGTGTTACAGGCTCCTGACTGCCCTTACCCTGTGTTACAGGCCCCTGACTGTCCATACCCTGTGTTACAGGCTCCTGACTGCCCTTACCCTGTGTTACAGGCCCCTGACTGTCCATACCCTGTGTTACAGGCCCCTGACTGTCCATACCCTGTGTTACAGGCCCCTGACTGTCCATACCCTGTGTTACAGGCCCCTGACTGTCCATACCCTGTGTTACAGGCTCCTGACTGCCCTTACCCTGTGTTACAGGCCCCTGACTGTCCATACCCTGTGTTACAGGCTCCTGACTGCCCTTACCCTGTGTTACAGGCCCCTGACTGGCTTTACCCTGTGTTACAGGCCCCTGACTGCCCTTACCCTGTGTTACAGGCTCCTGACTGCCCTTACCCTGTGTTACAGGCTCCTGACTGCCCTTACCCTGTGTTACAGGCTCCTGACTGGCTTTACCCTGTGTTACAGGCCCCTCACTAATGCAAGCTCATGATCATGGTGAATTCCTGTGTACACCGAGACACCCACCAGTCTTAAACCACCTGTCACAGTAACAGTGTCACTCAATACTTCAAGTACACAATGGAACAGGTTCTCTGGGCCCCTCAATTCAGGCAGCCGGTCGATGGCGAGTTGTGACTTTTCCACAATCCATTTCAACTCTGCAGGGGGCTGGACGACCAGAAGTAAAAGTTCCAGAGAAGGGGGAACCCCATGAAACTCCCTCCCAGCTCTTGAAAGCAATTCAGCAAAAACCCCAGGATCTCAAATGAACACTAAAGTCTGCGCGGTCGAACCCTGACCAGCCACATTCCTTTGTGTCATTCACAGGATCCTATCATATTTCACAGAGTTTCTGACAGCCTAAGTCTGGATTTATAACCTTCTGCATTGTCCTTAACCCTAGCTTATTCATTTAATCATGTTTTCAAGAAGGAATTAATGACACATGACCTACTTCTGGTTTTACTAGCAATCTGTTACACATGTCTGCTACTCTGTCCGGGCAAACATTAGGGCTGCCAACAATGTTCCCTGTAATTTTGTTTTGGGTCGTGCGGCCCATTCAGAATTCCACGCATGCGCGGTTTTTCTATTTGAAAGCTGGCTCACTGGCTGCGCAGGATCTGCAGAGCGCCGTGCGGCCGGGCAGCTTAAAGGGAACATTGGTCGCCAACCTCCAGGATTGTCCTGGAGTCTCCAGGAATTGAAGATTAATCTCCAGGACACTGCCAGGAGCAACCCTGGAGAGAAGTCATAGGGGCATTCAAAAAATTGTGTTTTTTAGGGTGCATCCGAGGTTACTGAGGGAAGTAAGGGTGGAAATTGCGAAGGCTCTGGCCACAATGATCCAATCCTCCTTAAGTGTGGGGGTGGTGCCAGAGGACTGGAGGATTGCAAATGTTACATCCTGTTCAAAAAAGGGGAGAGGGATAAACCCGGCAACTACAGGCCAGTCAGCCTGACGTCGGTGGTGGGGAAACTTTCAGAGTCAATGATCCGAGACAAAATTAATTGGCACTTGGAAACATATGAGTTAATAAATGAAAATCAGCACGGATTTGTTAAAGGAAAATCGTGCTTGACTACCTTGATTGGGTTCTTTGATGAAGTAGCGGAGAGGGATATTGTGTATATGGACTTTTAAAAGGCGAACCGCACAATAGACTTGTTGGCAAAATTAAATCCCATGAGATCAAAGGGACAGTGGCAGCACGGACACAAAATTAGCTCAGGGACAGAAAGCAGAGAGTAGTGGTGAGCGGTTGTTTTTCAGACTGGAGGGAAGTATACAGTGGTGTCCCCCAGGGGTCGGTATTAGGACCACTGCTCTTCGATATATAATAATGACCTGGACTTGGGTACAAAGGGCATAATTTCAAAGTTTGCAGATGACACGAAACTCGGAAATGTAGTAAACAGTGAGGAGGATAGTAACAGACTTCAGGAGGACACAGTGGTGAAATGGGCAGACACATGGCAGATGAAATTTAACACAGAGAAGTGTGAAGTGATGCAATTTGGTAGGAAGAATGAGGCGAGCCAATATGAACTAAATGGTACAATTTTAAAGGGGGTGTCGGAACAGAAATATTTGAAGGTGGCAGGACAAATTGAGAAGGCTCCTCAGATAATGAAGCAGTCCATGCCCGCATGCAACAAGACCTGGACGACGTTCAGGCTTGGGCTGATAAGTGGCAGGTAACATTCGCGCCACAGAAGTGCCAGGCAATGACTATCTCCAACAAGCGAGAGTCTAACCACCGCCCCTTGACATTCAATGGCATTACCATTGGCGAATCCCCCACCATCAACATCCTGGGGGGGTCACCATTGACCAGAAACTTAACTGGACCAGCCACATAAATACTGTGGCAAGAGCAGGTCAGAGGCTGGGTATTCTGCGGCGAGTGTCTCACCTCCTGACTCCCCAAAGCCTTTCAACCATCTACAAGGCACAAGTAAGGAGTGTGATGGAATATTCTCCACTTGCCTGGATGAGTGCAGCTCCAACAACGATCAAGAAGCTCGTCACCATACAGGACAAAGCAGCCCGCTTGATTGGCACCCCATCTACCACCTTAAACATTCACTCCCTCCACCACCGGCGTACCGTGGCTGCAGTGTGTACTATCTACAAGATGCACTGCAACAACTCGCCAAGGCTTCTTCGGCAGCACCTCCCAAACCCGCAACCTCTACCACCTAGAAGGACAAGGGCAGCAGGTGCATGGGAACACCATCACCTGCAAGCTCCCCTCCAAGTCACACACCATCCTGACTTAGAAGTATATCGCCGTTCCTTCATCGTCGCTGGGTCAAAATCCTGGAACTCCCTCCCTAACAGCACTGTGGGAGCACCTTCACCACACGGACTGCAGCGGTTCAAGAAGGCGGCTCACCACCACCTTCTCAAGGGCAATTCGGGATGGGCAATAAATGCTGGCCTTGCCAGCGACGCCCACATCCCATAAAAACGAATAAAAAAAAGTGTACAAAAACAAGGAAGATATACTAAACCTTTATAAAACACTGGTTAGGCCCCAGCTAGAGCATTGTGTCCAATTCTGGGCACCACACTTTAGGAAGGATGTCAAAGTCTTAGAGGGTGCAGATGAGATTTACTAGCATGGTACCAGGGGGGATGAGGGACTTCAGTTACGTGGAGAGACTGGAGAAGCTGGGGTTGTTCTCCTTAGAGCAGAGAAGGTTAAGAGGAGATTTGATAGAGGTGTTCAAAATCATGAAGAGTTTTGATAAGAGTAAATAAGGAGAAACTGTTTCCAGTGGCAGAAGGGTCGGTAACCAGAGGGCACAGATTTAAGGTAATTGGCAAAAGAACCAGAGGTGAGATGAGGAGTTTACGCAGCGAGTTGTTGTGATCTGGAATGTACTGCCTGAAAGGGTGGAAGTAGATTCAACAGCAACTTTCAAAAGGCAATTGGATAAATACCTGAAGGGGGAAATATGCCGAGCTATGGGAAAAGAGCAGGGGAGTGGGACTAATTGGAGAGCTCTTTCTAATTGCCGGCACAGGCATGATGGGCCGAATAGCCTCCTCCTGTGCAGAATCATTCTATGATTTTTATTTTCTTTGAATATTTTCATTTATTAGTTGTAAAAATATTGGAGATGGGGAAATAAAAGTCTGTTCCCTTTGGAATAGGCCGTGGGACGGCAGTGTTCCCGGAGCATGGACCAATGGCGGGAGTGGTGGGGCGAGGCGGTTTGAGGTCATGCAGAGAAGGTTGAGAGGAGATTTGATAGAGATGTTCAAAATCATGAGGGGTCAGGACAGAGTAGATAGAGAGAAACTGTTCCCATTGGCAGAAGGGTCGAGAACCAGAGGACACAAATTTAAGGCGATTGGCAAAAGAACCAAAGGCGACATGAGGAAAAACTTTTTTACGCAGCGAGTGGTTAGGATCTGGAATGCGCTGCCTGAAAGGGTGGTGGAGGCAGATTCAATCGGGGCTTTCAAAAGGGAGTTGGATAAGTACCTGAGGGAAAAACATTTGCAGGGCTATGGGGAAAGGGCGGGAGAGTGGGACGAGCTGAAGTGCTCTTGCTGAGAGCCGGCATGGGCTCGACGGGCCGAATGGCCTCCTCCTGTCCTGTAACCATTCTATAATTCTATGAAACCTCCAGGAATACACCCAACCAGAGTTGGCAACCGGAGCAAACATTCTCCTTCTCTCTGGTCTGCATTGAATTTTCCCAGTTCTTTTTTTCCTTCCGCGCTGCTAATCCCACGGCCCCAGTTTAAGTTAAATAATCCGTTTTACAGCTGCACAGTGTGTGCTTTTTATTCATTTTAAAATCTGAATGATGTCCCTCCTCTCATCCTTTACCTCTTTTGAAAAGGAGTTTTGTTCTGCACTTTCTTGCCCAATGAAAATCTGGTGTCAGTAAAAGTCACCATGAAGCTATTGGATTGTCATAAAAAATCGAACTGGTTCACTGCTGTCCTTTCAGGAAGGAAACCTGCCACATCCTACCATCTGCAGGACAATCTGAGGGGGGAGGGTGAACAGCCAGAGGTCATTGTCCATATCGGTACCAACGACATAGGTAGAAAGAGGGATGAGATCCTGCAGGCAGAGTTTAGGGAGCTAGGAAAGAGATTAAAAAGCAGGGCCTCAAAGGTAGTAATCTCCGGATTATTCCCGGTGCCACGAGCTAGTGAGAACAGAAATAGGAGGATAGAGCAGATGAATGCGTGGCTGGAGAGATGGTGCAGGAGGGAGGGCTTTAGATTCCTGGGGCATTGGGACCGTTTCTGGGGGAGGTGGGACCTGTACAGGCCGGACGGGTTACACCTCAACAGGGCCGGGACCAATATCCTCGCGGGGGGGGGGGTGGGGGGGGGTTGCTAGTGCTGTTGGGGAGGGTCTAAACTAGCTTGGCAGGGGGGTGGGAACCTGAGAGTGGATTCAGAAGGGAGAAAAGCAAAGCTGGAAATGGAAGGCAGAAAATTAGTAAGTGAGTTTTGAAGGCAGAGGAAACAAAGGCTAGAAAATAGACAACAAGGGAGTTTGGCAGCTAAATGGTATATACTTCAACGCAAGGAGTCTGGGGAATAAAGCAGATGAGCTGAGGGCACAGATAGACACGTGGGAGTATGATATTATAGCTATTACTGAGACATGGCTGAAAGAAGGGCAGGAATGGCAGCTCAACATTCCTGGTTACAGGGTTTTCAGACGATATAGAGAGGGGGATAAAAAAGGAGGGGGTCGCATTATTGATTAAAGAATCAATTACAGCTGTGAGGAGGGAGGATATCTTAGAAGGATCATCAAATGAGGCCATATGGGTTGAACAGAAAAACAAAAAAGGGACAATCACACTGCTGGGAGTGTACTATAGACCCCCAAACAGTCAGAGGGAGATAGAAGAGCAAATATGTAGGCACATTTCTGAGACGTGCAAAAATAAGGCAGTAATAGTAGGGGATTTCAACTTCCCTAATATTAACTGGGATAAAATTAGTGTGAAAGGTATAGAGGGAGCAGAATTCTTAAAATGCATTCAGGAGAACTTTTTTAGCCAGTACATAGCAAGCCCAACAAGAGAGGGGCGGTTCTAGACCTAGTTTTAGGGAATGAAGCTGGGCAGGTGGAAAGGGTATCAGTGGGAGAGCATATTGGTGGGAGAGATCATAATTCAGTTAGATTTAGGGTAGTTCTGGAAAAGGACAAGGATAGACCAGGAATAAAAGTTCTCAATTGGGGAAAAGCTAATTTTACTAAGCTGAGAGGTGATTTAGCCAAAGTGGACTGGAGACAGAAACCTGAAGGTAAATCAGTGTCAGAGCAGTGGGAGGCATTCAAGGAGGAGATAGTGAGGGTTCAGAGCAAATATGTTCCCTTAAAGATAAAGGGTGGGACTAACAAATCTCGAGCTCCGTGGATGTCAAGGGGCATACAGGGTAGGAAAAAGAAAAAAAGGGAAGCTTATGACAGATACCGAGGACTCAATACTGCAGAAAGCCGAGAGGAGTATAGAAAGTGCAGGGGTGAAATCAAAGAGGAAATTAGGAAAGCAAAGAGAGGGCATGAAAAAATATTGGCAAGTAAAATCAAGGAAAACCCAAAGATGTTTTATAAATACATTAAGAGCAAGAGGATAACTAAAGTAAGAGTAGGGCCTATTAGGGACCATAAAGGTAACCTGTGTGTGGAGGCGGAAGACATGGGTATGGTTCTTAATGAATACTTTGCGTGTGTTTTCACAAAAGAGAGGGACGATGCAGACATTGCAATCAGGGAGGAGCAGTGTGAAATATTAGATGAAATAAACATAGTGAAAGAAGAATTATTAAAGGAAAAAGAGCGAGAGCAGAGAGCGGAGCGACTGTATAAAGAGAGCGAGAGCAGAATGCGGAGCGACTGTTTCAAGAGAGCGAGAGCAGAGAGCGGAGCGACTGTTTAAAGAGAGCGAGAGCAGAGAGAGCGGAGCGACTGGTTAAAGAGAGCAAGAGGAGAGAGAGAGCAGAGAGCGGAGTGACTGTATAAAGAGAGCGAGAGCAGAGAGAGCGGAGCGACTGTTTAAAGAGAGCGAGAGCAGAGAGCGAAGCGACTGTTTAAAGAGAGCGAGAGCGGAGCGACTGTTTGAAGAGAGCGAGAGCAGAGAGCGGAGCGACTGTTTAAAGAGAGCGAGAGCAGAGAGACTGTTTAAAGAGAGCGAGAGCAGAGAGCGGAGCGACTGTTTAAAGAGAGCGAGAGCAGAGAGACTGTTTAAAGAGAGCGAGAGCAGAGAGCGGAGCGACTGTTTAAAGAGAGCGAGAGCAGAGAGAGCGGAGCGACTGTTTAAAGAGAGCGAGAGCAGAGAGCGAAGCGACTGTTTAAAGAGAGCGAGAGGAGAGAGCGGAGCGACTGTTTAAAGAGAGCGAGAGCAGAGAGACTGTTTAAAGAGAGCGAGAGCAGAGAATGGAGCGACTGTTTAAAGAGAGCGAGAGCAGAGAGCGGAGCGACTGTTTAAAGAGAGCGAGAGCAGAGAGCGGAGCGACTGTTTAAAGAGAGCGAGAGCAGAGAGACTGTTTAAAGAGAGCGAGAGCAGAGAGCGGAGCGACTGTTTAAAGAGAGCGAGAGCAGAGAATGGAGCGACTGTATAAAGAGAGCGAGAGCAGAGAGCGGAGCGACTGTTTAAAGAGAGCGAGAGCAGAGAGCGGAGCGACTGTTTAAAGAGAGCAGAGAGCGGAGCGACTGTTTAATGAGAGCGAGAGCAGAGAGCGGAGCGACTGTTTAAAGAGAGCGAGAGCAGAGAGCGGAGCGAGTGTTTAAAGAGAGCGAGGGCAGAGAGCGGAGCGACTGTTTAAAGAGAGCGAGAGCAGAGAGCGAGAGCAGAGAGCGGAGCGACTGTTTAAAGAGAGCGAGAGCAGAGAGCGAGAGCAGAGAGCGGAGCGACTGTTTAAAGAGAGCGAGAGCAGAGAGCGGAGCGACTGTTTAAAGAGAGCAGAGAGCAGAGAGACTGTTTAAAGAGAGCGAGAGCAGAGCGACTGTTTAAAGAGAGCGAGAGCGGAGAGCGGAGCGACTGTTTAAAGAGAGCGAGAGGAGGGAGCGGAGCGACTGTTTAAAGAAAGCGAGAGCAGAGAGCGGAGCGACTGTATAAAGAGAGCGAGAGCAGAGAGCGGAGCGACTGTTTAATGAGAGCGAGAGCAGAGAGCGGAGCGACTGCTTAAAGAGAGCGAGAGCAGAGAGCGGAGCGACTGTTAAAAGAGAGTGTCATAAATCGCAAATAACAACTCAGGAAGTACTACTGAGCGGCCAGCTGGGGCGCCGTCCAGGGAGTATAAATACTCAGGCATGGGCCCACCTTGGGCAGAGACAATCTGGAAACAGGAAGCTAGTGACTGCTAACTAGACCGCCATGTTTTGTTACAAGTTGATTAAAGCCTTGCTTTATGTTCAAGTGCATAGTGAGTCTTTATTACGTCAATTTAATCAACTTGATATCGTCTCCACGCTTTGGGTGATTCGGTACAACCAGCTGCAACTCGAACCACAGAAGGGAACTTGGGCAAGAAACTGATCCATCATGGAAAAACTCATTAGACCCGCTCGTCTCGACCTGGACCCGAATGCACCTGCGGCAGCAAAGGTATGGAAGCATTGGTTTCGTACCTTTAGCAACTTTCTTGAAGAATGTGGGGCGGATGTCCCTAATAAGTTACGAATGCTTATCAACTACGTGTCTCCTCATGTGTATGATTATATTGAGGACTGTATAGACTATGACACTGCTATCGAAATCTTACAGCAGCTATATGTCAAGTCCCCAAATGAAATCTTTGCTCGACACCTACTGGCCACAACTCGGCAGCAGCCTGGGGAATCACTCGATGAATTTCTCCAGAAACTTCGCAGGCTCAGCAAGGATTGTAACCTTAAAGCAGTTTCAGCCGAACAGTATCAAGAGGAACTAATCCGCGATTCCTTTATCAATGGAATCGCGTCCCCTTTTATACGTCAGCGCCTGCTGGAAAATAAAACCCTCAATTTATGGGCTGCTTATGACCAGGCGTGTTCCTTGGACTTGGCCAAGAAAAATGCAGACACTTATCTCCCACCACGTGCACGGGCGGCGGCTATCTCCTTTAATGAGTCTTTCGGTAGGTCTCGGGCGGATGCCCCCACTGATGTTGACTCTACTCTAACAGACGACGACCCTACCCTAGAGGCCTTCGCTGATGATGACCCCGCCCTAGCAGCATCCTGGCAATCAGGAAGAAAGTGTTTCTTTTGTGGAGGGGCGTGCCATCACAGAAAATTTTGCCCGGCTCGTAATGTGACCTGCAATCATTGCAGCAAGAAAGGACACTTTTCCAAGGTATGCCAGTCACGGGCCTTTGCTAACAAGAAAGGCCGCTCCTCTAAAGTATACCGGTCGAGAGCTCCTGTTAGCTTTAAAGCTGCTATCTATGGAGCTGCTCCTCCCCCAAGAACTACTGTTAAGGCTACAGTTGCCGAAGGGAAAATTGCCCCTCCTCCCATCACGGCTGTTTTTCCCCAAAGTTTGTCCCATGCAGCCACGAAGGTTTCAGTAAATGGGCACACTCTAAGCGCGCTAATCGACTCCTGCAGCTCTGACAGCTTCATTAGTAAGCGGGCTGTCAACAGGTTAAAACTGCACATTTATCCCTCGGACAGGGAGATTGCAATGGCTCTGACGACTCTGACCACCAATTCTTCTGGCTTCTGTCTGGTCAACCTCATCCTCAACGGCCGCACGTATCTCTCCACCCGGCTCGGAGTACTCGCAAACTTATGCAGCGATGTGCTTCTGGGACAGGACTTCCAGAAGCAGCACAAGAAGATCACTTTTGAGTTTGGAGGGTCAAGGCCGGAGCTTACCATTTCTAAGGTGCCGTTTTGTGCACTCTCGGCGGCCTTACTCGGTGAACCCTCCCTGTTTGCCAATCTTCCCCCCCCGCTGTAAACCCATAGCCACCAAATCGCGGCGCTTTAGCCAAGATGATCGAGCGTTTATTGAGGCGGAAATCTCTCGCCTTTTAGTCGACGGTATTATCGAGCCATGTTCATCTCCCTGGCGGGCTCAGGTCGTCATCGTGAGGAATCCCTTAAAACAACATAAAAAACGTCTGTGTATCGATTATTCGCAGACTATTAATCTATATACCGATCTGGATGCCTACCCGCTGCCACGCATAGATGACATGGTCAACAACCTTGCCAAATACAAGGTATTCTCGACCTTCGATTTAAAAAGCGCGTACCATCAGGTGCCACTGCAAGACTCCGACAAGAAGTATACGGCCTTTGAGGCCAATGGTCGGCTTTTCCAGTTTCGCCGCCTTCCATTCGGGGTCACCAATGGGGTGGCCGTCTTCCAACGGGCCATGGATGGCCTAGTCCGGCAAGAGAACTTGACGGATACCTTTCCGTATTTAGACAATATCACTATTGCCGGCCATGATCAAAAGGAGCATGACGCCAATCTTCAAAGATTTTTTGACGTACTCCGCCGTCGCCACTTAACGTTAAACGAATCCAAATCGGTGAAGTCGGTGCCATCGGTGAACATTCTTGGCTACTGGGTGGGCAACGGTGTTATTAAACCGGACCCAGAGCGACTTCGTCCACTTCAGGAGCTCCCTCCCCCGACGAACCTCAGCTCTCTTCGTCGGGCACTTGGCATGTTTGCTTATTACGCAAAATGTATACCACACTTCTCCGATAAAATACAGCCCCTGCTCCATGCGAAGTCTTTTCCATTGGAAGCTACGGCTATTTCTGCCTTCAACCTCCTCAAACGACAGCTGGAGAAAGCCACGCTTCGCTCCATTGACGAAAATCTTCCTTTTGTGGTCGAATGCGATGCATCGGAGGTGGCGATCTCCGCTACCTTGAATCAAGGTGGCCGACCCGTGGCATTCCTATCCAGAACCTTGCAGGGTAGCAAGCTCCATTACCCCCCCGTCGAGAAGGAGGCTACGGCCATCATCGAGGCTGTACGCCAATGGGGTCATTTTCTTGCTCGGCGTCATTTTACGCTTATAACTGACCAGCGCTCTGTGGCCTTCATGTTGGATAACCGGAGGCGTACGAAAATCAAAAATAATAAAATTCAACTCTGGAGGATGGAGCTGGCTGCCTTTGGATATACTATCTGTTACCGACCCGGCAAACAGAACGTGGCCCCAGATACCTTCACACGGGCATTTTGCTCCTCAATGTCAACGTCGACTCTGGCGGATTTGCATATGGACTTATGCCATCCTGGTGTGACCCGCATGTTGCACTTTGTGCGCTCCAAAAATCTACCATTTTCAACCGAGGACGTAAAGAAAACATGCTCCTCCTGTAGGATTTGTGCAGAATTGAAACCACAATTCTTTCGCCCATCAGATGGCTTACTCATACATGCAATGCAGCCTATGCAGAGGCTCAGCATAGACTTTAAAGGGCCATTGCCTTCGTCGACAAGGAACACCTACCTACTTACGATGGTGGACGAGTATTCACGCTTTCCCTTCGCCTTCCCCTGCCCTAATATGCTTACCTCTACGGTAATTAAATGCCTCGATCAGGTCTTTTCCCTTTGCGGGACGGCCAATTTTATCCACACTGATCGGGGTCCCTCCTTTATGTCGAGTGAACTTAAAAGTTATCTCTCCCAACGGGGAATCGCCTCAAGTAGGACGACACCATATCACCCAATCGGTAACGGACAGGTTGAACGATACAATGCCATCATCTGGAACGCTGTCCGTCTGGCACTAAGGTCACGCAACCTGCCGGACCAGCAGTGGGAAACGGTGCTCCCCGACGCGTTACACTCTATCAGGTCTCTTCTCTCCACATCTACTAATGTCACGCCTCATGAGCGATTCTTCAAATTCCGGCGTCGCTCTACACATGGGACGTCTCTACCGTCATGGTTGGTGGCTCCAGGCCCGGTGCTACTCCGGAGGTTCGTCCGGTCTGCCAAAAACGACCCTCTCGTTGACGAGGTGGAGTTAACGGAGGTAAACCCCACATATGCGCACGTACGGTACCCTGATGGCCGGGAGACCACCGTCTCGCTCCGAGATCTGGCTCCCTGCCCAACCGGTCGCACGGGCCCGAATGATGAAGGATCCCCCGACAATGATATCAACACTCCGCACCCCTATGAAAATGACGCCCCGCCTGGGACATCGGGGGATCTGCCGGCAACGCTACCGGATCAACTCGGAGCTGGACGCTCCCCGTAGGATGGCCACCCGAAACCAGGACGCCGGACAATCTCCAGCCACGACCCGGGATGAGGCCAGCTCAGCACCTGTGGGGACCCGCACCCGGAGTCATGATATTCCCAGTCCTCCACAGGATGATCAAGATGACGCGGACTCTACTGACTTACCGGTACGGGCCAAGCGACCCAGGGACCAGGACACGGTCCGGGGAGACGTGCCTTCCAGTCACAAGCAGAGAGCTAAACGTCTGCGGCTATTTCTGGTCCGCCTAGTCCGCTAAAGGAAGACTGGACTTCCAAACCTTTTAGGGAGGAAGAATGTCATAAATCGCAAATAACAACTCAGGAAGTACTACTGAGCGGCCAGCTGGGGCGCCGTCCAGGGAGTATAAATACTCAGGCATGGGCCCACCTTGGGCAGAGACAATCTGGAAACAGGAAGCTAGTGACTGTTAACTCGACCTCCATGTTTTGTTACAAGTTGATTAAAGCCTTGCTTTATGTTCAAGTGCGTAGTGAGTCTTTATTATGTCAGAGAGCGAGAGCAGAGTGCGGAGCGACTGTTTAAAGAGAGCGAGAGCAGAGAGCGGAGCGACTGTTTAAAGAGAGCGAGAGCAGAGAGCGGAGCGACTGTTTAAAGAGAGCGAGAGCAGAGAGAGCGGAGCGACTGTATTAAGAGAGCGAGCCTGGAGCACAGAGCGGAGCGACTTTTTAAAGAGAGCGAGAGCAGAGAGAGCGGAGCGACTGTTTCAAGAGAGCGAGAGCAGAGAGAGCGGAGCGACTGTTTAAAGAGAGAGAGAGCAGAGAGCGGAGCGACTGTTTAAAGAGAGCGGGAGCAGCGAGCGGGGCGACTGTTTAAAGAGAGAGAGAGCAGAGAGAGCGGAGCGACTGTTTAAAGAGAGTGAGCCTGGAGCAGCGAGCGGGGCGACTGTTTAAAGAGAGAGAGAGCAGATAGCGGGGCGACTGTTTAAAGAGAGCGAGAGCAGAGAGCGGAGCGACTGTTTAAAGAGAGAGAGAGCAGAGAGCGGAGCGACTGTATAAAGAGAGCGAGAGCAGAGAGAGCGGAGCGACTGTTTAAAGAGAGCGAGAGCAGAGAGCGGAGCGACTGTTTAAAGAGAGCGAGAGCAGAGAATGGAGCGACTGTTTAAAGAGAGCGAGAGCGAGAGAGCGGAGCGACTGTTTAAAGAGAGCGAGAGCGAGAGAGCGGAGCGACTGTTTAAAGAGAGCGAGAGCAGAGAATGGAGCGACTGTTTAAAGAGAGCGAGAGCGAGAGAGCGGAGCGACTGTTTAAAGAGAGCGAGAGCAGAGAGCGGAGCGACTGTTTAAAGAGAGCGAGAGCAGAGAATGGAGCGACTGTTTAAAGAGAGCGAGAGAGCGGAGCGACTGTTTAAAGAGAGCGAGAGCAGAGAGCGGAGCGACTGTTTAAAGAGAGCGAGAGCAGAGAATGGAGCGACTGTTTAAAGAGAGCGAGAGCAGAGAATGGAGCGACTGTTTAAAGAGAGCGAGAGCGAGAGAGCGGAGCGACTGTTTAAAGAGAGCGAGAGCAGAGAGCGGAGCGACTGTTTAAAGAGAGCGAGAGCAGAGAGCGGAGCGACTGTTTAAAGAGAGCGAGAGCGAGAGAGCGGAGCGACTGTTTAAAGAGAGCGAGAGGACAGAGCGGAGCGACTGTTTAAAGAGAGCGAGAGCAGAGAGCGGAGCGACGGTTTAAAGAGAGCGAGAGGAGGGAGCGGAGCGAGTGTTTAAAGAGAGCGAGAGGACAGAGCGGAGCGACTGTTTAAAGAGAGCGAGAGGAGGGAGCGGAGCGACTGTTTAAAGAGAGCGAGAGCAGAGAGCGAGAGTACAGAGCGGAGCGACTGTTTAAAGAGAGCGAGAGCAGAGAGCGGAGCGACGGTTTAAAGAGAGCGAGAGGAGGGAGCGGAGCGACTGTTTAAAGAGAGCGAGAGCGAGAGCAGAGAGCGGGGCGACTGTTTAAAGAGAGCGAGAGCGGAGCGAGTGTTTAAAGAGAGCGAGAGGAGTGAGCGCAGCGACTGTTTAAAGAGAGCTAGAGCAGAGAGCGGAGCGACTGTTTAAAGAGAGCGAGAGGAGTGAGCGCAGCGACTGTTTAAAGAGAGCGAGAGCAGAGAATGGAGCGACTGTTTAAAGAGAGCGAGAGCAGAGAGCGGAGCGACTGTTTAAAGAGAGAGAGAGCAGAGAGCGGAGCGACTGTTTAAAGAGAGCGAGAGCAGAGAGCGGAGCGACTGTTTAAAGAGAGCGAGAGCGGAGCGAGAGCAGAGAGCGGAGCGACTGTTCAAAGAGAGCGAGAGCGGAGCGAGAGGAGGGAGCGGGGCGACTGTTCAAAGAGAGCGAGAGAGGAGAGCAGAGCGACTGTTTAAAGAGAGCGAGAGCAGAGAGACTGTATAAAGAGAGCGAGAGCAGAGAGCGGAGCGACTGTTTAAAGAGAGCGAGAGCAGAGAGCGGAGCGACTGTTTAAAGAGAGCGAGAGCAGAGAGCGGAGCGACTGTTTAAAGAGAGCGAGAGCAGAGAGCGGAGCGACTGTTTAAAGAGAGCGAGAGCAGAGAGCGGAGCGACTGATTAAAGAGAGCGAGAGCAGAGAGCGGAGCGACTGTATAAAGAGAGCGAGAGCAGAGCGACTGTTTAAAGAGAGCGAGAGCAGAGAATGGAGCGACTGTTTAATGAGAGCGAGAGGAGGGAGCGGAGCGAGAGCAGAGGGCGGGGCGACTGTTTGAAGAGAGCGGGAGCAGAGAGCGGAGCGACTGTATAAAGAGAGCGAGAGCAGAGAGCGGGGCGACTGTTTAAAGAGAGCGAGAGCAGAGCGACTGTTTTAAGAGAGCGAGAGGAGGGAGCGGAGCGAGAGCAGAGGGCGGGGCGACTGTTTAAAGAGAGCGAGAGGAGGGAGCGGAGCGACTGTTTAAAGAGAGCGAGAGCAGAGAGCGGAGCGACTGTTTAAAGAGAGCGAGAGGAGGGAGCGGAGCGACTGTTTAAAGAGAGCGAGAGCAGAGAGACTATTTAAAGAGAGCGAGAGCAGAGAATGGAGCGACTGTTTAAAGAGAGCGAGAGCAGAGAGCGGAGCGACTGTTTAAAGAGAGAGAGAGCAGAGAGCGGAGCGACTGTTTGAAGAGAGCGAGAGCAGAGAGCGGAGCGACTGTTTAAAGAGAGCGAGAGCAGAGAGCGGAGCGACTGTTTAAAGAGAGCGAGAGCAGAGAGCGGAGCGACTGTTTAAAGAGAGCGAGAGCAGAGAATGGAGCGACTGTTTAAAGAGAGCGAGAGCAGAGAGCGAGAGCAGAGAGCGGAGCAAGTGTTTAAAGAGAGCGAGAGCAGAGAGCGGAGCGACTGTTTAAAGAGAGCAGAGAATGGAGCGACTGTATAAAGAGAGCGAGAGGAGAGAGCGGAGCGACTGTTCAAAGAGAGCGAGAGAGGAGAGCGGAGCGACTGTTTAAAGAGAGCGAGAGCAGAGAATGGAGCGACTGTTTCAAGAGAGCGAGAGCAGAGAGCGAGAGCAGAGAGCGGAGCGACTGTTTAAAGAGAGCGAGAGCAGAGAGCGGAGCGACTGTTTAAAGAGAGCGAGAGCAGAGAATGGAGCGACTGTTTAAAGAGAGCGAGAGTAGAGAATGGAGCGACTGTATAAAGAGAGCGAGAGCAGAGAATGGAGCGACTGTTTAAAGAGAGCGAGAGCAGAGAGACTGTATAAAGAGAGCGAGAGCAGAGAGCGGAGCGACTGTTTAAAGAGAGCGAGAGCAGAGCGACTGTTTCAAGAGAGCGAGAGCAGAGAGCGGAGCGACTGTTTAAAGAGAGCGAGAGCAGAGAGCGGAGCGACTGTTTAAAGAGAGCGAGAGCAGAGAGCGGAGCGACTGTTTAAAGAGAGCGAGAGCAGAGAGCGGAGCGACTGTTTAAAGAGAGCGAGAGCAGAGAGCGGAGCGACTGTTTAAAGAGAGCGAGAGCAGAGAGCGGAGCGACTGTATAAAGAGAGCGAGAGCAGAGAGACTGTTTGAAGAGAGCGAGAGCAGAGAGCGGGGCGACTGTTTAATGAGAGCGAGAGCAGAGAGCGGGGCGACTGTTTAAAGAGAGCGAGAGCAGAGAGTGGAGCGACTGTTTAAAGAGAGCGAGAGGAGGGAGCGGAGCGACTGTTTAAAGAGAGAGAGAGCAGAGAGCGGAGCGACTGTTTGAAGAGAGCGAGAGCAGAGAGCGGAGCGACTGTTTAAAGAGAGCGAGAGCAGAGAGCGGAGCGACTGTATAAAGAGAGCGAGAGCAGAGAGCGGAGCGACTGTTTGAAGAGAGCGAGAGGAGGGAGCGGAGCGACTGTTTAAAGAGAGCGAGAGCAGAGAGCAGAGCGACTGTTTGAAGAGAGCGAGAGGAGGGAGCGGAGCGACTGTTTAAAGAGAGCGAGAGCAGAGAGCAGAGCGACTGTTTGAAGACAGAGAGAGCAGAGAGCGGAGCGACTGTTTAAAGAGAGCGAGAGCAGAGAGCGGAGCGACTGTTTAAAGAGAGCGAGAGCAGAGAGCGGAGCGACTGTATAAAGAGAGCGAGAGCAGAGCGACTGTTTAAAGAGAGCGAGAGCAGAGAATGGAGCGACTGTTTAATGAGAGCGAGAGGAGGGAGCGGAGCGAGAGCAGAGGGCGGGGCGACTGTTTGAAGAGAGCGGGAGCAGAGAGCGGAGCGACTGTATAAAGAGAGCGAGAGCAGAGAGCGGGGCGACTGTTTAAAGAGAGCGAGAGCAGAGCGACTGTTTTAAGAGAGCGAGAGGAGGGAGCGGAGCGAGAGCAGAGGGCGGGGCGACTGTTTAAAGAGAGCGAGAGGAGGGAGCGGAGCGACTGTTTAAAGAGAGCGAGAGCAGAGAGCGGAGCGACTGTTTAAAGAGAGCGAGAGCAGAGAGACTATTTAAAGAGAGCGAGAGCAGAGAATGGAGCGACTGTTTAAAGAGAGCGAGAGCAGAGAGCGGAGCGACTGTTTAAAGAGAGCGAGAGCAGAGAATGGAGCGACTGTTTAAAGAGAGCGAGAGCAGAGAGCGAGAGCAGAGAGCGGAGCGAGTGTTTAAAGAGAGCGAGAGCAGAGAGCGGAGCGACTGTTTAAAGAGAGCAGAGAATGGAGCGACTGTATAAAGAGAGCGAGAGGAGGGAGCGGAGCGACTGTTTGAAGAGAGCGAGAGGAGAGAGCGGAGCGACTGTTCAAAGAGAGCGAGAGCAGAGAATGGAGCGACTGTTTAAAGAGAGCGAGAGCAGAGAGCGGAGCGACTGTTTAAAGAGAGCGAGAGCAGAGAGCGAGAGCAGAGAGCGGAGCGACTGTTTAAAGAGAGCGAGAGCAGAGAGCGGAGCGACTGTTTCAAGAGAGCGAGAGCAGAGAATGGAGCGACTGTTTAAAGAGAGCGAGAGTAGAGAATGGAGCGACGGTATAAAGAGAGCGAGAGCAGAGAATGGAGCGACTGTTTAAAGAGAGCGAGAGCAGAGAGACTGTTTGAAGAGAGCGAGAGCAGAGAGCGGGGCGACTGTTTAATGAGAGCGAGAGCAGAGAGCGGGGCGACTGTTTAAAGAGAGCGAGAGCAGAGAGTGGAGCGACTGTTTAAAGAGAGCGAGAGGAGGGAGCGGAGCGACTGTTTAAAGAGAGAGAGAGCAGAGAGCGGAGCGACTGTTTGAAGAGAGCGAGAGCAGAGAGCGGAGCGACTGTTTAAAGAGAGCGAGAGCAGAGAGCGGAGCGACTGTATAAAGAGAGCGAGAGCAGAGAGCAGAGCGACTGTTTGAAGAGAGCGAGAGGAGGGAGCGGAGCGACTGTTTAAAGAGAGCGAGAGCGGAGCGAGAGCAGAGCGGAGCGACTGTTTAAAGAGAGAGAGAGCAGAGAGCGGAGCGACTGTTTGAAGACAGCGAGAGCAGAGAGCGGGGCGACTGTTTAAAGAGAGGGAGAGCAGAGAGCGGAGCGACTGTTTAAAGAGAGCGAGAGCAGAGAGCGGAGCGAGTGTTTAAAGAGAGCGAGAGCAGAGAGCGGAGCGACTGTTTAAAGAGAGCGAGAGCAGAGAGCGGAGCGAGTGTTTAAAGAGAGCGAGAGCAGAGCGAGTGTTTAAAGAGAGCGAGAGCAGAGAGTGGAGCGACTGTTTGAAGACAGCGAGAGCAGAGAGCGGAGCGACTGTTTAAAGAGAGCGAGATGAGGGAGCGGAGCGACTGTTTAAAAAGAGCGAGAGCAGAGAGCGGAGCGACTGTATAAAAAGAGCGAGAGCAGAGAGCGAGAGCAGAGAGACGGTTTAAATAGAGCGAGAGCGGAGCGACTGTTTGAAGAGAGCGAGAGCAGAGAGCGGAGCGACTGTATAAAAAGAGCGAGAGCAGAGAGCGGGAGCAGAGAGACGGTTTAAATAGAGCGAGAGCGGAGCGACTGTTTAAAGAGAGCGAGAGCAGAGAGCGGAGCGACTGTTTGAAGAGAGCGAGAGCAGAGAGCGGAGCGACTGTTTAAAGAGAGCGAGAGGAGGGAGCGGGGCGACTGTTCAAAGAGAGCGAGTGCAGAGAGCGGGGCGACTGTTTAAAGAGAGCGAGAGCGGAGCGACTGTTTGAAGAGAGCGAGAGCAGAGAGCGGAGCGACTGTTTAAAGAGAGCGAGAGCAGAGAGCGGAGCGACTGTTTGAAGAGAGCGAGAGCAGAGAGCGGAGCGACTGTTTGAAGAGAGCGAGAGCAGAGAGCGGAGTGACTGTATAAAGAGAGCGAGAGCAGAGAGACTGTTTAAAGAGAGCGAGAGCGGAGCGACTGTTTAAAGAGAGCGAGAGCAGAGAGCGGAGTGACTGTATAAAGAGAGCGAGAGCAGAGAGACTGTTTAAAGAGAGCGAGAGCAGAGAATGGAGCGACTGTTTAAAGAGAGCGAGAGGAGGGAGCGGAGCGACTGTTTAAAGAGAGCGAGAGCAGAGAGCGGAGCGACTGTTTAAAGAGAGGGAGAGCAGAGAGCGGAGCGACTGTTTAAAGAGAGCGAGAGCAGAGAGCGGGGCGACTGTTTAAAGAGAGGGAGAGCAGAGAGCGGAGCGACTGTTTAAAGAGAGCGAGAGCAGAGAGCGGAGCGAGTGTTTAAAGAGAGCGAGAGCAGAGAGCGGAGCGACTGTTTAAAGAGAGCGAGAGCAGAGAGCGGAGCGAGTGTTTAAAGAGAGCGAGAGCAGAGCGAGTGTTTAAAGAGAGCGAGAGCAGAGAGTGGAGCGACTGTTTAAAGAGAGCGAGAGCAGAGAGCGGAGCGACTGTTTAAAGAGACCGGAGCAGAGAGCGGAGCGACTGTTTAAAGAGACCGGAGCAGAGAGCGGAGCGACTGTTTAAAGAGAGCGAGAGGAGGGAGCGGAGCGACTGTTTAAAGAGAGCGAGAGGAGGGAGCGGAGCGACTGTTTAAAGAGAGCGAGAGCAGAGAATGGAGCGACTGTTTAAAGAGAGCAAGTGCAGAGAGCAGAGAGACGGTTTAAAGAGAGCAAGAGCAGAGAGCAGAGAGACGGTTTAAATAGAGCGAGAGCAGAGAGACTGTATAAAGAGAGCGAGAGCAGAGAGCGGAGCGACTGTTTAAAGAGAGCGAGAGGAGGGAGCGGAGCGACTGTTTAAAGAGAGCGAGAGCAGAGAGCGGAGCGACTGTTCAAAGAGAGCGAGAGCAGAGAGCGAGAGCAGAGAGCGGAGCGACTGTTTAAAGAGAGAGAGAGCAGAGAGCGGAGTGACTGTATAAAGAGAGCGAGAGCAGAGAGACTGTTTAAAGAGAGCGAGAGCAGAGAATGGAGCGACTGTTTAAAGAGAGCGAGAGGAGGGAGCGGAGCGACTGTTTAAAGAGAGCGAGAGCAGAGAGCGGAGCGACTGTTTAAAGAGAGGGAGAGCAGAGAGCGGAGCGACTGTTTAAAGAGAGCGAGAGCAGAGAGCGGGGCGACTGTTTAAAGAGAGGGAGAGCAGAGAGCGGAGCGACTGTTTAAAGAGAGCGAGAGCAGAGAGCGGAGCGAGTGTTTAAAGAGAGCGAGAGCAGAGAGCGGAGCGACTGTTTAAAGAGAGCGAGAGCAGAGAGCGGAGCGAGTGTTTAAAGAGAGCGAGAGCAGAGCGAGTGTTTAAAGAGAGCGAGAGCAGAGAGTGGAGCGACTGTTTGAAGACAGCGAGAGCAGAGAGCGGAGCGACTGTTTAAAGAGAGCGAGATGAGGGAGCGGAGCGACTGTTTAAAAAGAGCGAGAGCAGAGAGCGGAGCGACTGTATAAAAAGAGCGAGAGCAGAGAGCGAGAGCAGAGAGACGGTTTAAATAGAGCGAGAGCGGAGCGACTGTTTGAAGAGAGCGAGAGCAGAGAGCGGAGCGACTGTATAAAAAGAGCGAGAGCAGAGAGCGAGAGCAGAGAGACGGTTTAAATAGAGCGAGAGCGGAGCGACTGTTTAAAGAGAGCGAGAGCAGAGAGCAGAGAGACGGTTTAAATAGAGCGAGAGGAGGGAGCGGAGCGACTGTTTAAACAGAGCGAGAGCAGAGCGACTGTTTAAAGAGAGCGAGAGCAGAGAGCGGAGCGACTGTTTAAAGAGAGCGAGAGCAGAGCGACTGTTTAAAGAGAGCGAGAGCAGAGAGCGGAGCGACTGTTTAAAGAGAGCGAGAGGAGGGAGCGGAGCGACTGTTTAAAGAGAGCGAGAGCAGAGCGAGAGCAGAGGGCGGGGCGACTGTTTAAAGAGAGCGAGAGGAGGGAGCGGGGCGACTGTTTAAAGAGAGCGAGAGCAGAGAGCGGAGCGACTGTTTAAAGAGAGCGAGAGCGGAGCGACTGTTTGAAGAGAGCGAGAGCAGAGAGCGGAGCGACTGTTTAAAGAGAGCGAGAGGAGGGAGCGGGGCGACTGTTCAAAGAGAGCGAGTGCAGAGAGCGGGGCGACTGTTTAAAGAGAGCGAGAGCGGAGCGACTGTTTGAAGAGAGCGAGAGCAGAGAGCGGAGCGACTGTTTGAAGAGAGCGAGAGCAGAGAGCGGAGCGACTGTTTGAAGAGAGCGAGAGCAGAGAGCGGAGTGACTGTATAAAGAGAGCGAGAGCAGAGAGACTGTTTAAAGAGAGCGAGAGCAGAGAGCGGAGCGACTGTTCAAAGAGAGCGAGAGCAGAGAGCGAGAGCAGAGAGCGGAGCGACTGTTTAAAGAGAGAGAGAGCAGAGAGCGGAGTGACTGTATAAAGAGAGCGAGAGCAGAGAGACTGTTTAAAGAGAGCGAGAGCAGAGAATGGAGCGACTGTTTAAAGAGAGCGAGAGAAGGGAGCGGAGCGACTGTTTAAAGAGAGCGAGAGCAGAGAGCGGAGCGACTGTTTAAAGAGAGGGAGAGCAGAGAGCGGAGCGACTGTTTAAAGAGAGCGAGAGCAGAGAGCGGGGCGACTGTTTAAAGAGAGGGAGAGCAGAGAGCGGAGCGACTGTTTAAAGAGAGCGAGAGCAGAGAGCGGAGCGAGTGTTTAAAGAGAGCGAGAGCAGAGAGCGGAGCGACTGTTTAAAGAGAGCGAGAGCAGAGAGCGGAGCGAGTGTTTAAAGAGAGCGAGAGCAGAGCGAGTGTTTAAAGAGAGCGAGAGCAGAGAGTGGAGCGACTGTTTAAAGAGAGCGAGAGCAGAGAGCGGAGCGACTGTTTAAAGAGACCGGAGCAGAGAGCGGAGCGACTGTTTAAAGAGACCGGAGCGGAGAGCGGAGCGACTGTTTAAAGAGAGCGAGAGCAGAGAGCGGAGCGACTGTTTAAAGAGACCGGAGCAGAGAGCGGAGCGACTGTTTAAAGAGAGCGAGAGGAGGGAGCGGAGCGACTGTTTAAAGAGAGCGAGAGGAGGGAGCGGAGCGACTGTTTAAAGAGAGCGAGAGCAGAGAATGGAGCGACTGTTTAAAGAGAGCAAGTGCAGAGAGCAGAGAGACGGTTTAAAGAGAGCAAGAGCAGAGAGCAGAGAGACGGTTTAAATAGAGCGAGAGCAGAGAGACTGTATAAAGAGAGCGAGAGCAGAGAGCGGAGCGACTGTTTAAAGAGAGCGAGAGCAGAGAGCGAGAGGAGGGAGCGGAGCGACTGTTTAAAGAGAGCGAGAGCAGAGAGCGGAGCGACTGTTCAAAGAGAGCGAGAGCAGAGAGCGAGAGCAGAGAGCGGAGCGACTGTTTAAAGAGAGCAAGTGCAGAGAGCAGAGAGACGGTTTAAAGAGAGCAAGAGCAGAGAGCAGAGAGACGGTTTAAATAGAGCGAGAGCAGAGAGACTGTATAAAGAGAGCGAGAGCAGAGAGCGGAGCGACTGTATAAAAAGAGCGAGAGCAGAGAGCGAGAGCAGAGAGCGGAGCGACTGTATAAAGAGAGCGAGAGCAGAGAGCGGAGCGACTGTTTAAAGAGAGCGAGAGGAGGGAGCGGAGCGACTGTTTAAAGAGAGCGAGAGCAGAGAGCGGAGCGACTGTATAAAGAGAGCGGGAGCAGAGAGCAGAGAGACGGTTTAAATAGAGCGAGAGCGGAGCGACTGTTTAAAGAGAGCGAGAGCAGAGAGCGGAGCGACTGTATAAAGAGAGCGAGAGCAGAGAGCGGAGCGACTGTATAAAAAGAGAGAGAGCAGAGAGCAAGAGCAGAGAGCAGAGAGACGGTTTAAATAGAGCGAGAGCGGAGCGACTGTTTAAAGAGAGAGAGAGCGGAGAGCAGAGAGACGGTTTAAAGAGAGCGAGAGCAGAGAGCAGAGAGCAGAGAGACGGTTTAAAGAGAGCGAGAGCAGAGAGCGGAGAGACGGTTTAAAGAGAGCGAGAGCAGAGAGCGGAGCGACTGTATAAAGAGAGCGAGAGGAGGGAGCGGAGCGACTGTTTAAAGAGAGCGAGAGCAGAGAGCGGAGCGACTGTTTAAGTAGAGCGAGAGCAGAGAGACTGTATAAAGAGAGCGGGAGCAGAGAGCGGAGCGACTGTATAAAGAGAGCGAGAGCAGAGAGCGGAGCGACTGTTTCAAGAGAGCGAGAGCAGAGAGCGGAGCGACTGTTTAAATAGAGCGAGAGCAGAGAGACTGTATAAAGAGAGCGAGAGCAGAGAGCGGAGCAACTGTTTAAAGAGAGCGAGAGCAGAGAGCGGAGCGACTGTTTAAAGAGAGCGAGAGCAGAGAGCGGAGAGACTGTATAAAGAGAGCGAGAGCAGAGAGTGGAGCGACTGTTAAAAGAGAGCGAGAGCAGAGAGCGGAGCGACTGTATAAAGAGAGCGAGAGCAGAGAGCGGAGCGACTGTATAAAGAGAGCGAGAGCAGAGAGCGGAGCGACTGTATAAAGAGAGCGAGAGCAGAGAGCGGAGCGAGTGTTTAAAGAGAGCGAGAGCAGAGAGACGGTTTAAAGAGAGCGAGAGCAGAGAGCGGAGAGAGTGTTTCAAGAGAGCGGGAGCAGAGAGCGGAGCGACTGTATAAAGAGAGCGAGAGCAGAGAGCGGAGCGAGTGTTTAAAGAGAGCGAGAGCAGAGAATGGAGCGACTGTTTAAAGAGAGCGAGAGCAGAGAATGGAGCGACTGTTTAAAGAGAGCAGAGCGAGAGCAGAGGGCGGGGCGACTGTTTAAAGAGAGCGAGAGGAGGGAGCGGGGCGACTGTTCAAAGAGAGCGAGAGCAGAGAGCGGAGCGACTGTTTAAAGAGAGCGAGAGCAGAGAGACTGTATAAAGAGAGCGAGAGCAGAGAGCGGAGCGACTGTTTAAAGAGAGCGAGAGCAGAGAGCGGAGCGACTGTTTAAAGAGAGCGAGAGGAGAGAGCGGAGCGACTGTTTAAAGAGAGCGAGAGCAGAGAGCGGAGCGACTGTTTAAAGAGAGCGAGAGCAGAGAGCGGAGCGACTGTATAAAAAGAGCGAGAGCAGAGAGCGAGAGCAGAGCGACTGTTTAAAGAGAGCAAGAGCAGAGAGCAGAGAGACGGTTTAAATAGAGCGAGAGCGGAGCGACTGTTTAAAGAGAGCGAGAGGAGAGAGCGGAGCGACTGTATAAAAAGAGCGAGAGCAGAGAGCGGAGCGACTGTTTAAAGAGAGCGAGAGCAGAGAGCGGAGCGACTGTATAAAAAGAGCGAGAGCAGAGAGCGGAGCGACTGTTTAAAGAGAGCGAGAGGAGGGAGCGGAGCGACTGTATAAAAAGAGCGAGAGGAGAGAGCGGAGCGACTGTATAAAAAGAGCGAGCCTGGAGCAGCGCCAACCGAGTTGGGAGGGTAAGAAGTAGTAAGATTCAAAGTGTGACGTCACAGGAAAGTAGGGAAGTGATTGGTTGGTCATTATTTCTCTCTTTTCTTGGGCATTGGTTTAAATTAAGAGCCGGGATTAAAAACTAAACGATCAAAACTTAAACACTTAATTAATTAAATACATTAGGAATGGCAGGGCAGGTGATGTGTTACTGCTGCAACATGTGGGAGCTGGTGGACACCATTGATGTCCATGGCGACCACATTTGCAGTAAGTGTTGGTTGCTCGAGGAACTTCGGCTCAGTGTTGATGAGCTGGAGTCCGAGCTTCAAACACTGCGACACATCAGGGAGGGGGAGAGTTACCTGGACGCTGTGTTCCAGGAGGCAGTCACACCTCTTAGATTCATTAATTCAAAATTTCGTCCGTGGTCAGGGACAGGTGGGTGTGACTACAAGCGAGGCAGGTATGGAGACCCAGGAGGTAGAGGTGGAGGAGCCTCAGCCCTTGCTCTTGTCCAATAGGTACGAGGTTCTTACTCTCTGTGTGGACGAGGCCAGGGACTGCAGTGAGGATGAGCAAACTGACCACAGCACCGTGGCACAGGGAGCCATTCAAGTCGGGGGGGAGCAAAAAGAAATGTGGTAGTGGTAGGGGACAGTATAGTTAGGGGGATAGACACTGTTCTCTGCAGCCAAGAGCGTGAGTCCCGAAGGCTGTGTTGTCTGCCCGGTGCCAGGGTAAAGGACATTTCCTCTGGGCTGGAGAGGAACTTAGAGTGGGAGGGGAAAGATCCAGTTGCCGTGGTCCATGTAGGTACCAATGACATAGGTAGGACAAAGAAAGAGGTTCTGCTGAGTGAGTATGAGTAGCTAGGGGCTAAATTAAAAAGCAGAAACACAAAGGTAATAATCTCTGGATTACTACCTGAGCCACGTGCAAATTGGCATAGGGATCAATAAGATCAGAGAGATGAACAAGTGGCTCAAAGATTGGTGTGGGAGAAATGGGTTTCGATTCTTGGGGCACTGGCACCAGTACTGGGATAAGAGGGAGCTGTTCCATCAGGACGGGCTTCATTTGAACCAGGCTGGGACCAGTGTCCTGGCGAATCGAATAACTAGGGCTGTAGATAGGGCTTTAAACTAAATAGTGGGGGGGGAGGGATCCACTGAGCAGAAATTTAAAAAGTGAAAGAAAAATGAGAAGGCAAAAGTGCAGGGTAGCGATAGGGGTAATGATAACCAGAGTGTGACAGGAAGGGACAGAATGTATACATATAAGAGTGCATCAGAAAGAGGGGTCAGAGTAGGGAAAAATGGTAAAAAGACAAGATTAAAAGCTCTATATCTGAACGCACGCAGCATTCGTAACAAGATAGATGAGTTGACAGCACAACTAGAAATAAATGAGTATGATCTGATAGCCATTACAGAGACGTGGTTGCAAGGCGACCAAGGCTGGGAACTGAATATTCAGGGGTATTTGCCATTTGGTAAGGATCGGCAGAAAGGAAAAGGAGGTGGTGTAGCTCTGTTAATAAGGGATGAGATCAGTGCAGTAATGAGAAATAATATTGGTTCAGAAAATCAAGACATAGAATCAGTTTGGGTGGAGATAAGAAATAATAAGGGTAAGAAGTCACTGGTGGGAGTGGTCTACAGGCCCCCAAACAGTAGCCACACTGTAGGACAGAGTATAAATCAAGAAATAATAGAGGCTTGTAAGAAAGGTATGACTATAATCATGGGAGATTTTAATCTTCACATTGATTGGACAAAGCAAATTGGCAAAGGTAGACTTGAGGAAGAGTTCTTAGAGTGTATGCGGGATGGTTTCTTGGAACAATACGTTGTGGAACCAACCAGAGAGCAGACTATTTTAGATCTGGTAATGTGTAACGAGGCTGGATTAATTAATGATCTCGAAGTAAAGGATCCTCTTGGGAAGAGTGATCATAGCATGGTAGAATTTCAAATTCAGTTTGAGGGTGAGAAAGCTAGGGGGGAGAAATTCAGTATCGCCCCATTTGGGGCGCAATTATCGGCCGGGTGCAAAGATTAGCGCCTGGCGCTAATTATCGCCTCTGACTGCAAACTTGACTTTTATCGCCCCTGGAGGTGATTGGAGCGCTAAATCAGGCGCTACACACCTGTCTTAAGGCGCAAAGGCCGAGGAGCGAGGCGCTACCTCAGATCGCTGGCGAAGCTCATGTGATGTCAGTCAGCAATGGAACACACACACAATGGCCCCGGCCAGTTCTTAAAGGGGAGGGTTGATCTTGCTTTCCATCCACATCCTGCTCATTGCACCCTTGAATCTCGGCCTGGAGAGGCCTGTACATCAAATCTGCTGGAAAGAACAATGGAGAGAACCATGGAAAGAGCTCAGAGTGCAGCCCCCACAGTCTCTTCTAAATCGATAAAAGGAAGGGCAAATCAAAATGAACCTGCAAAGTGCTGCTCAGTACCCAAAACTCCTTCACACAGAGTTGAATCTCTCCAGAAGTCTCTCGCTCTCTCTCTCAGACTGCATGGTTCAAAAGTGTCACCAACAAAAAAAGGCAGGAAGCGGTCGCCTTTAAATGGCACTCCCCCTTTCCCTTCCTGACTGCAAAACGCTCCCCTCAACCTGTCGTTGCTAGCGGCAGGTGGTAAGGCAGGGGGCACCACTCAATATCTGCTCCGGGGCGCTACCGGGGCATTGCGCACTCAACTGACGTCACGATCTGCCGGCGCAGGAGATCGTGGCGGTAGTGTTTAGCGCCGCCGCAAAATGTCTAGTTAATTTCGCGAGCGGCGCAAACATCGCCGCACCCGGACACTAGTTGCTTTGCGCCCCATTAGCGCCCTCTTAAGGCGCTAACGGGAGGTGCAACCAACTGAATTTTCCCCCCTTGGTCTCAAACTAGTGTCCTGAACTTAAATAAAGGTAGTTACAAAGGTAAGAAGGCAGACTTGGTTAAAGTGGACTGGGAAAATATATTACAGGGTAAGACTGTAGAAAAACAGTGGCAAACATTTAAGGAGATATTTCATAACTCTCAGCAAAGATATACCAGTGAGAAAGAAAGACTCTAAGAGAAGGATGAACCATCCGTGGCTGACTAAGGAAGTAAAGGATGGTATCAAATTGAAAACAAAAGCATACAATGTTGCGAAGAATAGTGAAAGGCCAGAGGATTGGGAAATTTTTAAAAACCAGCAAAGGACGACTAAAAAAATGATAAAGAGAGAGAAGATAGCTTATGAGAGTAAGGTAGAAAGAAATATAAAAACAGGCAGTAAGAGCTTCTGCAGGTGTATAAAAAGGAAGAGAGTAGCTAAAGTAAACGTAGGTCCCCTAGAGGATGAGTCTGGGGAATTAATAATGGGAAACAGGGAAATGGCGGAGACTTTGAACAAATATTTTATATCGGTCTTCACGGTAGAAGACACTAAAAGCATCCCAATAATGGATAATCAAGGGGCTATTGAGGTGGGGGGGGGACTTAAAACAATCACTACCACTAGAGAAAAAGTACTAGGCAAACTAATGGGCTCAGAGGAGGAGACCAGGAAGCTCCAGAGCGATTTGGACAGACTGGGTGATTGGGCGGATAAATGGCAGATGCACTATAATGTGGACAAGTGCGAAGTTATCCACCTTGGGTGCAGGAACGGGAGGGCAAATTATTATTTAAATGGCAATAAATTGGGAGAGGGGGAAGTACAGAGAGACCTGGGTGTTCTTGTACACCAGTCACTGAAGGCGAGCATGCAGGTGCAACAGGCGATCAAGAAGGCAAACGGTATGCTGGCCTTCATAGCAAAAGGGTTGGAATACAGGAACAGGGATACCTTGCTGCAGCTGTACAGGGCACTGGTGAGACCACACCTCGAGTACTGTGTACAGTTTTGGTCGCCTCATCTGAGGAAAGATGTTCTTGCCATGGAGGGGGTGCAGCGGCGATTCACCAGGCTGATACCAGGAATGGCGGGATTGACCTATGAGGAGAGACTATGTAGTTTAGGGATGTACACACTGGAGTTTAGAAGATTGAGAGGGGACCTCATAGAAGTGTATAAAATTCTGACAGGTCTAGACAGACTAGATGCAGAAGGAATGTTTCCCTTGGCGGGTGAGAACAGAACTAGAGGACATAATTTAAGGATAAGGGCTAAACCATTTAGGACAGAAATGAGGGGGAATTTCTTCACTCAGAGGGTGGTGAACCTGTGGAACTCATTGCCACAGAGGGCAGTGTACGCCAGCTCATTAAATATATTTAAGAGGGAATTAGATATATTTCTACAGGCAAAAGGGGTTAAGGGTTACGGAGAGAAGGCGGGGACGGGATACTGAATTGAAGGATCAGCCATGATCTCATTAAATGGCGGAGCAGGCTCGAAGGGCTGGATGGCCTACTCCTGCTCCTATCTTCTATGTATCTATGTATCTATGTAAAGGCGGGCAAGTCCCCTGGCCCCGATGGCCTGCATCCTAGAGTCTTAAAAGACGTGGCTGCAGAGATAGTGGATGTATTGGTTGCAATCTACCAAAATTCCCTGGATTCTGGAGAGGTCAAAATTGAGAGGTCGCACAACACCAGGTTATAGTCCAACAGTTTTATTTGAAATCACAAGCTTTCGGAGCTATCGATTGCCCCTTCCTCAGGTGAAGTAAATAGATACAGAATCGCCAAAGCATATATAGATAGAGAACAAAGCATGTGTACCTTACAATTGCAGACAACTAAATTAAATCATCCTGACTATCTGCCGAGGTGTGATAAAGTTAATCAGGTCAGCCAGGAAGGTACCACATCAAAGACATAGTAAGATACAACTGAGACAATGAGGTGGAGTCGCAGGGGGTCTAACGTGTCAAAAGCTGCCGTCTGTATGTAAAACGAAAAGCTTTAAAATTTTTACTTTTTTACTGGGAAAATTTTTACTTTTTTACTGGGAATCACATCTGTGAACAAGCCAACGACGACTCGAGTCCGGATCACGTCATGTATCATGACATGAACCCAAGATCCCGGTTGAGACCGTCTTCATGAGTGCGGAACTTGGCTATCAGTTTCTGCTCGATGATTTTGCGTTGTCGTGTGTTTCTAAGGTTGCCTTGGAGAACGCTTACCCGCAGATCCGAGGCTGAATGTCCTTGACTGCTGAAGTGTTCCCCGACTGGGAGGTAACAATCCTGCTGGCGATTGTTGCGCGGTGCTCGTTCATACGTTGTCTCAGTGTCTGCATGGTCTCGCCGATGTACCATGCCGCGGTGCATTCTTTCCTGCAACGTATGAGGTAGACAACGTTGGCCGAGTCACATGAGTATGTACCATGTACCTGGTGGGTAGTGTCCTCACGTGTGATGGTGGTATCTGTGTTGATGATCTGGCATGTCTTGCAGAGTTTGCCGTGGCAGGGTTGTGTGGTGTCGTGGTCGCTGTTATCCTGGAAGCTGGTAATTTGCTGCGAACGATGGTACTTCTGAGGTTAGGCGGCTGTTTGAAGGCAAGTAGTGGAGGCGTGGGGATGGCCTTAGCGAGGTGTTTGTCGTCATCGATGACATGTTGAAGGCTGCGAAGAACATGGCGTAGTTTCTCCGCTCCGGGGAAGTACTGGACGACGTAGGGTACCCTGTTGGTTGTGTCCCGTGTTTGCCTTCTGAGGAGGTCTATGCGATTTTTCGCTGTGGCCCGTCGGAACTGTCGATCGATGAGTCGAGCGTCATATCCCGTTCTTACGAGGGCGTTTTTCAGCGTCCGTAGGTGTCCATCGCGTTCCTCCTCGTCTGAGCAGATCCTGTGTATTCGCAGGGCTTGTCCATAGGGGATGGCTTCTTTAACGTGGTTAGGGTGGAAGCTGGAGAAGTGGAGCATCGTGAGGTTGTCCGTGGGCTTGCGGTAGAGTGAAGTGCTGAGGTGTCCGTCTTTGATGGAGATTCGTGTGTCCAGGAATGAAACCGATTCTGAGGAGTAGTCCATGGTGAGTTTGATGGTGGGATGGAACTTGTTTATGTTATCGTGTAGTCTTTTCAGTGATCCTTCGCCATGGGTCCAAAGGAAGAAAATGTCGTCGATGTATCTGGTGTACAGCGTTGGCTGGAGGTCCTGTGCAGCGAAGAAGTCTTGCTCGAACTTGTGCATGAAGATGTTGGCGTATTGGGGTGCGAATTTGGTCCCCATGGCTGTTCCGTGTGTTTGGGTAAAAAAAATGGTTGTCGAAGGTGAAGACATTGTGGTCAAGGATGAAGCGGATGAGTTGTAGGATGGCGTCTGGAGATTGGCTGTTGTTGGTGTTGAGTACTGAGGCTGTCGCAGCGATGCCGTCATCGTGGGGGATACTGGTGTAGAGTGCCGATACGTCCATCGTGGCGAGGAGTGTTCCTGGTTCAACTGGTCCGTGGGTGCTGAGTTTCTGTAAGAAGTCTGTAGTGTCGCGACAGAAGCTGGGGGTTCCCTGTACGATGGGTTTCAGAATGCCCTCGACGTATCCAGAGAGGTTCTCACACAGGGTTCCGTTGCCTGATACGATAGGACGTCCGGGTGTGTTGGCTTTGTGTATCTTTGGGAGGCAGTAGAAGTCTCCCACGCGGGGAGTACGTGGGATGAGAGCGCGTAGGATGTTTTGAAGGTATGGATCAAAGGTCTTGATCAGTCTATTGAGTTGGCGGGTGTGTTCTTTGGTCGCATCTGCGGGTAGCTGTCTGTAGTGTTCCTGGTTGTCCAGTTGTCGGTATACTTCTTTACAATAGTCCGTTCTGTTCTGTATGACGATGGCTCCTCCTTTGTCCGCTGGTTTGATGACAATGTTGCGGTTGGTCTTGAGAGCGTGGATGGCGTTGCGTTGTGCTCGGGTGACATTCTGGACTGTCTTGTGAGTGCGGCTGATGAATCTGGCGTTGATGCATCTCCTGACAGCTTGAGCATACATGTCAAGCTTGGGGCAGCGACCCTCCGGAGGGGTCCAGTTTGACTCTTTTTTCTTCGGTTGCTGCACTGCGAGTCCCTCTGTCTGCTGTTCTGGATCCTTGATTGTCTCATTGGGTTTGTTGCTGACATCTTGGGATTTGTGGAAGTATTCCCGGAGCCTCATTCTCCTGATGAATTCCTCCGTGTCTGCCGCGAGACCGATGGGGTCCATTTCGGTGGTTGGGCAGAACTTGAGCCCTAGGGCGAGAACTTCGATTTCGTCTGGTTGAAGGGTATGGTCGGACAAGTTGACGATGGACTTCCCTGTGGTTGCAGCCGTGGTACCGGGGGAGGCTTGGTTGCTGCTGGTGGTGATACCGAGTTTCTCAAGCTTCCTGTTCTTGATGCGCATGTAGGCAGCGTAGTTCCGTTGCCTCGTCTGTTTGGCGGTGTCTCGTAACTGGTCTGCTGTGTCCTGAGCACAGGCTGAGAGCATGGACTCTATCTTGGTTTCAAGGTTGTGGCGTTTGCTGTAGAGCTGGTGTACGAGATGGTATCTATTTACTTCACCTGAGGAAGGGGCAATCGATAGCTCCGAAAGCTTGTGATTTCAAATAAAACTGTTGGACTATAACCTGGTGTTGTGCGACCTCTCAATTTTGTCCACCCCAGTCCAACACCGGCATCTCCGCATCATGACCACTATCGACACCACAAACTGCCGGCTCAAAGTGGAGAGAATCGCCAAGAAGATCGCGCATATCGACACCGACATCAAGTATCTACAGAGATGCAAGAAAGCAGACAAGATCTCGAAAGGACTACAGATCACGAACCCACTCAAGTCGACATACAACACAGACTACGCTGAGAGACTCTGCCGTCGTACCTCTCGCACACTCCTCAACCATCTCGTACACCAGCTCTACAGCAAACGCCACAACCTCGAAACCAAGATAGAGTCCATGCTCTCAGCCTGTGCTCAGGACACAGCAGACCAGTTACGAGACACCGCCAAACAGACGAGGCAACGGAACTACGCTGCCTACATGCGCATCAAGAACAGGAAGCTTGAGAAACTCGGCATCACCACCAGCAGCAACCAAGCCTCCCCCGGTACCACGGCTGCAACCACAGGGAAGTCCATCGTCAACTTGTCCGACCATACCCTTCAACCAGACGAAATCGAAGTTCTCGCCCTAGGGCTCAAGTTCTGCCCAACCACCAAAATGGACCCCATCGGTCTCGCGGCAGACACGGAGGAATTCATCAGGAGAATGAGGCTCCGGGAATACTTCCACAAATCCCAAGATGTCAGCAACAAACCCAATGAGACAATCAAGGATCCAGAACAGCAGACAGAGGGACTCGCAGTGCAGCAACCGAAGAAAAAAGAGTCAAACTGGACCCCTCCGGAGGGTCGCTGCCCCAAGCTTGACATGTATGCTCAAGCTGTCAGGAGATGCATCAACGCCAGATTCATCAGCCGCACTCACAAGACAGTCCAGAATGTCACCCGAGCACAACGCAACGCCATCCACGCTCTCAAGACCAACCGCAACATTGTCATCAAACCAGCGGACAAAGGAGGAGCCATCGTCATACAGAACAGAACGGACTATTGTAAAGAAGCATACCGACAACTGGACAACCAGGAACACTACAGACAGCTACCCGCAGATCCGACCAAAGAACACACCCGCCAACTCAATAGACTGATCAAGACCTTCGATCCAGACCTTCAAAACATCCTACGCGCTCTCATCCCACGTACTCCCCGCGTGGGAGACTTCTACTGCCTCCCAAAGATACACAAAGCCAACACAACCGGACGTCCTATCGTATCAGGCAATGGAACCCTGTGTGAGAACCTCTCTGGATACGTCGAGGGCATTCTGAAACCCATCGTACAGGGAACCCCCAGCTTCTGTCGCGACACTACAGACTTCTTACAGAAACTCAGCACCCACGGACCAGTTGAACCAGGAACACTCCTCACCACGATGGATGTATCGGCACTCTACACCAGTATCCCCCACGATGACGGCATCGCTGCGACAGCCTCAGTACTCAACACCAACAACAGCCAATCTCCAGACGCCATCCTACAACTCATCCGCTTCATCCTTGACTACAATGTCTTCACCTTCGACAACCATTTTTTTACCCAAACACACGGAACAGCCATGGGGACCAAATTCGCACCCCAATACGCCAACATCTTCATGCACAAGTTCGAGCAAGACTTCTTCGCTGCACAGGAGCTCCAGCCAACGCTGTACACCAGATACATCGACGACATTTTCTTCCTTTGGACCCATGGCGAAGGATCACTGAAAAGACTACACGATAACATAAACAAGTTCCATCCCACCATCAAACTCACCATGGACTACTCCTCAGAATCGGTTTCATTCCTGGACACACGAATCTCCATCAAAGACGGACACCTCAGCACTTCACTCTACCGCAAGCCCACGGACAACCTCACGATGCTCCACTTCTCCAGCTTCCACCCTAACCACGTTAAAGAAGCCATCCCCTATGGACAAGCCCTGCGAATACACAGGATCTGCTCAGACGAGGAGGAACGCGATGGACACCTACGGACGCTGAAAAACGCCCTCGTAAGAACGGGATATGACGCTCGACTCATCGATCGACAGTTCCGACGGGCCACAGCGAAAAATCGCATAGACCTCCTCAGAAGGCAAACACGGGACACAACCAACAGGGTACCCTACGTCGTCCAGTACTTCCCCGGAGCGGAGAAACTACGCCATGTTCTTCGCAGCCTTCAACATGTCATCGATGACGACAAACACCTCGCTAAGGCCATCCCCACGCCTCCACTACTTGCCTTCAAACAGCCGCCTAACCTCAGAAGTACCATCGTTCGCAGCAAATTACCCAGCTTTCAGGATAACAGCGACCACGACACCACACAACCCTGCCACGGCAAACTCTGCAAGACATGCCAGATCATCAACACAGATACCACCATCACACGTGAGGACACTACCCACCAGGTACATGGTACATACTCATGTGACTCGGCCAACGTTGTCTACCTCATACGTTGCAGGAAAGAATGCACCGCGGCATGGTACATCGGCGAGACCATGCAGACACTGAGACAACGTATGAACGAGCACCGCGCAACAATCGCCAGCAGGATTGTTACCTCCCAGTCGGGGAACACTTCAGCAGTCAAGGACATTCAGCCTCGGATCTGCGGGTAAGCGTTCTCCAAGGCAACCTTAGAAACACACGACAACGCAAAATCATCGAGCAGAAACTGATAGCCAAGTTCCGCACTCATGAAGACGGTCTCAACCGGGATCTTGGGTTCATGTCACGATACATGATGTGATCCGGACTCGAGTCGTCGTTGGCTTGTTCACAGATGTGATTCCCAGTAAAAAAGTAAAAATTTTCCCAGTAAAAAAGTAAAAATTTTAAAGCTTTTCGTTTTACATACAGACGGCAGCTTTTGACACGTTAGACCCCCTGCGACTCCACCTCATTGTCTCAGTTGTATCTTACTATGTCTTTGATGTGGTACCTTCCTGGCTGACCTGATTAACTTTATCACACCTCGGCAGATAGTCAGGATGATTTAATTTAGTTGTCTGCAATTGTAAGGTACACATGCTTTGTTCTCTATCTATATATGCTTTGGCGATTCTGTATCTATTTACTTCACCTGAGGAAGGGGCAATCGATAGCTCCGAAAGCTTGTGATTTCAAATAAAACTGTTGGACTATAACCTGGTGTTGTGCGACCTCTCAATTTTGTCCACCCCAGTCCAACACCGGCATCTCCGCATTCTGGAGAGGTCCCAGTGGACTGGAAAACCGCAAATGTAACGCCCCTATTTAAGAAAGGAGGGAGACAGAAAGCAGGCAACTATCGACCTGTTAGCCTAACATCTGTCATTGGGAAAATGCTGGAGTCCATCATTAAGGAAGTGATAGCAGGACATTTAGAAAATCATAATATAGTCAAGCAGAGTCAGCATGGTTTTATGAAAGGGAAATCATGTTTGACAAATTTGCTGGAGTTCTTTGAGGATGTAACGAGCAGGGTGGACAAAGGTGAACCAGTAGATGTGGTGTATTTGGGTTTCCAGAAGGCATTCGATAAGGTGCCACATAAAAGGTTACTGCACAAGATAAGAGCTCACGGGGTTGGGGGTAATATATTAGCATGGATAGAGAATTTGCTAACTAACAGAAAACAGAGAGTCGGGATAAATGGGTCATTTTCCGGTTGGCAAACTGTAACTAGTGGGGTGCCGCAGGGATCAGTGCTTGGGCCTCAACTATTTACAATCTACATTAATGACTTGGATGAAGGGACCGAGTGTAATGTAGCCAAATTTGCTGATGATACAAAAATAGGTGGGAAAGCAAATTGTGTGGAGGACGCAAAGAATCTCCAAAGGGAGATAGATAGGCTAAGTGAGTGGGCAAAAATCTGGCAGATGGAGTTTATTGTGGGAAAATGCGAGGTTATCCACTTTGGTAGGAAAAATAATAAAGCAAATTATTATTTAAATGGGGAGAGATTACAAAATGCTGAGGTACAGAGGGATCTGGGGGTCCTTGTACATGAAACACAAAAAGTTAACATGCAGGTACAGCAAGTAATTAGGAAGGCAAATGGAATGTTGGCCTTTATTGCAAGGGGGATGGAGTATAAAAGTAGGGAAGTCCTGTTACAACTGTACAGGGCGTTGGTGAGACCACACCTGGAGTACTGCGTACAGTTTTGGTCTCCTTATTTAAGGAAGGATATACTTGCATTGGAGGCAGTCCAGAGAAGGTTCACTAGGTTGATTCCGGAGATGAAGGGGTTGTCTTATGAAGAAAGGTTGGGCCTATACTCATTGGAGTTTAGAAGAATGAGAGGGGATCTTATTGAAGCATATAAGATTCTGAAAGGGCTTGGCAGGGTAGATGCAGAGAGGATGTTTCCCTCGTGGGGGAATCTAGAACTAGGGGGCATAGTTTCAGAATAAGGGGGCACCCATTTAAAACGGAAATGAGGAGGAATTTCTTCTCTCAGAGGGTCGTGAATCTTTGGAATTCTCTTCCCCAGAGAGCTGTGGAGGCTGGGTCATTGAATATATTTAAGGTGGAGATAGACAGATTTTTGAAGGGAGTGAAGGGTTATGGGGAGCAGGCAGGGAAGTAGAGTTGAGGCCAAGATTAGATCAGCCATGATCTTATTGAATGGCGGAGCAGGCTCGAGGGGCCAAATGACTGACTCCTGCTCCTACGTCTTATGTTCTTATTAGCATCTTTGAAAGTGGATAAATCCCCAGGCCCGGATAAAATGTATCCAGACTGTTAAGAGAAGTAAGAGAGGAAATAGCAGAGGCTCTGACCAGCATATTCCAATCCTTTCTGACTACAGGTGTGGTACTGGAGGACTGCTAATGTGGTACCGTTGTTAAAAAAGGGAGAAAGGGATAGACCGAGTAATTATAGGCCAGTCAGCCTAACCTCAGTTAAAAAATTCTGAGGGACAGGATAAATCTTCATTTAGAAAGACACAGATTAATCAGGGACAGTCAGCATGGATTTGTTAAGGGAAGGTCGTGTCTGACTAACTTGTTTGAATTTTTTGAGGAGGTTACAAGAAGGGTCAATGAGGGTAGTGCGTTTGATGTAGTCTATATGGATTTTAGCAAGGCTTTTGATAAGGTCCCGCATGGCAGACTGGTCATGAAAGTAAAAGCCCATGGGATCCAAGGCAGTGACAAGTTGGATCCAAAATTGGCTCAGAGACAGGAAACAAAGGGTAATGGTCGAAGGGTGTTTTTGTGACTGGAAGGCTGTTTCCAGTGGGGTTCTGCAGGGCTCAGTACTGGGTCCTTTGCTTTTTGTGGTATATATCAATGATTTGGACTTGAATGTAGGAAGTATGATTAAGAAGTTTGCAGATGATACTAAAATTGGCTGTGTGGTTGATAATGAGGAAGAAAGCTGTAGACTGCAGGAAGATATCAATAGAGTGGTCTGGTGGGCAGAACAGTGGCAAATGGAATTCAATCCGGAGAAGTGTGAGGTAATGCATTTAGGGAGGGCTAACAAGGCAAGGGAATACACATTAAATGGTAGGACACTGAAAAGTGCAGAGAATCAGAGGGACCATGGAGTGCATGTCCACAGATCCCTGAAGGTAGCAGGACAGGTAGGTAAGGAGGTTAAGAAGGCAAATGGGATACTTGCCTTTATTAGCCGAGGCATAGAATATAAGAGCATGGAGGTTATGCTAGAACTGTATAAAACACTAGTTAGGCCGCAGCTAGAATACTGCGTGCAGTTCTGGTCACCACATTACAGGAAGGATGTGATTGCACTAGAGAGGGTGCAGAGGAGATTTACAAGGATGTTGCCTGGGCTGGGGAATTTTAGCTATGAGGAAAGATTGGATAGGCTGGGGTTGTTTTCTTTGGAACAGAGGAGGCTGAGGGGAGACTTAATTGAGGTGTATAAAATTATATGGCTCCTAGATAGAGTGGATAGGAAGGACGTATTTCCCTTAGCAGAAGGGTCAATAACCAGGGGGGCATAGATTTAAAGTAATTGGTCAGATGTTTAGAGGGGATTTGAGGAGAAATTTTTTCACCCAGAGGGTGGTGGGGGTCTGGAACTCACTGCCTGAAAGAGTGGTAGAGGCAGAGACCCTCATCACATTTAAAATGTTGAAACAACATGAATACAGGAAGATAGAAAAAGCTGAAAGCAGCTCAAAGACCGTCAGTCTGTGTTTGCTTTCTCACGTTTATGTTGCATTCCACCTCTCTCTCGCCCCTCTCCCCTCCCTCTCTCACCCCCTCCCTCACTCTCTCTCCCCCTCCCTCACTCTCTCTTCCCCTCCCTCCCCCCCTCGCTCTCTCTCCCTCCTCCTCACTCTGTCTCCCCCTCGCTCTCTCTCACCTCCTCTCCCTCCCCCTCTCTCTCCCTTCCCCTCCCTCGCTCTCTCCCTCCCCCTCACTCTCTCCCTCCCCTACATCTCCCTCTCCCTCCCTCTCACTTTCTCCCTCCCCCTCACACTCTCTTCCACTTGCTCTCGCTCCCTCTCTCTCTCTTCCCCCTCCCTCCCCCCTCGCTCTCTCTCCCTCCCCCTCACTCTCTCTCTCTCCCCCCCGTGCTCTCTCCCCCCCTCTCTCTCCCCCCTCTCTCTCTCTCCCCCCCGTGCTCTCTCTCACCCCTCTCTCCCACCTATCTCTCTCTCTCCCCTCCCCCCCCCCCCCCCCCCCCCCCACCCCCCCCCCCACCCCCCACCCCCCACCCCCCACCCCGTGCTCTCTCTCACCCCTCTCTCCCACCTATCTCTCTCTCCCTCTCTCCCACCTCTACCCGCGCTCCCTCTCCCGGGCCTCAGACTGCAGAAGTGGCTGGTCCTAATACAGTGTCGTCCATTACTTCAGCCACATGTGGCTAATTGGAAATCCAGATGTGGCTAATTGCATTTCTGATTGGTAAATAAAAAATGAAGAATGGACATGTGATGTGATCTCAATACTCCGATAGGCACGGCGTGTGCATGGGAACTTTAACCTTTCTGTCCGTTTGTTGTAAAAATGGTGAGGAAAAGCAGAGAGTGCGAGAGTTTTTGATTGTTGTGGCTGCTTTACTTCCTGGTTACTGAATGGTGGGAGACGTTTGTTCAGTAAATAAGAAATCTTTCTAAATATACACAGGTGAAGTACGTTTACCTTTATTGTGTAAAAGGAGTTTTCTACTAAAGTTAGTGCCTGTGGCTGAAACGGCGTCGCCATAGTTACACCTGTGGCTGGTCAGTGATTCCTATTGGACGACACTGGCCTAACACTGTGGATATCTCACCTGTGCTGCTCGATGGGATTGATTCAGCCGAGTGTGTCTTCAGGGCACCTGAATGCTGGCTGTCAAGGGCAATCACTCTGAAAGAGATAAAATCACTGGCTTCATTTCATTTCCGTTTCCCCACATTAAGCATCCACAGTGTACGCTGCCGGTGGTTTAACAACATAGATGGCTCAGTGAGTAGAGGTACCATCTACAGGCCAGAAGGTCGCGGGCTCATTTCCCGGTTGAGCTGTGTTAGCTGATCACAGCTGGGGAGCAACAATGAATAGTGGCCGTGGGATCTTTGACATGCGCCCGAGAAGGGAGACAGGGCTTGGGTTTATCGTCTATATAAGAACATAAGAAATAGGAGCAGGAATAGGCCACTTGGCCCCTCGAGCCTGCTCCGCCATTCAATAAGATCATGGCTGATCTTGGGCTCAAAGCCACTTCCCAGCCCGCTCCCCATAACCCTTCACTCCCTTATGCAAAAATTTGTCTATCACCATTTTAAATGTATTTAATGACCCAGCCTCCACAGCTCTCTGGGGCAGAGAATTCCACAAATTTACGACCCTCTGAGAGAAGAAATTCCTCCTCATCTCAGTTCTAAAAGGGCGACCCTTTATTCTGAGACTGTGCCCCTGTGTTCTAGATTTCCCCACGAGGGAAACATCCTCTCTGCATCTACCTTGTCGAGCCCCCTCAGTATCTTATATGTTTCAATAAGATCACCTCTCATTCTTCTAAATTCCAATGAGTATAGGCCCAGCCTGCTCAACCTTTCCTCATCAGTCAAATCCCATATCTCTGGAATTAACCTAGTGAATCGTCTCTGAACTGCCTCCAATGCAAGTATATCCTTCCTTAAATAAGGAGACCAAAACTGTACGCAGTACTCAAGGTGTGGTCTCACCAATACCCTGTACAGTTGTAGCAGGACTTCCCTGCTTTTATACTCCAACCCCCTTGAAATAAAGGCCAACATTCCATTTGCCTTTTTGATTACTTGCTGTACCTGCATGCTAACTTTTTGTGTTTCATGCACAAGGATCCCCAGGTCCCTCTGAACTGTAGCATTTTGTAATATCTCTCCATTTAAATAATAGTTTGCTTTTTTATTTTTCCTGCCAAAGTGGATAACCTCGCACTTTCCCACATTATACTCCATCTGCCAAATGTTTGCCCACTCACTTAGCCTGTCTATATCCCTTTGCAGGTTCTTTGAGTCCTCTGCACAACTTGCTTTCCCACCCATCTTTGTATCATCCGCAAACTTGGCTACATTACACTCGGTCCCTTCATCCAAGTCATTAATGTAGATTGTAAATAGTTGGGGCCCCAGCACCGATCCCTGTGGCACCCCACTAGTTACCGTTTGCCAACCAGGAAATGACCCATTTATCCCGACTCTCTGCTTTCTGTTAGTTAGCCAATTCTCTATCCATGCTAATATATTACCCCCAACTCCGTGAGCTCTTATCTTATGCAGTAACCTTTTATGTGGCACCTTATCGAATGCCTTCTGGAAATCCAAATACACCACATCCACTGGCTCACCCTTATCCACCCTGCTCGTTGCATCCTCAAAGAACTCCAGCAAATTTGTTAAAAATGATTTCCCTTTCCTAAAAATCATGCTGACTCTGTTTGACTGCAGTATGTTTTTCTAAATGCCCTGCTACTGCTTCCTTAATGAAGTCTCTTCTGAAAGACGGCACGCCCAACAATGCAGCACTCCCTCAGTACTGCACCACCAACAGTGCAGCACTCCCTCAGTACTGCCCCTCCGACAGTGCAGCGCTCCCTCAGTACTGCCCCTCCGACAGTGCAGCGCTCCCTCAGTACTGCCCCTCCGACAGTGCAGCGCTCCCTCAGTACTGCCCCTCCAACAGTGCAGCGCTCCCTCAGTACTGCCCCTCCGACAGTGCGGCGCTCCCTCAGTACTGCCCCTCCAACAGTGCAGCGCTCCCTCAGTACTGCCCCTCCAACAGTGCAGCACTCCCTCAGTACTGCCCCTCCGACAGTGCGGTGCTCCCTCAGTACTGACCCTCCAACAGTGCAGCACTCCCTCAGTACTGCCTCTCTGACAGTGCAGCACTCCCTCAGTACTGCCCCTCCAACAGTGCAGCGCTCCCTCAGTACTGCCCCTCCAACATTGCAGCACTCGCTCAGTACTGCCCCTCCGACAGTGCAGCACTCCCTCATACTGCTCCTCCAACATTGCAGCACTCGCTCAGTACTGCCCCTCCGACAGTGCAGCGCTCCCTCAGTACTGCCCCTCCGACAGTGCAGCGCTCCCTCAGTACTGCTCCTCCAACATTGCAGCACTCGCTCAGTACTGCCCCTCCGACAGTGCAGCGCTCCCTCAGTACTGCCCCTCCGGCAGTGCAGCACTCCCTCAGTACTGCCCCTCCGACAGTGCAGCACTCCCTCAGTACTGCACCTCCAACAGTGCAGCGCTCCCTCAGTACGGCCCCTCTGATAGTGCAGCACTCCCTCAGTATGGCCCCTCCGACAGTGCAGCACTCCCTCAGTGCTGCCCTTCCGACAGTGCAGCGCTCCCTCACTACTGGGAGTGTCAGCCTGGATTACGGGGATCAAGAATATAAGAAATAGGAGCAGGAGTAGGCTATTTGGCCCTTCGAGCCTGCTCCGCCATTCAATAAGATCATGGCTGATCTTCTACCTCATCTCCACTTTCCTGCACTATCCCCATACCCCTTAATTCCCTTATTAACCAAAAATCTATCGATCTGTCTTGAATATACTCAACAACTGAGCCTCCACAGCCCTCTGGGGTAGAGAATTCCAAAGATTCACTACCCTCTGAGTGAAGAAATTTCTCCTCATCTCAGTCCTAAATGGCCGACCCCTTATTCTGAGACTGTGAGCCCTGGTTCTAGACTCCCCAGCCAGGGGAAACATCCTCCCTGCATCTACCCTGTCAAGCCCTGTAAGAATTTTGTATGTTTCAATGAGATCACCTCTCATTCTTCTAAACTCTAGAGAATATAGGCCTAGTCTACTCAGTCTGTCCTCATAGGACAATTCTCCCATCCCAGGAATCAGTCTGGTGAACCTTCGTTGTACCCCCTCTATGGCAAGTATATCCTTCCTTAGGTAAGGAGACCAAAACTGTCCACAGTACTCCAGGTGTGGTCTCACCAGGGCCCTGTATAACTGCAGTAAGACATCTTTACTCTTATACTCAAATCGTCTTGTAATAAAGGCCAACATACCATTTGCTTTCTTAATTGCTTGCTGTACCTGCACGTTAACTTTCAGTGATTCGTGTACAAGGACACCCAGGTCCCTCTGAACACCAACATTTCCAAATCTTTCACCATTTAAAAAATACTCTGCTTTTCTATTTTTCCTACCAAAGTGGATAACTTCACATTTCCCCACATTATATTCCATTTGCCATGTTCTTGCCCACTCACTTAGCCTGTCTATATCCCCTTGAAGCCTCTTTGCATCCTCCTCACAACTTACATTCCCACCCAGCTTCGTATCATCAGCAAACTTGGATATATCAAAATCGATGACGAGGCCTTGGACAACGTGGACCACTTTCCATACCTCAGGAGCCTACTGTCAACAAGGGCAGACGTCAATGACGAAGTCCAACACCGCCTTCAGTGTGCCAGTGCAGCCTTCGGTCATCTGAGGAAGAGAGTGTTTGAAGACCAGGACCTCAAACCCAGCACCAAGCTCATGGTTGACAGAGCAGTAGTGATAACCGCCCTCCTGTATGCTTCAGAGACATGGACCATGTACAGCAGGCACCTCAAAGCACAGGAGAGGTACCTCCAACGCTGCCTCCGCAAGATCCTGCAAATCCATTGGCAGGATAGGCGCACCAACGTCAGTGTTCTCGCTCAGGCCAACATCCCCAGCATCGAAGCTTTGACCACGCTCGATCAACTCCGATGGATGGGCCACATCGTCCACATGCCTGATACGAGACTCCCAAAACAAGCGCTCTACTCGGAGCTCCGACACGGCAAGAGAGCCCCAGGTGGGCAGAGGAAATGCTTCAAGGACACCATCAAAGCCTCCTTGAAAAAGTGCAACATTCCCACCGACACCTGGGAATCCCTGGCCCAAGACCGCACAAAGTGGAGGAGAAGCATCTGGGAAGGCGCCGAACACCTCTAGTCTCTTCGCCGGGAGCAAGCGGAAGCCAAGTGCAAACAGCGGAAGGAGCGCACGTCAACCCAAGCACCCCACCCACCCGCCCCTTCAACCACCGTCTGCCCCACCTGTGACAGAGACTGTAGGTCCCGCATTGGACACATCAGTCACCTGAGAACTCATTTTTAGAGTGGAAGCAAGTCATCCTCGGTTCCAAGGGACTGCCTAAGAAGGAAGAAGATTGCATTTGGTCCCCTCATCCAAATTATTGATATAGACTGTGAATAGCTGAGGCCCAAGCACTGATCCTTGCGGTACCCCACTAGTTATAGCCTGCCAACCCGAAAATGGCCCGTTTGTTCCTACTCTCTGTTTTCTGTCCATTAACCAATCCATGCTACTTTATTACCCCCAATTCCATGAGCCCTAATTTTGTTTAATAACCTCTTGTGTGGCTCCTTATCGAATGCCTTCTGAAAATCCAAATACACCACATCCACTGGTTTCCCCTTATCTATTTTGCTAGTTACAACATCAAAAAATTCTAACAGGTTTGTCAAACACGATTTCCCTTTCATAAATCTGTGCTGACTCTGCCCAATCCTATTATTATTTTCTAAGTGCCCTGTTACCACGTCCTTAATAATTGATTCTAGCATTTTCCTACTACTGATGTCAGGCTAACTGGTCTGTAGTTCCCCGTTTTCTCTCTCCCTCCTTTCTTAAATAGTGGGGTTACATTTGCTACCTTCCAATCCGCGGGATCCGTTCTATAATCTATGGAATTTTGGAAGATGACAACCAATGCATCCACTATCTCTATAGCCACCTCTTGCAAAACCCTCGGATGTAGGCCATCAGCTCCAGGGGATTTATCGGCCTTCAGTCCCATTGATTTCTCCAGTACTATTTTTTTACTAATACTAATTTCTTTCAGGTCCACATTCTCGCTAGACTCTTGGTTCTCCACTATTTCCAGGAAGTTTTTTGCACCTTCTTCCGTGAAGACAGACACAAAGGCCACGATTTTGCCGGCGCTCAGAGAGGCGGGTCAGAGGTTAAAGTCCTATTGATTGACGGTGGGTCCCGAACCCGCCTTCCCAAGTGTCAGGTCCCCGATTCGCGAATGGACCCGACACCTAGCGGCGGGAAACGGATCAAAGGCAATTACCTGCCTATTAACAGGTACTTGTCAGTAGTGTTCAGCCTGTTATTCGATTTTCCCGCTTCTGGGTCGGGTTTCCCGATGTCCAGACACCACGCCAGGTAAATGTGGCGTGTTGTGAGTCTGGTGTGATGTTTGTGGAATAATGACAGCTGCAGAAGTGGTGTGAAGGATGCAATGTTGCACATGGTGAGTTTCAGAGCAAAGAAAATGTTGGTTACTGCATTTTTAAAACATACACAGATTTCTTTAGCTTACAAGTTTTTAAATCCAACTATATGTCCAGTGCCACCTCATTGGGACAACCTCTCAAACCAGTGACAGATCGCTTCTGTCATCTCACCTGCAGCTGCCGTCTATTCCAGCATATGGAGGGAGTCAATGGAGAGCCTGGGTGCAAGAGTTCACCTTTGTGCAGTGATTGTCAGTGTTTGCAGCACCTCAATGCTGTCAAACACTGAGAAATCAACTGTCAAAATAAAATTGTGCATGGTCCCTTTTAAGGAAACCGGCAGATGACGCGTCATCAAATGACGTCATCAGACCCGCTTCCTGTTAACTGGCCGTTAAGCCCGCAGGGCAGACTTAACAAGGTCAATCAAAGGAAAATCACATCTGTGGAGCGGAGGCAGCTGGGGGCGGGACCGGAACCCGGAAACCAGCTGACCCGCACCCATCCCGACACCGAACGCAAAATTGCAGCCAAAGTATTTGTTTAATTTCGCTGCCATTTCCTTATTCCCCATTATAATTTCTCCTGTCTCAACCTATAAGGGACCCACATTTACTTTCACTAATCTTTTCCTTTTTACATACCGACAGAAGTTTTTACAGTCTGTTTTTATATCTCTCGCTAGTTTACTCTCATACTCTGGAGTACAGACTGTACCTACAACCTCTGACTCAGACGTGAGAGAGTCACTGAGCTACCGCTGAAACTTGAGTAAAAAAAAAGACTTGCATTTCTCCAGCGCATTTCATGATCTCAGGACTTCCCAACGTGCTTTACAGCCAATGAAGTACTTTTTGAAGTGTAGTCACTGCTGTAATATAGGAAACGCGGCAGCCAATGTGCGCACAGCAAGATCCCAAAAACAGCAATGTGATAATGACCAGATAATCTGTTTTAGTGATGTTGATTGAGGGATAAATATTGGCCAGGACACCAGGGGGAACTCCCCTGCTCTTCTTCAAAATAGTGCCCTGGGATCATTTACATCTACCTGAGAAAGCACACGGGGCCTCAGTTTAACGTCTCATCCGAAAGACAGCACCTCCGACAGTGCAGCACTCCCTCAGCACTGCACTGTCAGCCTGGACTTTTGTTCTCAAGTTTCTGAAGTGGGACTTGAACCCACGGCCTTCTGACTACGACATGAGAGAGTGCTACCCACTGAGCCACGCTGACACATGAGGAGGACAAAAGCAAGTTACTGAGGCACTTGCTAGCGGGCAAGCAGGGAGGATGGGCGTGTGTTCTTAATGGCCAGAGAGCTACGAAACAACCTGTTCCCCCACGACCCCTGACCTCCGTCAAGAGCTGTGGGGAGGGGAAAAAGCACAAAGGACAGCCACTTTGGTTACTGTGAAGGAAGAGATCTCACAGAAAGCACGTCGCCTGCGTGACAGGGCAGGAGCAAGCAGCTGGATGTTAAATGTGTTTGACAGGGCGGTTGCTGTAATTCCAGAGCAGGAGTGCAGTGTGAAGCAGGATACGGTTCCCCCGAGGGCTTTCGCTCTGCTATTTTCAGACCTCATAATGTGACCCTGTCCATCGGTGAAATATTTACACCGCACTTTCCACTGCCCTGTGCCCATTCAGACTCTGCTTGCTGCAGTCTCTCTCTCTCTCGCGCCTTCACACGGGCTCGGCAAACAAACAAGGGAAGTCTTTCTATTCTTGGCTGGGCAGTACAGAAAATCCACTTTCCTTTCCTCAACTACTTTTCATTCAGGATCAGTGTCTCCTTTCGAAGCATAAAGCGAACGCTGCACCAAATGCCTGAAGGAAAGGACTTGTATTTATATATAGCCCCTTCTCACACTTCTCACAAATCTCCCAGGAGAATTCATTTGAAGTGCAATTACTTTTGTTATGTAGCAAATGTGGCAGCTATTTTGCACAGTGAGATCCCATCAAAAACAGCAACGTGTTGAATGGCCAGTTAATCGGGGAGTTTATTTTGGTGCTGTTGGTTGAGGAATGTTGGCCCCAGGACACCGGGGAGAACTCCCCTGCTCGCCTTCCAATAGTGTACGTGGGATTTTTAACATCCATCTGAGAGGGCAGATAGGGCACTCGGTTTTGAGGTTCATCCAAAAGAGTGCACATCAGACAGAGCAGCACTCCCTCAGTACTGCCCCTCCGACATTGCAGCTCTCCCTCAGTACTGCCCCTCCAACAGTGCAGCACTCCCTCAGTACTGCCCCTCCGACAGTGCTGTGCTCCCTCAGTACTGCCCCTCCGACAGTGCGGTGCTCCCTCAGTACTGCCCCTCCGACATTGCAGCTCTCCCTCAGTACTGCCCCTCCAACAGTGCAGCACTCCCTCAGTACTGCCCCTCCGACATTGCAGCTCTCCCTCAGTACTGCCCCTCCGACAGTGCAGTGCTCCCTCAGTACTGCCCCTCCGACAGTGCGGTGCTCCCTCAGTACTGCCCCTCCGACAGTGCGGTGCTCCCTCAGTACTACACTCGAGTGTCTTCCCAGAGACTCTGAGCAGAGTATCCCTTTTCATAGAATCATAGAATAGTACAGCATAGAAGGAGGCCATTCGTCCCATCAAGTCTGTGCTGTCTCTTTCGAAGAGGGGGTACTGCATGGTCGGAGCTGCCGCCTTTTGGGTTAAGGTTAACGATATCACGGCACTATTGGAAGAAGGGGCATGGGAGTTCTCCCAATGTCCTGGACAATATTTCTCCCTCAACCAACAGCACTAAAAATCAGATGAACTGGTCATTTACCTTTAGTATTGTTTACGGGATCTTGCTGTGTGCAAATTGTCTGCCATGTTTGACTAAGAACATAAGAACATAAGAAATAGGAGCAGGAGTAGGCCAATCGGCCCCTCGAGCCTGCTCCGCCATTCAATAAGATCATGGCTGATCTGATCCTAACCGCCAATCTACTATCTATCACAGAACCATCTCCTGCATCTAACAGAATTGCACACACGAAATAGGAGCAGAATCAGGCTACACAGTCCCTGGGCCCGCTCCACTACCCACAGGGCCATGACCGATCCGAACCTAGACTCATGTCCAAATTCCTGCCCGCTCCCCGTAACCCTTAATGCCCTTTACTTCTAGGAAACTGTCTATTTCTGTTTTAAATTTAATTAATGTTGTAGCTTCTACAGCTTTTTGTGGCAGCATATTCCATGGACCTACCACCCTCTGAGTGAAGTAGTTCCTCCTCATCTCAGTTTTGAAAGAGCAGCCCCTTATTCTAAGACTATGTCCCCTAGTTCTCGTCTCACCCGTCATCGGGAACATCCTCCCCGCATCCACCCGATCCAACCCCTTCACAATCTTATATGTTTCAATAAGATCGCCTCTCATTCTTCTGAACTCCAATGAGTAGAGTCCCAATCTACCCAACCTCTCCTCATATGACCACCCCCTCATCCCCGGGATTAACCGAGTGAACCTTTTTTGCACTGCCTCGAGAGCAAGGATGTCTTTCCTTAAGTAAGGACACCAAAACTGTATGCAGTATTCCAGGTGCGGTCTCACCAATACCTTGTACAACTGAAGCAATACCTCCCTATTTTTATATTCTATCCCCCTAGCAATGAAAGCCAACATTCCATTTGCCTTCTTAATCACTTGCTGCACCTGCATACTAACCTTTTGAGTTTCGTGCACCAGGACCCCCAGATCCCTTTGCACTTCAGTACTCTCCAGTTTCTTGCCATTAAGATAATAAATTGCTCTAGGATTTTTCCTGCCAAAGTGCATCACCTCACACTTTCCAGTGTTGTATTCCATCTGCCAAATCTCTGCCCACTTACTTAGCCTGTCTATGTCCCCTTGCAGGTTTTTTATGTCCTCCTCACTCACTACTTTCCCTCCCATCTTTGTATCATCTGCAAATTTTGATATGTTACACTTGGTCCCTTCCTCCAAATCGTTAATATAGATTGTGAAGAGTTGGGGACCCAGCACTGACCCCTGTGGAACACCACTAGTTACTGATTGCCAGTCTGAGAATGAACCATTTATCCCAACTCTTTGCTTTCTGTTAGATAGCCAATCCTCTATCCATGCCAGAATATTACCCCCAATCCCGTGATTTTTTACCTTAAGCAATAATCTTTTGTGTGGCACCTTGTCAAATGCCTTTTGGAAGTCTAAATACACTACGTCCACTGGTTCCCCTTTATCCACTCTATATGTTACTTCCTCAAAGAACTCCAGCAAATTTGTCAAACATGACTTCCCCTTCGTAAAACCATGCTGACTTTGTCCTATTAAATTATGATTATCCAAATGTCCTGTTACTGTTTCCTTAATAATGGACTCCAAAATTTTACCTACCACAGATGTTAGGCTAACCGGTCTATAGTTACCAGCCTTCTGTCTACTGCCCTTTTTAAATAAGGGTGTTACATTAGCAGTTTTCCAGTCTGCCGGGACCTTAGCGGAATCCAGGGAGTTTTGAAAAATTATTACCAATGCATCTACAATCCCTACCGCCACTTCCTTCAAGACTCTAGGATGTAAGCCATCAGGTCCAGGTGATTTATCCGCCTTGAGTCCCATTATTTTACCGAGTACCACTTCCTTAGTGATTTTGATCGTGTTTAGCTCCTCTCCCCCTATAGCCCCCTGTTTGTCCAGTGTTGGGATATTCTTAGTGTCCTCTACTGTAAAGACTGATACAAAATATTCATTCAGTGTTTTTGCCATCTCCATATTTCCCACCATTAATTTCCCGGTCTCATCCTCTAAGGGACCAACATTTACTTTAGCCACCCTTTTTCTTTTTATATAACTATAAAAACTCTTACTATCTGTTTTTATATTTTTTGCTAATTTACTTTCATAATCTATCTTCCCTTTCTTAATCAATCTTTTTGTTATTTTTTGCTGCCTTTTAAAGTTTTCCCAATCCTCTGTCCTCCCACTAGATTTCGCTACCTTATATGCCCTTGTTTTTAGTCGAATACTATCCTTAATTTCTTTACTTAGCCACGGATGACTGTCCTTTCTTTTACACCCTTTTCTTTTCAGTGGACTAGTGACTGCACTGCGAAGGAATCCAGTGCGTGAAATGCTGAGAGTTTCTGATGAACGTGGCGTTATATAACCGCAGCTTCCTTACGTCCTGCACCTTCCCTCCTACTCCTTCCACCCTCAGCAGAGTCACTGTGCCGTGGGCTCCTTTAACTGGGCTTCCAAATAATAATAAAAAATAAATATTGCCTGTGCTTTCTTCCCGCTGGAACAGTGTATGCACGAATGTGCAGCTGAAGATACGCTTCCTGGGGTAAAGATCCAATTCTGCTCACTCTCTAACTGGGATTACAGGAAGGAATGACGGGACAAGCTGGAGAAAGCTGTCTCGATCGACAGATGGAATGGAGGTCATCGGTCCAGCCCTAGCTCATCGATCCAGACAGACCCACAGTCTCCCCAACACACCACAAAAGAAAGAAAGAAGAACTTGCATTTATATAGCGCCTTTCAAGTCCTCAGGACGTCCCAAAGCGCTTTACAGCCAATGAAGTACTTTTGAAGTGTAGTCACTGTTGTAATGCAGGAAACACGGCAATCAATTTGCTGACAGCAAGCTCCCACAAACAGCAATGTGATAATGACCAGATAATCTGTTTTAGTGATGTTGATTCATGCAACTGATTCCACCTCCACTCCCCTCCCCACACTCCAGTCCAGGTCTCGATCACTCTCTGGGGTAGGTTTTGACTTTGTGCGATGCTGTGCAGCGGGTGATAGCGAGTCCGCAGCCCTTTTATGTCTCTCCTGAATTTTATTTCCGTTGACTTCAATGAAATCAAGTTCAGGAGATGTGAATCGGGCTGCCGACTCGCCATCACTCGCTTTACACTGTCGCACAAAGGCAAGAGCTGCCCCGGTGTGTGAGGAACCTGCTAACATCAGTCTATTTACTAGTCCGACTGGCACTCTTTACTTTGGAGTCATATTCTGGATCTCCTTTTTACTGTCTTATATCCCTCTGTAAGGTCACCTCTACGACACCTCATGCCCAGGCTAATAAGCCCTCGTATCTCCAGTCTTTCCTCTTAACTCTGACCCCGGGGATCACCCTGGTGGACCTTCTCTGCCCTATCTCCAGCATTTAAATGTTTCCCTTATGTCTCAGTGACCAGAACTGGACACAGTGCCCGAGGTGAGTCTGACCAGAACTGGACACAGTGCTCGAGGTGAGTCTGACCAGAACTGGACACTGTGCCCGAGGTGGGTCTGACCAGAACTGGACACAGTGCCCGAGGTGGGTCTGACCAGAACTGGACACAGTGCCCGAGGTGGGTCTGACCAGAACTGGACACAGTGCCCGAGGTGGGTCTGACCAGAACTGGACACTGTGCCCGAGGTGGGTCTGACCAGAACTGGACACTGTGCCCGAGGTGGGTCTGACCAGAACTGGACACTGTGCTCAAGGTGGGTCTGACCAGAGCCCTGTGCAGTTTGAGCATCAGTCCGTGCTGTCTGTGCCAATGTTGAGGTGTGGATTGTCACTGCGCATCAGCCTGAATCCCTCAACTTACTTTGCAGCTCGTGGATGTTTAAGCTTTCCTAGCATTTAGTTGGATGACAAATTTGAAGTACCGCAGTCCACTAAGTATATTTACCAAACTATTTTGCTGTTAAAAACAAACAAAAGTGGGTTGTGATCTCATTAGAACCAGCGTTGAGCATGTTCCAAATCCCCGTGTTATCACTGGGCTGAATAAGCAAACAGGGAGCAAAAAGAACCTGCTGCCCCGGGACTGTCTGGGGGATCAGTGTCCTGGGACTGTCTGGGGGATCAGTGTCCTGGGACTGTCTGGGGGATCAGTGTCCCGGGACTGTCTGGGGGATCAGTGTCCTGGGACTGTCTGGGGGATCAGTGGGGGATCAGTGTCCCGGGACTGTCTGGGGGATCAGTGTCCCGGGACTGTCTGGGGGATCAGTGTCCCGGGACTGTCTGGGGGATCAGTGGGGGATCAGTGTCCCGGGACTGTCTGGGGGATCAGTGGGGGATCAGTGTCCCGGGACTGTCTGGGGGATCAGTGTCCCGGGACTGTCTGGGGGATCAGTGGGGGATCAGTGTCCCGGGACTGTCTGGGGGTTCAGTGTCCCGGGACTGTCTGGGGGATCAGTGGGGGATCAGCGTCCCGGGACTGTCTGGGGGTTCAGTGTCCCGGGACTGTCTGTGGGATCAGTGGGCGATCAGTGGGGGATCAGTGTCCCGGGACTGTCTGGGGGATCAGTGTCCTGGGACTGTCTGGGGGATCAGTGTCCCGGGACTGTCTGGGGGATCAGTGTCCCGGGACTGTCTGGGGGATCAGTGTCCCGGGACTGTCTGGGGGATCAGTGTCCCGGGACTGTCTGGGGGATCAGTGGGGGTTCAGTGTCCCGGGACTGTCTGGGGGATCAGTGTCCTGGGACTGTCTGGGGGATCAGTGGGGGATCAGTGTCCCGGGACTGTCTGGGGGATCAGTGGGGGATCAGCGTCCCGGGACTGTCTGGGGGATCAGTGGGGGATCAGTGTCCCGGGACTGTCTGGGGGATCAGTGTCCCGGGACTGTCTGGGGGATCAGTGTCCTGGGACTGTCTGGGGGATCAGTGGGGGTTCAGTGTCCCGGGACTGTCTGGGGGATCAGTGGGGGTTCAGTGTCCCGGGACTGTCTGGGGGATCAGTGTCCCGGGACTGTCTGGGGGTTCAGTGTCCCGGGACTGTCTGGGGGATCAGTGTCCCGGGACTGTCTGGGGGATCAGTGGGCGATCAGTGGGGGATCAGTGTCCCGGGACTGTCTGGGGGATCAGTGGGGGATCAGTGTCCCGGGACTGTCTGGGGGATCAGTGTCCCGGGACTGTCTGGGGGATCAGTGGGGATCAGTGTCCCGGGATTGTCTGGGGGTTCAGCGTCCCGGGACTGTCTGGGGGTTCAGTGTCCCGGAACTGTCTGGGGGATCAGTGTCCCGGGACTGTCTGGGGGTTCAGTGTCCCGGGACTGTCTGGGGGATCAGTGTCCCGGGACTGTCTGGGGGATCAGTGTCCCGGGACTGTCTGGGGGATCACTGGGGGATCAGTGTCCCGGGACTGTCTGGGGGATCAGTGGGGAATCAGTGTCCCGGGACTGTCTGGGGGTTCAGTGTCCCGGGACTGTCTGGGGGATCAGTGGGGGATCAGTGTCCCGGGACTGTCTGGGGGCTCAGTGTCCCGGGACTGTCTGGGGGCTCAGTGTCCCGGGATTGTCTGGGGGATCAGTGTCCCGGGACTATCTGGGGGCTCAGTGTCCCGGGATTGTCTGGGGGATCAGTGTCCCGGGACTGTCTGGGGGATCAGTGGGGATCAGTGTCCCGGGATTGTCTGGGGGTTCAGCGTCCCGGGACTGTCTGGGGGTTCAGTGTCCCGGAACTGTCTGGGGGATCAGTGTCCCGGGACTGTCTGGGGGTTCAGTGTCCCGGGACTGTCTGGGGGTTCAGTGTCCCGGGACTGTCTGGGGGTTCAGTGTCCCGGGACTGTCTGGGGGTTCAGTGTCCCGGGACTGTCTGGGGGATCAGTGTCCCGGGACTGTCTGGGGGATCACTGGGGGATCAGTGTCCCGGGACTGTCTGGGGGATCAGTGTCCCGGGACTGTCTGGGGGTTCAGTGTCCCGGGACTGTCTGGGGGATCAGTGGGGGATCAGTGTCCCGGGACTGTCTGGGGGCTCAGTGTCCCGGGACTGTCTGGGGGCTCAGTGTCCCGGGATTGTCTGGGGGATCAGTGTCCCGGGACTTTCTGGGGGATCAGTGGGGCAGCAGCTGTAACTGGGGGAGTTCTGTATCAACATTTAAAAATATCCTATGATATTCCTCCCTGCGCTGTTTTAACACAGGCGGTAACCCATTAAGCGATTATACAATAACAGTGTCGATCTTAATTTCAGCCCTGGTGAGTGCATCAGAACAGAAGGACCCCGATATTGACAGGGGCGGGTTTGGTAAGCGGGAAGGGTGGGTGGAGTTTTGGACAGGTCCCCACCTGCTGAGAAGTTTTAACTCCACAACCTGCAACTTGTTTTTTTGAAAGAGGATCTCTGCCTGGAAGTCAGCCTGATTGACATTAAAGTATGTAAATGACCAACCCGCCCCCTGTCCTGTCTCTGTTAAACCGGGATGTGGGCAGGTGTGAGATTATTAAAATTTTAACATCTCACCCGACCCCAAACCACCTGTTTTTAGGGGTGAAAATGGACCCCAATGTTTCCACTTCAATATGTGACAGTTTCACAGAGATGTTGCAGGGAAAATACAACTGCATCAGGGCTACTAAACTAGTGCATGGGAGGGTCAGTGTGTGGGTGGGTCAGTGTGTGGGTGGGTCAGTGTGTGGGTCAGTGTGTGGGAGGGTCAGTGTGTGGGTCAGTGTGTGTGTGGGTCAGTGTGTGTGGGTCAGTGTGTGGGAGGGTCAGTGTGTGGGTCAGTGTGTGTGTGTGGGTCAGTGTGTGTGGGTCAGTGTGGTCAGTGTGTGGGTGGGTCAGTGTGTGGGTCAGTGTGTGTGTGTGGGTCAGTGTGTGTGGGTCAGTGTGTGGGAGGGTCAGTGTGTGGGTCAGTGTGTGTGTGGGTCAGTGTGTGGGTGGGTCAGTGTGTGGGAGGGTCAGTGTGTGGGTGGGTCAGTGTGTGGGTCAGTGTGTGGGTGTGTCAGTGTGTGGGTGGGTCAGTGTGTGGGTGGGTCAGTGTGTGGGTCAGTGTGTGGGAGGGTCAGTGTGTGGGTGTGTCAGTGTGTGGGTGGGTCAGTGTGTGGGACGGTCAGTGTGTGGGTGGGTCAGTGTGTGGGTCAGTGTGTGGGTGGGTCAGTGTGTGGGAGGGTCAGTGTGTGGGTCAGTGTGTGTGTGGGTCAGTGTGTGGGTGGGTCAGTGTGTGGGTGGGTCAGTGTGTGGGAGGGTCAGTGTGTGGGAGGGTCAGTGTGTGGGTGGGTCAGTGTGTGGGTCAGTGTGTGGGTGTGTCAGTGTGTGAGTGGGTCAGTGTGTGGGAGGGTCAGTGTGTGGGTGGGTCAGTGTGTGGGTCAGTGTGTGGGTGTGTCAGTGTGTGGGAGGGTCAGTGTGTGTGTGGGTCAGTGTGTGGGTGGGTCAGTGTGTGGGTGGGTCAGTGTGTGGGTGGGTGAGTGTGTGGGTCAGTGTGTGTGGGTCAGTGTGTGGGAGGGTCAGTGTGTGGGTCAGTGTGTGGGTGGGTCAGTGTGTGGGTGGGTCAGTGTGTGGGTCAGTGTGTAGGTGGGTCAGTGTGTGGGTCAGTGTGTGGGTCAGTGTGTGGGTGGGTCAGTGTGTGGGAGGGTCAGTGTGTGGGTGGGTCAGTGTGTGTGGGTCAGTGTGTGGGAGGGTCAGTGTGTGGGAGGGTCAGTGTGTGTGTGGGTCAGCGTGTGGGTGGGTCAGTGTGTGGGTGGGTCAGTGTGTGTGTGGGTCAGTGTGTGGGTGGGTCAGTGGGTGGGTGGGTCAGTGTGTGGGTGGGTCAGTGTGTGGGTCAGTGTGTGGGTGGGTCAGTGTGTGGGTGGGTCAGTGTGTGGGTCAGTGTGTGGGTGGGTCAGTGTGTGGGTGGGTCAATGTGTGGGTCAGTGTTTGGGAGGGTCAGTGTGTGGGTCAATGTGTGGGTCAGTGTTTGGGTGGGTCAGTGTGTGAGGGTCAGTGTGTGGGTGGGTCAGTGTGTGGGTGGGTCAGTGTGTGTGTGGGTCAGTGTGTGGGTCAGTGTTTGGGTAGGTCAGTGTTTGACCCACACACACTGACCCACCCAAACACTGACCTACCCAAACACTGACCCACACACTGACCCACCCACACATTGACCCACCCACACACTGACCCACACACACACTGACCCACACACTGACCCACACACTGACCCACCCACACACTGACCCACACACACACTGACCCACACACACACTGACCCACACACACTGACCCACCCAGTGTGTGTGTGGGTCAGTGTGTGGGTGGGTCAGTGTGTGGGTGGGTCAGTGTGTGGGTCAGTGTGTGGGTGGGTCAGTGTGTGGGTGGGTCAGTGTGTGGGTCAGTGTGTGGGTCAGTGTGTGGGTGGGTCAGTGTGTGGGTGGGTCAGTGTGTGGGAGGGTCAGTGTGTGGGTGGGTCAGTGTGTGGGAGGGTCAGTGTGTGGGAGGGTCAGTGTGTGGGTCAGTGTGTGGGTGGGTCGGTGTGTGGGTGGGTCGGTGTGTGGGTCAGTGTGTGGGTGGGTCAGTGTGTGGGTCAGTGTGTGGGTCAGTGTGTGGGTGGGTCAGTGTGTGGGAGGGTCAGTGTGTGGGAGGGTCAGTGTGTGGGTCAGTGTGTGGGTGGGTCGGTGTGTGGGTCAGTGTGTGGGTGGGTCAGTGTGTGGGTCAGTGTGTGGGTGGGTCAGTGTGTGGGTCAGTGTGTGTGTGGGTCAGTGTGTGGGTGGGTCAATGTGTGGGTCAGTGTGTGGGTGGGTCAATGTGTGGGTCAGTGTGTGGGTGGGTTGGTGTGTGGGTCAGTGTGTGGGTGGGTCAGTGTGTGGGGTCAGTGTGTGGGTGGGTCAGTGTGTGGGTCAGTGTGTGTGTGGGTCAGTGTGTGGTGGGTCAATGTGTGGGTCAGTGTTTGGGTGGGTCAGTGTGTGGGTCAATGTGTGGGTCAGTGTGTGGGTGGGTCAGTGTGTTTGGGAGGGTCAGTGTGTGGGTCAGTGTGTGGGTCAGTGTGTGTGTGGGTCAGTGTGTGGGTCAGTGTGTGTGTGGGTCAGTGTGTGGGTCAGTGTGTGTGTGGGTCAGTGTGTGGGTCAGTGTGTGTGTGGGTCAGTGTGTGGGTGGGTCAGTGTGTGGGTGGGTCAGTGTGTGGGTGGGTCAGTGTGTGTGGGTCAGTGTGTGGGTCAGTGTGTGTGTGGGTCAGTGTGTGGGTCAGTGTGTGGGGTCAGTGTGAGGGTCAGTGTGTGGGTGGGTCAGTGTGTGGGAGGGTCAGTGTGTGGGTGGGTCAGTGTGTGGGTCAGTGTGTGGGTGGGTCGGTGTGTGGGTCAGTGTGTGGGTGGGTCAGTGTGTGGGTCAGTGTGTGGGAGGGTCAGTGTGTGGGTCAGTGTGTGTGTGGGTCAGTGTGTGGGTGTGGGTCAATGTGTGGGTCAGTGTGTGGGTGGGTCAATGTGTGGGTCAGTGTGTGGGTGGGTTGGTGTGTGGGTCAGTGTGTGGGTGGGTCAGTGTGTGGGTCAGTGTGTGGGTGGGTCAGTGTGTGGGTCAGTGTGTGTGTGGGTCAGTGTGTGGGTGGGTCAATGTGTGGGTCAGTGTTTGGGTGGGTCAGTGTGTGGGTCAATGTGTGGGTCAGTGTGTGGGTGGGTCAGTGTGTTTGGAGGGTCAGTGTGTGGGGGTCAGTGTGTGGGTCAGTGTGTGTGTGGGTCAGTGTGTGGGTCAGTGTGTGTGTGGGTCAGTGTGTGGGTCAGTGTGTGTGTGGGTCAGTGTGTGGGTGGGTCAGTGTGTGGGTGGGTCAGTGTGTGGGTGGGTCAGTGTGTGGGTCAGTGTGTGGGTGGGTCAGTGTGTGGGTCAGTGTTTGGGTGGGTCAGTGTGTGGGTCAATGTGTGGGTCAGTGTGTGTGTGGGTCAGTGTGTGAGTGGGTCAATGTGTGGGTCAGTGTTTGGGTGGGTCAGTGTGTGGGTCAATGTGTGGGTCAGTGTTTGGGTGGGTCAGTGTGTGAGGGTCAGTGTGTGGGTGGGTCAGTGTGTGGGTGGGTCAGTGTGTGTGTGGGTCAGTGTGTGGGTCAGTGTTTGGGTAGGTCAGTGTTTGGGTGGGTCAGTGTGTGGGTCAGTGTGGTGGGTCAGTGTGTGGGTGGGTCAGTGTGTGGGTGGGTCAGTGTGTGGGTGGGTCAGTGTGGTGGGTCAGTGTGTGGGTGGTCAGTGTGGGGTCAGTGTTTCGGGGTGGGTCAGTGTGTGGGTCAATGTGTGGGTCAGTGTTTGGGTGGGTCAGTGTGTGAGGGTCAGTGTGTGGGTGGGTCAGTGTGTGGGTGGGTCAGTGTGTGGGTCAGTGTTTGGGTAGGTCAGTGTTTGGGTGGGTCAGTGTGTGTGGGTCAGTGTGGGTGGGTCAGTGTGTGGGTGGGTCAGTGTGTGGGTGGGTCAGTGTGTGGGTGGGTCAGTGTGTGGGTCAGTGTGTGGGTCAGTGTGTGGGTCAGTGTGTGGGTGGGTCAGTGTGTGGGTCAGTGTGTGGGTGCGTCAGTGTGTGGGTCAGTGTGTGGGTGGGTCAGTGTGTGGGTGGGTCAGTGTGTGGGAGGGTCAGTGTGTGGGTGGGTCAGTGTGTGGGTGGGTCAGTGTGTGGGAGGGTCAGTGTGTGGGAGGGTCAGTGTGTGGGTCAGTGTGTGGGTCAGTGTGTGGGTGGGTCGGTGTGTGGGTCAGTGTGTGTGGGTCAGTGTGTGTGTGGGTCAGTGTGTGGGTCAGTGTGTGGGTGGGTCAGTGTGTGGGAGGGTCAGTGTGTGGGTCAGTGTGTGTGTGGGTCAGTGTGTGTGTGGGTCAGTGTGTGCGTCAGTGTGTGTGGGAGGGTCAGTGTGTGGGTCAGTGTGTGTGTGGGTCAGTGTGTGGGTCAGTGTGTGGGTCAGTGTGTGTGTGGGTCAGTGTGTGGGTGGGTCAGTGTGTGGGTGGGTCAGTGTGTGTGGGTCAGTGTGAGGGTCAGTGTGTGGGTGGGTCAGTGTGTGGGTGGGTCAGTGTGTGTGGGTCAGTGTGAGGGTCAGTGTGTGGGTGGGTCAGTGTGTGGGTGGGTCACTGTGTGGGTCAGTGTGTGGGTGGGTCAGTGTGTGGGTCAGTGTGTGTGTGGGTCAGTGTGTGGGAGGGTCAGTGTGTGGGTCAGTGTGTGTGTGGGTCAGTGTGTGGGTGGGTCAGTGTGTGGGTCAGTGTTTGGGTGGGTCAGTGTGTGGGTGGGTCAGTGTGTGGGTCAGTGTTTGGGTGGGTCAGTGTGTGAGGGTCAGTGTGTGGGTGGGTCAGTGTGTGGGTCAGTGTGGGTCAGTGTGTGTGGGAGGGTCAGTGTGTGTGGGAGGGTCAGTGTGTGGGTCAGTGTGTGGGTGGGTCAGTGTGTGGGTCAGTGTGTGGGTGGGTCAGTGTATGTGTGGGTCAGTGTGTGGGAGGGTCAGTGTATGGGAGGGTCAGTGTGTGGGAGGGTCAGTGTGTGGGAGGGTCAGTGTGTGGGTCAGTGTGTGGGAGGGTCAGTGTATGTGTGGGTCAGTGTGTGGGAGGGTCAGTGTGTGGGTCAGTGTGTGGGAGGGTCAGTGTGTGGGAGGGTCAGTGTGTGGGAGGGTCAGTGTGTGGGTCAGTGTGTGGGTGGGTCAGTGTGTGGGTCAGTGTATGGGTGGGTCAGTGTGTGGGTGGGTCAGTGTGTGGGAGGGTCAGTGTGTGGGTGGGTCAGTGTGTGTGTGGGTCAGTGGGTGGGAGGGTCAGTCTGTGGGTCAGTGTCTGGGAGGGTCAGTGTGTGGGTGGGTCAGTGTGTGGGAGAGATAATGTATAGGGTTAAACTATAGAAGGGTTAAGTGTAGAAAGGATAATGTATAGGAGAGTTAATGTATAGCAGGGCAATATATATGAGCATTAATGTTCCGGGTGATGTATGCAAGGTATTGTATAGGGGGTTAATGTATAGGAGGGTTAATATATATGAGGGTTCATGTACAGGGGTTAATATCTACGGTATTAATGTACAAGGGGTTAATGTACAAGAATTTTATGTATAGGCGGGTTAAGGCATAGGGGATTGATGTATAGGGGTTAGCGTACATGAAGGTTAATGCATATGGGTTAATGTAATGACGGTTAATGTACAGGAGGTTTAATGTACAGGAGGTTTAATGTATAGGAGGTTTAATGTACAGGAGGTTTAATGTACACGGGGTTTACTGTACAGGAGGTTTAATGTACAGGATGTTTAATGTATAGGGGGTTTAATGTACAGGAGGGTTAATGTACAGGGGGTTTAATGTACAGGAGGTTTAATGTTTAGGGGTTTAATGTACAGGAGGTTTAATGTACAGGAGGTTTAATGTATATGGGTTTAATGTACAGGAGGTTTAATGTACAGGAGGTTTAATGTACAGGGGGTTTAATGTACAGGAGGTTTAATGTATAGGAGGTTTAATGTACAGGGGGTTTAATGTACAGGGGGTTTAATGTACAGGGGGTTTAATGTACAGGAGGTTTAATGCACAGGAGGTTTAATGTACAGGAGGTTTAATGTATAGGAGGATAAATTTACAGGAGGTTTAATGTACAGGGGTTTAATGTACAGGAGGTTTAATGTACAGGGGGTTTAATGTACAGGGGGTTTAATGTATAGGAGGTTTAATGTACAGGAGGTTTAATGTATAGGAGGTTTAATGTACAGGAGGTTTAATGTATAGGGGGTTTAATGTATAGGGGGTTTAATGTACAGGAGGTTTAATGTATAGGAGGTTTAATGTATAGGGGGTTTAATGTAGAGGAGGTTTATTGTATCAAAGATTTAATGTACAGGAGGTTTAATGTACAGGGGGTTTCATGTACAGGGGGTTTAATGTATAGGAGGTTTAATGTACAGGAGGTTTAATGTACAGGGGGTTTAATGTACAGGATGATTAATGTATAGGAGGTTTAATGTATAGGATGTTTAATGTATAGGAGGTTTAATGTATAGGTGGTTTAATGTACAGGGGGTTTAATGTGCAGGGGGTTTAATGTATAGGAGGTTTAATGAATAGGAGGTTTATTGTATCAGAGGTTTAATGTACAGGGGGTTTAATGTATAGGAGGTTTAATGTATAGGGGGTTTAATGTACAGGAGGTTTAATGTACAGGAGGTTTAATGTATAGGAGGTTTAATGTATAGGGGGTTTAATGTACAGGAGGTTTATTGTATCAGAGGTTTAATGTACAGGGGGTTTAATGTACAGGAGGTTTAATGTACAGGAGGTTTAATGTATAGGAGGTTTAATGTATAGGGGGTTTAATGTACAGGAGGTTTATTGTATCAGAGGTTTAATGTACAGGGGGTTTAATGTACAGGGGGTTTAATGTACAGGAGGTTTAATGTATAGGAGGTTTAATGTATAGGGGGTTTAATGTAGAGGAGGTTTATTGTATCAAAGATTTAATGTACAGGAGGTTTAATGTACAGGGGGTTTAATGTACAGGAGGTTTAATGTACAGGGGGTTTAATGTACGGGAGGTTTAATGTATGGGAGGTTTAATGTACAGGAGGTTTAATGTACAGGAGGTTTAATGTACAGGAGATTTAATGTACAGGAGGATTAATGTACAGGAGGTTTAATGTACAGGGGGTTTAATGTACAGTGGGTTTAATGTACAGGGGGTTTAATGTACAGGAGGTTTAATGTACAGGGGCTTTAATGTACAGGAGGTTTAATGTACAGGAGGTTTAATGTATAGGTTTAATGTATAGGGTGTTTAATGTACATGAGGTTCAATGTATAGGGTGTTTAATGTACAGGAGGTTTAATGTATAGGAGGTTTAATGTATAGGGGGTTTAATGTACAGGGGGTTTAATGTGCAGGGGGTTTAATATATAGGAGGTTTAATGTACAGGAGGTTTAATGCACAGGAGGTTTTTATGTACAGGGGTTTAATGTACAGGAGGTTTAATGTACAGGAGGTTTAATGTACAGGGGGTTTAATGTACAGGGGGTTTAATGTACAGGAGGTTTAATGTATAGGGGTTTAATGTACAGGGGGTTTAATGTACAGGAGGTTTAATGTACAGGGGGTTTAATGTACGGGAGGTTTAATGTACAGGTGTTTAATGTACAGGGGGTTTAATGTACAGGAGGTTTAATGTACGGGATGTTTAATGTACAGGGGGTTTAATGTACAGGGGGTTTAATGTACAGGAGGTTTAATGTACAGGGGGGTTAATGTACAGGGGGGTTAATGTACAGGAGGTTTGATGTACAGGAGGTTTAATGTACAGGAGGTTTAATGTATAGTGGTTTAATGTACAGGAGGTTTAATGTACAGGGGGTTTAATGTATAGGAGGTTTAATGTACAGGGGGTTTAATGTATAGGGGTTTAATGTACAGGGGGTTTAATGTACAGGGGGTTTAATGTACGGGAGGTTTAATGTACAGGTGCTAAATGTACAGGGGGTTTAATGTACAGGAGGTTTAATGTACGGGATGTTTAATGTACAGGGGGTTTAATGTACAGGAGGTTTAATGTACAGGGGGTTTAATGTATAGGAGGTTTAATGTACAGGGGGTTTAATGTACAGGAGGTTTAATGTACAGGGGGTTTAATGTACAGGAGGTTTAATGTACAGGAGGTTTAATGTACAGGAGGATTAATGTACAGGAGGTTTAATGTACAGGGGGTTTAATGTACAGTGGGTTTAATGTACAGGGGGTTTAATGTACAGGAGGTTTGATGTACAGGAGGTTTAATGTATAGGTTTAATGTACAGTGGGTTTAATGTACAGGGGGTTTAATGTACAGCGGGTTTAATGTATATGGGGTTTAATGTACAGGAGGTTTAATGTACAGGAGGTTTAATGTATAGGGGGTTTAATGTACAGGAGGTTTAATGTACAGGAGGTTTAATGTACGAGAGGTTTAATGTACGGGAGGTTTAATGTACGGGAGGTTTAATGTACAGGGGGTTTAATGTACAGGAGGTTTAATGTACAGGAGGTTTAATGTACAGGAGGTTTAATGTACAGGAGGTTTAATGTACAGGGGGTTTAATGTACAGTGGGTTTAATGTACAGGGGGTTTAATGTACAGGAGGTTTAATGTACAGGAGGTTTAATGTACAGGAGGTTTAATGTATAGGGGGTTTAATGTACATGAGGTTCAATGTATAGGGGGTTTAATGTACAGGAGGTTTAATGTATAGGAGGTTTAATGTATAGGGGGTTTAATGTACAGGGGGTTTAATGTGCAGGGGGTTTAATATATAGGAGATTTAATGTACAGGAGGTTTAATGTACAGGAGGTTTTTATGTATAGGGGTTTAATGTACAGTAGGTTTAATGTACAGGGGGTTTAATGTACAGGGGGTTTAATGTACAGGAGGTTTAATGTACAGCGGGTTTAATGTACAGGGGGTTTAATGTACAGGAGGTTTAATGTATAGGGGTTTTATGTACAGGGGGTTTAATGTACAGGAGGTTTAATGTACAGGGGGTTTAATGTACGGGAGGTTTAATGTACAGGTGTTTAATGTACAGGGGGTTTAATGTACAGGAGGTTTAATGTACGGGATGTTTAATGTACAGGGGGTTTAATGTACAGGAGGTTTAATGTACAGGAGGTTTAATGTACAGGGGGGTTAATGTACAGGAGGTTTAATGTACAGGAGGTTTAATGTACAGGAGGTTTAATGTACAGGGGGGTTAATGTACAGGGGGTTTAATGTACAGGAGGTTTAATGTATAGTGGTTTAATGTACAGGAGGTTTAATGTACAGGGGGTTTAATGTATAGGAGGATTAATGTACAGGGGGTTTAATGTACAGGGGGTTTAATGTACAGGAGGTTTAATGTATAGGGGTTTAATGTACAGGGGGTTTAATGTACAGGGGGTTTAATGTACGGGAGGTTTAATGTACAGGTGTTTAATGTACAGGGGGTTTAATGTACAGGGGGTTTAATGTACAGGAGGTTTAATGTACGGGATGTTTAATGTACAGGGGGTTTAATGTACAGGAGGTTTAATGTACAGGAGGTTTAATGTACAGGAGGTTTAATGTATAGTGGTTTAATGTACAGGAGGTTTAATGTACAGGGGGTTTAATGTATAGGAGGTTTAATGTATAGGGGGTTTAATGTACAGGAGGTTTAATGTACAGGGGGGTTAATGTACAGGAGGTTTAATGTACAGGGGGTTTAATGTACAGGGGGTTTAATGTACAGGGGTTTAATGTACAGGGGGTTTAATGTACAGGGGGTTTAACGTACAGGGGGTTTAATGTACAGGGGGTTTAATGTACAGGAGGTTTAATGTATATGATGTTTAATGTATAGGTGGTTTAATGTATAGGAGGTTTAATGTACAGGGAGTTTAATGTATAGGAGGTTTAATGTACAGGAGGTTTAATGTACAGGTGGTTTAATGTACAGGTGGTTTAATGTACAGGGGTTTAATGTACAGGGGGTTTAATGTACAGGGGGTTTAATGTACAGGAGGTTTAATGTACAGGGGGTTTAATGTACAGGAGGTTTAATGTACAGGATTTTTAATGTACAGGGGTTTAATGTACAGGAGGTTTAATGTACAGGGGGTTTAATGTATAGGAGGTTTAATGTACAGGGGGTTTAATGTACAGGGGGTTTAATGTGCAGGGGGTTTAATGTATAGGAGGTTTAATGAATAGGAGGTTTATTGTATCAGAGGTTTAATGTACAGGGGGTTTAATGTATAGGAGGTTTAATGTACGGGAGGTTTAATGTACAGGGGGTTTAATGTACAGGATGTTTAATATACAGGGGGTTTAATGTAGAGGAGGTTTCATGTACAGGGGGTTTAATGTACAGGGGGTTCTATGTACAGGGGGTTTAATGTACAGGAGGTTGAATGTACAGGAGGTTTAATGTACAGGGGGTTTAATGTACAGGAGGTTTAATGTATAAGGGGTTTAATGTACGGGAGGTTTAATTTACAGGCGGTTTAATGTACGGGGGGTTTAATGTATAGGGGGTTTAATGTACAGGGTGTTTCATGTACAGGGGGTTTAATGTACAGGGGGCTTAATGTACAGGGGGTTTAATGTACAGGGGGTTTAATGTACAGGGGGTTTAATGTATAGGGGGTTTAATGTACAGGGGGTTTAATGTACAGGGGGTTTAATGTATAGGGGGTTTAATGTACAGGGGGGTTTATTGTATAGGGGGTTTAATGTACAGGGGGTTTAATGTACAGGGGGTTTAATGTACAGGGGGTTTAATGTATAGGGGGTTTAATGTACGGGAGGTTTAATGTATGAGAGGTTTAATGTACAGGGGGTTTAATGTACGGGAGGTTTAATGTACAGGGGGTTTAATGTACAGGGGGTTTAATGTACAGGGGGTTTAATGTACAGGGGGTTTAATGTACAGGAGGTTTAATGTACGGGAGATTTTATGTCCAGGGGGTTTAATGTACAGGAGGTTTAATGTACAGGGGGTTTAATGTAAAGGAGGTTTAATGTACAGGGGGTTTAATGTATAGGAGGTTTAATGTACAGGAGGTTTAATGTACAGGAGGTTTAATGTACAGGAGGATTAATGTACAGGAGGTTTAATGTACAGGGGGTTTAATGTACAGTGGGTTTAATGTACAGGGGGTTTAATGTACAGGAGGTTTAATGTACAGGGGCTTTAATGTACAGGAGGTTTAATGTACAGGAGGTTTAATGTACAGGAGGTTTAATGTATAGGTTTAATGTATAGGGGGTTTAATGTACATGAGGTTCAATGTATAGGGGGTTTAATGTACAGGAGGTTTAATGTATAGGAGGTTTAATGTATAGGGGGTTTAATGTGCAGGGGGTTTAATATATAGGAGATTTAATGTACAGGAGGTTTAATGTACAGGAGGTTTTTATGTACAGGGGTTTAATGTACAGGAGGTTTAATGTACAGGGGGTTTAATGTACAGGGGGTTTAATGTACAGGAGGTTTAATGTACAGGGGGTTTAATGTACAGTGGGTTTAATGTACAGGGGGTTTAATGTACAGGAGGTTTAATGTACAGGAGGTTTAATGTATAGGTTTAATGTACAGTGGGTTTAATGTACAGGGGGTTTAATGTACAGCGGGTTTAATGTATATGGGGTTTAATGTACAGGAGGTTTAATGTACAGGAGGTTTAATGTATGGGGGGTTTAATGTACAGGAGGTTTAATGTACAGGAGGTTTAATGTACGAGAGGTTTAATGTACGGGAGGTTTAATGTACGGGAGGTTTAATGTACAGGGGGTTTAATGTACAGGAGGTTTAATGTACAGGGGGTTTAATGTACAGGAGGTTTAATGTACAGGAGGATTAATGTACAGGAGGTTTAATGTACAGGGGGTTTAATGTACAGGGGGTTTAATGTACAGGAGGTTTAATGTACAGGAGGTTTAATGTATAGGGGGTTTAATGTACATGAGGTTCAATGTATAGGGGGTTTAATGTACAGGAGGTTTAATGTATAGGAGGTTTAATGTATAGGAGGTTTAATGTACAGGGGGTTTAATGTACAGGAGGTTTAATGTATATGGGTTTAATGTACAGGAGGTTTAATGTACAGGAGGTTTAATGTACAGGAGGTTTAATGTATAGGAGGATAAATGTACAGGAGGTTTAATGTACAGGGGGTTTAATGTATAGGAGGTTTAATGTACAGGGGGTTTAATGTACAGGGGGTTTAATGTATAGGAGGTTTAATGTACAGGAGGTTTAATGTATAGGAGGTTTAATGCACAGGAGGTTTAATGTATAGGAGGTTTAATGTACGGGAGGTTTAATGTATAGGAGGATAAATGTACAGGAGGTTTAATGTACAGGGGTTTAATGTACAGGAGGTTTAATGTACAGGGGGTTTAATGTACGGGAGGTTTAATGTACAGGAGGTTTAATGTATAGGAGGTTTACTGTATCAGAGGTTTAATGTACAAGAGGTTTAATGTACGGGAGGTTTAATGTACAGGAGGTTTAATGTACATGGGGTTTAATGTACAGGGGGTTTAATGTACAGGAGGTGTAATGTACAGGGGGTTTAATGTACAGGGGGTTTAATGTACAGGAGGTTTAATGTACAGGAGGTTTAATGTATAGGAGGTTTATTGTATCAGAGGTTTAATGTACAGGAGGTTTAATGTACAGGAGGTTTAATGTACAGGGGGTTTAATGTACAGGGGGTTTAATGTATAGGAGGTTTAATGTACAGGGGGTTTAATGTACAGGGGGTTTAATGTACAGGGGGTTTAATGTATAGGAGGTTTAATGTACAGGAGGTTTAAAGTACAGGGGGTTTAATGTATAGTAGGTTTAATGTACAGGAGGTTTAATGTACAGGGGGTTTAATGTACAGGAGGTTTAATGTATAGGAGGTTTAATGTACGGGGGTTTAATGTACAGGGGGTTTAATGTACAGGGGTTTTAATGTATAGGAGGTTTAATGTACGGGAGGTTTAATGTACAGGGGGTTTAATGTATAGGAGGTTTAATGTACGGGGGGTTTAATGTACAGGGGGTTTAATGTACAGGGGGTTTAATGTATAGGAGGTTTAATGTATAGGAGGTTTAATATATAGGGGGTTTAATGTACAGGGGGTTTGATGTACAGGAGGTTTGATGTACAGGAGGTTTAATGTACAGGGGGTTTAATGTACAGGAGGTTTAATGTACAGGAGGTTTAATGTATAGGAGGTTTATTGTATCAGAGGTTTAATGTATAGGGGGTTTAATGTACAGGGGGTTTAATGTACAGGAGGTTTAATGTACAGGAGGTTTAATGTATAGGAGGTTTAATGTATAGGAGGTTTATTGTATCAGAGGTTTAATGTACAGGAGGTTTAATGTACAGGGGGTTTGATGTACAGGGGGTTTAATGTATAGGAGGTTTAATGTACAGGGGGTTTAATGTACAGGGGGTTTAATGTACAGGGGTTTAATGTATAGGAGGTTTAATGTACAGGAGGTTTAATGTACAGGGGGTTTAATGTATAGGAGGTTTAATGTACATGAGGTTTAATGTACAGGGGGTTTAATGTACAGGAGGTTTAATGTATAGGAGGTTTAATGTACGGGGGTTTAATGTACAGGGGGTTTAATGTACAGGGGTTTTAATGTATAGGAGGTTTAATGTACGGGAGGTTTAATGTACAGGGGGTTTAATGTACAGGAGGTTTAATGTACGGGGGTTTAATGTACAGGGGGTTTAATGTACAGGGGGTTTAATGCATAGGAGGTTTAATGTATAGGAGGTTTAATATATAGGGGGTTTAATGTACAGGGGGTTTAATGTACAGGAGGTTTGATGTACAGGAGGTTTAATGTACAGGGGGTTTAATCTACAGGAGGTTTAATGTATAGGAGGTTTAATGTATATGAGGTTTAATGTATAGGGGGTTTAATGTACAGGGGGTTTAATGTATAGGAGGTTTAATGTACAGGAGGTTTAATGTATAGGAGGTTTAATGTACATGAGGTTTAATGTACAGGATGTTTAATGTATAGGGGGTTTAATGTATAGGGGGTTTAATGTACAGGAGGTTTAATGTATAGGGGGTTTAATGTACAGGAGGTTTAATGTACAGGAGGTTTAATGTACAGGAGGTTTAATGTATAGGAGGTTTAATGTACAGGAGGTTTAATGTACAGGAGGTTTAATGTACAGGGGGTTTACTGTACAGGAGGTTTAATGTATAGGAGGTTTAATGTACAGGGGGTTTAATGTACAGGGGGTTTAATGTACAGGAGGTTTAATGTATAGGAGGTTTAATGTATAGGAGGTTTAATGTATAGGAGGTTTAATGTACAGGGGGTTAAATGTACAGGGGGTTTAATGTACAGGAGGGTTAATGTACAGGGGGTTTAATGTACAGGAGGTTTAATGTACAGGAGGTTTAATGTACAGGTGGTTTAATGTACAGGAGGTTTAATGTATATGGGTTTAATGTACAGGAGGTTTAATGTACAGGAGGTTTAATGTACAGGAGGTTTAATGTATAGGAGGTTTAATGTACAGGGGGTTTAATGTACAGGGGGTTTAATGTATAGGAGGTTTAATGTACAGGAGGTTTAATGTATAGGAGGTTTAATGCACAGGAGGTTTAATGTATAGGAAGTTTAATGTACGGGAGGTTTAATGTATAGGAGGATAAATGTACAGGAGGTTTAATGTACAGGGGTTTAATGTACAGGAGGTTAATGTACAGGGGGTTTAATGTACGGGAGGTTTAATGTACAGGAGGTTTAATGTATAGGAGGTTTACTGTATCAGAGGTTTAATGTACAAGAGGTTTAATGTACGGGAGGTTTAATGTACAGGAGGTTTAATGTACATGGGGTTTAATGTACAGGGGGTTTAATGTACAGGAGGTGTAATGTACAGGGGGTTTAATGTACAGGGGGTTTAATGTACAGGAGGTTAAATGTACAGGAGGTTTAATGTATCAGAGGTTTAATGTACAGGAGGTTTAATGTACAGGAGGTTTAATGTACAGGGGGTTTAATGTACAGGGGGTTTAATGTATAGGAGGTTTAATGTACAGGGGGTTTAATGTACAGGGGGTTTAATGTACAGGGGGTTTAATGTATAGGAGGTTTAATGTACAGGAGGTTTAAAGTACAGGGGGTTTAATGTATAGGAGGTTTAATGTACAGGAGGTTTAATGTACAGGGGGTTTAATGTACAGGAGGTTTAATGTATAGGAGGTTTAATGTACGGGGGTTTAATGTACAGGGGGTTTAATGTACAGGGGTTTTAATGTATAGGAGGTTTAATGTACGGGAGGTTTAATGTACAGAGGGTTTAATGTACAGGAGGTTTAATGTACGGGGTTTAATGTACAGGGGGTTTAATGTACAGGGGGTTTAATGTATAGGGGGTTTAATGTACAGGAGGTTTAATGTATAGGGGGTTTAATGTACAGGAGGTTTAATGTACAGGAGGTTTAATGTACAGGAGGTTTAATGTATAGGAGGTTTAATGTACAGGAGGTTTAATGTACAGGAGGTTTAATGTACAGGGGGTTTACTGTACAGGTTTAATGTATAGGGGGTTTAATGTACAGGGGGTTTAATGTACAGGAGGTTTAATGTATAGGAGGTTTAATGTATAGGAGGTTTAATGTACAGGGGGTTTAATGTACAGGGGGTTTAATGTACAGGAGGGTTAATGTACAGGGGGTTTAATGTACAGGAGGTTTAATGTACAGGAGGTTTAATGTATATGGGTTTAATGTACAGGAGGTTTAATGTACAGGAGGTTTAATGTATAGGAGGTTTAATGTACAGGGGGTTTAATGTACAGGGGGTTTAATGTATAGGAGGTTTAATGTACAGGAGGTTTAATGTACAGGGGGTTTAATGTATAGGAGGTTTAATGTACAGGGGGTTTAATGTACAGGGGGTTTAATGTACAGGGGGTTTAATGTATAGGAGGTTTAATGTACAGGAGGTTTAATGTACAGGGGGTTTAATGTATAGGAGGTTTAATGTACAGGAGGTTTAATGTACAGGGGGTTTAATGTACAGGAGGTTTAATGTATAGGAGGTTTAATGTACGGGGGTTTAATGTACAGGGGGTTTAATGTACAGGGGTTTTAATGTATAGGAGGTTTAATGTACGGGAGGTTTAATGTACAGGGGGTTTAATGTATAGGAGGTTTAATGTACGGGGGTTTAATGTACAGGGGGTTTAATGTACAGGGGGTTTAATGTATAGGAGGTTTAATGTATAGGAGGTTTAATATATAGGGGGTTTAATGTACAGGGGTTTAATGTACAGGAGGTTTGATGTACAGGAGGTTTAATGTACAGGGGGTTTAATCTACAGGAGGTTTAATGTATAGGAGGTTTAATGTATATGAGGTTTAATGTATAGGGGGTTTAATGTACAGGGGGTTTAATGTATAGGAGGTTTAATGTACAGGAGGTTTAATGTATAGGAGGTTTAATGTATAGGAGGTTTAATGTACAGGAGGTTTAATGTACAGGAGGTTTAATGTATAGGGGGTTTAATGTATAGGGGTTTAATGTACAGGAGGTTTAATGTATAGGGGGTTTAATGTACAGGAGGTTTAATGTACAGGAGGTTTAATGTATAGGAGGTTTAATGTACAGGAGGTTTAATGTACAGGGGGTTTACTGTACAGGAGGTTTAATGTATAGGAGGTTTAATGTACAGGAGGTTTAATGTACAGGTGGTTTAATGTACAGGAGGTTTAATGTATATGGGTTTAATGTACAGGAGGTTTAATGTACAGGAGGTTTAATGTACAGGAGATTTAATGTATAGGAGGTTTAATGTACAGGGGGTTTAATGTACAGGGGGTTTAATGTATAGGAGGTTTAATGTACAGGAGGTTTAATGTATAGGAGGTTTAATGCACAGGAGGTTTAATGTATAGGAGGTTTAATGTACGGGAGGTTTAATGTATAGGAGGATAAATGTACAGGAGGTTTAATGTACAGGGGTTTAATGTACAGGAGGTTTAATGTACAGGGGGTTTAATGTACGGGAGGTTTAATGTACAGGAGGTTTAATGTATAGGAGGTTTACTGTATCAGAGGTTTAATGTACAAGAGGTTTAATGTACAGGAGGTTTAATGTACATGGGGTTTAATGTACAGGGGGTTTAATGTACAGGAGGTGTAATGTACAGGGGGTTTAATGTACAGGGGGTTTAATGTACAGGGGGTTTAATGTACAGGAGGTTTAATGTATAGGAGGTTTATTGTATCAGAAGTTTAATGTACAGGAGGTTTAATGTACAGGAGGTTTAATGTACAGGGGGTTTAATGTATAGGAGGTTTAATGTACAGGGGGTTTAATGTACAGGGGGTTTAATGTACAGGGGGTTTAATGTATAGGAGGTTTAATGTACAGGAGGTTTAAAGTACAGGGGGTTTAATGTATAGGAGGTTTAATGTACAGGAGGTTTAATGTACAGGGGGTTTAATGTACAGGAGGTTTAATGTATAGGAGGTTTAACGTACGGGGGTTTAATGTACAGGGGGTTTAATGTACAGGGGTTTTAATGTATAGGAGGTTTAATGTACGGGAGGTTTAATGTACAGGGGGTTTAATGTACGGGGGTTTAATGTACAGGGGGTTTAATGTACAGGGGGTTTAATGTATAGGAGGTTTAATGTATAGGAGGTTTAATATATAGGGGGTTTAATGTACAGGGGGTTTAATGTACAGGAGGTTTGATGTACAGGAGGTTTAATGTACAGGGGGTTTAATCTACAGGAGGTTTAATGTATAGGAGGTTTAATGTATATGAGGTTTAATGTATAGGGGGTTTAATGTACAGGGGGTTTAATGTACAGGAAGTTTAATGTACAGGAGGTTTAATGTATAGGAGGTTTAATGTATAGGAGGTTTAATGTATAGGATGTTTAATGTACAGGAGGTTTAATGTACAGGAGGTTTAATGTATAGGGGGTTTAATGTATAGGGGTTTAATGTACAGGAGGTTTAATGTATAGGAGGTTTAATGTATATGAGGTTTAATGTACAGGAGGTTTGATGTATAGGAGGTTTAATCTATAGGAGGTTTAATGTACGGGAGGTTTAATGTGCAGGGCGTTTAATGTACGGGAGGTTTAATGTACAGGAGGTTTAATGTACAGGAGGTTTAATGTACAGGAGGTTTAATGTACAGGGGTTTACTGTACAGGAGGTTTAATGTATAGGAGGTTTAATGTACAGGGGGTTTAATGTACAGGGGGTTTAATGTACAGGAGTTTTAATGTATAGGAGGTTTAACGTACAGGAGGTTTAATGTATAGGAGGTTTAATGTATAGGAGGTTTAATGTACAGGGGGTTTAATGTACAGGAGGGTTAATGTACAGGGGGTTTAATATACAGGAGGTTTAATGTACAGGAGGTTTAATGTTTACGGGTTTAATGTACAGGTGGTTTAATGTACAGGAGGTTTAATGTATATGGGTTTAATGTACAGGAGGTTTAATGTACAGGAGGTTTAATGTACAGGAGGTTTAATGTATAGGAGGTTTAATGTACAGGAGGTTTAACGTATAGGAGGTTTAATGTACAGGGGGTTTAATGTACAGGGGGTTTAATGTATAGTAGGTTTAATGTACAGGAGGTTTAATGTATAGGAGGTTTAATGTATAGGAGGTTTAATGCACAGGAGGTTTAATGTATAGGAGGTTTAATGTACGGGAGGTTTAATGTATAGGAGGATAAATGTACAGGAGGTTTGATGTACAGGGGTTTAATGTACAGGGGGTTTAATGTACAGGAGTTTTAATGTATAGGAGGTTTAACGTACAGGAGCTTTAATGTATAGGAGGTTTAATGTATAGGAGGTTTAATGTACAGGGGTTTAATGTACAGGGGGTTTAATGTACAGGGGGTTTAATATACAGGAGGTTTAATGTACAGGAGGTTTAATGTTTAGGGGTTTAATGTACAGGTGGTTTAATGTACAGGAGGTTTAATGTATATGGGTTTAATGTACAGGAGGTTTAATGTACAGGAGGTTTAATGTACAGGAGGTTTAATGTATAGGAGGTTTATTGTATCAGAGGTTTAATGTACAAGAGGTTTAATGTACGGGAGGTTTAATGTACAGGAGGTTTAATGTACAGGGGGTTTAATGTACAGGGGGTTTAATGTACAGGAGGTGTGATGTACAGGAGGTTTAATGTACAGGGGGTTTAATGTACGGGAGGTTTAATGTACAGGAGGTTTATTGTATCAGAGGTTTAATGTACAGGAGGTTTAATGTACAGGAGGTTTAATGTCCAGGGGGTTTAATGTACAGGAGGTGTAATGTACAGGAGGTTTAATGTACAGGGGGTTTAATGTACAGGGGGTTTAATGTACAGGAGGTTTAATGTACAGGGGGTTTAATGTATCAGAGGTTTAATGTACAGGAGGTTTAATGTACAGGAGGTTTAATGTACAGTGGGTTTAATGTACAGGGGGTTTAATGTACAGGGGGTTTAATGTATAGGAGGTTTAATGTACAGGGGGTTTAATGTACAGGGGGTTTAATGTATAGGAGGTTTAATGTACAGGGGGTTTAATGTACAGGGGGTTTAATGTACAGGGGGTTTAATGTATAGGAGGTTTAATGTACAGGAGGTTTAAAGTACAGGGGGTTTAATGTATAGGAGGTTTAATGTACAGGAGGTTTAATGTACAGGGGGTTTAATGTACAGGAGGTTTAATGTATAGGAGGTTTAATGTACGGGGGTTTAATGTACAGGGGGTTTAATGTACAGGGGTTTTAATGTATAGGAGGTTTAATGTACGGGAGGTTTAATGTACAGGGGGTTTAATGTACGGGGGTTTAATGTACAGGGGGTTTAATGTACAGGGGGTTTAATGTATAGGAGGTTTAATGTATAGGAGGTTTAATATATAGGGGGTTTAATGTACAGGGGGTTTAATGTACAGGAGGTTTGATGTACAGGAGGTTTAATGTACAGGGGGTTTAATCTACAGGAGGTTTAATGTATAGGAGGTTTAATGTATATGAGGTTTAATGTATAGGGGGTTTAATGTACAGGGGGTTTAATGTACAGGAGGTTTAATGTACAGGAGGTTTAATGTATAGGAGGTTTAATGTATAGGAGGTTTAATGTATAGGATGTTTAATGTACATGAGGTTTAATGTACAGGAGGTTTAATGTATAGGGGGTTTAATGTATAGGGGTTTAATGTACAGGAGGTTTAATGTATAGGAGGTTTAATGTATATGAGGTTTAATGTACAGGAGGTTTGATGTATAGGAGGTTTAATCTATAGGAGGTTTAATGTACGGGAGGTTTAATGTGCAGGGCGTTTAATGTACGGGAGGTTTAATGTACAGGAGGTTTAATGTACAGGAGGTTTAATGTACAGGAGGTTTAATGTACAGGGGTTTACTGTACAGGAGGTTTAATGTATAGGAGGTTTAATGTACAGGGGGTTTAATGTACATGGGGTTTAATGTACAGGGGGTTTAATGTACAGGAGTTTAATGTATAGGAGGTTTAACGTACAGGAGGTTTAATGTATAGGAGGTTTAATGTATAGGAGGTTTAATGTACAGGGGGTTTAATGTACAGGGGGTTTAATGTACAGGAGGGTTAATGTACAGGGGGTTTAATATACAGGAGGTTTAATGTACAGGAGGTTTAATGTTTAGGGGTTTAATGTACAGGTGGTTTAATGTACAGGAGGTTTAATGTATATGGGTTTAATGTACAGGAGGTTTAATGTACAGGAGGTTTAATGTATAGGAGGTTTAATGTACAGGGGGTTTAATGTATAGGAGGTTTAATGTACAGGGGGTTTAATGTACAGGGGGTTTAATGTACGGGAGGTTTAATGTATAGGAGGATAAATGTACAGGAGGTTTAATGTACAGGGGTTTAATGTACAGGAGGTTAATGTACAGGGGGTTTAATGTACGGGAGGTTTAATGTACAGGAGGTTTAATGTATAGGAGGTTTACTGTATCAGAGGTTTAATGTACAAGAGGTTTAATGTACGGGAGGTTTAATGTACAGGAGGTTTAATGTACATGGGGTTTAATGTACAGGGGGTTTAATGTACAGGAGGTGTAATGTACAGGGGGTTTAATGTACAGGGGGTTTAATGTACAGGAGGTTAAATGTACAGGAGGTTTAATGTATCAGAGGTTTAATGTACAGGAGGTTTAATGTACAGGAGGTTTAATGTACAGGGGGTTTAATGTACAGGGGGTTTAATGTATAGGAGGTTTAATGTACAGGGGGTTTAATGTACAGGGGGTTTAATGTACAGGGGGTTTAATGTATAGGAGGTTTAATGTACAGGAGGTTTAAAGTACAGGGGGTTTAATGTATAGGAGGTTTAATGTACAGGAGGTTTAATGTACAGGGGGTTTAATGTACAGGAGGTTTAATGTATAGGAGGTTTAATGTACGGGGGTTTAATGTACAGGGGGTTTAATGTGCAGGGGTTTTAATGTATAGGAGGTTTAATGTACGGGAGGTTTAATGTACAGAGGGTTTAATGTACAGGAGGTTTAATGTACGGGGGTTTAATGTACAGGGGGTTTAATGTACAGGGGGTTTAATGTATAGGGGGTTTAATGTACAGGAGGTTTAATGTATAGGGGGTTTAATGTACAGGAGGTTTAATGTACAGGAGGTTTAATGTACAGGAGGTTTAATGTATAGGAGGTTTAATGTACAGGAGGTTTAATGTACAGGAGGTTTAATGTACAGGGGGTTTACTGTACAGGAGGTTTAATGTATAGGGGGTTTAATGTACAGGGGGTTTAATGTACAGGAGGTTTAATGTATAGGAGGTTTAATGTATAGGAGGTTTAATGTACAGGGGGTTTAATGTACAGGGGGTTTAATGTACAGGAGGGTTAATGTACAGGGGGTTTAATGTACAGGAGGTTTAATGTACAGGAGGTTTAATGTATATGGGTTTAATGTACAGGAGGTTTAATGTACAGGAGGTTTAATGTATAGGAGGTTTAATGTACAGGGGGTTTAATGTACAGGGGGTTTAATGTATAGGAGGTTTAATGTACAGGAGGTTTAATGTACAGGGGGTTTAATGTATAGGAGGTTTAATGTACAGGGGGTTTAATGTACAGGGGGTTTAATGTACAGGGGGTTTAATGTATAGGAGGTTTAATGTACAGGAGGTTTAATGTACAGGGGGTTTAATGTATAGGAGGTTTAATGTACAGGAGGTTTAATGTACAGGGGGTTTAATGTACAGGAGGTTTAATGTATAGGAGGTTTAATGTACGGGGGTTTAATGTACAGGGGGTTTAATGTACAGGGGTTTTAATGTATAGGAGGTTTAATGTACGGGAGGTTTAATGTACAGGGGGTTTAATGTATAGGAGGTTTAATGTACGGGGGTTTAATGTACAGGGGGTTTAATGTACAGGGGGTTTAATGTATAGGAGGTTTAATGTATAGGAGGTTTAATATATAGGGGGTTTAATGTACAGGGGGTTTAATGTACAGGAGGTTTGATGTACAGGAGGTTTAATGTACAGGGGGTTTAATCTACAGGAGGTTTAATGTATAGGAGGTTTAATGTATATGAGGTTTAATGTATAGGGGGTTTAATGTACAGGGGGTTTAATGTATAGGAGGTTTAATGTACAGGAGGTTTAATGTATAGGAGGTTTAATGTATAGGAGGTTTAATGTACAGGAGGTTTAATGTATAGGGGGTTTAATGTATAGGGGTTTAATGTACAGGAGGTTTAATGTATAGGGGGTTTAATGTACAGGAGGTTTAATGTACAGGAGGTTTAATGTATAGGAGGTTTAATGTACAGGAGGTTTAATGTACAGGGGGTTTACTGTACAGGAGGTTTAATGTATAGGAGGTTTAATGTACAGGAGGTTTAATGTACAGGTGGTTTAATGTACAGGAGGTTTAATGTATATGGGTTTAATGTACAGGAGGTTTAATGTACAGGAGGTTTAATGTACAGGAGATTTAATGTATAGGAGGTTTAATGTACAGGGGGTTTAATGTACAGGGGGTTTAATGTATAGGAGGTTTAATGTACAGGAGGTTTAATGTATAGGAGGTTTAATGCACAGGAGGTTTAATGTATAGGAGGTTTAATGTACGGGAGGTTTAATGTATAGGAGGATAAATGTACAGGAGGTTTAATGTACAGGGGTTTAATGTACAGGAGGTTTAATGTACAGGGGGTTTAATGTACGGGAGGTTTAATGTACAGGAGGTTTAATGTATAGGAGGTTTACTGTATCAGAGGTTTAATGTACAAGAGGTTTAATGTACAGGAGGTTTAATGTACATGGGGTTTAATGTACAGGGGGTTTAATCTACAGGAGGTTTAATGTATAGGAGGTTTAATGTATATGAGGTTTAATGTATAGGGGGTTTAATGTACAGGGGGTTTAATGTATAGGAGGTTTAATGTACAGGAGGTTTAATGTATAGGAGGTTTAATGTATAGGAGGTTTAATGTACAGGAGGTTTAATGTATAGGAGGTTTATTGTATCAGAGGTTTAATGTACAGGAGGTTTAATGTACAGGAGGTTTAATGTACAGGGGGTTTAATGTACAGGGGGTTTAATGTATAGGAGGTTTAATGTACAGGGGGTTTAATGTACAGGGGGTTTAATGTACAGGGGGTTTAATGTATAGGAGGTTTAATGTACAGGAGGTTTAAAGTACAGGGGGTTTAATGTATAGGAGGTTTAATGTACAGGAGGTTTAATGTACAGGGGGTTTAATGTACAGGAGGTTTAATGTATAGGAGGTTTAATGTACGGGGGTTTAATGTACAGGGGGTTTAATGTACAGGGGTATTAATGTATAGGAGGTTTAATGTACGGGAGGTTTAATGTACAGGGGGTTTAATGTATAGGAGGTTTAATGTACGGGGGTTTAATGTACAGGGGGTTTAATGTACAGGGGGTTTAATGTATAGGAGGTTTAATGTATAGGAGGTTTAATATATAGGGGGTTTAATGTACAGGGGGTTTGATGTACAGGAGGTTTGATGTACAGGAGGTTTAATGTACAGGGGGTTTAATGTACAGGAGGTTTAATGTACAGGAGGTTTAATGTATAGGAGGTTTATTGTATCAGAGGTTTAATGTATAGGGGGTTTAATGTACAGGGGGTTTAATGTACAGGAGGTTTAATGTACAGGAGGTTTAATGTATAGGAGGTTTAATGTATAGGAGGTTAAATGTATAGGAGGTTTATTGTATCAGAGGTTTAATGTACAGGAGGTTTAATGTACAGGGGGTTTGATGTACAGGGGGTTTAATGTATAGGAGGTTTAATGTACAGGGGGTTTAATGTACAGGGGGTTTAATGTACAGGGGGTTTAATGTATAGGAGGTTTAATGTACAGGAGGTTTAATGTACAGGGGGTTTAATGTATAGGAGGTTTAATGTACATGAGGTTTAATGTACAGGGGGTTTAATGTACAGGAGGTTTAATGTATAGGAGGTTTAATGTACGGGGGTTTAATGTACAGGGGGTTTAATGTACAGGGGTTTTAATGTATAGGAGGTTTAATGTACGGGAGGTTTAATGTACAGGGGGTTTAATGTACAGGAGGTTTAATGTACGGGGGTTTAATGTACAGGGGGTTTAATGTACAGGGGGTTTAATGCATAGGAGGTTTAATGTATAGGAGGTTTAATATATAGGGGGTTTAATGTACAGGGGGTTTAATGTACAGGAGGTTTGATGTACAGGAGGTTTAATGTACAGGGGGTTTAATCTACAGGAGGTTTAATGTATAGGAGGTTTAATGTATATGAGGTTTAATGTATAGGGGGTTTAATGTACAGGGGGTTTAATGTATAGGAGGTTTAATGTACAGGAGGTTTAATGTATAGGAGGTTTAATGTATAGGAGGTTTAATGTACATGAGGTTTAATGTACAGGATGTTTAATGTATAGGGGGTTTAATGTATAGGGGGTTTAATGTACAGGAGGTTTAATGTATAGGGGGTTTAATGTACAGGAGGTTTAATGTACAGGAGGTTTAATGTACAGGAGGTTTAATGTATAGGAGGTTTAATGTACAGGAGGTTTAATGTACAGGAGGTTTAATGTACAGGGGGTTTACTGTACAGGAGGTTTAATGTATAGGAGGTTTAATGTACAGGGGGTTTAATGTACAGGGGGTTTAATGTACAGGAGGTTTAATGTATAGGAGGTTTAATGTATAGGAGGTTTAATGTATAGGAGGTTTAATGTACAGGGGGTTAAATGTACAGGGGGTTTAATGTACAGGAGGGTTAATGTACAGGGGGTTTAATGTACAGGAGGTTTAATGTACAGGAGGTTTAATGTACAGGTGGTTTAATGTACAGGAGGTTTAATGTATATGGGTTTAATGTACAGGAGGTTTAATGTACAGGAGGTTTAATGTACAGGAGGTTTAATGTATAGGAGGTTTAATGTACAGGGGGTTTAATGTACAGGGGGTTTAATGTATAGGAGGTTTAATGTACAGGAGGTTTAATGTATAGGAGGTTTAATGCACAGGAGGTTTAATGTATAGGAAGTTTAATGTACGGGAGGTTTAATGTATAGGAGGATAAATGTACAGGAGGTTTAATGTACAGGGGTTTAATGTACAGGAGGTTAATGTACAGGGGGTTTAATGTACGGGAGGTTTAATGTACAGGAGGTTTAATGTATAGGAGGTTTACTGTATCAGAGGTTTAATGTACAAGAGGTTTAATGTACGGGAGGTTTAATGTACAGGAGGTTTAATGTACATGGGGTTTAATGTACAGGGGGTTTAATGTACAGGAGGTGTAATGTACAGGGGGTTTAATGTACAGGGGGTTTAATGTACAGGAGGTTAAATGTACAGGAGGTTTAATGTATCAGAGGTTTAATGTACAGGAGGTTTAATGTACAGGAGGTTTAATGTACAGGGGGTTTAATGTACAGGGGGTTTAATGTATAGGAGGTTTAATGTACAGGGGGTTTAATGTACAGGGGGTTTAATGTACAGGGGGTTTAATGTATAGGAGGTTTAATGTACAGGAGGTTTAAAGTACAGGGGGTTTAATGTATAGGAGGTTTAATGTACAGGAGGTTTAATGTACAGGGGGTTTAATGTACAGGAGGTTTAATGTATAGGAGGTTTAATGTACAGGAGGTTTAAAGTACAGGGGGTTTAATGTATAGGAGGTTTAATGTACAGGAGGTTTAATGTACAGGGGGTTTAATGTACAGGAGGTTTAATGTATAGGAGGTTTAATGTACGGGGGTTTAATGTACAGGGGGTTTAATGTACAGGGGTTTTAATGTATAGGAGGTTTAATGTACGGGAGGTTTAATGTACAGAGGGTTTAATGTACAGGAGGTTTAATGTACGGGGGTTTAATGTACAGGGGGTTTAATGTACAGGGGGTTTAATGTATAGGGGGTTTAATGTACAGGAGGTTTAATGTATAGGGGGTTTAATGTACAGGAGGTTTAATGTACAGGAGGTTTAATGTACAGGAGGTTTAATGTATAGGAGGTTTAATGTACAGGAGGTTTAATGTACAGGAGGTTTAATGTACAGGGGGTTTACTGTACAGGAGGTTTAATGTATAGGGGGTTTAATGTACAGGGGGTTTAATGTACAGGAGGTTTAATGTATAGGAGGTTTAATGTATAGGAGGTTTAATGTACAGGGGGTTTAATGTACAGGGGGTTTAATGTACAGGAGGGTTAATGTACAGGGGGTTTAATGTACAGGAGGTTTAATGTACAGGAGGTTTAATGTATATGGGTTTAATGTACAGGAGGTTTAATGTACAGGAGGTTTAATGTATAGGAGGTTTAATGTACAGGGGGTTTAATGTACAGGGGGTTTAATGTATAGGAGGTTTAATGTACAGGAGGTTTAATGTACAGGGGGTTTAATGTATAGGAGGTTTAATGTACAGGGGGTTTAATGTACAGGGGGTTTAATGTACAGGGGGTTTAATGTATAGGAGGTTTAATGTACAGGAGGTTTAATGTACAGGGGGTTTAATGTATAGGAGGTTTAATGTACAGGAGGTTTAATGTACAGGGGGTTTAATGTACAGGAGGTTTAATGTATAGGAGGTTTAATGTACGGGGGTTTAATGTACAGGGGGTTTAATGTACAGGGGTTTTAATGTATAGGAGGTTTAATGTACGGGAGGTTTAATGTACAGGGGGTTTAATGTATAGGAGGTTTAATGTACGGGGGTTTAATGTACAGGGGGTTTAATGTACAGGGGGTTTAATGTATAGGAGGTTTAATGTATAGGAGGTTTAATATATAGGGGGTTTAATGTACAGGGGGTTTAATGTACAGGAGGTTTGATGTACAGGAGGTTTAATGTACAGGGGGTTTAATCTACAGGAGGTTTAATGTATAGGAGGTTTAATGTATATGAGGTTTAATGTACAGGGGGTTTAATGTATAGGAGGTTTAATGTACAGGAGGTTTAATGTATAGGAGGTTTAATGTATAGGAGGTTTAATGTACAGGAGGTTTAATGTACAGGAGGTTTAATGTATAGGGGGTTTAATGTATAGGGGTTTAATGTACAGGAGGTTTAATGTATAGGGGGTTTAATGTACAGGAGGTTTAATGTACAGGAGGTTTAATGTATAGGAGGTTTAATGTACAGGAGGTTTAATGTACAGGGGGTTTACTGTACAGGAGGTTTAATGTATAGGAGGTTTAATGTACAGGAGGTTTAATGTACAGGTGGTTTAATGTACAGGAGGTTTAATGTATATGGGTTTAATGTACAGGAGGTTTAATGTACAGGAGGTTTAATGTACAGGAGATTTAATGTATAGGAGGTTTAATGTACAGGGGGTTTAATGTACAGGGGGTTTAATGTATAGGAGGTTTAATGTACAGGAGGTTTAATGTATAGGAGGTTTAATGCACAGGAGGTTTAATGTATAGGAGGTTTAATGTACGGGAGGTTTAATGTATAGGAGGATAAATGTACAGGAGGTTTAATGTACAGGGGTTTAATGTACAGGAGGTTTAATGTACAGGGGGTTTAATGTACGGGAGGTTTAATGTACAGGAGGTTTAATGTATAGGAGGTTTACTGTATCAGAGGTTTAATGTACAAGAGGTTTAATGTACAGGAGGTTTAATGTACATGGGGTTTAATGTACAGGGGGTTTAATGTACAGGAGGTGTAATGTACAGGGGGTTTAATGTACAGGGGGTTTAATGTACAGGGGGTTTAATGTACAGGAGGTTTAATGTATAGGAGGTTTATTGTATCAGAAGTTTAATGTACAGGAGGTTTAATGTACAGGAGGTTTAATGTACAGGGGGTTTAATGTATAGGAGGTTTAATGTACAGGGGGTTTAATGTACAGGGGGTTTAATGTACAGGGGGTTTAATGTATAGGAGGTTTAATGTACAGGAGGTTTAAAGTACAGGGGGTTTAATGTATAGGAGGTTTAATGTACAGGAGGTTTAATGTACAGGGGGTTTAATGTACAGGAGGTTTAATGTATAGGAGGTTTAACGTACGGGGGTTTGATGTACAGGGGGTTTAATGTACAGGGGTTTTAATGTATAGGAGGTTTAATGTACGGGAGGTTTAATGTACAGGGGGTTTAATGTACGGGGGTTTAATGTACAGGGGGTTTAATGTACAGGGGGTTTAATGTATAGGAGGTTTAATGTATAGGAGGTTTAATATATAGGGGGTTTAATGTACAGGGGGTTTAATGTACAGGAGGTTTGATGTACAGGAGGTTTAATGTACAGGGGGTTTAATCTACAGGAGGTTTAATGTATAGGAGGTTTAATGTATATGAGGTTTAATGTATAGGGGGTTTAATGTACAGGGGGTTTAATGTACAGGAAGTTTAATGTACAGGAGGTTTAATGTATAGGAGGTTTAATGTATAGGAGGTTTAATGTATATGATGTTTAATGTACAGGAGGTTTAATGTACAGGAGGTTTAATGTATAGGGGGTTTAATGTATAGGGGTTTAATGTACAGGAGGTTTAATGTATAGGAGGTTTAATGTATATGAGGTTTAATGTACAGGAGGTTTGATGTATAGGAGGTTTAATCTATAGGAGGTTTAATGTACGGGAGGTTTAATGTGCAGGGCGTTTAATGTACGGGAGGTTTAATGTACAGGAGGTTTAATGTACAGGAGGTTTAATGTACAGGAGGTTTAATGTACAGGGGTTTACTGTACAGGAGGTTTAATGTATAGGAGGTTTAATGTACAGGGGGTTTAATGTACAGGGGGTTTAATGTACAGGAGTTTTAATGTATAGGAGGTTTAACGTACAGGAGGTTTAATGTATAGGAGGTTTAATGTATAGGAGGTTTAATGTACAGGGGGTTTAATGTACAGGAGGGTTAATGTACAGGGGGTTTAATATACAGGAGGTTTAATGTACAGGAGGTTTAATGTTTACGGGTTTAATGTACAGGTGGTTTAATGTACAGGAGGTTTAATGTATATGGGTTTAATGTACAGGAGGTTTAATGTACAGGAGGTTTAATGTACAGGAGGTTTAATGTATAGGAGGTTTAATGTACAGGAGGTTTAACGTATAGGAGGTTTAATGTACAGGGGGTTTAATGTACAGGGGGTTTAATGTATAGTAGGTTTAATGTACAGGAGGTTTAATGTATAGGAGGTTTAATGTATAGGAGGTTTAATGCACAGGAGGTTTAATGTATAGGAGGTTTAATGTACGGGAGGTTTAATGTATAGGAGGATAAATGTACAGGAGGTTTGATGTACAGGGGTTTAATGTACAGGGGGTTTAATGTACAGGAGTTTTAATGTATAGGAGGTTTAACGTACAGGAGCTTTAATGTATAGGAGGTTTAATGTATAGGAGGTTTAATGTACAGGGGGTTTAATGTACAGGGGGTTTAATGTACAGGGGGTTTAATATACAGGAGGTTTAATGTACAGGAGGTTTAATGTTTAGGGGTTTAATGTACAGGTGGTTTAATGTACAGGAGGTTTAATGTATATGGGTTTAATGTACAGGAGGTTTAATGTACAGGAGGTTTAATGTACAGGAGGTTTAATGTATAGGAGGTTTATTGTATCAGAGGTTTAATGTACAAGAGGTTTAATGTACGGGAGGTTTAATGTACAGGAGGTTTAATGTACAGGGGGTTTAATGTACAGGGGGTTTAATGTACAGGAGGTGTGATGTACAGGAGGTTTAATGTACAGGGGGTTTAATGTACGGGAGGTTTAATGTACAGGAGGTTTATTGTATCAGAGGTTTAATGTACAGGAGGTTTAATGTACAGGAGGTTTAATGTCCAGGGGGTTTAATGTACAGGAGGTGTAATGTACAGGAGGTTTAATGTACAGGGGGTTTAATGTACAGGGGGTTTAATGTACAGGAGGTTTAATGTACAGGGGGTTTAATGTATCAGAGGTTTAATGTACAGGAGGTTTAATGTACAGGAGGTTTAATGTACAGTGGGTTTAATGTACAGGGGGTTTAATGTACAGGGGGTTTAATGTATAGGAGGTTTAATGTACAGGGGGTTTAATGTACAGGGGGTTTAATGTATAGGAGGTTTAATGTACAGGGGGTTTAATGTACAGGGGGTTTAATGTACAGGGGGTTTAATGTATAGGAGGTTTAATGTACAGGAGGTTTAAAGTACAGGGGGTTTAATGTATAGGAGGTTTAATGTACAGGAGGTTTAATGTACAGGGGGTTTAATGTACAGGAGGTTTAATGTATAGGAGGTTTAATGTACGGGGGTTTAATGTACAGGGGGTTTAATGTACAGGGGTTTTAATGTATAGGAGGTTTAATGTACGGGAGGTTTAATGTACAGGGGGTTTAATGTACGGGGGTTTAATGTACAGGGGGTTTAATGTACAGGGGGTTTAATGTATAGGAGGTTTAATGTATAGGAGGTTTAATATATAGGGGGTTTAATGTACAGGGGGTTTAATGTACAGGAGGTTTGATGTACAGGAGGTTTAATGTACAGGGGGTTTAATCTACAGGAGGTTTAATGTATAGGAGGTTTAATGTATATGAGGTTTAATGTATAGGGGGTTTAATGTACAGGGGGTTTAATGTACAGGAGGTTTAATGTACAGGAGGTTTAATGTATAGGAGGTTTAATGTATAGGAGGTTTAATGTATAGGATGTTTAATGTACATGAGGTTTAATGTACAGGAGGTTTAATGTATAGGGGGTTTAATGTATAGGGGTTTAATGTACAGGAGGTTTAATGTATAGGAGGTTTAATGTATATGAGGTTTAATGTACAGGAGGTTTGATGTATAGGAGGTTTAATCTATAGGAGGTTTAATGTACGGGAGGTTTAATGTGCAGGGCGTTTAATGTACGGGAGGTTTAATGTACAGGAGGTTTAATGTACAGGAGGTTTAATGTACAGGAGGTTTAATGTACAGGGGTTTACTGTACAGGAGGTTTAATGTATAGGAGGTTTAATGTACAGGGGGTTTAATGTACATGGGGTTTAATGTACAGGGGGTTTAATGTACAGGAGTTTTAATGTATAGGAGGTTTAACGTACAGGAGGTTTAATGTATAGGAGGTTTAATGTATAGGAGGTTTAATGTACAGGGGGTTTAATGTACAGGGGGTTTAATGTACAGGAGGGTTAATGTACAGGGGGTTTAATATACAGGAGGTTTAATGTACAGGAGGTTTAATGTTTAGGGGTTTAATGTACAGGTGGTTTAATGTACAGGAGGTTTAATGTATATGGGTTTAATGTACAGGAGGTTTAATGTACAGGAGGTTTAATGTATAGGAGGTTTAATGTACAGGGGGTTTAATGTATAGGAGGTTTAATGTACAGGGGGTTTAATGTACAGGGGGTTTAATGTACGGGAGGTTTAATGTATAGGAGGATAAATGTACAGGAGGTTTAATGTACAGGGGTTTAATGTACAGGAGGTTAATGTACAGGGGGTTTAATGTACGGGAGGTTTAATGTACAGGAGGTTTAATGTATAGGAGGTTTACTGTATCAGAGGTTTAATGTACAAGAGGTTTAATGTACGGGAGGTTTAATGTACAGGAGGTTTAATGTACATGGGGTTTAATGTACAGGGGGTTTAATGTACAGGAGGTGTAATGTACAGGGGGTTTAATGTACAGGGGGTTTAATGTACAGGAGGTTAAATGTACAGGAGGTTTAATGTATCAGAGGTTTAATGTACAGGAGGTTTAATGTACAGGAGGTTTAATGTACAGGGGGTTTAATGTACAGGGGGTTTAATGTATAGGAGGTTTAATGTACAGGGGGTTTAATGTACAGGGGGTTTAATGTACAGGGGGTTTAATGTATAGGAGGTTTAATGTACAGGAGGTTTAAAGTACAGGGGGTTTAATGTATAGGAGGTTTAATGTACAGGAGGTTTAATGTACAGGGGGTTTAATGTACAGGAGGTTTAATGTATAGGAGGTTTAATGTACGGGGGTTTAATGTACAGGGGGTTTAATGTACAGGGGTTTTAATGTATAGGAGGTTTAATGTACGGGAGGTTTAATGTACAGAGGGTTTAATGTACAGGAGGTTTAATGTACGGGGGTTTAATGTACAGGGGGTTTAATGTACAGGGGGTTTAATGTATAGGGGGTTTAATGTACAGGAGGTTTAATGTATAGGGGGTTTAATGTACAGGAGGTTTAATGTACAGGAGGTTTAATGTACAGGAGGTTTAATGTATAGGAGGTTTAATGTACAGGAGGTTTAATGTACAGGAGGTTTAATGTACAGGGGGTTTACTGTACAGGAGGTTTAATGTATAGGGGGTTTAATGTACAGGGGGTTTAATGTACAGGAGGTTTAATGTATAGGAGGTTTAATGTATAGGAGGTTTAATGTACAGGGGGTTTAATGTACAGGGGGTTTAATGTACAGGAGGGTTAATGTACAGGGGGTTTAATGTACAGGAGGTTTAATGTACAGGAGGTTTAATGTATATGGGTTTAATGTACAGGAGGTTTAATGTACAGGAGGTTTAATGTATAGGAGGTTTAATGTACAGGGGGTTTAATGTACAGGGGGTTTAATGTATAGGAGGTTTAATGTACAGGAGGTTTAATGTACAGGGGGTTTAATGTATAGGAGGTTTAATGTACAGGGGGTTTAATGTACAGGGGGTTTAATGTACAGGGGGTTTAATGTATAGGAGGTTTAATGTACAGGAGGTTTAATGTACAGGGGGTTTAATGTATAGGAGGTTTAATGTACAGGAGGTTTAATGTACAGGGGGTTTAATGTACAGGAGGTTTAATGTATAGGAGGTTTAATGTACGGGGGTTTAATGTACAGGGGGTTTAATGTACAGGGGTTTTAATGTATAGGAGGTTTAATGTACGGGAGGTTTAATGTACAGGGGGTTTAATGTATAGGAGGTTTAATGTACGGGGGTTTAATGTACAGGGGGTTTAATGTACAGGGGGTTTAATGTATAGGAGGTTTAATGTATAGGAGGTTTAATATATAGGGGGTTTAATGTACAGGGGGTTTAATGTACAGGAGGTTTGATGTACAGGAGGTTTAATGTACAGGGGGTTTAATCTACAGGAGGTTTAATGTATAGGAGGTTTAATGTATATGAGGTTTAATGTATAGGGGGTTTAATGTACAGGGGGTTTAATGTATAGGAGGTTTAATGTACAGGAGGTTTAATGTATAGGAGGTTTAATGTATAGGAGGTTTAATGTACAGGAGGTTTAATGTACAGGAGGTTTAATGTATAGGGGGTTTAATGTATAGGGGTTTAATGTACAGGAGGTTTAATGTATAGGGGGTTTAATGTACAGGAGGTTTAATGTACAGGAGGTTTAATGTATAGGAGGTTTAATGTACAGGAGGTTTAATGTACAGGGGGTTTACTGTACAGGAGGTTTAATGTATAGGAGGTTTAATGTACAGGTGGTTTAATGTACAGGAGGTTTAATGTATATGGGTTTAATGTACAGGAGGTTTAATGTACAGGAGGTTTAATGTACAGGAGATTTAATGTATAGGAGGTTTAATGTACAGGGGGTTTAATGTACAGGGGGTTTAATGTATAGGAGGTTTAATGTACAGGAGGTTTAATGTATAGGAGGTTTAATGCACAGGAGGTTTAATGTATAGGAGGTTTAATGTACGGGAGGTTTAATGTATAGGAGGATAAATGTACAGGAGGTTTAATGTACAGGGGTTTAATGTACAGGAGGTTTAATGTACAGGGGGTTTAATGTACGGGAGGTTTAATGTACAGGAGGTTTAATGTATAGGAGGTTTACTGTATCAGAGGTTTAATGTACAAGAGGTTTAATGTACAGGAGGTTTAATGTACATGGGGTTTAATGTACAGGGGGTTTAATGTACAGGAGGTGTAATGTACAGGGGGTTTAATGTACAGGGGGTTTAATGTACAGGGGGTTTAATGTACAGGAGGTTTAATGTATAGGAGGTTTATTGTATCAGAAGTTTAATGTCCAGGAGGTTTAATGTACAGGAGGTTTAATGTACAGGGGGTTTAATGTATAGGAGGTTTAATGTACAGGGGGTTTAATGTACAGGGGGTTTAATGTACAGGGGGTTTAATGTATAGGAGGTTTAATGTACAGGAGGTTTAAAGTACAGGGGGTTTAATGTATAGGAGGTTTAATGTACAGGAGGTTTAATGTACAGGGGGTTTAATGTACAGGAGGTTTAATGTATAGGAGGTTTAACGTACGGGGGTTTAATGTACAGGGGGTTTAATGTACAGGGGTTTTAATGTATAGGAGGTTTAATGTACGGGAGGTTTAATGTACAGGGGGTTTAATGTACGGGGGTTTAATGTACAGGGGGTTTAATGTACAGGGGGTTTAATGTATAGGAGGTTTAATGTATAGGAGGTTTAATATATAGGGGGTTTAATGTACAGGGGGTTTAATGTACAGGAGGTTTGATGTACAGGAGGTTTAATGTACAGGGGGTTTAATCTACAGGAGGTTTAATGTATAGGAGGTTTAATGTATATGAGGTTTAATGTATAGGGGGTTTAATGTACAGGGGGTTTAATGTACAGGAAGTTTAATGTACAGGAGGTTTAATGTATAGGAGGTTTAATGTATAGGGGGTTTAATGTATAGGATGTTTAATGTACAGGAGGTTTAATGTACAGGAGGTTTAATGTATAGGGGGTTTAATGTATAGGGGTTTAATGTACAGGAGGTTTAATGTATAGGAGGTTTAATGTATATGAGGTTTAATGTACAGGAGGTTTGATGTATAGGAGGTTTAATCTATAGGAGGTTTAATGTACGGGAGGTTTAATGTGCAGGGCGTTTAATGTACGGGAGGTTTAATGTACAGGAGGTTTAATGTACAGGAGGTTTAATGTACAGGAGGTTTAATGTACAGGGGTTTACTGTACAGGAGGTTTAATGTATAGGAGGTTTAATGTACAGGGGGTTTAATGTACAGGGGGTTTAATGTACAGGAGTTTTAATGTATAGGAGGTTTAACGTACAGGAGGTTTAATGTATAGGAGGTTTAATGTATAGGAGGTTTAATGTACAGGGGGTTTAATGTACAGGGGGTTTAATGTACAGGAGGGTTAATGTACAGGGGGTTTAATATACAGGAGGTTTAATGTACAGGAGGTTTAATGTTTAGGGGTTTAATGTACAGGTGGTTTAATGTACAGGAGGTTTAATGTATATGGGTTTAATGTACAGGAGGTTTAATGTACAGGAGGTTTAATGTACAGGAGGTTTAATGTATAGGAGGTTTAATGTACAGGAGGTTTAACGTATAGGAGGTTTAATGTACAGGGGGTTTAATGTACAGGGGGTTTAATGTATAGTAGGTTTAATGTACAGGAGGTTTAATGTATAGGAGGTTTAATGTATAGGAGGTTTAATGCACAGGAGGTTTAATGTATAGGAGGTTTAATGTACGGGAGGTTTAATGTATAGGAGGATAAATGTACAGGAGGTTTAATGTACAGGGGTTTAATGTACAGGGGGTTTAATGTACAGGAGTTTTAATGTATAGGAGGTTTAACGTACAGGAGCTTTAATGTATAGGAGGTTTAATGTATAGGAGGTTTAATGTACAGGGGGTTTAATGTACAGGGGGTTTAATGTACAGGGGGTTTAATATACAGGAGGTTTAATGTACAGGAGGTTTAATGTTTAGGGGTTTAATGTACAGGTGGTTTAATGTACAGGAGGTTTAATGTATATGGGTTTAATGTACAGGAGGTTTAATGTACAGGAGGTTTAATGTATAGGAGGTTTATTGTATCAGAGGTTTAATGTACAAGAGGTTTAATGTACGGGAGGTTTAATGTACAGGAGGTTTAATGTACAGGGGGTTTAATGTACAGGGGGTTTAATGTACAGGAGGTGTGATGTACAGGAGGTTTAATGTACAGGGGGTTTAATGTACGGGAGGTTTAATGTACAGGAGGTTTATTGTATCAGAGGTTTAATGTACAGGAGGTTTAATGTACAGGAGGTTTAATGTCCAGGGGGTTTAATGTACAGGAGGTGTAATGTACAGGAGGTTTAATGTACAGGGGGTTTAATGTACAGGGGGTTTAATGTACAGGAGGTTTAATGTACAGGGGGTTTAATGTACAGGAGGTTTATTGTATCAGAGGTTTAATGTACAGGAGGTTTAATGTACAGTGGGTTTAATGTACAGGGGGTTTAATGTACAGGGGGTTTAATGTACAGGGGGTTTAATGTACAGGGGGTTTAATGTACAGGAGGTTTAATGTACAGGGGGTTTAATGTACAGGGGGTTTAATGTACAGGGGGTTTAATGTACAGGAGGTTTAATGTACAGGAGGTTTAAAGTACAGGGGGTTTAATGTATAGGAGGTTTAATGTACAGGAGGTTTAATGTACAGGGGGTTTAATGTACAGGAGGTTTAATGTATAGGAGGTTTAATGTACGGGGGTTTAATGTACAGGGGGTTTAATGTACAGGGGTTTTAATGTATAGGAGGTTTAATGTACGGGAGGTTTAATGTACAGGGGGTTTAATGTACGGGGGTTTAATGTACAGGGGGTTTAATGTACAGGGGGTTTAATGTATAGGAGGTTTAATGTATAGGAGGTTTAATATATAGGGGGTTTAATGTACAGGGGGTTTAATGTACAGGAGGTTTGATGTACAGGAGGTTTAATGTACAGGGGGTTTAATCTACAGGAGGTTTAATGTATAGGAGGTTTAATGTATATGAGGTTTAATGTATAGGGGGTTTAATGTACAGGGGGTTTAATGTACAGGAGGTTTAATGTACAGGAGGTTTAATGTATAGGAGGTTTAATGTATAGGAGGTTTAATGTATAGGATGTTTAATGTACATGAGGTTTAATGTACAGGAGGTTTAATGTACGGGGGGTTTAATGTATAGGGGTTTAATGTACAGGAGGTTTAATGTATAGGAGGTTTAATGTATATGAGGTTTAATGTACAGGAGGTTTGATGTATAGGAGGTTTAATCTATAGGAGGTTTAATGTACGGGAGGTTTAATGTGCAGGGCGTTTAATGTACGGGAGGTTTAATGTACAGGAGGTTTAATGTACAGGAGGTTTAATGTACAGGAGGTTTAATGTACAGGGGTTTACTGTACAGGAGGTTTAATGTATAGGAGGTTTAATGTACAGGGGGTTTAATGTACAGGGGGTTTAATGTACAGGGGGTTTAATGTACAGGAGTTTTAATGTATAGGAGGTTTAACGTACAGGAGGTTTAATGTATAGGAGGTTTAATGTATAGGAGGTTTAATGTACAGGGGGTTTAATGTACAGGGGGTTTAATGTACAGGAGGGTTAATGTACAGGGGGTTTAATATACAGGAGGTTTAATGTACAGGAGGTTTAATGTTTAGGGGTTTAATGTACAGGTGGTTTAATGTACAGGAGGTTTAATGTATATGGGTTTAATGTACAGGAGGTTTAATGTACAGGAGGTTTAATGTACAGGAGGTTTAATGTATAGGAGGTTTAATGTACAGGAGGTTTAACGTATAGGAGGTTTAATGTACAGGGGGTTTAATGTACAGGGGGTTTAATGTATAGTAGATTTAATGTACAGGAGGTTTAATGTATAGGAGGTTTAATGTATAGGAGGTTTAATGCACAGGAGGTTTAATGTAAAGGAGGTTTAATGTACGGGAGGTTTAATGTATAGGAGGATAAATGTACAGGAGGTTTAATGTACAGGGGTTTAATGTACAGGGGGTTTAATGTATAGGAGGTTTAACGTACAGGAGCTTTAATGTATAGGAGGTTTAATGTATAGGAGGTTTAATGTACAGGGGGTTTAATGTACAGGGGGTTTAATGTACAGGGGGTTTAATATACAGGAGGTTTAATGTACAGGAGGTTTAATGTTTAGGGGTTTAATGTACAGGTGGTTTAATGTACAGGAGGTTTAATGTATATGGGTTTAATGTACAGGAGGTTTAATGTACAGGAGGTTTAATGTACAGGAGGTTTAATGTATAGGAGGTTTATTGTATCAGAGGTTTAATGTACAAGAGGTTTAATGTACGGGAGGTTTAATGTACAGGAGGTTTAATGTACAGGGGGTTTAATGTACAGGGGGTTTAATGTACAGGAGGTGTGATGTACAGGAGGTTTAATGTACAGGGGGTTTAATGTACGGGAGGTTTAATGTACAGGAGGTTTATTGTATCAGAGGTTTAATGTACAGGAGGTTTAATGTACAGGAGGTTTAATATCCAGGGGGTTTAATGTACAGGAGGTGTAATGTACAGGAGGTTTAATGTACAGGGGGTTTAATGTACAGGGGGTTTAATGTACAGGAGGTTTAATGTACAGGGGGTTTAATGTACAGGGGGTTTAATGTACAGGAGGTGTGATGTACAGGAGGTTTAATGTACAGGGGGTTTAATGTACGGGAGGTTTAATGTACAGGAGGTTTATTGTATCAGAGGTTTAATGTACAGGAGGTTTAATGTACAGGAGGTTTAATATCCAGGGGGTTTAATGTACAGGAGGTGTAATGTACAGGAGGTTTAATGTACAGGGGGTTTAATGTACAGGGGGTTTAATGTACAGGAGGTTTAATGTACAGGGGGTTTAATGTACAGGAGGTTTATTGTATCAGAGGTTTAATGTACAGGAGGTTTAATGTACAGGAGGTTTAATGTACAGTGGGTTTAATGTACAGGGGGTTTAATGTACAGGGGGTTTAATGTACAGGGGGTTTAATGTATAGGAGGTTTAATGTACAGGGGGTTTAATGTACATGGGGTTTAATGTACAGGCGGTTTAATGTATAGGAGGTTTAATGTACAGGAGGTTTAATGTACAGGGGGTTTAATGTATAGGAGGTTTAATGTACAGGAGGTTTAATGTACAGGAGGTTTAATGTACAGGGGGTTTAATGTACAGGGGGTTTAATGTACAGGGGGTTTAATGTACAGGGGGTTTAATGTACAGGAGGTTTAATGTATAGGAGGTTTAATGTACGGGGGTTTAATGTACAGGGGGTTTAATGTACAGGAGGTTTAATGTATAGGAGGTTTAATGTACGGGGGTTTAATGTACAGGGGGTTTAATGTATAGGAGGTTTAATGTACGGGGGTTTAATGTACAGGGGGTTTAATGTACAGGGGGTTTAATGTATAGGAGGTTTAATGTACGGGGGTTTAATGTACAGGGGGTTTAATGTACAGGGGGTTTAATGTATAGGAGGTTTAATGTACGGGAGGTTTAATGTACAGGAGGATTAATGTACAGGAGGTTTAATGTACAGGGGGTTCAATGTACAGGAGGCTTAATGTACGGGAGGTTTAATGTATTGGAGGTTTAATGTACAGGAGGTTTAATGTACGGGAGGTTTAATGTATAGGAGGGCTGCTCACTCTCCGCCCCTGGCATGGTGAGTGTTTACCCAGTAGAACTGGAATCTAATTTCTATTGAGTGCCTGAACTTCTCCACATTTTTGTGGTTTGTGCAGTGTGGCAGGGCCCGAGTGTGGGAAAAAGGGAAACGTCAGCACAAAAACCGAGCAAAACAAAGCGAAGGAGGAGGTAGGGATTCCTGGGGAATGAAAGGCAGACTGTGGCGGTAGATAAAGGTGTGTCCCTGTCACACACTCTGCAGGAAGGAGGTGTGGGTGGGATGCCCGGGTTGGGGGAGAGGATTTTCAGGAACTACATTCAGAACCACTGAATCTCCTGTGTAAGACTGGCTCCCAATTCTCTGCTTGGTGCCCCGAGCAAGCTGTGTTAAAGCATGAGTGCAATTGCCCTTTGAGTAAATGAGAAAGTATGAACCCCTAAACTGCCAGCAGGTTGAGGCAAACTCCACTGCCCCTGGACTGAATGGTGTCCAGTATACACAACGCAACACTGAAACAAACACCAATATTACAGTCATAAACCGGCTCAAGAAACAGATACCTAGCCAGATCGCTCCAAGAACACCATTGATGCAGAGAGCTGTTAACATTCCCTGTTCTCCATCTCTTCCTTATTCTCTCTCCATCTAATATTTTAATGATTTCATTTTTTGACCAGGAGATTCTGCCAACTTTCCGCTGTGATTCAGTTTACTCCGGGGTCGTGAACCAAGCAATTTCGGGGCCTTTCATTTCACTCTTTTGTTGAGGTAAGGATCCCTACTGTGTGTAGCAACATTGCAAAGTCCTCCATCCTCTGTCAGTGAAATGATAACCATTTCTCTATTACTATATAAAAGTCTTGGGTATGGCGTGCAGCTCCTGCCGTGGTCTGTCACTGTTCACCCTCTGGGAACCCCCAGCTTGGTCTCTGGGCGAACGGCTCTGCGACACTCTGTTCCACACTTGGCTTTTTATGACAATCTGACAGCTTCGTGGTCACTATTACTGGTGCAGTTCCCACCACGTATTGCGGGCGCGTTGGTGTCATGGCGATTTGCCCACTATACGCGGTGTAAAGAGAGGCGGCGGGATAGGTGGGCGGTACAAGGAATCCGGAAGAGTAGTGAAGCATTCCACATTTAGGGAGGATATAGAATAGACAGTGAAGGTGTACCACAACATTTTATTTCACTATAACTGGCTTTCCGATACCTAAAAGAGCCCCTTTCTTGCTGGATTCTATTTTAAACATTATTCATACAGTTCCCTTATCGCCAAGCATGAAACAATCAATCACTTTCACACAGTTACACAGTCCAGTTTCTAACAATAAAACCAGGACTGTGTCAAGGCTGCGCTGCGCTGAGGGGAATGACACAATGTCAGTGTCAACGCTCGGAACCTGGCAGGCTGACACTTTCACAACTTACTGACCACGTTCAGATACTTACTTGTGGTTTGTCATCAAAACCAATTCGGGCAGCAGAAACGTCTGTGACGTAGGCAGAACCGAATTCAAACCTGATTGTAAAACAGAGCCTGGAATTTGTGACGGGAAATAGGGAATAACCGGGATTGTAAAGAAATCACACTTTAAAGAGCTGCTCAAATTGCCCGGAATAACCGGCATAACACGGTTTGTAACTGACGCCTTTGGTAATGGGGAACGGTCAGTGCCATTTGCTCGATATAGGCGGCAGTACGGGACAAACAGGACGCTGTAAACTTCCGCTCATCCAAAACTCTTCCACCCTTGTCCTAACTCGCACCAAGTCCCATTCACCCATCACCCCCTGTGCTCGCTGACCTACATTGGCTCCCGGTCTGGCAACACCTCGATTTCAAAATTCTCATGCTTGTTTTCAAATCCCTCCATGGCCTCGCCCCTCCCTATCTCTGTAACCTCCTCCAGCCCCACAACCCTCCGAGATCTCTGTAACCTCCTCCAGCCCCACAACCCTCCGAGATCTCTGTAACCTCCTCCAGCCCCACAACCCCCCGAGATCTCTGTAACCTCCTCCAGCCCCACAACCCCCCGAGATCTCTGTAACCTCCTCCAGCCCCACAACCCTCCGAGATCTCTGCGCTCCTACAATTTTGGCATCTTGAGCATCCCCGATTTTAATCGCTCCACCATTGGCAGCCGTGCCTTCAGCTGCCTGGGCCCTAAGCTCTGGAATTCCCTCCCTAAACCGCTCGCTCTAATTATCGGTCCCAACACCTCCCAGGCCTATATTCAGTGCTGATTTGAGCTGTCAGCCACCTTGTACAGGTTGGCCTGTCTGGTTGCACTGATCAAAGCTCTGCACAGCCTCCCTCCCTCAGAGGGACAGGAGAGGAGCAGCACACCTATGCCTGCCCAGTAATCCTGGTGCCCAATTGAGGTCTGAGTAAACCTCCAGCCTCCGTCAGAGAAACTTAAGCCACCGCACCCATCCGACCAGGCAGTTCTCAACGTGAGCCCAATGTAAACATAGCGTCTGGAGTCAGGCATTTCATACAACTCACTGTTGAGGGGGAGGGGCTGCTTGGCGAGCCACAGGGAAAGAGAGAGGTGCAAACTGCCAAGAAAAGTGAAGGGCTGTTGGAACCTGCTCCTGCAAAGGTTTTGCCTTTCTGCTCTTGCGACGGCTCGGTGGGTGGGTGCACGACCCCGGGATGTGACGAGACAGAAAGGACCCGGCTTCCAGGTTCCGAGGTAGCTGATGGCAGTCAGGGCAGCGGCAGGGGAGTCGAGCAATTGGCCTGAGCTCTCTCGCACCAGGGAATCGGTCAGGGTTCCCACTTCTATCAATGCCCAGCGCCCAATGTGCGCTGGTAGAGTGAGGATAGAACCAGGCTCTGAATAGATCTGTGAGTCTATTCTCTATAATATATACTGTGTGCATTATTTTCCATATATACACTGTATGTATACCATTCTCTACAACATATACTGCATGCACTATTTCCTAACATATACTGTGTGTACTATTCTCGATATAACATGTACAACACAGCCTTATAACTCAAAGGTGAGAGTGCGACCACTGAGCCAAGGCTGACACCTACTGTGTGTGCAGGATATCACATACTGCGCCTACTATTCTCTATTTCACAGACACGGGCCCCTCAGTTCTACGGGGCCACTAATGCCGGTGTTGTACCCATGGGCCAGGCTGTGTGCCTGCGACGCTGTCCAGTGCTGCCCAACCCTCTAAACTGCTGGCTCATCACACTGAAACATCCACTGGAGATTCAGTGCAACTAACCTGCAACATGGGAGTAGTGTGCGAGACGGGCTTTGAAATCAGGGGATGCTGAAGGTTGCAGTAGAAGGTAAATGGGGCATGCTTGGCAGTGAGTTGACTGTCAGGTAGCCCTAATGGGTAGCTCAGGCAAGATTTTGTGGCACTTTTAAAGCATGGATTTGTGAAAGATAGGTCATGCCTGACGAACCTGATTGAATTTTTTGAAGAGGTGACTAAAGTAGTGGACAGGGGAATGTCTATGGATGTTATTTATATGGACTTCCAGAAGGCATCTGATAAAGTCCCACATAAGAGAAACTGTTAACTAAGGTAGAAGTCCACGGAATTGAGGGCAAATTATTGACCTGGTTAGGAAATTGGCTGAGCGGCAGGAGACAGAGAGTAGGGATAATGGGCAGGTACTCAAATTGGCAGGAGGTGACTAGTGGTGTCCCGCAGGGATCTGTGTTGGGGCCTCAACTATTCACAGTATTTATTTACGACTTAGATGATGACACAGAAAGTCACATCCAAATTTGTCGATGACACAAAGATAGGTGGAATTGTAGGCCGTGTAGATGAAAGCATAAAATTACAAAGGGATATCGACAGATTAAGTGAATGGGCAAAATTGTGGCAAATGGATTTCAATGTAGGCAAACGTGAGTTAAGAACATAAGAAATAGAAGCAGGAATAGGCCACTTGGCCCCTCGAGCCTGCTCCGCCATTCAATAAGATCAGGGCTGATCTTGGGCTCAAAGCCACTTCCCTGCCCGCTCCCCATAACCCTTCACTCCCTTATCTTGCAAAAATCTGTCTATCTCCACCTTAAATGTATTTAACGACCCAGCCTCCACAGCTCTCTGGGGCAGAGAATTCCACAGATTTACGACCCTCTGAGAGAAGAAATTCCTCCTCATCTCAGTTCTAAAAGGGTGACCCTTTATTCTGAAACTATGCCCCCGAGTTCTAGATTTCCCCACGAGGGGAAACATCCTCTCTGCAGCTACCTTGTCGAGCCCCCTCAGTATCTTATATGTTTCAATAAGATCACCTCTCATTCTTCTAATTTCCAATGAGTATAGGCCCAACCTGCTCAACCTTTCCTCATCAGTCAACCCCCTCATCTCTGGAATTAACCTAGTGAATCGTCTCTGAACTGCCTCCAATGCAAGTATATCCTTCCTTAAATAAGGAGACCAAAACTGTACGCAGTACTCAAGGTGTGGTCTCACCAATACCCTGTACAGTTGTAGCAGGACTTCCCTGCTTTTATACTCCAACCCCCTTGAAATAAAGGCCAACATTCCATTTGCCTTTTCGATTACTTGCTGTACCTACATGCTAACTTTTTGTGTTTCATGCACAAGGACCCCCAGGTCCCTCTGAACTGTAGCATTTTGTAATATCTCTCCATTTAAATAATAATTTGCTTTTTTATTTTTCCTGCAAAAGTGGATAACCTCGCACTTTCCCACATTATACTCCATCTGCCAAATGTTTGCCCACTCACTTAGCCTGTACATATCCCTTTGCAGATTCTTTGAGTCCTCTGCACAACTTGCTTTCCCACCTATCTTTGTATCATCCGCAAACTTGGCTACATTACACTCGGTCCCTTCATCCAAGTCATTAATGTAGATTGTAAATAGTTGAGGCCCCAGCACCGATCCCTGTGGCACCCCACTAGTTACCGTTTGCCAATCGGAAAATGACCCATTTATCCCGACTCTCTGCTTTCTGTTAGTTAGCCAATTCTCTATTCATGCTAATATATTACCCCCAACTCCGTGAGCTCTTATCTTATGCAGTAACCTTTTGTGTGGCACCTTATCGAATGCCTTCTGGAAATCTAAATACACTACATCTACTGGTTCCCCTTTATCCACCCTGCTCGTTACCTCCTCAAAGAACTCCAGCAAATTTGTTAAACATGATTTCCCTTTCATAAAACCATGCTGACTCTTGACTGCATTATGATTTTCCAAATGCCCTGCTACGGCTTCCTTAATGAAGGACTCCAGCTTTTTCCAACGACAGATGTTAGGCTAACTGGTCTATAGTTTCCTGCTTTCTGTCTCCCTCCTTTCTTAAATAGGGGTGTTACATTTGCGGTTTTCCAATCCACTGAGACCTCTCCAGAGTCCAGGGAATTTTGGTAGATTGCAACCAATGCATCCACTATCTCTGCAGCCACTTCTTTTAAGACCCTGGGATGCAGGCCATCTGGTCCAGGGGACTTGTCGTCTTTTAGTCCCATTATTTTACCAAGTACTATTTCCTTAGTGATAGTGATTGTCTTTAGTTCCCCGCTCCCTGTAGCCCCTTGATTATCCATTATTGGGATGTTGTTAGTGTCTTCTACCGTCATCCACTTTGGACCTAAAAAGGATAGAACAGGGTACTTTCTAAATAGAAAAAGCTAAAAAACAATGGCGGTCCAAAGAGACTTGAGGGTCCAGGTACATAGATCATTAAAATGTCATGAACAGGTACAGAAAATAATCAAAAACGCTAATGGAATGCTGGCCTTTATATCTAGAGGACTAGAATACAAGGGGGTAGAAGTTTTGCTGCAGCTGTACAAAACCCTGGTTAGACCACACCTGGAGCACTGTGAGCAGTTCTGGGCACCACACCTTAGGAAGGATATATTGGCCTTGGAGGGAGTGCAGTGTAGGTTTACCAGAATGATACCCGGACTCCAAGGGTTAAATTACGAGGAGAGATTACACAAATTAGGGTTGTATTCCCCAGAATTTAGAAGGTTAAGGGGTGATCTGATCGAAGTTTTCAAGATATTAAGGGGAACAGATAGGGTAGAGAGAGAGAAACTATTTCCACTGGTTGGGGATTCTAGGACTAGGGGGCAGAGTCTAAAAATTAGAGCCAGACCTTTCAGGAGTGAAATTAGGAAACACTTCTACACACAAAGGGTGGTAGATGTTTGGAATTCTCTTCCGCAAACGGCAATTGATGCTCGATCAATTGTTAATTGTAAATCTGAGATTGATGGCTTTTTGTTAACCAAAGGTATTAAGGGATATGGGCCAAAGGCGGGTATATGGAGTTAGGTCGCAGATCAGCCATGATCTCATTGAATGGCGGAGCAGGCTCGAGGGGCTGAATGGCCTCCTCCTGTTCCTGTGTAACAGGCTCGAGGAGCTGAATGGCCTCCTCCTGTTCCTGTGTAACAGGCTCGAGGGGCTGAATGGCCTCCTCCTGCACTTATGTTCCATATTGAAGTGGAGGACTTGGCAGAGGCACCCAAAGAATTGAGCGGGGCAATGCAGCTGCCTGATGCCACCTCAAGTGCTATCCAAAAGCTAACTCCCTCAATCTTTTTATAGGAGGAACTGTGAAAGACAGGTGAGCGCAGGGGGTATCCTGACATTGGGAACTCAGCCCCTATAAGAACATAAGAAATAGGAGCAGGAGTCGGCCATTCAGCCCCTCGAGCCTGCTCCGCCATTCAATAAGATCATGGCTGATCTTCGACCTCAACTCCACCTTCTTGCCTGATCCCCATATCCCTTGATTCCCTTAGTAACCAAAAATCTATCGCTCTCTGTCTTGAATATACTCAACGACTGAGCCTCCACAGCCCTCTGGGGTAGAGAATTCCAAAGATTCACCACCCTCTGAGTGAAGAAATTTCTCCTCATCTCAGTCCTAAATGGCCGACCCCTTATTCTGAGACTGTGACCCCTGGTTCTAGACTCCCCAGACAAGGGAAACATCCTCACTGCGTTAACCCTGTCAAGCCCTGTAAGAATTTTGTATGTTTCAATCATATCACCTCTCATTCTTCTAAATTCTAGAGAATATAGGCCTAGTCTACTCAATCTCTCCTCATAGGATAATCCCCCCCATCCCAGGAACCAGTCTGGTGAACCTTCGTTGCACTCCCTCTATGGCAAGTATATCCTTCCTCAGAGGGAGTGCAACGAAGGAGCAGTAAGCGGTTAACCTGGCAGAACAGTTAGGAGTGGAAGGAAGGCAGTGGGTTGAGAGTGGGTGCTGAGGCTCCTACCTGGGTACCCTCTGGGTGGCTGTCTTTCTGGCCATCCCCTGCTTGTTACTCGATGGTGGTCTCGGGAGGAGTGGGGGGCTGCTGCGAGAGGCTTCCAGCTTCTGCCAGTTCGCTGGCCACTGACCGCAGGAGTTGCTGCCCAGTGAGGTTTGATTCCCTGCTGCAAATAGTCCTGACCATTGGCTGCTGGGGTCCATGGCCTGCAACTGGTTCTCTGCAAGGATAGCCTGTGACAGCAAGAAACATATATACATTAACAATATACACATGTATAGATACACACAGATATATATCTATATATACACACACACACATTGACAATATATACACACATATAGATAGATATCTATACACATTAGCAATATATACATGTGTATAGATATACACTGAAATATATACATTAATATATACACATGTATACAGTTACATACAAACACATATACATTAAAAATATATATGTCTAGATACATAGATAGATATACACATTTACAATATATACACGTGTAGATACACGGAACAACAACAACTTGCATTTGTGTATCGCCTTTAAAGCAGAACAATGTCCCAAGGGGCTTCACAGAAGCGTAATCAGACAAAGGAGATATTAGGGGCGATGACCAAAAGCTTGGAGCCCAGGCAGCTGAAGGCACGGCCGCCAATGGTGGAGCAAAGGGAGTGGTGGATGGACAAGAGACCAGAGTTGGAGGAACGGAGAGTTCCTGGGGGGATGGTTGTAGGGCTGGAGAAGATTAAAGAGATAGGGAGGGGTCATGTCGTGAAGGGGTTTAAACATGAGGATGCTATTTTTAAATTGGAGGCTTAGGAGCAGCCAATGTAGCTCAGCAAGGATGGGGTGTTTGGGACTTGGTATGGGATAGAATAGAGGCAGCAGAGTTTTGGATGAGCTGATGTTTATAGAGGGTGGAAGATGGGAGGCATTGGAATAGTTGAGTCTGGAGGTGACAAATGCATGGATGAGGGTTGCAGGGGCAGAGACAGGCATCTAGGGGTTATTAGAAACTCCTATCTGATGAGTGTTTGATGGGACAGTGTAGAGGGAGCTTTACTCTGTATCTAACCCGTGCTGTACCTGCCCTGGGAGTGTTTGATGGGACTGTGTAGAGGGAGCTTTACTCTGTATCTAACCCGTGCTGTACCTGCCCTGGGAGTGTTTGATGGGACAGTGTAGAGGGAGCTTTACTCTGTATCTAACCCGTGCTGTACCTGCCCCGGGAGTGTTTGATGGGACAGTGTAGAGGGAGCTTTACTCTGTATCTAACCCGTGCTGTAACTCACCTGGCTCCCCATAGCCCTGTATCAAACCCAAACTATTCCCACTGCCCCGCACTCACCCCATAGCCCTGTATCAAACCCAAACTAATCCCACTACTCCGCTCTCTCCCCATAGCCCTGTATCAATCCCAAACTATTCCCACTGCCCTGCACTCACCCCATAGCCCTGTATCAATCCCATACTAATCTCACTGTCCCGCTCTCTCCCCATCGCCCTGTATCAATCCCAAACTAATCCCACTGTCCCGCTCTCTCCCCATCGCCCTGTATCAATCCCATACTAATCCCACTGTCCGCTCTCTCCCAATCGCCCTGTATCAATCCCAAACTAATCCCACTGCCACGCTCTCTCCCCATAGCCTTGTATCAATCCCAAACTAATCCCACTGCCCCACTCTCCCCCCATAGCCCTGTATCAATCCCAAACTAATCCCACTGCCCCATTCTCTCCCCATCGCCCTGTATCAATCCCAAACAAATCCCACTGCCCCTCACTCTCCTCATAGCCCTGTATCAATCCCAAACTATTCCCACTGCCCCGCACTCACCCCATAGCCCTGTATCAATCCCAAACTAATCCCACTGCCACGCTCTCTCCCCATAGCCTTGTATCAATCCCAAACTAATCCCACTGCCCCGCTCTCTCCCCATAGCCCTGTATCAATGCCAAACTAATCCCACTGCCCCGCAGTCTCCCCATAGCCCTGTATCAATCCCCAAACTAATCCCACTGTCCCGCTCTCTCCCCATAGCCCTGTATCAATCCCCAAACGAATCCCACTGTCCCGCTCTCTCCCCATCGCCCTGTATCAATCCCAAACTAATCCCACTGCCCCACTCTCCCCCCCATAGCCCTGTATCAATCCCAAACTAATCCCACTGCCCCACTCTCCCCCCATAGCCCTGTATCAATCCCAAACTAATCCCACTGCCCCATTCTCTCCCCATCGCCCTGTATCAATCCTAAACTAATCCCACTGCCCCGCACTCTCCCCATAGCCCTGTATCAATCCCAAACTAATCCCACTGCCCCGCTCTCTCCCCATAGCCCTGTATCAATCACAAACTAAATCCACTGTCCCGCTCTCTCCCCATAGACCTGTATCAATCACAAACTAATCCCACTGCCCCGCTCTCTCCCCATAGCCCTGTATCAATCCCCAAACTAATCCCACTGTCCCGCTCTCTTCCCATAGCCCTGTATCAATCACAAACTAATCCCACTACCCCGCTCTCTCCCCATAGCCCTGTATCAATCCCAAACTAATCCCACTGCCCCTCACTCTCCTCACAGCCCTGTATCAATCCCAAACAAATCCCACTGCCCCTCACTCTCCTCATAGCCCTGTATCAATCCCAAACTAATCCCACTGCCCCGCTCTCTCCTCATAGCCCTGCATCAATCCCAAACTAATCCCACTGCCCCTCACTCTCCTCATAGCCCTGTATCAATCCCAAACTAATCCCACTGCCCCTCACTCTCCTCATAGCCCTGTATCAATCCCAAACTAATCCCACTGCCCCGCTCTCTCCTCATAGCCCTGCATCAATCCCAAACTAATCCCACTGCCCCTCACTCTCCTCATAGCCCTGTATCAATCCAAACTAATCCCACTGCCCCGCTCTCTCCTCATAGCCCTGTATCAATCCCAAACTAATCCCACTGCCCCTCACTCTCCTCATAGCCCTGTATCAATCCCAAACTAATCCCACTGCCCCTCACTCTCCCCATAGCCCTGTATCAATCCCAAACTAATCCCACTGCCCCGCTCTCTCCCCATAGCCCTGTATCAATCCCAAACTAATCCCACTGCCCCGCTCTCTCCCCATAGCCCTGTATCAATCTCAAACTAATCCCACTGCCCCGTTCTCTCCCCATAGCCCTGTATCAATCCCAAACTAATCCCACTGCCCCGCTCTCTCCCCATAGCCCTGTATCAATCCCAAACTAATCCCACTGCCCCGCTCTCTCCCCATAGCCCTGTATCAATCTCAAACTAATCCCACTGCCCCGCTCTCTCCCCATAGCCCTGTATCAATCCCAAACTAATCCCACTGCCCCGCTCTCTCCCCATAGCCCTGTATCAATCCCAAACTAATCCCACTGCCCCGCTCTCTCCCCATAGCCCTGTATCAATCCCAAACTAATCCCACTGCCCCGTTCTCTCCTCATAGCCCTGTATCAATCCCAAACTAATCCCACTGCCCCGCTCTCTCCCCATAGCCCTGTATCAATCCCAAACTAATCCCACTGCCCCGCTCTCTCCCCATAGCCCTGTATCAATCTCAAACTAATCCCACTGCCCCGTTCTCTCCCCATAGCCCTGTATCAATCCCAAACTAATCCCACTGTCCCGCTCTCTCCCCGTAGCACTGTAGCTTTCACTGCTTCAAATATTAATCCAATTTTCCATTAAAAGATGCAATGGTCTCTGCCTCATCCACTCCCTGTGGTAAACCATTCTATGCTCCAACAACCCTCTGTGTAGAGATTTCTCCTCACCCTCTCAGTGACAATTTAAAATCGATGACCCCTCATCACTGACTCCCCAACCAGAGGAAAGAGTCTTTCCCTCATTGAAGCCCTTCATAATTATAAATATCTTTTTAAAATCTCCTGTCAGCCTTCTGTGCACCAGTGGGAACAGTACTAGGGGGAAAAATTAGGTCGCGCCCCATTTGGGGCGCAAATATCATCTGGACGCAAATATTAGCGCCTGGCGTTAATTATCGGCACTGACTGGAAACTTCACTTTTACCGCCCCGGGAGGTGAGTGGACCGCTAAAGCAGGCGCTGCACACCTGTCTTAAGGCGCAAAGGCCGAGCAGTGAGGCGCTAACTCAGAGCGCTGGCGAAGCTCATGTAATGTCAGTCAGCAATGGAACACACACACAATGGCACGGGCCAGTTCTTAAAGGGGATGGTTAATCTTGCTTTCCATCCACATCCTGTTCATTGCAGCCTTGAATCTCGGCCTGGAGAGACTTGCACATCAAATGTGCTGGAAAGAACAATGGAGAGTACCAGGCAAAGAGCTCAGAGTGCAGCTCCCACAGTCTCTGCTAAATCGATACAAGGAATGGCAAATCAAAATGAACCTGCAAAGTGCTGCTCAGTACCCAAAACTCCTTCACACAACGTTGAATCTCTCCAGAAGTCTCTCCCTCTCTCTCTCAGAATGCGTAGTTCAAAAATGCCACCAACAATAAAAGACAGGAAGAGGCCCCCTTTAAATAGCGCCCCCCCCAGCCCCACAGCGATTGATAGCGTTCCAGTCTTCTGGTCATTGGATGCGCCAGGCGGTAAGGCAGGGGGCGCCACTCAATTTCCGCTCCGGGGCGCCACAAGGGCGTTGCACCATGGAATGACGTCACAATCTGCGCGCGCAGGTGGTCGCAGCGGTAAAGTTTAGCGCCGCCGCACAATCTCTAGTTAAGTTCCCGAGCGGCGCAAACATCGCTGCGCCCGGGCGTTAGCGGCTTTGCGCCCCATTAGCGCCCTCTTAAGGCGCTAACGGGAGGCGCAACCAACTGAATTTTTACCCCCTAGTATCTCAAGTCTTTCCTCATAACTGGAGTTCCCCATCCCTGCCATCATCCTGGTGAATCCACACAGTACCTTCTCTTCCCTAAAGGACATTAGTGAACTGGTTGGGTTTTTACGACTGTCCGACGGCTTCATGGTCACTTTTACTGACACCAGATTTTTATTTCCAGATTTTTTACAATGAATTGAAATTTTCAAACTATCATGGTGGGATTTCAACTCAGGTTCTCTGGATTTTTAGTACAGTCCTTTGGATAACTAGTCCAGTAACATTAGCACTGCACTACTGTACCCACTTATTTATAAAACCCCAAATTAGGAACATAGGAACTGGAGTAGGTGATTCAGACCCTCGGGCCTTCAATCAGATCATGGCTGGTCTGCAATTACGCTGGCCTTTCTGAAATAGCACTGAACATTGAGCTGGGCTGCTGCACTGGGACAGCACCGTGCACCGCAGTCCTCTGAGGAGGGTCTCCAGGAGGGCTTTCTCGTGAAGCAGCACATCCACTTTGCCAGCCATCAAACAGGAGGCTTGTTGCTGGGAAAGGTCACCTGACTCTGCCCGGTGCCTCCACATTGCGTGCCCTTTCACTCCACTTTCACCTGGGACTGCGCCCTCCCCCCACCTCTGTCACATCCTTGCCAAAGGCTGACAAATATTTAAAATTCATTGTGAACTTTTATAAAGGTTGAGAGAATACTTCCCTGCCCACATGCAGCCACTTAACTTTAAGTGGGTGTATCACGCATTGGCAGCATGTCATTGCTGGCACAGGACCACAGAATTGGAGCTATACACTCAGGAGAACAATACTGCATCTTGGTGACTAGATAACTATAGAGTCCTTCAACTCTTTTAAAGGCAAATTAGATAGTTGATTGATAAAGCAAAATATGGAGGGGTATAGGGAGTGACCAGGAGAGTGGGATTAGACTGGGGGGATATTAAAGGGTACGGGGAGTGAGGGGGAGAGTGGGATTAGACTGGGTGGGATATTAAAGGGTTCGGGGAATGAGCAGGAGAGTGGTATTATACTGGATGGGATATTAAAGGGTGTGGGGAGTGAGCGGGGGAGTTGGATTAGACTGAGTGGGATATTAGAGGGTACGGGGAGTGAGGGGAGAGTGGGATTAGACTGGGTGGGATATTAAAGGGTACGGGGAGTGAGCAGGAGAATGGGATTAGACTGGGTGGGATATTAAAGGGTACGGGGAGTGAGCAGGAGAGTGGGATTAGACTGGGTGGGATATTAAAGGGTATGGGGAGTGAGCAGGAGAGTGGGATTAGACTGGGTGGGATATTAAAGGGTACGGGGAGTGAGCAGGAGAGTGGGATTAGACTGGGTGGGATATTAAAGGGTACGGGGAGTGAGGAGGAGAGTGGGATTAGACTGGGTGGGATATTAAAGGGTATGGGAAGTGAGCAGGAGAGTGGGATTAGACTGGGTGGGATATTAAAGGGTATGGGAAGTGAGCAGGAGAGTGGGATTAGACTGGGTGGGATATTAAAGGGTATGGGAAGTGAGCAGGAGAGTGGGATTAGACTGGGTGGGCTATTAAAGGGTTATGGGGAGTGACCAGGAGAGTGGGATTAGACTGGGGGGATATTAAAGGGTACGGGGAGTGAGGGGGAGAGTGGGATTAGACTGGGTGGGATATTAAAGGGTTCGGGGAATGAGCAGGAGAGTGGTATTATACTGGATGGGATATTAAAGGGTGTGGGGAGTGAGCGGGGGAGTTGGATTAGACTGAGTGGGATATTAGAGGGTACGGGGAGTGAGGGGAGAGTGGGATTAGACTGGGTGGGATATTAAAGGGTACGGGGAGTGAGCAGGAGAGTGGGATTAGACTGGGTGGGATATTAAAGGGTATGGGGAGTGAGCAGGAGAGTGGGATTAGACTGGGTGGGATATTAAAGGGTACGGGGAGTGAGCAGGAGAGTGGGATTAGACTGGGTGGGATATTAAAGGGTACGGGGAGTGAGGAGGAGAGTGGGATTAGACTGGGTGGGATATTAAAGGGTATGGGAAGTGAGCAGGAGAGTGGGATTAGACTGGGTGGGATATTAAAGGGTATGGGAAGTGAGCAGGAGAGTGGGATTAGACTGGGTGGGATATTAAAGGGTATGGGAAGTGAGCAGGAGAGTGGGATTAGACTGGGTGGGCTATTAAAGGGTTATGGGGAATGAGCAGGAGAGTGGGATTAGACTGGGTGGGATATTAAAGAGTGCGGGGAGTGAGCGGGAAGGTACAGAGAAACATCAATGGGCCGAATGGCCTGTTTCTATGCTGAACGTTCTATGAGAATACACTGCTCTGAGGTTAACTGAGCACATTCTTGGTATGTGAAACTGCCACAACAGATTCTGAGGATGGCTTCAAGCTCCACGCTGCAGGTATAACGTGCGCAGTACTGCTAGCCAATGCTACAGCGACAACAGGGGAAGTCGCCCAAACCAAAGAACCAAGCTCACGGACAAGCGAGTGCGCGCTAAGATAATTATACTCGTATCTCGATATAGTGGCAGGGCGTTCATTTTGGAAAAGAATTTTCTTGGTGCAGGATGTTTAACGTTGTAAGGAAGATTTTGTTTTTAGTGGGGCAGATGTTCGGGACATGCGCTGACCACAGCATCTGGAGCCTGATACAAAGCACATTCTGTTGAGACACGCTGGTAAAGCGCTGAAGTAAAAACAGACCCTGCTACTGTAAAAACAACACAGTGAGGCCGGGGCAGAAGCCAAACCCCCACAGGCATTCCTACTGCTTTTGTTTCAAGATGTCGGAGAGTCAAATCAACAGACACACGCGCAAAAATCCGACAGGGCAGAATTTCTGACGATTTCTTTTTGATTTCCAACCCCCAATTTGTAATGGTAAGTGCAGTTTCGGTTGCGCACTTATCTCATCGCGGGTACCTCCCGCTATCTGTCCTGAGGGAGTGCTGCACTGCCAGAGGTGCCGTCTTTCGGATGAGATGTTAAACTGAGGCCACGTCTGTCCTCTCAGGTGGACGTAAAAGATCCCACAACATTATTTTGAAGAGGAGCAGGGGAGTTCTCCCCGGTGTCCTGGGGCTAATATTTATCCCTCAACCAACATCGTTAAAACAGATTATCTGGTTATTATCACATTGCTGTTTGTGGGAGCTTGCTGTGAGTGAATTGGCTGTCCCGTTTCCTACATTACAACAGTGATTACACTTCAAAAGTACTTAATTGGCTGTGAAGAGCTTTGGGACGCCCTGAGGTTGTGAAAGGCGCTATATAAATGCAAGTTCTTTCTCTCTGTTTCATGCAATGCTGACAGGTCTGCTGCAGAGCACAATGCTCGTCCCGATGCTCCGCAAGAGGTTCGGGGCAGGGGGGACACCGTCTTTGGAGCAGGGGAGGAGTGGGCACCAGTGAGGCCAGTCCAGGGTGAGGGTGAGGGGAGGGAGGTGGCCAGTCGAGGGTGAGGGTGAGGGGAGGGAGGTGGCCAGTCGAGGGTGAGGGGAGGGAGGTGGCCAGTCAGTGAGGGGAGGGAGGTGACCAGTCAGTGAGGGGAGGGAGGTGACCAGTCAGTGAGGGGAGGGAGGTGACCAGTCAGTGAGGGGAGGGAGGTGACCAGTCAGTGAGGGGAGGGAGGTGGTCAGTCAGTGAGGGGAGGGAGGTGACCAGTCAGTGGGGGGAGGGAGGTGACCAGTCAGTGAGGGGAGGGAGGTGACCAGTCAGTGAGGGGAGGGAGGTGGTCAGTCAGTGAGGGGAGGGAGGTGACCAGTCAGTGAGGGGAGGGAGGTGACCAGTCAGTGAGGGGAGGGAGGTGGTCAGTCAGTGAGGGGAGGGAGGTGACCAGTCAGTGAGGGGAGGGAGGTGACCAGTCAGTGAGGGGAGGGAGGTGGTCAGTCAGTGAGGGGAGGGAGGTGACCAGTCAGTCAGTGAGGGGAGGGAGGTGACCAGTCAGTCAGTGAGGGGAGGGAGGTGACCAGTCAGTGAGGGGAGGGAGGTGACCAGTCAGTGAGGGGAGGGAGGTGGTCAGTCAGTGAGGGGAGGGAGGTGACCAGTCAGTCAGTGAGGGGAGGGAGGTGACCAGTCAGTCAGTGAGGGGAGGGAGGTGACCAGTCAGTGGGGGGAGGGAGGTGACCAGTCAGTCAGTGAGGGGAGGGAGGTGACCAGTCAGTCAGTGAGGGGAGGGAGGTGACCAGTCAGTGAGGGGAGGGAGGTGACCAGTCAGTGAGGGGAGGGAGGTGACCAGTCAGTGAGGGGAGGGAGGTGACCAGTCAGTGAGGGGAGGGAGGTGACCAGTCAGTGAGGGGAGGGAGGTGGTCAGTCAGTGAGGGGAGGGAGGTGACCAGTCAGTGAGGGGAGGGAGGTGACCAGTCAGTGAGGGGAGGGAGGTGACCAGTCAGTGAGGGGAGGGAGGTGACCAGTCAGTGAGGGGAGGGAGGTGACCAGTCAGTGAGGGGAGGGAGGTGACCAGTCAGTCAGTGGGGGGAGGGAGGTGACCAGTCAGTGAGGGGAGGGAGGTGACCAGTCAGTGAGGGGAGGGAGGTGACCAGTCAGTGAGGGGAGGGAGGTGACCAGTCAGTCAGTGGGGGGAGGGAGGTGACCAGTCAGTGAGGGGAGGGAGGTGACCAGTCAGTGAGGGGAGGGAGGTGACCAGTCAGTGAGGGGAGGGAGGTGACCAGTCAGTGAGGGGAGGGAGGTGACCAGTCAGTGAGGGGAGGGAGGTGACCAGTCAGTGAGGGGAGGGAGGTGGCCAGTCAGTCAGTGGGGGGAGGGAGGTGGCCAGTCGAGGGTGAGGGGAGGGAGGTGGCCAGTCAGTCAGTGGGGGGAGGGAGGTGGCCAGTCGAGGGTGAGGGGAGGGAGGTGGCCAGTCAGTGGGGGGAGGGAGGTGGCCAGTCGAGGGTGAGGGGAGGGAGGTGGCCAGTCAGTGGGGGGAGGGAGGTGGCCAGTCAGTGAGGGGAGGGAGGTGGCCAGTCAGTGAGGGGAGGGAGGCGACCAGTCCAGGGTGAGGGGAGGGGAGGGATGTGGCCAGTTGAGGGTGAGGGGAGGGAGGTGGCCAGTTGAGGGTGAGGGGAGGGAGGTGGCCAGTCAGTGGGTGGGGGAGGGAGGTGGTCAGTCAGTGGGGGAAGGGATGAGGGCCGGTCAGTGCGGGGGGGGGAGGGAGGTGGCCGGTCAGTGCGGGGGGGGGAGGGAGGTGGCCGGTCAGTGGGGGGGGGGGGGGAGGGAGGTGGCCAGTCAGTGGGGGGGGGGGGGGGAGGGATGAGGCCGGTCAGTGGTGGGGGTGGGAGGGAGGTGGCAGTCAGTGGGGGGGGGGGGGGGAGGGATGAGGCCGGTCAGTGGTGGGGGTGGGAGGGAGGTGGCCAGTCAGTGGGGGGGGGGGGGGAAGGGATGAGGCCGGTCAGTGGGGGGGGGGGGGGAAGGGATGAGGCCGGTCAGTGGGGGGGGGGGAAGGGATGAGGCCGGTCAGTGTAGGGGGGAAGGGATGAGGCCGGTCAGTGGGGGGGGGGGGAAGGGATGAGGCCGGTCAGTGGGGGGGGGGGAAGGGATGAGGCCGGTCAGTGGGGGGGGGGAAGGGATGAGGCCGGTCAGTGGGGGGGGGGGAAGGGATGAGGCCGGTCAGTGGGGGGGGGGGGAAGGGATGAGGCCGGTCAGTGGGGGGGGGGGAAGGGATGAGGCCGGTCAGTGGGGGGGGGAAGGGATGAGGCCGGTCAGTGGGGGGGGGGGGGGGAAGGGATGAGGCCGGTCAGTGGGGGGGGGGGGGAAGGGATGAGGCCGGTCAGTGGGGGGGGGGGGAAGGGATGAGGCCGGTCAGTGGGGGGGTGGGAAGGGATGAGGCCGGTCAGTGGGGGGGGGGGGGGAAGGGATGAGGCCGGTCAGTGGGGGGGGGGGGAAGGGATGAGGCCGGTCAGTGGGGGGGGGGGGAAGGGATGAGGCCGGTCAGTGGGGGGGGGGGGAAGGGATGAGGCCGGTCAGTGGGGGGGGGGAAGGGATGAGGCCGGTCAGTGGGGGGGGGAAGGGATGAGGCCGGTCAGTGGGGGGGGGGAAGGGATGAGGCCGGTCAGTGGGGGGGGGGAAGGGATGAGGCCGGTCAGTGGGGGGGGGGAAGGGATGAGGCCGGTCAGTGGGGGGGGGAAGGGATGAGGCCGGTCAGTGGGGGGGGGGGGGGGAAGGGATGAGGCCGGTCAGTGGGGGGGGGGGGGGGAAGGGATGAGGCCGGTCAGTGGGGGGGGGGAAGGGATGAGGCCGGTCAGTGGGGGGGGGGAAGGGATGAGGCCGGTCAGTGGGGGGGGGGGGGGGGAAGGGATGAGGCCGGTCAGTGGGGGGGGGGGGGGGAAGGGATGAGGCCGGTCAGTGGGGGGGGGGAAGGGATGAGGCCGGTCAGTGGGGGGGGGGAAGGGATGAGGCCGGTCAGTGGGGGGGGGGGGGGGGGGAAGGGATGAGGCCGGTCAGTGGGGGGGGGGGGGGGAAGGGATGAGGCCGGTCAGTGGGGGGGGGGGGGAAGGGATGAGGCCGGTCAGTGGGGGGGGGGAAGGGATGAGGCCGGTCAGTGGGGGGGGGAAGGGATGAGGCCGGTCAGTGGGGGGGGGGGGGGGAAGGGATGAGGCCGGTCAGTGGGGGGGGGGGGGGAAGGGATGAGGCCGGTCAGTGGGGGGGGGGAAGGGATGAGGCCGGTCAGTGGGGGGGGGGGGAAGGGATGAGGCCGGTCAGTGGGGGGGGGAAGGGATGAGGCCGGTCAGTGGGGGGGGGAAGGGATGAGGCCGGTCAGTGGGGGGGGGGAAGGGATGAGGCCGGTCAGTGGGGGGGGGGAAGGGATGAGGCCGGTCAGTGGGGGGGGGCTGTACTCAGCATATCTGGCTCTTACAATCACCACCCCCTCACTGTGTTAAAATGCTTTTGTTGCTTACCACCACTGTCCTCACACCTATTATGGGCTGCCTGCTGACATGTGGCTGTTGAAGGGCATTTGTCTTTTACGTTTTTTTTTAAGACAAGGCAGCCCAAACCAGCAGCTGCAGAGGGGACATCCCCAGACTCAGACCGGATGCCTGACCGGCACATTGCATTGACCGGCCGACCAACAGTGCTGACGGCAGGCTTGGTCCACTGTGAGGGCTGGACCTCACTCGCCGCGCTCCTGTGCGGATAGTCAGAAGGCCTTCATAAAGTCTACAGGCGACAAATTGGAGAGGGCCGTCAGCTCGGGCAATGGCGAGCGGTTGCAGACACGGATAGCACCGATTTCACTGCGGCCACTGGATCTCCTTCCTCGCAGATTAGTGGCTGAGCTACAGCATGGCAAGAAGGCAGACAGATTATGCTGCTGTCTCTCAGGATAGCGGAACACGCATCCTTCCCTCCGATGCCTGCACCCATGGCAGAGAGGACGCCGGTCCAGGTCTCCCCCCCCACCCCCAGGTCTGAGGGTCCAGGTCCAGGCTGTCCGTGCATCAGCACAAGTAGAGCGGGCCCATCTCAGGAGTTACCTGCTGTGCAATGGGCTCCTCCCAACACACAGCACCCAGCCATCACACATACTCCTGCTGCTCACATAGCACCTGGGAGAAGCACTAGATTAGGTACAGTGTTGTTGTGGCTCTGGTACAGGACTAGCAACCCAGTGTGTGTGAGTTCACATCTTGTGATACTGAATTCAATAAATTGGATCATTTGTGGGCTGTCACCTGTCACCACAAGTGACCATGAAGCTGTCGGATTGTCGTAAAAACCCAACTGGTTCACTAATGTCCTTCAGGCCGCCCTTACCCGGTCTGACCTACACAGTATGTGATTGACTCAATACCCTCTGAAGTGGCCTAGAAAACCATTCGGTTACAACATTGACCGTGTCACCCACATTCTGTGAACAAGTAAAAAAAATGAAGAATGTAAGCATTGCACGTTGCACGTCGACATCGAGCGGATGCCCAGTGATGAGAAGTAGGCGTGCCCACACAATATGGGTTGTGGATATGCCGAGAGCAGCACTACAGTTGCTGGCCATGCCTGGCTTTTGGTAAGGTGTGGAAGTGGCTCCGATGAGGTATGACTGGGAGTTGATTTGCACAGAGCGGGTGTGAGGGGGAAAGGGGGGAGATGTAGACACGACTGTTCAGGCAGTGGCCAGGGGAGAGAAGAGAAAAGAAGAGAAGCGCTGCTTAAGGTGAAGCAAACAGGTGACCTAAAAGTAGGGGAACATTTAGGGAGCAAGTTATAATTAGGCTCAGTATAAGAACAGAAAAGGAAGAAGCATTTATAGAATCATACAGCACAAAAGGAGGCCATTTGGCTCATCGTACCAGCTCACTGAAAACACTGTACAACAACTTGCATTTATATAGCGCCTTTTACATAGTAAAAGGTCCCAGGGTGCTTCACAGGAGCCATTATCAAACAACATTTGGCATCAAGTCAAATAAGGAGATATTAGGACAGATGACCAAAAATTTGGCCAAAGAGGTAGGTTTTAAGGAGCATGTTAAAGGAGGAGAGGCAGAGAGGTTTAGGGAGGGAATTCCAGAGCTTAAGACCTATACATCTATTTATAAAGCCAAGGATTCGGTATTTTTTTTTAACAGCTTTCTCAACTTGTCCTACCACCTTCATAGATTTGCGTACATATGCCCCCAGGTCTCTCTGTCTTTTTTTATTCGTTGTCGGGGTGTGGGAGTAGCTAGCAAGTCCAGCATTTATTGCCCATCCCTAATTGCCCTCAAGAAAGAGGTGGTGAGCCGCCTAGTTAAACTGCAGCGTCCGTGTGGTGAAGGTGCTCCCACAGTGCTGTTCGGTAGAGTTCCAGGATTTTGACCCAGCGACGATGAAGGATCTGCGATATATTTCCAAGTCAGGATGGTGTGCAACTTGGAGGGGAACTTGGAGCTGGTGGTGTTCCCAAGCGCCTGCTGCCCTTGTCCTTCCAGGTGGAAGAGGTCGCGGGCTTGGGAGGTGTTGTCGAAGGAGCCTTGGTGAGTTGCTGCAGTGCATCTTGTAGATGGTACACACTGCAGCCACGGTGCGCCGGTGGTGGAGGGAGTGAATGTTTAAGGTGGTGGATGGGGTGCCAATCAAGCGGGCTGCTCTGTCCTGGATGGTGACCAGCTTCTTGAGTGTTGTTGGAGCTGCACTCATCCAGGCAAGTGGAGAGTATTCCAACACACTCCTGACTTGTGCCTTGTAGATGGTGGAAAGACTTTGGGGAGTCAGGAGAACCTTTTTCATCAATAGGGTGGTGGGGGTCTGGAACTCACTGCCTGAAAGAGTGCTTGAGGCAGAAACCCTCATCGCATTGAAAAAGTACTTGGATATAAGAACATAAGAACATAAGAAATAGGAGCAGGAGTAGACCAATCGGCCCCTCGAGCCTGCTCCGCCATTCAATGAGATCATGGCTGATCTGATCCAACCTCAACTCTAAAGAACACAAGAAGTAGGAGCAGGACCAGGCCACTCGGCCCCTGGGCCCGCTCCGCCACCCACAGGGCCTTGACCGATCCGAAGTCAAACTCATGTCCAATTTCCAGCCCGCTCCCCGTAACCCCTGATTCCCTTTACTTCTAGGAAACGGTCTATTTCTGTTTTAAATTTATTTAATGAAGTAGCTTCCACAGCTTCCTGGGGTAGCAAATTCCACAGACCCACTACCCTCTGAGTGAAAAAGTTTCTCCTCATCTCAGTTTTGAAAGAGGAGCCCCTTATTCTAAGATTAAGTCCCCTAGTTCTAGTTTCACCCATCCACCGCATCCACCCGATCAAGCCCCTTCACAATCTTATATGTTTCAATAAGATCGCCTCTCATTCTTCTGAACTCCAATGAGTAGAGTCCCAATCTACTCAACCTCTCCTCGTATGTCCACCCCCTCATCCCCGGAATTAACCGAGTGAACCTTCTTTGTACTGCCTCGAGAGCAAGTATGTCTTTTCTTAAGTATGGACACCAAAACTGTATGCAGTACTCCAGGTGCGGTCTCACCAATACCCTATACAACTGCAGCAATACCTCCCTGTTTTTATATTCTATCCCCCTAGCAATAAAAGCCAACATTCCATTGGCTTTCTTGATCACCTGCTGCACCTGCATAGTAACTTTTTGATTTTCTTGCACCAAGACCCCCAGATCCCTTTGTACTGCAGTACTTTCCAGTTTCTCGCCATTAAGATAATGGCCCAGAAATTGATCTCGCTCTGTTCCCGCGGGGGGTAAGGAGCAGGCGCGATCTCTCACTCCGCGTTGGCTTTTTCAGATCCAGCTCGCACGAACTTGATGTTCTAGACATCAGCTGGGCAGTGCTTGCGTATCCCACCGGCGTAGTGAATTCGTGCGAGCTGTGGGATCACGTGACTCAGTTAGAGCCAATGGCAGCACACCATCTTCCATTCATAAGTTTCACATACGTGCTGTGAAAGCTATGAATCTTACACACCCCCAAAATAACAGCTAAACCTCAATTAAATTTTAAAAAACCCATCACATTAATAAAATAAGTATAGTTAAATAAATTAACCATTTTAAATAAAAAATTAAATTTTTGAAAAAATTTAAAATCTTTTAAAAAGTTATAAAAATAAACTTACCTGTCTTTAAAGTCTCTAAAAAAGATATACCTGTTAAAAAAAATTCAAAATAATACTTAATTCACTACTTACCTTGTTAAAAGTGGGTCTTACTCCTCCTTTTTTCATTTCTAAAATCTTCCGTCCTTACCTGCGCGTCCAAAGCACTAAGTGCACAGCGTGCGCGCAGCCTGTAGCGCGCACGCGGTGCACCGAGGAACCGCCCCCTTTTCCAAAAACCAAGTGCAGGTTTTCAGCGCATGCGCAGTGCATGCAGAAAACCGGCAATTGGTGACAGAATACGCGAGAGTACGCAGTGCGTACTCTCGCGTCGCGGGACTAATTTTTGGCCCAATAACTTGCTCTCTGATTTTTCCTGCCAAAGTGCATAACCTCACATTTTCCAATATTGTATTGCATCTGCCAAATCTCTGCCCACTCACCCAGCCTGTCTATATCCCCTTGTAGGTTTTTTATGTCCTCCTCACTCTCTACTTTCCCTCCCATCTTTGTATCATCTGCAAACTTTGATATGTTACACTCGGTCCCCTCCTCCAAATCATTAATATAGATTGTAAAGAGTTGGGGACCCAGCACCGACCCCTGCGGAACACCACTGGCTACTGGTTGCCAGTCCGAGAATGAACCATTTATCCCAACTCTCTGCTTCCTGTTAGATAACCAATCCTCCACCCATGCCAGAATATTACCCCCAATCCAGTGATTTTTTATCTTGAGTAATAATCTTTTATGTGGCACCTTGTCGAATGCCTTCTGGGAGTCTAAATACACTACATCCACTGGTTCCCCTTTATCCACCCTGTACATTATGTCCTCAAAGAACTCGAGCAAATTTGTCAGACATGACTTCCCCTTGAAATGCTGTAACCTACAGGGCTACAGGCCAAGAGCTGGAAAGTGGGATTAGGCTGGATAGCTCTTTTTCGGCTGGCAAAGACACGATGGGCCAAATGGTCTCCTTCTGTGCCATAAATTTCTAAGATTCTGTGAAGATGGTTGAGCCTAGGACACTGCCCTGAGGAACTATTGCAGCAATGTCCTGGGGCTGTGATGATTGGCCTCCAACATGTCACGCTACATGTAACCCCACCTGACGTAGAGTCATCCAGACTCGAGTCGTCGTTGGCTTGTTCACAGATGTGATTTCCAGTAAAAAGTAAAAAGTTTATGGTTTTCCATACAGACTGCAGCATTTGACACATTAGACCCCCTGTGACCCCACCTCATTGTCTTAGTTGTATTTTGCTATGTCTTTGATATAATGTCTTCTTGACTGACCTGATTGTCTCTCTGCCGAGGTGTGATAAAAGGCAGTCAGAAAGATTAACTGTAGTCGTCTGACATTGTACGCTGCACAGGCATTGTTCTCTGTTTATATATGCTTTGCCCATTTGTATTCCTTCACTTCACCTGACGAAGGAGCAGCAGCTCCGAAAGCTTGTGATTTCAAATAAAACTGTTGGACTATAACCTGGTGTTGTGCGACTTCTCACTTTTGTCCACCCCAGTCCAACACCGGCATCTCCGCATCATGTCCAACAACCACAACCATCTTCCTTTGTGCCAGGTATGACGCCAGCCAGTGGAGAGTTTCCTCCCCCGATTCCCATTGACTTCAGTTTTACCAGGGCTCCTTGATGCCACACTCGGTAAAATGCTGCCTTGATGTCAAGGTCACGGAGTGCAGATTGGAACAGAGTGTTAAGCTGCGAGTTTGGTGAGTGAGTGAGGGAGTGCGGGGAGGGAGGTGCTCCTTTCTTTTTCCATCTTTGTCAGCTTCCAGGAGAGCAGGACTGCACAAGAGGGGACAGAGAACCAGCAGTGAGTATTTCTACAGAATTTCTACATTCCAGTCATTAAAGTAAAAGTAAAGTCTCTAGTTTAGAGTAAGTAGTGTTTAAAGGGAAGTAAGGTCCATAGTGTATTTAATATTCTTTAATTTAAAGGGAGTAAATTAAGGGTAGGACATGGCAGGGCAGCTCGGCAGTGTGGAGTGCTCCTCCTGCGTTATGTTGGAAGTCAGGGACACTTTAGGTGTCCAGGGCGAACACATGTGCAGGAAGTGTCTCCAGCTGCAGCTACTCGAAATCCGTGTTTTCGAGCTGGAACTGCGACTAGAGTCACTGTGGAGCATCCGCGAAGCTGAGATCTTCGTGGATAGCACGTTTAACGTGGTCACACCGCAGGTAAAGAGTGCACAGGCAGACAGGGAATGGGTGACCACCAGACAGAGTAAAAGAACTAGGAAGGTAGTGCAGAAGTCCCCTGGGTCAATCTCCCTCTCCGACAGATTTTCCGTTTTGGATACTGATGGTGGAGATGGTTTCTCAGGGGGATGCAGCAAGAGCCAAGTCTGTGGCACTACGAGTGGCTCAGCTACACAGGAGGGGAGGAAAAAGAGTGGGAGAGCAATAGTGATAGGGTTTCTATCGTAAGGGGAACAGATAGACGTTTCTGTGGCCGCAGACGTGACTCCAGGATGGTATGTTGCCTCCCTGGTGCCAGGGTCAAGGATGTCACTGAATGGCTGCAGGGCATTCTGAAGGGAGAGGGTGAACAGTCAGAGGTCGTGGTTCACATTGGTACCAACGACATGGGTAGAAAGAGGGATGAGGTCCTGCAACAAGAATTTAGGGAGCTAGGTAGCAGATTAAAAAGCAGGACCTCAAAGGTTGTAATCTCTGGATTACTCCCGGTGCCACGTGCGAGTGAGTATAAGAATAGAAGGATACAGCAGATGAATGCATGACTAAAGAGTTGGTGCAGGAGGGAGGGCTTTAGTTTCCTGGATCACTGGGTCTGTTTCTGGGGAAGGTGGGACCTGTACAAGTCGGACGGGTTTCACCTGAACCGGAACGGGACCAACATCCTTGCGGGGAGGTTTGCTAGTACTGTTGGGGGGGGGTTTAAACTAACTTGGCAGGGGGATGGGATACCGAGTGGAGCTATAGTAGGGGGTGATGCACAGCCAAATATAGAGGAAAAAACAAGTCAGCCTGGAAGGCAGAGCAAATATGTAACGGCACAAGGGAGTATGGCAAGGCTGGATGGCATTTATTTTAATGCAAGGAGTCTTGCGAGTAAGGCAGATGAATTGAAGGTGTTGATGAACACATGGGAGTATGATATTGTTGCTATCACAGAGACATGGTTGAGGGAGGGGCAAGACTGGCAGCTCAATATTCCAGGGTATAGAATCTTCAGGCGAGACAGAGGTGGGTGTAAAAGAGGAGGGGGTGTCGCAATATTAATCAAGGAGTCAATTACTGCTGTAAGGAGGGATGATATCTTAGCAGGTTCCTCTAATGAGGCCATATGGGTAGAACTTAAAAACAAAAAGGGGGCAAGCACTTTGCTGGGAGTGTACTATAGGCCCCCAAACAGTCAGGGGGAGATAGAGGAACAGATATGTAGGCAAATCTCAGAGAAGTGTAGAAATAATAGGGTAATAATAGTAGGGGATTTCAACTTCCCCAATATTAACTGGGATAGTCAGAGTGTGAAAGGCTTAGAGGGTGCAAAATTCTTAAAGTGCATCCAGGAGAACTTTTTGAGCCAGCATGTAGAAAGTCCTACAAGAGAGGGGGCGGTACTGGACCTAATTCTAAGGAATGCAGCCGGGCAAGTGGTAGAAGTGTTAGTAGGAGAGCATTTTGGTGACAGTGACCATAATTCGGTGAGATTTAAGGTAGTCATGGAAAAGGACAAAGATGGACCGGAAATAAAGGTTCTAAATTGGGGGAAGGCCGATTTTAGTATGATAAGGCAGGATCTGGCCAAAGTGGACTGGGATCAGCTACTTGTAGGAAAATCCACATCAGAGCAGTGGGAGTCTTTCAGAAAGGAAATAGAGAGAGTACAACGGCAACATGTTCCCGTAAAGGTCAAGGATGGGACCAACAAGCCCAGGGAACCCTGGATGTCAAGGGATATACGAGAATGGATTAGGAAAAAAAGGGAGGCTTTTGGCAGATACAAAGGACTAAAAACAATGGAAGCCCTAAAGGAGTATAGAAAGTGCAGGGGGGTACTTAAAAAAGAAATTAGGAGAGCGAAGAGGGGGCATGAAATAACACTGGCGGGCAAAATAAAGGAAAATCCCAAGGTGTTTTATAAGTATATTAAGGGCAAGAGGATAACCAGGGAAAGAGTAGGGCCCATTAGGGACCAAAGTGGTAATCTGTGTGTAGAGCCAGAAGATGTAGGTGCGGTTTTAAATGCTGTGTGAGGCAAGGGAGGAGATTGCAGGGGCTCTGACACAAATTTTCAGAACCTCTCTGGCCACAGGGGAGGTGCCAGAGGACTGGAGAACAGACAACGTAGTACCATTATTCAAGAAGGGTAGTAGGGATAAACCAGGGAATTACAGGCCAGTGAGCCTAACATCAGTGGTAGGGAAATTATTGGAAAAAATTCTGAGGGACAGAATTAGTCTCCACTTGGAGAGGCAAGGATTAATCAAGGATAGTCAGTATGGCTTTGTCAGGGGGAGATCATGTCTGACCAATTTGATTGAATTTTTCGAGGGGGTGACTAGGTGTGTGGATGAGGGTAGTGCAGTTGATGTGGTCTACATGGATTTCAGTAAGGCTTTTGACAAAGTCCCGCACGGGAGACTGGTCAAGAAGGTAAGAGCCCATGGGATCCAGGGCAACTTGGCACATTGGATCCAAAATTGGCTTAGTGGCAGGAGGCAGAGGGTGATGGTCGAAGGTTGTTTTTGTGACTGGAAGCCTGTGTCCAGTGGTGTACCGCAGGGATCGGTGCTGGGTCCTTTGCTGTTTGTAGTGTACATTAATGATTTAGATATGAATGTAGGAGGTATGATCAGTAAGTTCGCAGATGACACAAAAATTGGTGGGGTGGTAAATAGCGAGGAGGGAAGCCTCAGGCTACAGGACGATATAGACGGGTTAGTCAGATGGGCAGAACAGTGGCAAATGGAATTTAACCCTGAAAAGTGTGAGGTGATGCATTTTGGGAGGACTAACAAGGCAAGGGAATACACAATGAATGGTAGGACCCTAGGAAGGACAGAAGATCAGAGGGACCTTGGTGTGCATGTACATAGATCCCTGAAGGCAGCAGGACAGGTAGATAAGGTGGTTAAAAAGGCATATGGGATACTTGCCTTCATTAGCCGAGGCATAGAATATAAGAGCAGGGGGTTATGATGGAGCTGTACAAAACGCTAGTTAGGCCACAGCTGGAATACTGTGTGCAGTTCTGGTCGCCACACTATAGGAAGGATGTGATTGCATTGGAGAGGGTGCAGAGGAGATTCACCAGGATGTTACCTGGGCTGGAGCGCTTCAGCTATGAAGAGAGACTGGACAGGCTGGGGTTGTTTTCCTTAGAGCAGAGAAGGCTGAGCGGGGACCTGATTGAGGATTACAAAATTATGAGGGGCATAGATAGGGTAGATAGAAAGGAACTTTTCCCCTTAGTAGAGGGGTCAATAACCAGGGGGCATAGTTTCAAGGTAAGGGGCAGGAGGTTTAGAGGGGATTTGAGGAAAAACTTTTTCACCCAGAGCGTGGTTGGAATCTGGAACTCACTGCCTGAAAGGGTGATAGAGGCAGGAACCCTCACAACATTCAAGAAGCATTTAGATGAGCACTTGAAACGCCATAGCATACAAGGCTACGGACCAAGTGCTGGAAAATGGGATTAGAATAGACAGGGCTTGATGGGCGGTGTGGAAACGATGGGCCGAAGGGCCTCTTTCTGTGCTGTATAACTCTATGACTCTATGGCAGTCACTCTCACCTCACCTCTGGAATTCAGCTCTTTTGTCCATGTTTGGATCAAGGCTGTAATGAGTTTGGGAGCTGAGTGGTCCTGGCGGAACCCAAACTGAGCACTGGTGAGCAGGCTATTGGTGAGCAAGTGTTGCTTGATAGCACCGTCGACGATATCTTCCATCACTTTGCTGATGATTGAGTGTAGACTGATGGGGTGGTAATTGGCCGGATTGGATTTGCCCTGCTTTTTGTGGACAGGACATACCTGGGCAGTTTTCCACATTGTCAGGTAGATGCCAGTGTTGTAGCTGTACTGGAACAGCTTGGCTAGGGGAGTGGCTAGTTCTGGAGCATATCTTCAGCACGACAGCCGGGATGTTGTTGGGGCCCATAGCCTTTGCCGTATCCAGTGCGCTCAGCCGTTTCTTGAAATCACGTGGAGTGAATCAAATTGGCTGAAGACTGGCTTCTGTGATGGTGTGGACCTCAGGAGGAGGCCGATATGGATCATCCACTTCTGGCTGAAGATGGTTGCAAACGCCTCAGCCTTGTCTTTTGCACTCACGTGCTGGGCTCCACCATCATTGAGGATGGGGATATTCATGGAGCCTCCTCCCACCGTTAGTTGTTTAATGGTCCACCACCATTCACGACTGGATGTGGCAGGACTGCAGAGCTTTGATCTGATCTGTTGATTGTGGGATCGCTTAGCTCTGTCTCTAGCATGCTGCTTCCGCTGTTTAGCATGTATGTAGTCCTGTGTTGCAGCTTCCCCAGGTTGGTACCTCATTTTTAGGTACACCTGGTGCTGCTCCTGGCATGGTCTTCTACACTCCTCATTAAACCAGGGTTGGTCCTATTGCTTGATGGTAATGATAGAGTGAGGGATATGCCGGGCCATGAGGTTACAGATTGTGGTGGAATACAATTCTGCTGCTGCTGATGGCCTACAGCGCCTCGTGGATGCCTAGTTTTGAGCTGCTAGATCTGTTCTGAATCTATCCTATTTAGCACGGTGGTAGTGCCACACAACATGATGGAGTGTATCCTCAGTGTGAAGATGGGACTTCGTCTCCACAAGGACTGTGCGTGGTCACTCCTACCAATATTATCATGGTCAGATGCATCTGCGACACTTAGATTGGTGAGGACGAGGTCAAGTAGGTTTTTCCCTCGTGTTGGTTCTCTCACCACCTGTCGCAGGCCCAGACTGGCAGTTATGTCCTTCAGGACTCGGCCAGCTCGGTCAGTAGTGGTGCTACCGAGCCACTCTTGGTGATGGACATTGAAGTCCCACCCAGAGTACATTCTGTGCCCTTGCTACTCTCAGTGCTTCTTCCAAGTGGTGTTCAACACGGAGGAGTACTGATTCATCAGCTGATGGAGGGTGACAGGTGGTAATCAGCAGGAGGTTTCCTTGCCCATATTTGACCTGATGCCATGAGACTTCATGGGGTCCGGAGTCAATGTTGAGGACTCCCAGGGCCACTCCCTTCTGACTGTACCATTATGCCACCACTTCTGGTGGGTCTGTCCTGCTGGTGGGACAGGACATACCCAGGGATGGTGATGGAGGAGTCTCAGACGTTGGCTGAAAGGTATGATTCTGTGAGTATGGCTATGTCAGGCTTTTGCTTAGTGGGACAGCTCTCCCAATTTTGGCACACGTCCCCAGATGTTAGTGAGGAGGACTTTGCAGGGTCGACTGGGCTGGGTATGCCTTTGTTGTGTCCTGTTCCTGCACCCCTTTTAAAATGTTGCCATTTAATTTATATCGCCTCTCTTCATTTTACCTTCCAAAACGCATCACTTCACACTTCTCTGCATTAAATTTCATCTGCTTTGTATCTGCCCATTTCACCAGTCTGTCTAAGTCCTTCTGAAGTCTGCTACTATCTTCCTAACTGTTTACTACTATTTGTGTTATCTGCAAACTTTGAAATGATGCCCTGTATACCCAAGTCCAGGTCATTAATATATATCAAAAAGAGCAGTGGTCCTAATACCGACCCCAGGGGAACACCACTGTATACTTCCCTTCAGTCTGAAAAACAACTGCTCACCACTACTCTCTGCTTTCTGTCTCTTAGCCAATTTTGTATCTGTGCTGCCACAGCCTCTTTAATCCCATGGGCTTCAATTTTACTTAGAAGTCTATAACGTGGCACTTTATCAAACGCCTTCTGAAAGTTCATATACACAACATCAACCATACTACCCTCATCAACCCTTTCCGTTATTTAATTGAACAATTTATTCAAGTTTGTCAGACATGATTTGCCTATAATAAATCCGTGTTCGTTATAATTTATTAACCCTTGAGGGAAAAATACTGGCATTTCCTGATGACACCATATGGCAAAGAGTTCAGAACATAGGCAGTGACCGAAATTCTTTTAAAAGGAATTAGATAATTACTTCAAAAAGAGACATGTTGAAGGGTACGGGAAGTGAGCAGAAGAGTAAGATTAGATTGGGTGGGATAATAATTGATTTGGGGAGTGAGCAGGAGAGTGGGATTATAATGGGTGGGATAATAAAGGGGATGGGGAGTGAGAAAGAAAGTAGGATTAGACTGGGTGGGAAATTGAAGGGTTTGGGGAGTGAGGGGGAGTGTGGGATTAGACTGGGTGGGATATTAAAGGGTACGGGGAGTGAGGGGGAGAGTGGGATTAGACTGGGTGGGATATTAAAGGGGATGGGGAGTGAGAAAGAAAGTAGGATTAGACTGGGTGGAATATTAAAGGGTACGGGGAGTGAGGGGGAGAGTGGAATTAGACTGGGTGGGATATTAAAGTGTGTGGGGAGTGAGCAGGAGAGTGGGATTAGACTGGGTGGGATATTAAAGGGTACGGGGAGTGAGCAGGAGAGTGGGATTAGACTGGGTGGGAATTAAACGGTACGGGGAGTGAGGGGGAGAGTGGGATTAGACTGGGTGGGATATTAAAGGGTACGGGGAGTGAACAGGAGAGTGGGATTAGACTGGGTGGGATATTAAAGGGTATGGGGAGTGAGGGGGAGAGTGGGATTGGATTGGGTGGGATATTAAAGGGTATGGGGTGTGAGCATTAGACTGGGCAGAATATTTTTTTCATGTAGTGCGGACACCCTGATATAAAGGGAATTTCCGTTTTTTGTGCTCATGCTGGCTATCTTGCTAAAATTATTCACATGTAGAATTCCTCCCATCGGATTATAAAATCCCTCAGTAGCACTGAGAAAGGAATTAATCCCCATCCCAAGGCAGCCCTGGTCAGACCAGATACAATATTCAGAGATATTACAGCTCAGAATGAACTAACCCATTCTACACATATCCTACTTGATGTGCCTTGTCTTGTGCCTCTCTCCCTCCCTCTCTAAAGTGGACACCAAGACCATCTCGGAGCTGACTTCAAACAGTCGCTGACCTTCCACACAGCAAAGCATTGGTACCTGGGTCTACACCTGACGTCAGAGGCAGATTGAAAAATTGTTTATCTTTCAGCTCCAAGCGAAACATTTTGATACTTACAATCTCTTACAGCAAATTCTCTGCAGTAAACATGAATCTCCCTGCCTCGTGCGGTGCCAGATGGATGGGTGCCATGTGCTGAAAGACAATCAGTGCACACTCCAAGATGAAAGAACAATGGGAGGTCTGGCACTCCATTAGGACATTGCAAACTCCAGTCTGCACTAAACTTCACATTTTCCATTGCAATATTTTCCCTGCTTCCCCGCACCCCTCCACCTCAACAACGCTTTCCAATATGTGCGGCTCCATTCATTGGGGAGGGTGCATTCCTGCTCTGCACCAAAACGGGGGAAGTTGAAAAGACTACAATGCTGCACCTCTCTGATGTACGAATGGGGAGCCTGGGGCCCAGACTGGAGCAGAGGGGTTTTACTTTAACAAGGCGCGGGTAACTCTGCAGGTAATTGCGAGCGTGTGCAGCTACACACTCACCCACGGAGCTCCTCGTCGCGACGGACTGAGTGGATTAGCTGGGCTGAGACTAGCGAAGAGCAGCTGTCACAGCAAGGCTGGTGGTCATCAATCTCACCACCTGTGACCCGTGGCAGACTTGTGGCTCTGCCTCTCCATTCCTGGCCTGCTCAGCTTGAGAAATCCCCATCGAGCCGAGGCCGAGTGCTGTTCCCTCTCTTGTGTTTTGTCCGCTCGTCAACAGACAGCGAGCAACTGAGAGGAGGCAAGGCTGACTTTACGTGCACCGAGCGAGTAAAAGGGCCCTATTAAAACCGTAGACCCACGTCCCACCACTCCAAGGGGAAGCATGTCCCTCAGCAAGGCACAGATTGAGATTATAGCTTTCAAATAGAAAGTTAGTGAGTAGCACTGGCCAAGACGAACTTCAAAGTGCGTACTATTCAGAACAGGAATGCCTCTGTAGTCATGTAGAGACTGATCCCCAGGGAGCCATGAAAGAATGTATTTTTATTGAATCATATAATTAAATAAAGCATGGCAAGTCAATCATAGACTACTGGTGCTTAGAAATCCAAGCACCATTCCAAGTTAACAAAAACACTGCCTCCATTAGTTCCTTTGTTCAATGCTGTCTGGAGATGTTGTGTTTGGGTCTAAGGTGGGATGGGTGGCGAATCTGTTTCACTTTCAGTCCCCTGCATCAGAGGCTGTCGCTGACTGGGCCAGTTTCACCCAGTCAATCTGTTTCCGCACAGAGTCCAGGACTGGGGAGAGGAGCCGCAAGAGGCAGGAACCCACAGTTCAGCAATCTCTCGCAATGTTAAAATAGAACATGATGGGAATGCACAGAAGTTCGCTCAGCACCTGCCAAAGAGAAGACAGGTTAACATTTGTGGTCAGGTGCGGACTGAGCTGCTGTGTGTTTCCAGCATTTGGATTCTATTTCAGATTTCCCGTAATCTTTTTATCTCTATCTGAATTTTAAAATGACTCGATTTAGAATAACTCCATCCAAACCACACAAAGTCCACCCCTCTTAGAATCATAGAATAGTATTGCACAGAAGGAGGCCATTTGACCCATCAGGTCAACTCCTATTCCAGCTTTCTAACATTGGCTCTTATTTCTAGGCCATGGTGACAGCATGAACTCACCAACAGCTTCTCAGGACATCTAGGACGGGCAATAAATGTGATCTCCCACATCCCACGATCAAATTTTAAAATAGGCCACACACCCAGATTTAACAAAACCCAAAACGAAATGACTTGGCCAGTAACTTTTCTCCTGAAGGTGCTGACTCTCACTGGGGTACAGGTCCCCTCCTCTCCTGAAGGTGCTGACTCTCACTGGGGTACAGGTCCCCTCCTCTCCTGAAGGTGCTGACTCTCACTGGGGTACAGGTCCCCATCCTCTCCTGAAGGTGCTGACTCTCACTGGGGTACTGGTCCCCTCCTCTCCTGAAGGTGCTGACTCTCACTGGGGTACAGGTCCCCTCCTCTCCTGAAGGTGCTGACTCTCACTGGGGTACGGGTCCCCTCCTCTCCTGTAGGTGCTGACTCTCACTGGGGTACGGGTCCCCTTCCCTCCTGAAGGTGCTGACTCTCACTGGGGTACAGGTACCCTCCTCTCCTGAAGGTGCTGACTCTCACTGGGGTATGGGTCCCCTCCTCTCCTGAAGGTGCTGATTGTTGCTGCGGTAAGGTTCAGATCAGCTAATTCAGCAAATACTAGGCATCCAAGCTGACTCCATCCTGCCCTGCAAAGCTCACTACCACACCTGGCACTGCAGTGTTGCAAATGAACATGTCAAATGAACATGTCGAAGCAATCAATTTTTTTCTGTTCTTTGTTCTATTACTCACAAAATATGTGGCCCTATCTAAACACTTCAATGTGCGCTGTTCCCTCTCCATTCCGCCACCCCTCTGTTCACTATTACAGTACCTGCATGGTTGAGGTCACTGGAGCACTTTGCTCATCTATTTCTGAGCAGAAAGCTAACTGCCCATTGAATTGAGAGCAGGAATATTAGTATCGGCTTCTGGCTGGGGTCCAGGGCGTGTGAGGTTACGCTGTTGCTGTCCATTAACTGTGAACATGTACACTACGGCTTGGCTCAGCAGCAGCCACACATGGTTTCTGTAATCCTAAAATTAAAACTAAAGTCTGCATTGAGTGACATGCCCCTACAGCTGCTACTCAGCGATTCACCAGCACATGTCCCAGTTGTTTGAAATAAGTGGCAGGGATCACAGAGTGATAACATCAGGCTGCTCGCACCAAGCTGGGAAACTCCAGAAAGGCAGCAAGATTAGAAATGAAAAAGCAAGCTGAACATCATTGAACAGATAACTGCTTCACACTTTGAGCAAAGTTACACAAGGGACTGTCACCATGTACGGGAATGGGGACCAGGGTGCAGACTGCCACAGGACTCAATATCGAGCTCCTCCACCATCAGTGCAATGTGACTGCAGTCTGTATTACCCAGAGGATGCAGTGCAGCAACTCCCTCTACCACCAAGAAGGACAAGGGCAGCAATGTCGTGGGAGCACCATCACATCCAAGTTCCCTGCCAAGTCACACACCATCCTGACTTGGACATATAATCGGCCGTTCCTTCACTGTCGCTGGGTCAAAATCCTGGAACTCCCTCCCTAACAGCACTGTGGGAGCACCCTCACCACACGGACTGCAGCGGTTCAAGACGGCGGCTCACCACCACCTTCTCGAGGGCAATTAGGGATGGGCAATAAATACTGGTCTTGCCAGCGACGCCCACATCCCATGAACATTATTTTTTTTAAACACACACAAACTCCTCAACATCCACACTGTACTGTTGTGTGATCAGCCAACTGGAGGTCACTTGAAGCAGGAGGGATCCTGACCCTCAGCAAGAAACAGTCAATCGGAAACATATTTTCCTTCGACCCCCTATTGTTTTCCAAGGGAAAGCAGTTTCCAGGAACGCCTCCGCACACTATTCTGGCCTGTATCCAGCGTAATACTGGTGTAATACTCTGACTCTGTTAAGGAAAAGCAATCCCGTGGTTATTTAATAATAAAACTGCACGGGCCAAAGGGGAACTCTGCTGTATAAACGCATTTAATGAATTCCAGGTCGGACTGGCGACACACCTGCGATCACTAACCCGCACCAAATTGACTGCATGCGATCTCGGTTGCTGGGAATAACACAGCAGCACAGAGCCACGGCGCGGACTCAAGTAGTGAGCGTGGCAGGAGCAGGAACCCTGCCTGAGGTTTGGCCTTTCCGTTGCCCAGAGGTGCTGAGGCCAACTGCAGGAACCCCGCTGCTGCCCAGGCCCACTCAGGATAGGCCAGGAATAGGACCGGGGCAGGAACCCCGCTGCTGCCCAGGCCCACTCAGGATAGGCCAGGAATAGGACCGGGGTCCTCCTAGCCGAGGACCACATCACATGGCACATGTGCTCACAAAGTGATCAAGGAGCCTCCCAGTTCCTTTCTCAGTGTAACATCTATCACCACACTTGCAGTTCACTGAATTTACAAGGAAACAGGCCATTCGGCCCCACCATTCCATGCGGGAGATTGTCCCCCACACGAACAGTATCCTAATCCCGTGTACCGGCCCTGTTCCCATTAACCTTTCATTCCCTTTTCCTTCAACCACTGATCTATCACAGCCTCACAACCCTCTGCGTAAAGAGCTTTCTCCTGCTCTCTGTCCTAAATCTTTTTCATTCAATCAGGGAGCTTGCTGCCATCAATCGCAATCCCATTTTACAAACATCAACTTGCATTTGTAGAGCGCCTTTAACGGAGTAATGTAGGGAACGTGGCAGCCAATTTGCACACAGTAAACTCCCACAAACAGCAATGAGACAGTGACCACATCATCTGTTTTTAGTGATGTTGGTTGAGGGATAAATACTGGCCAGGACACTGGGAAAAACTCGCCTGCAATTCTTCGAAATAGTGGCTCTGGGATCTTTTACATCCACCTGAGAGGGCAGACGGGGCCTCGGTTTAACGACTCATCCGAAAGACAGCCCCTCTGACAGTGCAGCACTCCCTCAGTACTGCCCCTCTGACAGTGCAGCGCTCCCTCAGTACTGCCCCTCTGACAGTGCAGCGCTCCCTCAGTACTGCCCCTCCAACAGTGCGGCGCTCCCTCAGTACTGCCCCTCCGACAGTGCGGTGCTCCCTCAGTACTGCCCCTCCGACAGTGCAGCACTCCCTCAGTACTGCCCCTCCGACAGTGCAGCGCTCCCTCAGTACTGCCCCTCCGACAGTGCAGCACTCCCTCAGTACTGCCCCTCTGACAGTGCAGCGCTCCCTCAGTACTGCCCCTCTGACAGTGCAGCACTCCCTCAGTACTGCCCCTCTGACAGTGCAGCGCTCCCTCAGTACTGCCCCTCTGACAGTGCAGCACTCCCTCAGTACTGCCCCTCTGACAGTGCAGCAGTCCCGCAGTACTGCCCCTCTGACAGTGCAGCGCTCCCTCAGTACTGCCCCTCTGACAGTGCAGCGCTCCCTCAGTACTGCCCCTCCGACAGTGCGGCGCTCCCTCAGTACTGCCCCTCTGACAGTGCAGCGCTCCCTCAGTACTGCCCCTCTGACAGTGCAGCGCTCCCTCAGTACTGCCCCTCCGACAGTGCAGCGCTCCCTCAGTACTGCCC